>CM062294.1:76677597-77277597 GCA_031216915.1 Pictodentalium vernedei
TCGGTGATTTGACTTTCTCTGAGTACGATATACCTGGTTGAACCACACTAGAGGCAGGAGAAGGGGGAGAAGAAACGGAAGCAGGAGAAGAAACAGAAGCAGGAGAAGAAACAGAAGGAGGAGAGGAAATAGAAGGAGGAGGAGTTCTAGTGAGAGCACTAGGAGAACCAGAGAAGAAAGGCTGAGGAGGAGTAGGCGGTAGAGGAGCAAGACGAGGCGAGACGGCGTTACTCAATTTGCGAGCATCTTCAGTCACAATATGGACCGGAGATGTTTGCAAATTGAGGCGCTTACTCTGAGAGAAAGAAGAAGTTGAAGGAAAAGAAGAAGGAGAAGTGCTTTGCCTTGATCTTTTCTTATTTTGCTTTTCGCGTTGGGGTAGAGGGACAACACGGGCCGGAGTTTGCTTGCTCCCTCCAGTATTGTTCCTTACTCCAGACGCTGGGCGAAGTTCCGAAATGTAAGACTCATAGGCCGAAATCGTCTTATCTGTCAACTTATTTTTAAAGTTCTTTTTAGCCCAGATCAAGGCACGCGCCGAAGCGCTGTTGAAGTCTATTTTTTCGAGTCCAGGAGGTGGTCGCATAGCCAAAGTTATCTTAGACTTCAACTGGTTTAACTTTATTTTATAATGCTCAACTAAAGCATTTAACGTTTGATTGGCCCATCCCACACTAATCTGTCGAAAAACAGAAAAAATGTGTGGGGTGGGAAGAGCTGGCTTTAGAAAGTCACCTAACTCATCTACTTTCTTCTCCAGCTGTTTCGGGAAATCCCGATTTGCCAAATGGTGCTCTAATAGCCCAATGTGGTGCAAACATTGAAGCACCTGAAACAAAGCCTTGACCAACCTAGAATAAGCCTGGAACGATTGTTCCTGGCCAGTTCCGGACTGGGCAACTCTCTGCCTCTGATGCCTCTGCCCTTTTCTTGCCATTGTTAAAGAAAGTAGCTGAATTAAGTATAAATAAAATCTAAAAGTGTGTGTGTGTGTGTGTGTGTGTGTGTGTGTGTGTGTGTGTGTGTGTGTGTGTGTGTGTGTGTGTGTGTGTGTGTGTGTGTGTGTGTGTGTGTGTGTGTGTGTGTGTGTGTGTGTGTGTGTGTGTGTATGTGTGTGTGTGTGTGTGTGTGTGTGTGTGTTTGAGGTTAAAAAATCGCACTGGCACAGACATTTCATACTGAAACGTTTTTTTCTTTTTAATATGCCGCCGAAAAATTGTTTTCATTTACTGAACCCTGATGGGTTTCAAACATGACACAAAATTGATTTAAACTAAGTGATGAGCTTAGGAACTGGTTCAACTGACTGGCAATAATTGATGTTATTCATTGATGGGCTCTAATTTAGTCCTTACAAGGATGTTACGCAAGCTTTTGTTTTTCTTATAGGCGATGACAGGTCGAAGATTCAAAGGTTCATTTAATTTAGCATTGGTAAAATTGAATTCATCTTTTAACATTTTTGCTATTTCGATATTCATTCTGTTGTACGTTAAAGTGAAAGGAATGATGGACCTCCTTTCGCATTCGCCCTCTGATATGTTCATACCAAATGGCCAGAGGGTTTGAAGTGTATTGATCCAAAAAGCTTCACGTTTTTTTCTAAATTCATCCGTTTCTTCTAATGGTGGTTGTTCAATAGGATGGATTTCGAAATCGTCCAAAGAATGGCCAGGAAGGTTAAAATGTTGTGCTACTGGGGCATCAGCATTATGTTTTATATCCTGTTTGTGTCTAGTAGCACGCTCTCGAAAAGGATTTTGACTTTGACCAACATACTGTTTCCGACATCGCTTACAAGTGATAAGGTAAATAATGTTTGGTGAATCACAATGGAGGGGGTTACGGATCTGATAATGATTTTTCGTTTGTTCGGAGGAAAATTCCTCTTTCTGATCAGGCATAAAAATATGCAGTCTACAACGAGGCTTTTTGCAATTAAATATCGCGCCACTACCATTCTGCAACGGTCTGTTGTGTTCAATCTTCAGTGGTTCGAAATCGGTAGTTTCAGCTGGACTTTCGAGCTTTTTCAGGGTTTGGGATTTCAGGCTACGCAAGAGGCGCAGCGAGTACCCTCTCGATCTGAGGGCGCCAAATAGAGTAGAACAAGCCTCATTGAAATTTACCTTATCACTTGAATTGCGGTGGAAACGAATGAGTTGTGATTTGATGATACCTTTAAATGTATGTTGAGGATGAAATGATTTTGTGTGCAACAATTGATGTGAATCAGTTGGTTTAAAATACACTTTATAATCTAAATGACCGGACGCCTGAAAGTGCTTGCCTTTATACACGGTCACATCGAGAAAATCAACAGAAGTTTCACTGATAGTAGCTTTCAATTTAATATTTGGATCGTGATTGTTCAAAATTTCTAAAAATTCATCAAAATCTTCTTTTGAATGTTCCCAAATAATAAAAATGTCATCTAAATACCTGAGATATACGAGAGGATGCTTTGCACATTTGCTTAAGGCATTTTCCTCCCATTCCGCTACATAAATGCTTGCAAAATTAGGACTGAATCTTTTGCCCATAGGACAACCCATTATTTGTAGAAAATATTCTCCATTGAATTGAAAGTCATTACCTTTTAAGCTCAGCTCTAAAAGATCCAAAATTTGTTCATCCGGGCGTTTCGCATCCGGATATTTTTCAAATGCATTTTTAACTGATTTAACACCTTTATCAATATCAATGTTCGTATACATACTGTCGATATCCAAAGTAGCCAGAATTGCATTATTCGATATTTTCAATTTCGAAATTTTTGACAGGAAATCCTGTGTATTTTTTAGATAGCTCGGATGTCTATTTGCTATAGGTTTCAGATGATAATCAATTAATTCCGAGATCGCATAAGATTCCGAATTACAATCTGATACAATTGGCCTCCCGGGTGGAGTTAAGTCATCCGTCCATGAAGAACGGTCCTTGTGGATCTTTGGTAGGATATAAAATTGTCTTGTTTGAGCACTGAGCTTAGCCGTTAAATATTTCAATTGTTTTTTGGTAATGTGACCTTCGTCGAGGAGAAATTTTAAGATCTTATTGAATTTTTCGATATTACTAGGCCAAATAAGTGAATCTATTTTCTTATAATGTTTAGTATTGCTGAGTTGTCTCATGGCTTCCTTTATATAATTATCCCGAGATAGAACAACTACCGACCCACCTTTGTCGGCTGGTTTAATTACTAATTTCTTATTTTTTCGAAGTTTCGTGAGGGCTCTCCGTTCACCAGCTGTTAAATTGTCTTTATCGGAGAGTATGTTCATGCTGAACACCTTTTGGATGATTCGTTTGCTAGCCTCAATAATTTCGGGATCTACTTCACTATCTGGAGGTGACCAACCAGATGATTCTGTAAAAGGAAGTTTCCGACCGCTGGAGTTTCTAAAGCGGTCTGCTAATTTCATTTGCCTAAGAAAATTACAGTTGTATGATGGTAAATTTGTTTGGTTATCAGTTTTAGGCTTTGGTGTAGGTACAAAAGTTAAACCGCGATCTAAAAGAGATTTCTCTTGGGTTGTTAGGTCATTGGTGCCAGACAGGTTAACCACATTAGTTCCTAATCCCACATCTGTTAGGCGGCTGTTACCTTTGCCTTTACTTAGTTTAAATGTGTGTGTGTGTGTGTGTGTGTGTGTGTGTGTGTGTGTGTGTGTGTGTGTGTGTGTGTGTGTGTGTGTGTGTGTGTGTGTGTGTGTGTGTGTGTGTGTGTGTGTGTGTGTGTGTGTGTGTGTGTGTGTGTGTGTGTGTGTGCAGTGTGCGTGTGTGTGTGTGGGGGGGCGCTGGGGTTACAAAACATTTTTAGGGTGGGTAAGTTTAGATTCTGGGTAAAGAAAAGTTTTGAACATTTTTAAATATTTCAAAATACACCCTAAACCGGTTTTGTTGAAACGAACAGACAGACGGACAGACGAACGCACGGACGAAGACCACGGGTATGTCCCGAAGTTTTTTCGAAATTTGGCGGCATAATAAATACACCTAGTCCACATTATAAGCACTGGACTTCAAGCAAGTGTAACAAGTGTAACTCACGAGTACGAAAGTTTTCATGGAGAAAGCTCTCGCGACTCTTCAAGGTGGTATTCTACCATGTCTAACAAATATACCAAAAGCTCTGATGCTTGTTCTAACGTATTAGGCATTTGTTTGGAACCGTCCTCCATTAAATGCGTAAATAGCGCCGTTTCATTAGAATGACAATCAAAAGAGTCCGTCGTTAACACTTCACTAAGTGCCACCAGTTCTTCCCCTGACACAGATTTCAAATGATCTTTCCCACCAAACATTTCAGGGAAGTGATACATCATGTCGGGTTTTCCACTTGGGGTATCAGAGTTTCGAATGTTACGTATATTCTGTGTGTTCCAAAGCATGATGATATTTTGTAATTCTTTTCGAATTAATTCAATGTAACAGAAGCGTATACACTGAATGTCCATGGCATTTGAAGTGTCAAGAATGCCAGCATCAACTAAATCTCGAAAATGATTCACAAGAATCCCCATTCCAGCTGATTTAAATTTACTCCACCATGCTTCAATTCTCTGATTAGCTGTAGATTTGCCATACAAAAATGTTACTCCCAGTCTTGACTCGTTATCTTCATTCCCTCAGCGAAGCAAAGATTGAAGCAGTTCCACATTTACATTCTCGTTCCCTCTGTCAGCCCTCACTACCGATGGACAACCCCGAAGTGTATATATACAATCAGAAAAATATTTGCATATCACGAACGGGTCATTGTTAGTAGCAGCCACTTCGAGCCACATTATTCTGCGAGAAAATCCATCAATGCATCCATGAATACAAATACCGTATGGCTTCAATTTATCCCATCCATCGATATGCCATAGATAATTGGGACCAGGTACATGATATTGGCGTCTCTTAAGTCGGTGACGTCGGCGGCAGTCTACTCCATCAGGGTCTATATAATTCATAAGTAGCCTCACTGTTTCCGTATCAACAACCAGGTTATGAATTTTTCTTAACCTGTTGTGCATACTTCTATACCCCAAATCGGCGCCTTCCCGAGTTAACTCAAATCGAATAGCACAGGAAACGTTTAGGACGTCGTCTTTTGGACTTCTCCGTCTCAGGCGCATGGCACGTAAAATCCGTTTCAGCTGCCTAACTCCAATTGAAATGTTGTGGTAAAAGTATAGAAACGCAACTATTTCTAGATATTCAAATCCCATTTTGAAATATGTCTCGATAATTTCCTCTCGTGTTTGCAAACCTAGTTCAAATGGAAGGTACGAATCAGGCTGTGCAGTACAGTGGCAAAATGCATAAGCAAACAAAAGCACAAACATAAAAAACATCATGGCTGGAAATACAATTCGAAAACTATCGATCTCTGTGGAACATGCACACCGTTTTGTCGTAGGGAGAATGTGAATGCTATTATTATAATATATTCCACGTGACCCACACCACGTGATATGCTTTCACTCAGAAAAAAAAAATAAAAAAATAAAAAAAATGTAGAAAAAAATCAAAAGTTTCCACCTCGGGTGATAAGTTTCCACCTCGGGTGATAAGTTTCCACCTCGGGTGATAAGTTTCCACCTCGGGTGAAAAGTTTCCCCCTCGGGTGGTAAGTTTCCACCTCGGGTGATAAGTTTCCACCTCGGGTGAAAAGTTTACACCTCGGGAGAAAAGTTTCCACTTCGGGTGGAAAGTTTTCACCGTGGTTAAAACTTTTCACCTCGGGTGATAAGTTTCCACCTCGGGTGGTAAGTTTCCACCTCGGGTGATAAGTTTCCACCTCGGGTGAAAAGTTTACACCTCGGGAGAAAAGTTTCCACCTCGGGTGGAAAGTTTTCACCGCGGTTAAAACTTTTCACCTCGGGTGATAAGTTTCCACCTCGGGTGGTAAGTTTCCACCTCGGGTGATAAGTTTCCACCTCGGGTGAAAAGTTTACACCTCGGGAGAAAAGTTTCCACCTCGGGTGGAAAATTTTCACCGCGGTTTAAAACTTTTCACCTCGGGTGATAAGTTTCCACCTCGGGTGGTAAGTTTCCACCTCGGGTGGTAAGTTTCCACCTCGGGTGATAAGTTTCCACCTCGGGTGAAAAGTTTACACCTCGGGAGAAAAGTTTCCACCTCGGGTGGAAAGTTTTCACCACGGTTAAAACTTTTCACCTCGGGTGATAAGTTTCCACCTCGGGTGGTAAGTTTCCACCTCGGGTGGTAAGTTTCCACCTCGGGTGATAAGTTTCCACCTCGGGTGAAAAGTTTACACCTCGGGAGAAAAGTTTCCACCTCGGGTGGAAAGTTTTCACCACGGTTAAAACTTTTCACCTCGGGTGATAAGTTTCCACCTCGGGTGGTAAGTTTCCACCTCGGGTGGTAAGTTTCCACCTCGGGTGATAAGTTTCCACCTCGGGTGAAAAGTTTACACCTCGGGAGAAAAGTTTCCACCTCGGGTGGAAAGTTTTCACCGCGGTTAGAACTTTTCACCTCGGGTGATAAGTTTCCACCTCGGGTGGTAAGTTTCCACCTCGGGTGGTAAGTTTCCACCTCGGGTGATAAGTTTCCACCTCGGGTGATAAGTTTCCACCTCGGGTGAAAAGTTTCCACCTCGGGTGATAAGTTTCCACCTCGGGTGATACGTTTCCACCTCGGGTGAAAAGTTTACACCTCGGGTGATAAGTTTCCACCTCGGGTGGAAAGTTTCCACCTCGGGTGAAAAGTCGAAGAAAATATTTAAAAAAGTAAAAAGTGAAATAAAAATAAATGAAAAGTGAAAAAAAAAAAGTAAAAAGTAAAAAAAAAATACATGTCCCTTCTAGGCTTCTGTATAGTACATTACATTTTTACAGTGTGGTGTCTCGTAATTACAAGTTAGTATCTATTGCAAGATTAGTGATAATCAGTGGCGGCTCTTCGCCCCATAATATCATTAACTGTTTACCTAATGCAAGCAGACGACATTCGCAAAAACATTTTCTGCATAACGAAACATTTTTCAACACAGCTTATGACCCCCTAAATGGAACGAGTGTTCTGATAATTTTTACATTACAGATCCAAAAGGTCTATACTATCGTATCATTCCGACACACCCAGACCGAAACAAAGTAATGTGAGGTTGTACACTACAAAGCAAACGTAGTCAATGTCGACGTCTCTGTAACAAAGTCAACCTAGTTACTATGTCATAATTAGAGGCTACTACCGCTAATTAGGACACCCATGTGTTCTATGTGGGGCTTAGTATTTCTTAATTATGAATTACTCAAACCTAATTAGGATACCTTTGTCCTAGTTACCGTATGTCCTAATTGTGACTTAGTATGTCCTAATTTGATATTATTAACCGCTAGTTAGGACAAACAGGGCGTCACTGACAACGTCATCATACTTACTACATCATAATTACTGGCTAATTAGGACATCCGTGTGTTCTAGATCGGGCTTAGTATTTCTTAATTATGAATAAATCACACCTAATTAAGACACCTTTTTGTTAGAGCATCCGAATGTCCTAATGAGGACTTAGTATGACATAATTATGAATTACTAACACCTAATTAGGACATACTGGTTCGAAAGATTTTTACAATGTGGCACCATTACGCCTCCATACGTCCAGCCACTTTTGGTGCGAGTGGAAAATCGTCGCCTGAGCGCTAGAATGTTCTATGTTCCCTGTGGGACATTTTAGTACTCAGTCAACGTAATGTCTTACAACACTTGTTGATTTTATGACAGAAATGGTGAGATTCTTCTTATATCAAAAACCTGTCGATCTTTATTGCAAAACTCAGTGAACACCGGATTATGACAATATCTGGCGATTTATTAGAAAAAAAGTATGAGATATGACAAAACCTGGCGAGTCTTTATTACAAAAGTGGAAAGTATAACACAAGTCGTCAGGTAAAAGTGGGCGTAATACTGACTATTTCTTTGTATGTTTGTTACCTTTTATTTGTATATGTTTGTGTCCACAGGATATTATACGCTAACTGAAAAATCCACACCCCACTTGATCTGTAGCAGGCGCTTAACAGGGCGGGTGAGGGTATCTTTTGGAGGTACAAGTACGATATGACGCATGCCTAAATAGGATGGGCGTGGAATTTCCCGTGAACTGAACCAATAACGCTGAGTGTTCCCTGAAGAGAGGTTTTTGAACTTTTATTTGCGGCAGAACATGTACTTTTGTAATGCCTTAAGAGAAGTAGAGACATTGAAAATACAAAATCAACTTGTCGCATTTGCTCAACATCTACGGTTGAAATATGAAGAACAGAGAAATTGTTTTTAATATATTAAACAGAAAAAAGAGAATCGCATTGCAAATAAATCCCCCGTGCCCCTGATAAACTATGTCAAGCGAAAGTATAATGCACAAACATTATTGATAATTAATGCTCTGCTTATCAAATAATCATTAAAATTGCAACAACAACAACAACAACAACAACAACAACAACAAACCACAAACAAGCCAATAGTGCTGTGAATTTTCAACACGCCGTCATGGTTTTCAAACCAAACGTGTCCAATACAATATTAATATAGAGCAGCAAACCACTGGGTATTGAAATATGATGACTATTTTTCAAGTTAGAAAATAACATCCCTGATTTAATTCATGGAAATCGAGTTTCGATAAAGTTATCTCCCGTGGCATTATTGTTCGCGCGAGAACAGTCTAATTGAGTAAGTAATTGTTTAGAAGACGCCTGTGACATCAATAAAAGATAAAATCAGGCTTCATTTTTATAATTTTAACACTTTACTCGACGTAACGGCCAAAACCGACCAGCGGTATCGCCAATTAATTTTCATTATTTTTTTCATTTCAAGAACATAGGTTATGACCCCTCGTTGGAACGAGCTCGTCGAGCTCGTTCCAGTGAGAGGTCATACATAACCTTTGTTTTTGAGACAAAAAAAAAATAGTTATTCAAGAATATTGTTTGCAAGTGTCGTCTGCTTTTCATTTTAGGTAAGGGGTTAATATGCAGGCCTGCCCCCGAAACAGGGAAGTTCGGGTCTTTCTTTGAGTGGTCCCCTGCGTTTTATGTTAGGTAAAGGGTTAAAGTTAATACACAATAAATGAAATTTCGATCAGAATTAAACAATGGGCAAGAAAACCGCTAAATTTATTTCACCAAATAATTGTGGTTATTTAACTTATCTAAAACTTTGCTAATATGAAGTAGCACACCAAACTTAATTAAATCCGACAACGATTTACAAGTTATCGTATAAACAAACTTCTGTACGGACGGATGGAATGAAAGGTGGATGGGAGGAGGGGTGCAGCTATTTACTATATCCTCTCTTTTCGAAAGGGGGGGGGGGGGATAATTAACCAGCTATTGAAGGAAGTGGGTTCATAATGTCAGAAAACCAGTGATATACTTTGGGGCTTCTGTCAGAATGGCAGTTGTCCAGTCAACATATGTCCGGGTGGGTTTAAGCCCTGATGGAGATTAGAGTGTGTGTGTGTAGGGTGTGTGTGTGGGGGGGGGGGGGGTGGGTAACAAATATCTAGGCTACTCAGGGTATAATTAGCCAACTGGAAACTGCAGCTCTTTCCACCTATAAATAATAAATGATATTCGATAGACTCTCTGAAATTAATGCCGGTTTAACAGTTGTTTATGTAAAACTACAGTTCTCGCATGAATCGTACGTTAATATTTTTTTTCATTTACAGAGATTTGTGGCTAGGAAACAAAAAAAATGTGAGTATCTTTTTTATATTTCATCCTAACAATCTTCCCTTTGCATCATTTGATTTGGGAAAAGTTTTGCTTTCGTTTAAATATTTCTGCAATATGCAAATGAGTGAACAACAGACCGTGTCCCATTTCACGAGAACCGGTTATGATCTCGCCAACTCCTGCTGCGAGAAAGAATGATCAGTTCTTAAATAATTCAAAATTTGAGAATACTGTTACATACTTATGAACCGGAAGGGGGGGGGGGGGGGGGGGAGGGGATTTAGTTGCGACGTTTCTGTTGATATACGACAATCCATTTCAAGGGAGATCAGTGGTCTGTGTGAGAACAAAATACAAAATGCCTGATATGCATGATAATCGGCCATTGGCTTTGGGAAAATGGAAGTGACGAAATTTGTACATGTCATTGACAAAAATGTCGGAAAAGCAAGCATGTAATAATATGAAAGGGTTCGGTAACTGCTTGATAACTTATAAGGGTAATTTAGGATAGGTATGTCCTGGGTGGCCTAGAGGGCTGGCCCAAACAAGTAATAGTATCCTTAGATAAGTATTATATAAAAATATCCTAGAAAGGTATCCTCATATAATAATACAATACCAGTCCATAGGAACCCTCAAATACCGAAACGAAGCCAAGAGTCGTACATGTACAGTACGTGGAGAGTGGATTGTAACTAAATCACCCGCAGAGTGGAGTTATCACCCAGGCTATAACTTTCAAATTTTGTACATATCGACAAAAAACACAAGCAATGTTTCAGCCAATGGACCTCCGGGTTTAACCCGGAGGTCCATTGGCTGAAACTTTGATGGTGCTGGTTATGCTTTGCAACAAAATTGCAATTATTCCTCGGGTGGAATCTCCACTCTGCGGGTGATTTAGTGATAATACACTCTCCACGTACTGTATGTGCGAATCACTCGAACGAGCAATTGCTCCATAGCTCATTTGCTCGATGGAATTCGAGTCGTTCGATCAATATGTCGAGTCACTCGATCGAGTAATTGCTCTAAAGCTCATTTGCTCTATGGGCTTCGAGTCGTTCGCGCAATGACGTCAGTAACTGCTCGATAGCTTATTGGTTTTGGGTATAATATAGGCTTTTCTTGAACACAAGGGAGATAACTCTGCGTACAGATTATGGGAAAGCAAGCAATCTGATTGGTTAGTTAGCTGTAATAAAATGAATTATTTGGATTATCTGAATAGCGAAACGAGAAGCGAATTGCTTGAAATTGAGTTAGAAATAGCCAAAACAGACCAGAAAAGTTAAATATGGTAACACAACTGTCCCAAATGATAGGCTATTTTACTCGACTGGCGTATACTCTTATTGAATCAAACGGTATTATAGCACCACGTGCTACTATTAAAATCTACGGCATCGCGGTCCTAAAAAAGGATTCTGAAAGAATTCGAAATAGTACAAGTTGTCGAGTCTACTTGGGTAATTGTATGTACACTAGTATAATCGAACATACCCGGGTACCCCTACGTGCTAAGCCGATAAAATTAAAATGGGGAATCCAAAGTAAATAACGTCATTTTTAGTGATTTGGAGCGATTGTCGGGTTTATTTGGGTAACTCTACGATTCGGGAAGGGGGCACACACTCCGAACATAGCCCCGTCTTGTTGTAGGCCATTGGGTCGCATAGCAAACACGTGGTACCATAGAAACCAAGGTAGCGCCCTCCAGTATACAAAATGGCCGACGAAATAAGCATCACATAAAAACAGGCAGATAATAGTCAGGTTTACTAACTATGGGGCAAGGAGAAGGTTTTTTTCTGCCAGGAAAACTTTAAAAAAACAATCCAATAAAGAGTGATAATAATAGACAGTGTTATATCAATAAAGTTCTGACAAAGTTTAAATACAGCTTTTTCAGGGAGTCACTTAAACTTCGCAAATTGAAGAAAATTGACCAAACTTGGACAATAGATGGTAGGGTATTTGTTAAAGCTTTGAGTGGAGCCATATCAACCCCCTAGATATGAGAGACTTGGAAAAATGTACTTGATAACTGGCAACTATCTAAAACTCTGCCTCCAGTTATGAAACATTAATTCTCCCAGCTTACTCACAGCTTCACATAGCAGAAAATGTGTATTCATACCCCCACCTCCTTATCTTTTTAATTACACCCTACCCCAACAGCCCAGACTCTGTGAACACCTCTCTCAACTAAATAGATAAAAAAGAGTAGATGAACAAAGTGTTCCCTGCAAATGATTGCAGATCAGTGGAACCCCCCCCCCCCTCCCCGTGTTCCCTATGTAGATACTGTTTGGATGCTCCCTGTCTGGAATTGTGGAAAAGCTACCTATAATATATTTATCTTACAACCATTTAGATTTGGAAGATATGGAATTCATTATGCATACGAACCAGCCCTCCCTCCCTCCCGGTCGTAGCTGAACACAAGCAGTAGTTTGAGCAGAAGTAAATTGCCAACTAGAACAACCCCCGCCCCACACCTCCATTCCAATATAATAGTAAAAAGAATAATAATAATAATAATAATAATAATAATAATAATAATAATA
This sequence comes from Pictodentalium vernedei, assembly GCA_031216915.1. Lineage (NCBI taxonomy): Eukaryota > Metazoa > Mollusca > Scaphopoda > Dentaliida > Dentaliidae > Pictodentalium > Pictodentalium vernedei. Next base: position 76,689,882 of record CM062294.1, read on the forward strand.
ATAATAATAATAATAATAATAATAAATTGAATTTGATACATGCTGCCATTCAATCCCACATTCAGCAACCCTCATGAGCTTTCTACTCCCAACACTCTGTCATTACACAGTAAGGAGTCTTTCAACAGATCTATCTAGTATTATATATTCAGTAATACCGGTGGCTCAGTTGATAGAGGTGCAGGCTGCAAGCCGAGAGATCCTCGGTTCGAATCCCACCTGCTGTAACCGCGTTGTGTCCTTGGGCAAGACACTTCACCCCCATTGCCCACGTGGGGGCACGGTAGCGTCGTGTACTAAGGCGTACTGCAAGTCGATGGTGCACTTGTCTTCAACCAATGCTAACCCTGTCTGTGTGGAGTAGGTATGTTAGGGAGCTGACAGTTGCACTCCGTTGCTCGGTGGTTCTTTCCGGGTACTCCGGCTTCCTTCACCGGTAAAACTATCACGGTCATGGTTAACCATTATGCAGAAATATGTGACCTTAAAACACCAATAATAAATAATTAGTCAGTAATGCCTTGAAAGGATTATATGTATATCTACAAAGCATACTTGAATTTGATACATAGTGCTACTCAATCCTTCACTCGGCAACCCCATGAGCCTTCTACTCCCTTATTTCTTTTATTAGATAGAAAGAAGTTTATGCACACATCTAAGTTGTAAGTATTATAGTAAGTAGTATAAGTATACTTACGTATAAGCATTATAGACTGTAGGAAATTTGATACATAGTTACACATAGCCCCAAACCCCCTGGAACCCCCATGAGCTTTGTAATCCCTGGTATCACCATTTAGAAAGAAGAAGCATATTCTTGTATGAAATCTAAACTCAGTCAGTAAAACCAAGTAATAATAATAATAATAATAATAATAATAATAATAATAATAATAAACATTATAAACTTTAGTGAATTTGATTCATAGCCAGGAACCCTCATGAGCTTTGTACTGATGTCAATTTGATTCAAAGTGCCACCAAGCCTCAAACCCCAGTTACCTCCCACAAACTCTCCTCTCCCTGGTATTACCACCCAGAAAGAAGTCTATTCTTGAATGAAACCTCAACTCAGTCAGTAACCCTCCTTATATCACTCATTACACAGAAATAAGTCTGTCAACAGATCCAAGTAGTAAATAGTACGTAGTAAGCATTATAAACTTTATTGAATTTGATTCATAGTGACACCTAGCCCCAAACCCAAGGACCCCCATGAGCTTTGTACTCCCTGGTATTACCACTTAGAAAGAAGTCTATTCTTGTATGAAATCTGAACTCCGTCTGTAGAACCAAGTAATAATAATAATAATAATAATAATAATAATAATAATAATAATAATAATAATAATAATAATAATACCTCCATGAACTCTCTTCTCTCTGGTTTAACCACTGACTAAGAAGTCTATTCTTATATGAAATCTCAAGAGAACTTCAGATATATTAGGGAATTGTTCCTAAATTCAGTACTGTTCTGAGGATATGTAATGGACATTCTTAATCACACATGCAATTAAGGTGAAATTCCATGCCGTTACCCCACCTACAAAGTTTCCGTTGGTGGCTGATGCAGATGACTGTTGTACATAATGTAAATAATGTCAAGCATTTCTACACAAACGCTATGTTTTGAGAGTGTGTACCGAGTGTGTACGCGCTCCAATTGTAATTTATCTGATAACCATAGAGTATAACAACCGTTGTATATACTTGAAGTATATACAACGGGTGTTGTATATAATTATAATTTATGCGAACGACCTCTGACCTCTTTCAATTCCATTTTCATTCATTCATTCATGAAACATCGTTATATCACAGGGCAGGTTTTAATTGTACGCTTATTGCACTTTGTCAAAATCCTCTGATGGTGTCATTTCTTATTTATTTTGCTTCAATAAAGGCAACCTAAAATTTTGCTTCAAAACATTGTAGAAATTACTTGAATGTTAATAGTAATTAGTATGCGGCGACTGCGAACTATTTATAGTCACGGCCTCGATCAAAAGTACTCGCGGAACTGCGCTAATTAAAAGTTCGTCTGCTCTACCTGAAAAAAAAAACACTTCGTAAAAATTGTAAACAAACGCAAAATTATTTGTTATATTGGGACTACAGCATAAAACACGGAAGAAAACTGGAACTATGTCAAAAAAAGAATAACTCTACTGAAACACCGTTTTGTTACTGTTAATAAAATAGTTGAAATTTATTTTGTTCCAGCGCAGTTACATGATGCAAGAAGTGCAATCGCACTTTACAATCGCCGTCATCGATTTTGTAATGTAAGGGACACAACTCTATGCGTCTTGTCCTATTTCTTTTGTCTCGTAGACTGGTTTTCTTTGGAGGCCCGTGGGAATCATATATAAGTCGGGTAGACGCATGAGACGGGTGTCTGTTTGTTATCAGATAAAAACAATAAACATATAGTGTGTTTTTATATCTGTGTTATACAACTCGTTGAAATATATCTGTGTTATACAACTCGTTTCAACTCGTTGAAATATGGTTTATTTTTTTCTCGGCGAAGCCTCGAAAAAATAAACCATATTTCAACTCGTTGTACAACACAGATACTCGTTGAAATATGGTTTATTTTTTCTCGGCGAAGCCTCGAAAAAATAAACCATATTTCAACTCGTTGTATAACACAGATATAAAAACACACTATATGTTTATTGTCTATATATATATACTACTCAAAGTTTGCTAAGTACCAAGTATATCCAACTACCTGTTTTACGTTTTAGTTGAAATATTGTTATGAAAAGTGTATATATTTTTTATTTAATTATATATTTAATGATTTGAGCGCAGAAATTAAGATTTTATTTGTGTTTGGCATTATTTTTAGCTTTGGAATACGATGACCATGGAAAATTGATATTATTTGTAAAAGAGGAAATTTTTCAAATTTGCCAAAAAGTTGACGGAGCGATCTGATGTGGATTCAATATCAATATCGAGTATGAGAAACATTTGTGTTAATTACAGCTTGACAACGCCTTCTCATGCTCCTAATAAGGTTCCAGATGGTCCTTTGTGGGATGTTGTTCCATTCTTGGACCAGGATGGCACCAAGCTCTTGGACACTTCTTGGTTGGACTGGGCGGACTGAAATTGCAAGCTGCAACTCATTCCAGACCTGTTCGAATGGATTGATGTCAGGAAATCTTGCTGGCCAGTCCATACGCTCAATCCCCTCCCTCTGTTGGTACTCTCCAACAGCATGGGCAACATGGGGACGAGCATTATCGTCCATCAGAATGAATTTACTGCACCTGCATACAATCTGACGTGGGCATCCAGGATCTCATCAATATATCGCCGTGCAGTCAATGTACCACGATCAAGGACACAGAGCTGTGTACATCCATCACAGCTGATGTTCAATCGACGTGATAAGAGGTGTGACACCGGGATTTTTAAGCCGGAAACAGACAAACATAAAAAAGAAAAACCTAAACAGAAAAAAACTAAACAGAAAAATAAAAACGAAGTTGGCTGTTAGTTATAATAATCAATAGATATCCAATACAGTTTCTGAATCTGCGGGCAAAGATATTATCACGGTAACATTATATATGCCTTGAAATCTACAGTTGCAAAAACTTTAGGTCTGTTAACTTGGATGGGATAGACGGTAGTTGTGAGGTGGGGGTGGGTGGAACCTGATCCAATGGCTTCGTGTAATAAAAGTCTCTTTATTTAGTCTGTTTGACTTTTCCAATTTTCTATCAATATGCCTTAAACAATACAAATAAAATAAACGGTGGTTGACAAAACTTCCATAAATTTTGTTAACTCTTCACTCCCTAGCCCTTCTCACCTCCTCCCTTCCCACAGTACATGTGCTTATCATTGGGGAGCTCTTGGAAAAAGAAGAGAACTTATCGAGTGTCATTGCCAAAATTATCGGTACCAAAAAACTGGAAAAGGTCGCGAATATGCAGATTATTGATACTGATTCAGATTGTCTGTTCAATTACTTTTCACAGTGCACATTGTAGGGAAAGAACAAAGGCACCCGTAGTTTTAGCAGAATTTAATACATGCAGTAAATATATAGATTTTTATTATACTATCAAAAGTAAAAAAAAACTATTCGGAGGTATAAATATACATATTACTGAATATACTAAATTATGCTTATATGAGTGCCGGTGGAAAACGGACTTTTAAAAATTATAATTTTGCTTAACCCCAAAAATGGTTTTGCAAAAATAATGTGCTTAACAATTCACAGTTTGGGTTAACCCGATTACAGAAAATGATGCTTTGAAATGTTTCTGTTTTGAATTTTGCGTGAACGAAAAATCGTTTATGCAAGGCAAAATTTGCTTAACCTTTGTATGGACTAAACTAAAGTTCATGCAGTTTTTAAAAGCATGGGAAAACATTACATACATCGTCAATATGAAAATCACTGACAATTTGTTTACCAATAAGCAAGAGAACACACACCCTTTCAGTGGTGTAGTAGTTGTGGAGTTTGATGTCGTAGAGGTTGGTGTAGCAGATGTTATTTTGGGTGAAGTAGTTGTAGCGGTTAGTGTGGAAGTGAGCGATAGAGTAGTGGTTGTAGTGGTAGTTGTCGATGTATTGTAGCGTTTTACATAGAACTACGACACCAAACACAACAAGTACTACACCAACCACTACTACACCAAACAACACAACTATAAATACAGCAACCGTTACAACAACTGAAATACCAACCACTACTACACCAACAGCTACACTTACAACACCAAAACCAACAACAGGTACCACCTCAGCCATTACATCTACTAAGGCCTTTACTGAAATACCAAATGCTACAGTTACATCATCAACCGACAAAGCTATGAAACCACCAATCATAACTTCAACGCTAAACACAGCAACACCAACCACTACAACATCAATCACTGTAGTTACGACATCAACAACCTAATCAACAACCATTGCAACTACTGCAAAAAACACTTATTTATTTATTTATTTATTTATTTATTTATTTATTTATTTATTTATTTATTTATTTATTTATTTATTTATTTATTTATTTTCATTGGTATTTCGACACTTTTGACAGCCAGGATCATCTCGTGTCAGACAGTTTTACGGGTGGAGAAGCCGGGGCTTTCTTGGAGAACAACCGAGCAACGGCGAGCAACGGCCAAAGTACTAACTCTGCATAAGTAGAGTTAGCATTTGCCGAAAGCAAGTGCATCATCGACATGCAATACACCTTAATAAAAAGCGCCGCCTTTGCCTTACCCAAAGATTCAGCGCTTTTAAACCGAACAGGATCGAATCGTGGACTTTTTGGTTTGAAGGCCAACGCTCTAATCACTGAGATTCTCCGCTCCCTTACAAACCACGACAACTACCAAACTCGCGATTAAACACACCACTACGTCGACAAACGTAACAAGTGCTGCACAATCAACAATCATCCGCCATTTTAAGTAGTTCTAAGTAGTCCTCGGAAGTGCCCAAATCAGCACTGTCGTCAGTCCTAAATGTGCCGTGTAGTCCCCAAACCCCCTACATTGATCCTCAAAACTTGATTCTCAATAGTCCCCGAACCACTATCTTCTGACATCGAATCCCAGTAGTCTGTACAGACCACAAAACATGTCCTACTGATACTGGTCTCTAACAGTCCACAGGTGCCCACATTAGTTCAGACTGATCCATAGGAGCCCTAAGATGGCTAAAATGTAGGATCTAGGAGGCATAATTACTAAACAATAGGAGCTGTGATGGTTCGTTTACGATACTTGAATGCACTCCAATACGATGGAATTATAGGAAAGTAGCAGAAAATCAGCAGGGCGGAAGTTTATATGTTTTTCGACAGCCAACAGGTGCCTGTCTTCAAGGCTAAAGAACAGAAAGAGGGTATAGGCAATCCATAGTATGCTACCACATTAGGCAACAAAGTAGTGTAATGCAAACAACACCGCGTGTCCAAACATTACGCAGTACCCATAGCAACCATAAAGTAGTAAAAAGCATAACACGACTAGCTAGTGCCAAGGGTTAATATTAGACGAATATGGACACACACTACTCATCCTGTTCTACCGTGTTAGACAACCAAACATGTCCCACATAACCGCTTGGCAATGTAATAAATTGTATAACAAGTTATTAAATTGTAAGTTCGAGTTAGCTGACATGAACTGGCAAGTTAGCTAACTTAAAATTGCAAAATAACGTGTAATTACAAAATAATTACAAAAACTTGTAATTACATTTTAGTATCTTGTAATTACAGTTTGTTATCACGTAATTACAAGTTAGTATTTACTGCAGGATAAGTGATAATGAGTGGCCGCTCTTCGCTGTCAATATAGCATTATTAACTGTTTGCCTAATACGATAAGCACACGACATTCGTAAAAAATATTTTCTGAATAACTAAACTAAAAATTTTCAACTTTTGCCTCAAAAACATAGCTTATGAAACCCTAACTAGAACGAATGTTGTAATAATGTTGACGTTACAGACCCAAAAGGTCTATACTACAATCACATAATTCCAACACACCCAAACCCTAACAAAGCAAAGTGGAGTTGTACAGTGAGTAACAAAAGCAGTCAACGTTAACGTCTCTGTAACGTCGCGTGTACACAATGACGTCAGAGTGTCACTGACAACGTCATCCTACTTACTACATCATAATTACTGGCTAATTAGGACCCCTGAGTGTTCTAAATCGGGCTTAGTATTTCTTAATTATAAATTACTCACACCTAATTAGGCCACCTCTTTTGTTAGGGCATCCGAATGTCCTAATTAGGACTTGTCATAATTATGAATTACTAACACCTAATTCGGACATACTGGGTGGGAAGATTTTCACAACGAGGCACCATTACGCCTCCATACGTCCAGATATTTTTTGATGCGAGTGGAAAAAAATCTGTCTTACAACACCTGTTGATTTTTATGACAAACATGGAGAGATTGTTTTTATGCCAGAATCTGTCGATTTTTATTGCAAAACTCATTGACCTCGGATTATGACAAAAACTGGCCATTTATTAAAAAAAAGTGTGAGCAATGAGAGAACATGGAGATTTCTTATTGCAAAGGTGGAAAGTATGACACAATCGTCAGACAAGAGTGGACCGCACATCATTGGATAAAATGGTAATGCTCAGGTTATCAAATAATCATTAAGATTTAACAAAAACGCTAAAAAGTCATTAAAGGTACGAATTTTCAGCAAGCCGTCACTGTTGACCAATATGATGACTATGCTTCAAGTTATATCGTCACGCAAATCGAGTTTCGATCAAGTTGTCTCACTTGACACATTATTGTATGCGCAACAACAGCCCAATTAAGCAAGTAATTGTTGAGATGACACGTGTGACATCAGTTGAAAACAAAGCCAGGTTTCCTTTTGTTACCTTTAATGAACTGAAAGGGATCGCGGTGGCTCAGTAGTAGACTGTTGGACTTCTGTGCTAGAGGACCAGAGTTCGACACCCGTCCGGGACGACCAACGTTGTCTCCTTGGGCAAGCACTTTATCCCGGGTACCTACATGGGGGCACGATGGCGCCACGTACTAAGGCGTACTGCACGTCGATGTGCACATGTCTTCAACAGCTGTAACTCTGCTTGAGCGGTGCTTGACCAGAGTTAGAATGTTGAGGAGCTGACAGTTGCTCGTCGATGCTCGGTGGTTCTCTCCGGGTACTCCGGCTTCCTCCACCCATAAAAACTGTCACGGTAACGATTAGCCATTGTGCATAAGTATGTGACATTAAACACCAATAAATAAATAAATAAATAAATAAATAAATAAATAAATAAATAAATAAATAAATAAATAAATAATGGACGAAAACCACAGACCGCTGTCGGAGTCGTCTGTTGTTTTTGTTTGTTAAAAGTAACAAAAGGATATTTGGCCTTATTTTTTACTGATCTCAAAGGACATAGGTTTTTTCTCAATATTTACTTGCTTCTTGAACTCTCAATGATGGGGAAGGGCTAACTTTATCGATAGTCTAGTCAGTTTTCGTGACGATACAGACCAGGGCTATATTGGCCAATGTATTCCGTCTTCAGCTGGAGATGACTGTTGTTTTCGTTTATTAGAAGTAACAAACGTTAACTTGGCTGTTAATGGAAAGCCAATTGGAAGTAACAAGTCCACAGATTAGCCATTGTGAATATCTATCAACATCTGTATCACATCCCTCAGCACTAAACGTCCACTTAATTCTTAGTTTCGGGTGTGTCTTTACAGAACGGCAAAAGATGTCAACAGAGAAAAATCGTAAAATGTTCAAACTGGTAGGGAAAAAAGTTAGTGTTTTGTGTTCGTATACTACTCTACATAAAATGCCTGCAGTTAGTGAAATGATGCGCAAATTTCGAAATTTCAGTCTTTATATGAAGTTCACATACTCTTAGTGTCAAATTTACTGACAACTTTCTGAAATTAAAGGGAGCCAACTTCCCCGTAAATCTCTTCAGATGACGAAACTTGTCTGTCATGTACATCAAAATTTAAAGTATAACGAAATACTCAAAGATTAATAAACGTCTCGGTTTTCGATTTTATCCAAGACGATGTTAACCCTTTACCCAACGTAACGGCAAAAACCGGCCAGCGCTATTCTCAAAAATCGCCAATTAATTTTCAAAATATTTTCATTTTTTGTCTCAAAAACATAGGTTATGACCCCTCGATGGAACGAGCTCGTCGAGCTCGTTCCAACGAGGGGTCATAACCTATGTTTTTGAGACAAAAAATGAAAAAAATTAGTTATTCAAGAATTTTTTTTTGCAAGTGTCGTCTGCTTTTCATGTTAGGTAAAGGGTTAATAGAGCTGCATAATGGAACAGTATATCAACGTTTATTGAAATCTATTGTTTACTTTTAAACTAACCACAAAACAGTAAAAATCCAAGTAAAACCGAACCAAAGAACAGCAATAAGTTCCATGATTTTCAAAAACTGATTGTAGAGTCTTAACTTATCTGAGATATTATTAATACAAAACAGGATGTCAAAATCAATTGATATTTGGTGTCTATTGTTCAAGTTATTGCATAAACAATAGAATATCAGGCAAACTTAAACAAATGAAGGGCAGTAACTCTAAGTCACGTGCAAATCACTGTGGCTTTCAGTTTTATCCATTACTATGTTAATAAAAGAAAAGTTATGTGCAAGCACAAGCGCGAGATAAAATGCCCACGAAAACACCTATTTCGTGCATATACCATGCAATCTTTTCGTATTGCAACATAAACAAGAAAAGTTTTGTGAAGAAAGTAGAGTCCCTCTCACTAAAAGAAGGTAGAAGGTAATACAACATATCAAAGCACTGTGACCGGTTATTCACAAGAAATTAGTTTAAAGTAATTTCAAGTTTATTGGACAGGGTTCAAGGCTATGGGGGTTAATATTTTCCTTTGAAAACACTTGAAGGCACCCTGCCCACACACAAACACCTTTCCCCCTTAAAAACCCAGATTTTTCGACGAATCGTCCGGTACGAAACTCGACTTGGGACAAAACGCCTGTGCCTAAGTGATTTTTAAGTGGAAAAGCCCAGCACCATATTCAAGTATTGTTAGTGGTGGTTTTCGAACATTTTTTTAAAAGAACTTCAAGATTATTGGACAAGAGGGATGGATACACTTTGGAGTAAAGATCTCCATTCGCAAAAAAACTTGGAAATCTACTCTCCCCGTCCAAACAAAATAAACAAAGCAAATACTTAATGTAGGCTGCAGGCATATAGCGAATTGAGGAAAATATTCACGCGACATCTCGTCTAATGTAATCGAGGATGGATGTAACATAACAAAAAACGGTTTAAAAAGTATTTCTAACTTCGGAGGCGGCAAACACACAATACAAATATTGAAAACACTGAATGCGGTGGATGCCAATTTCCGCATATCAGTGGATCCAGTATATATACAGTTCCATTTTTTGATTTCCCAAGTCATTTGAATCGACCTGAGAATTTAATACTGCATGATCTGGGGCAATTATAGCCCCAATATACACGCGCACTAAATAAGGTGCCATTGCCCTGATTGGTTGAATTAGATTTGCTACACAATTTAGCTTGACCATTGAGAGTGAAGATACTACATTGTAGCTACAGTTCAGTAAATTATAGCTACAATTAGCTAAATGTACCAACACTGATAGTACAATTTATTAAATCACAGGTACAATTTAGCTAAACTACAGGTACAATTTTCTAAATTGAAGACGCAATTTGATAATTAAAATTTACGTGGCGCTAACAAGCCGCCATACATATACATGAGAAACCAGACAATGATCTGAGTAACGCTAAAAGCCTTTTAAAAACTGAGATAAAAATAGCACACGACCGAGTATTTTTTCCTTCGAACGTAGTCCTTAAAATAGTTGCATTTGTCAGACAAACCGATTTAACACTGAAATATTTAATACGCTTTTTGTCTCACAAATCGTGTATATTGCAAAAATAAAAACAAAAGAAAAAAAACAAATGTGATGTTTCTCAAGAGAAAATATATAACTCGAAGCGAGTGCTGCCATTGCAGTGACCCAATAATTGTCCGTGTAGACATTACTAGTATAAACCTCCCAAAGCAATCTCGCCCGGTAATACTTCACACAAAGGTAGAGGCATGGAGAGGCAAGGGCAGCTTGGCGGAATTCGAACGCATTAGAGGGGAACACCCGAAAGTGTGTTTGGGATTTTTTTAGATATTTGGTTACGGATTAATAGCAATCTCGCTTGATCATAATTCGCTGAAAGATACAGTTTTGAAAAGACTCTAACAGCGACGACGTAAGCGGAACAAATTGTAGAGTAGAGCAAGAAACAGGTGGGATTTTTTTAGCGATGGAGTTGGGAGTATTATTTATTTATTTATTGGTGTTTAAGGTCACATATTTATGCACTATGGCTAATCATGACCGCGACAGTTTTACGGGTGGAGGAAGCCGGAGTACGCGGAGAGAACCACCGAGCAACGGCGAGCAAATGTCGGCTCCCCCACGTACGAACTCCACACAAGCAGGGTTAGCATTGGTTGAAGACAAGTGCACCATCGACGTGCAGTACGCCTTAGTACACAACGCCACCGTGCCCCCACGCGGGCAATGGAGGTGAAGTGTCTTGCCCAAGGACACAACGCGGTTGTCGCAGGTGGAGTTAGGAGTAAACATCTCTTCTCAACGCACTTGAATTTCTAATTCCGAAAAAACACCATTTTCTATTTTCTTCAAATACAGAATCATTTTATTTTCTGAAAAAATTATTTCAGGTATAAAGCAAGAAATTATAGCAAAGCTTGCAAAAAAGGACGATTGCGTACCCACCGGAACAGCCACGGAAATCCCATCCATACAACGGGACAGTGAACGGGACATCCATTGGGGTATTGAAATGTGAAAACGTTGCAATTGAAAGCAGTATTTGGTATTTTTTTTGAATCATTACTGATAATCGGACAAAATATGACGATGTCAGATGATTTTCGAAAAACATGTCTCAAAACAGTCACTAGCATGCCGCCACATAAATTAGTTTGGCAGAATGTACCGCTCGTTATTTGGGAGGCACGTTGGTTGCTAAGGTAGCCAACTAACATCATTGCCGACTCCTTGGTTTAGATCCCTGGTGTATTATAGGTACATATATTGAATTTCGTCAAAATTTTCCTAATAGATAGCCCATCGCTAGGGAGGCACGTTGGTTGCTATGGACACCAACTGACATCACTACAGACTCCTTTTAGATCCTAAGTGTATAATGGGCCCATATATCAGACTTGGCCAGAATTGGGCCAATAGACCACCCGTTGCTGGGGAGGCATGTTGATTGCCAAGGAAACCAACGGACGGCATTGCCAACTCATTGGTTTAGGTGTCTAGTGCATTATGGTTCCATATATCAATATATCAAATTTGGTCAAAATTCACCCCGTTTTCGACTCTATGGTTTAGATCCCTAGTGCATTGTGGGTCCATAGATTGAATTTGGTCAAAATTGAGCCAATAGGTCGCTCGTTGCTAGGGAGGCACGTTGGTTTTTATGGACACCAATTGTCATCACTGCAGACTCCTTTTAGATCCTAAGTGTATAATGGGCCCATGTATCAGGCTTGGCCAGAATTGGCCCAATAGACCACTCGTTGCTAGTGAGGCATGTTGATTGCCAAGGAAACCAACGGACGTCAATTGCCAACTCATTGGTTTAGGTGTCTAGTGCATTATGGGTTCATATATCAATATAGCAAATTTGGTCAAAATTCACCCCGTTTTCGACTCTCTGGTTTAGATCCCTATTGCATTGTGGGTCCATAGATTGAATTTGGTCAAAATTAACCCAATAGATCGCCCGTTGCTAGGAAGGCACGTTGGATGCTAGGGAAACAATCTGACATCATTATTGACTCCTTGGTTTGAATCCCTGGTGCATTAAGGGTCCACGTATCAAAGTTAGTCAAAATTGGCCCAGTAGGTCGCCCGTTGCTAGGGAGGCACGTTGGTTGCTAGGGAAACCAATTGACACCATTTTCGACTTTTTTGTTTGGATCCCTAGTGCATTATGGATCCATATATCAAATTTGGTTGAAATTGACCCAAGAGGCCGCCCGTTGCTAGGAAGCCACTTTGGTTGCTATGGAAACCAACTGACATAATTTTGGACTCCTTGGTTTGGATTCCTGGTGCATTATGGGTTATTTATCAAATTTGGTCCAATTGGACCAATAGGTCGCCCGTTACTAGGGAGGCAAGTTGGTTGCTAGTGAAACAAACTGACATCATTACCGACGCCTTGGGTTGAATCCCTGATGCATTGTGGGTACACGAGTGAAATTTAGTCAAACTTGGCCCAGTAGGTCGCCCGTTGCTAGTGAGGCACGTTGGTTGTTAGGGAAACCAACTGACAACATTTTCGATTCTTTGGTTTGCATCCCTAGAGCATTGTGGATCCATATTTCAAATTTGGTCGAAATTGACCCAAGAGGCCGCCCGTTGCTAGGGAGGCACGTTCGTTGCTAGGGAAACAAACTGACATCATAACCGACTCCTTGGTTTAGACCCCTATTGCATCATGGGTGCATATATCAATTTTGGTCAAAATCGGTTCAATAGATCGCCTGTTGCTAGGGGTGTTGCTAGGAACGTGATGTGATGTAGTAAGTTGTAAATTAGTCTGACTCCTGGTGTTTTATGAAAGAATATCTCAATAGCACCCCCCCAACCCCCGCCCCTCCCTGTTACTTCCCTCAACTGATGGTCCACTTACTTTACCCAATTGGTATCCGTACGTTGCTTTGAAAACATTTATATTGTCCCTTTTTGTTCTTGGGAAGATTCCCCGAATAAGAGCCGTTCTCATAAAGTCTCTTCTCGGGCGTTCCTTCCGGTGAATAAAAAAGTGCTTATAATATAAAAGACTCTCGCGTTCAGACGCCTCCTGTGTATGAACTCGTGCGCCCCTGCGAAATCGTCCTTTAAAAAAAAATAAAACATAAAACATAAAAAAATGAGATGCGTTCGTACTTAAATAATCCACAAACGACTCTTCAAGACGAGTAAATGACGGCGAGTATTTAGGAACTACCCTGGAACTTATTTCTATTCCCGGAACACATGGGCACTGCGGTGAATACAAATGAAGCACGATCAACGGTATTTAATGTCACCTGTAAAAAATGGGTCAGACTTTCCAGTCAGATTGTTTTGTTTTATGTCACTGTTGCAAAAACACTTTAGCAGACGGCATAAAAGCATATATATGTATTACGGAGTGTTTTGCGTGTATACTTTAACTCTTTGCCTAACGATTCGTCCACATCCGCCCGCGTAATATGCAAATTCAGCAGTTGAAAAAATATTATTTTTCAAAAACGGTCAAGAAAACCATATCATGTAACCCCTCGTTGGAACGAGCTCGTCGAGCTCGTCCCAACGAGGAGTCACATGATATGGTTTTGTTGAGATTTGTGAATAATTTGAAAAATTAAAAAAAATGGTATTTAAAATAATAAATTTTGATATCGTCTGCGTTGGGAAAAGGGTTAAAGACGATGCACAGAAATGAAAATAAATGAAAATAAAATAAAGGAGAATTACAAATATTAGTTTCTGATTTTGCAGATGTCCATTTTATTTTCCGTAAATTGAACCTCACTGAGCATTGAATTCCCCATGAAATGTGCCAAGAATTATCCCAGATATTACGCGCGCATGCGCTAAATACTGTAATTTTCGTCACTGCTACTTTTGCAGCTCTCATTTTCGTCACTGCCACTTCCGTCATTGTCATCTTTGTCGTTATTAAACTCGAGATTATTATTTGCCATTTTCACGGCTAGGACCTAGAATCTTCATCATTGCCATTTTCGCTCCTGTAATTTTCATCACACCCATTTTCGTCATTGTAATTTTAATCAATGTCATTTTCGTCTCTGTCATTTTCAGTATCGAATACACATTAGTTCGAGTAAGATCATTATGAAACTCGAGATTATTATTATTATACTATTTTGGATGAGAAAATCTCTCTCGAGAAGGAAGATATTTGTCTCTGACACGAGGTCTGCTGATGTATTAGTCAAATATCTTTCTATGAGACTGAGGGTGAGATTTACTTACTCCATGGGGGTCATGCCGTAAGAAAGTGAAGCCCCTGGGTAGCGCCGATCTGTGTGGGCCTGTAGGTTCAAGTAATGCACAAGATCAACCACGTTGTGGCCCCGCGGGAGAAAATTTGTTTAATCCAAAAGGAAAAGTAGCCATTTCTTGGCACTTGAACCTCTCAAAAACATCGTTTCACGCGATTCATGTTGCATATTTGAGAGAATGTTATCGTTTTACACAATTCCGTGTGAAATGTGTGACCCACTAAATGAGTGAAGCCCTGGGTGTTTGCCAGTCTGGCCATTCCTCAACAGTTGGTGGAAAGGTTTTGTGTACGACCTTTTGTGATAATATTGAACATATATAGGGAGAAGGGCGTCCACAGTGGGCAGGGCGTTACAGTCATAATTATACAAAGTTGAAAATGGTTGCTTTTAAAACAAAAACTTCAACAAGTTCTGCCTTCAAGAAAATTAATAAAAAATTGCATAAATTATATGTTTACCCCCGCGTGCCCCGCCCCTGACTGCTGACCAAATGCAGAGAGCTTGGTTTCGCTCGGAGAGTTCATGATTTCACATCTTAGTCACGTGCATCCTCGATTTCTGGATTCGATCCGAGATAAAGCACTCGGAGCTAAAATCTACTTCCATGTTTTGAAATGCCTTGGCTTTATTCTCTCAGCATGCAACCAGGACATTCATAAAACAACTGCAAACCCCACAAGTGACGAGAAGGTTATTTTTGTTAGGCCTAATTAGTTATTGTGGTTTCATGACACTTTCGACGACCAGTGTAGTGTTATGTCGGTGACAGGTTTACGGATGGAGGAAGTCAGAGGACCCAGAGAGAACCACCTAGTAACGATGAACATCTACCAGCTACCCAACATCATAACTCCACCCAGCGGCCAGGGTTGGAGCGATTGCCAACAGAATTTCCCAATGTGTGCACTGGGATGAAATGCCTTATCCATTATACAATGAGGGTCGCACTTATGGCTTAACGAGCTTGAACATAGAACCTCGAGCACAAAAGTCAAGACGTCTATCAGTGATTTTCCACTACCCCTAAATTTATCATAACAGTATCCTCATGGAATTAACTCGAATTGAGGATGACCTCCATGCTATCATATTTTACCAATTGAGAATGTTGGTTTTCCTTTACAAATGTTCAAGAATTTTGGAGCTGATTGTGCCTTCAAAGACTGAAATTTTTCCGGGTCGTGAAAACATCCTCAAAACGCTTACCCTCTTTGGGACGCATTTTTCTCTCACTAGCGGTACTATAATACACTGCCGGTCTGAGTGTTATGATAGTGAGCCAATTTTAAGCTATCGCCCAAAAATGCCACGACTTCCGTGTTTGCTAGGCAACACTTATTACATTCCCTAAATATCTAACACTCGTTTTAATGCCCCCCCCCCCCCCCACCCCCGCAGTTCTAGTGATTTCGATCTGACCCTGAACAACAGTGACCCCAAGCGAACCGCCATGATAGCGTTCAAGAAAGGGCGCCTCTTTCTTACTTAGCCCGCCAAATAAGATTTTAGATTTAACATCCACCCTCTCATTCCCATTACAATCCTCTAAAATTGTATAAAAAACTCGCCGACTGATACTGTTTTAAACTAATAATATTTGCCCCCCAAATTGATGATTTTCGACTATTTCAAGTGTAAATGCAGAATTGAGCAGTATGTGCGAATGCCACCGACTGGCCACTTGAATTGCAGCTACAATTTAACATGACCAAAAAAAGCACAGGCGCTAAATTGTAGCACCAATTTAATAACTAAAAACGACGTGACGCTAATAGGCTTTCGAGCAAATGCTACAATAACTAGACAATTGTGATAACAAACAGAAGACTTACTGCAGATCAACTCCAGATGACCAACAAGTACAGGGACGCATGCATTTGGGGATATATAATTCACATTGGAGATGAGAGGTTTTCATTTCTCAGATTCGATTTCGGTTTGGTTCGGTTTCAGGAAAAAAACTTAGTACGGGTCGATTTTCTGTGTTAAGAACATACAAAAACAACACTGCAGGCCCCTTTACTTGTATACAATCCGTAATAGTTTGTACGAACATACTCGCTTCAAAAAGCCCTGCCGGCAAGTAACAACACTAGGTTCAGAGTAACTTCCCTTTGATCACTCTTAGGGATCCTAGGGGATCAGTTACTAATCCTATTGAGTCAGAAAAAGTTGTTTATCTAATCTTTGTTGTGTTCTCATTGTCCAGTTCTTTTCCTTATTGAATCGTCCAGTGGACGAGTCCAAAGGGGAGAAAATGTGATAATGAGTGCGCGACGTATTCACCCCTTTGCCCGATAGACCTGAGTGACGAGAGTTGATATGGGCTTCTAGTCCAGTTCCCTCTCAGTAAAATCGTTTGATCAGTTTATGCCAAAAAAATGGTAAAACCGTTCTACCGGTGTTTGCTAGGTCTCGCGGTTCGGTGTTTCGGTTTGCTGCTTAAAAATGGAACCGAACCAGAAAACCAAAACACCGCCCACTTCTGCTTGACATATCACAATCTTGTAAATACAGCATAGTATTGAAAATTTAGTTTTTTCTTACCACAATCCCATTTTTGGTCGTCAATGAATGTGATGTGTCAAAAATGATACCAACAATCTGTGAGAAAAACTATTGTGCCAAGATCACTGAATTCGGGTATGCAAAACATAATTTCTGTCTATATTTTTCTATCTTAAAATATTAAAATTGTTGTCTTTCTGCCGTTACTTTTCTCAGGCCACTTTTTTCGTACAGAGTTAATTTTTAAATCAAATAGGTGACATAAATTTCCTGGACGAATCCTTGCCTGCTATTAAAAGGACAATCCGCCAATTTGTACAAAAATAAGTTGACCATTTGATAAACCACATTTTTCTTTATGCAAAGTACCCTTATTTTTCGTCATATCATACGTATGAAATCGTTCATGTCGATTAAATAAATTAATGTCAGGGCAAATATTTATGGGTTTTTTTTTTCAAAAAAAGGCATGCAGTATTTTTTTATTTCCGTCTGATTAGTCGAACACAGACAGAAATCCACGCAATGTTATCGTTCATATTCGTCGAAATTAACGTTCAGGAGACGTTTGTGTATACGTGTTTCTATTTATAGCGCACGCGTTCATGCAGCCTATTTCAAACTGACGTTCTCGATAAACGTGCTGTAGATTCTGTAATTTTACTGGACACATAACTGCGCTTTATTTAAAACAATACAATGTTTTTGATCTAATAATGCAGAAATATTTATAAAATAATGCACAGTTATTGTTCGTGGTGGTCATTCATTCGGGTAAAATTAGAGGAAAAACAACCTGTCTTGAGAAATTATGCCCTGGCGTGGTGTTTACTTCGATTCACGTTCGGGTAAGTTTGTTCATATCTTCGTAATGTCATATCTTCTGGAACTTCATCTGCATCAAAGTTTTTAAATTACAAATGAAAGTAATTTCGCGTTGCTTCTGTGTCTTACATATTGCATGCAGCGTTTTCTTAGATTCTCTTTCACAAACAAATAAAATCTGAGAGTCAATATTTCTTCATATTATAGCCTTATTTTCCCTTAATCCCTTTACCCAAAGTAACTGCCGAAACCGGCCAGCGCTATTCACAACAATACCAATACCCTGTCTGGACCTGCGTCGCTGCATGCAATTGAGTGAGATACATGTATTAATCTCTTTCGACTCTTTTTTGCATGTAGATAAATCAATTCCTTTCACAGAAGGCAAGAAAAGTTTGACGAAAAATACAATGTTCAGTGGGTCCCTTTCATACAAGCAGAGAAACTTTGACTAAAAATTCCAATATTCAGTGTATACAGTAAAATTTCAAAGTATCGGCAAACAGGAAGTAGCTGCACGATAGATCTGAAAATTGCATACACGATACAACTAAACATTATCAAGCTCCAGATGAAATATAAAATCAATCCCTGCATAGAAGCCGAGAAAAGTTTGACGAAAAATTTCACTGCTCAGTGGGTACAGTAAAATTTCAAAGTACCGGCAAACAGGAAGTGGCTGAATGGCAGATCTGAAAATTGCATACACGATACAACTGATCATTATCAAGCTGCAGATGAAATATAAAATCAATCCCTTGAATAGAAGCCGAGAAAAGTTTGACGAAAAATTTAAATGTTCAGTGGGTACAGTAAAATTTCAAAGTATCGGCAAACAGGAAATGGCTGCACTGCAGATATGAAAATTGCTTACACGATACAGCTCATCATTATGAAGCAGCAGACCAAATATAAAATCATTCCCTTTCATAGAAGCCAAGAAAACTTTGACGGAAGAAGTGTTTCGGACAGACGGACGGAGTCGAGCGCTTTCTTGACCTGCTCTGCCGCTGGCGACGCAGGTAAAAATCGCCAATTAATTTTCATTATTTTTTTCATTTTTTGTCTCAAAAACATAGCTTATGACCCCTCTTTGTAACGAGCTTGTCGAGCTCGTTACAATGAGGCTCATAACCTATGTCTTTGAGACAAAAAAATTAGTTATTCAAGAATTTTATTTGCAAGTGTCGTCTGCTTTTCATGTTAGATAGAGGGTAAAAGGTGACAGCAAAACTAACAGATCGTTTATTTTAAAATGAATAATAGATAAACCGTGAAACTCAGTTTGAATTATTTCCATTGTATCAGAAATAAATGGGAACATAAAAATGTAACCTTTGTTGAAAACTAGTTTTTTTCTGAAAGTACTATTCAGTCAAAACATATTTGTTGAAGTGCGACACTTAAATAAATTCAGCCAAATTGTTGTCCTTTAACTGTGGTTTTGTTGTTGTTAAAATTTTGTTCACATGTTATTGCCTTGTTACAATTCATGGGAGAGAGCCTATAGGCAGGGCAAATCAACCCAGACTAAATAATATCACATCACAAATTAATTGAAGCACTTCCACAGAATAAGAAGCCTTTAAGCTGCGGTATTCGCACGTCAGGATAAAGCCCCAAAATCGTCTTCCAGTAACCAACCAGTTGGACGCTGCGAATACATAGCAATATGAACCATGTCTTTTCAACTGGGAAAATGAGCACGGAAAACTGCAAAATTAACTGAATATAGAAGTTTTTCTGACAGTACTTGTTTTTATCTGCGGCCCAAACAGGCAATTATAATACGGAAGCCGGTTTGTGCCACCTGTAAATAAATTTTTAGGTCGTAATTACGACATAATATGTCGTAATTACGACATACTATGTCGTAATTACGACATACCATATCTCGTAATTACGACATACTATGTCGTAATTACAACATACTATGTCGTAATTACGATATATTATGTCGTAATTACGACTTAGTATGTCATAATTACGGCATAGCTATCTCGTAATTAAGACATACTAATTCGTAATAGTAGTCGTAATTACGACATAACTATCTGGTAATGACAACATACTATGTCGTAATTATGGCATATTTATGTCGTAATTACGACTACGTATGTCGTAATTTACGAGATACTATATCGTAGTTACGAATTAGGTCATAATTACGAGATATTATGTCGTAATAACGACATACTAAGTCGTAATTACGACATAATACGACATAGTATGTCGTAATTACGAGATATGGTATGTCGTAATTACGACATAGTATGTCGTAATTACGACATACTATGTCGGAATTACGACTTAAAAAATTGATTTACAGGTGGCACTAACCGATTCCTTACAGAATAGAGTGCGACACCGGAACATAAAATAGAAACTTTGTTTTTGTCGTACAGCTATGGAATGCAATACGAGCCACATCCTTTCTGTGACTGTCGAAAACTACAAAACTCATTGAAAACATTTTCCCTTAGACTACTATCCATTAAGCACCCACAGCAGACGATGAATTAAACCCAACAGCAAACTTTATATAAGAGAATATTTGTTTACTTTGGAATTGTACATACATGTATACAAATGATCAGGCTTGGCAATTTCAGGAGAGCGATTTTTTAGCTCTCCTTACCGCCCTCCTGAAAGAATTAAGGAGAGCGAAAAATTGCCCTCCTAAATATTTTGGACTGGGATGATTGAGATTACATGTATTATGCTCACATTAATTTTTTGTTGTAAAGCAAAAATATAATTCAACTTCGAAGACACATAACATCACGTAATTTCATTTTGAAAGTGGTTTAGTGGTAAAAGGTAATGGCTGCAACCATACCCAAACACAGTTGCAATCATTTGAAGCAAAATGGGTCACAGCAATATTTTTTTCTGTCAGTTTCAAGTTCAACAGCTGACATCACAGTTTGAGGGGCAATTATTCAAGGAATATCGACACTATAATATACTACCATTACTACTATCCTGTCACTTGAAGCACTTGCACCAGGATGTGACTGTAGATTCAAGCAGACCTGTTGTCCAAGAAAGTCATACGCCTACCACTACCACCTTCAACCCCCTTGGGGGGTTGAAGGTGGTAGTGGTAGGCGTATGACTTTCTTGGACAACAGGTCTGGGTACACACACAGGTCTTGTCAAGTATGTGTTCGGTTGTTGAGTGAGACATCTAGATGTCTAAGAGATTTCGCTTTACCTTAGTAAAGTTAATAAAATCACTGATGTAGTCTGTTGGTTTCAGTTTCAATGAGTTCGTTCAATTGGATACTTAAAATGCTGTGTAAAGCTAATTGCTCTCCTAAGCTGATTGAGGAGAGCGATTTTTTGCCCTCCTCCATTTTCCAGAATGCCAGGCCTGAATGATTTGAAGATAACCCTATTCATGCTTATAAAAGAGAGAGTAGCCAAATGTTAGTATTTTTCAACTTTACTCTTATTGTACAATCAGTTCGTAAGAGGGTTAAATATAACAAGAAAGACAGACTTGTAACAATAACTTTGTTCTGTAATTTTTGTTACATTTTCCTACTCGAAAGTCTCTTCAGCAAATACTCTCATTTAGAAAGAAAATGATGATCTTGGTGTGCTTCTCATAACATACAGTCATCCGTACAACCATTAGCCAGGAGCGCCGTGGCTCAGTGTTTAGAACATTGGACGTCAAATCGGAAGGTCGACGGTTCGATCCTGACAAATGGTAACTGTGTTGTGTCGTCGGGCAGGGCACTTAATCCCGGGTGGACGGTGACGCTGTGCACTAATGCGCACTGCACATCAGTGGTACACTAACCGCAAACTGCTGCTAACCCAACTTGTGCAGAGTTAGTATGAGGGGATGTCAAAAAGTTTTGAGCCTAACATAAATAAAGCTGGAATATCGGTGCAGAACATTTATTTTTTCAACATAGTCCTTTTGTAATTCAATACACTTGTTCCACCTGGTCTGCCGGTCGTTGGTGCCGCGTCTGTAGAAGTCCATATCTTGGTGCTCTAGTCAAGCCTCCACAGCAGCAGTAAGTTCCTCATCTCTTTCCAAATTTGAAGACTCACTTACGTGGTTAAAGATTTCAAGACGATGAGGAACTTACTGCTGTTATGGAGGCTTGGCTACAGGACCAGGATATGGACATCTACGGACGCGGCATCAACGCCTGGCAGACCAGGTGGAACAGGCGTATTGACATACGAGGGGACGATGTGGAAAATAAATATGTTCTGTACCGATATTCCAGATTTATTTATGTTTGGCTCAAAACTTTTTGACATCCCCTCTTACGTTGGGGAGTGTGACAGTTTTATTACCACTGTTTTGAGGTTCTATCCGGATACACAAAACAGTTCCCGCTAGTCAGATCGAATCTTCGATATTTCAATTTAAAGTTCAACGTTCTAACCTCACGTGTAAAGAAATGCTCGAGAGCCCGCTATCTAATCATTTAATGTTACACCATGCCCCCCTGACCAAACAGCCTGGTATAAACGGGTATTGTGAGGGGTAATAATTATAGCTGTGCGGGTTTTTTGTTTTGCGGTTCGGTTCCGGTTTTTTCGCAAACCGGAAACCCGAACCGCAAGACAAGCAAAAACTAGCGGAACTGTTTTACTGTGTTTGTAGAGAAACTGACCGAGAGCACGGTGGCTCAGTGATAGACTGTTGGACTTGTATGCTAGAAATCCAGAGTTCGATCCCCGTCAGGGACGACTCGCGTTGTGTCCTTGAGCAAGGCACTTTATCCCGGTTGCCTACATGAGGGCACGATGACGCCCTGTACCGAGTCGTACTGCACGTCGATGGTGCGCATGTCTTCAACCGTTGTAACCCTGCTTGAGCGGAGCTTGAACAGAGTTAGAATGTTGAGGAGCTGAACGTTGCTCGTCGATGCTCGGTGGTTCTCTCCGGGTACTCCGGCTTCCTCTACTCGTAAAACTGTCACGGTCACAATTAGCCATTGTGCATAAGTATGTGACCTTAAACCCCAATAAATAAATAATAATAAATATAGAGAAACTGACCAAACTATATTACTGAGTGGGAACTGGACTAGTGGCCCGTTTGGACTCTCGTCACTTTAGTCTACCCAAAAAAGAGGAGAATGCGTCACGTTCTCATTGTCATATTTTCTCCCTTGTTGACTCATCCACCGGACTCTACCGGACTCCACCGGACTCCATCGGACAAGTCAATAAGGGAGAAAATGTGACATGAGAACACAGCATAGATTATATATAGGATATCTACGCTGTGTTAGTGAACATCGGGAATTATCTCATGAGTGTATGCGCCGGCGAGTGAAAAATAATACTTTCAGGTCCACACAAATGAGATAATTCCTGATATTCACTAAAACAGCGTAGCTTTTCTTTTTATTATATGCTACGTGACATTTTACTGCTCAATATTCAGCCCAATTCGACTGCAAACAGTTTCAAAACAAAAACAAAAAGCTGCTGATCGTTACTTCAAGGCGGCGTTCAAGGCGACGTCATGCATCGAAGCGTAACGTCATTTATGAAGCTTCAGAAAAAATTCATCGTGTTGACCTGAAAATATTATTTTAAATTTTAAATGTTAAATAAAACTTTCAGGTCCACACTCAATGAAATAATTCCAGACACTGACTAAAATAGAGTAGATTTTTTTTAATTATATGCTACGAGACATTTTATTGTACAGTATTAAGCCCAATTCGACCCCCAAATGCGTACGTTTCAAAACAATAACAAAGCTCAGCTGATCGTTCCTTCAAGGCGACGTGATGCTGTGTAGCGTGACGTCATTTAGGAAGCCACTGAGAGATATTTCTCGATAACTATCGAGTCGATGGATATCGAGAAATATCATTTAGATAATTTGCGATAATTCACAGGCTACCATGTAATAAATGAAAGTTATTCATCAGTTACCCAAATGTATGTTGTTTTCTGACTGAATAGGCTTACTAACTGAACCTTTAAAACCATTAAGAATTATCAAAGGGAAGAGCATGGTGGTGATACTAACAGACACGTCTTATAGTCATTATCTGTTCGTAAAAACTATTCCGAATTTTGTCACAAGTGAAGGAGCCTGAAGTGTTATTATATTTTTAACGCATAGAAAAACCGAACCGGAACTGACTTTTTCTCCTGAAACCGAACCGAAACCGAATCTGAAAAATCAAAACTTCCCAGCTTTAATAATAATACTGTACGTGGATAGTGTATTATCACTAAATCGCCCACATAGTGGAGATACCACCCAAACAATAATTGCTATTGTGTTTGCAAAGCATAACAAGCCCAAGCAAAGTTCCAGCCAATGGAATTCCGGGTTATACCCGGAGGTCCATTGGCTGGAAACACTGCTTGTGTTTTTGTCCATATGTACAGAATTCAAAAGTGATATCTCTACTCCATGAGTGATTTAGTTACAATCCACTCTCCACACACTGTACGGTGTACTTGATGCATGTCTGTAAGGTTATACAGAGGGGTGCGCTGTAGCTCAGTAGTAGACTGTTAGACTTCTATGCTAGAGGTCTCTAGTTCGATCCCCGTCCGGGACGACCCGCGTTGTGTCCTTGGGCAAGAAACTTTATCCGGGTTGCCTACATGGGGGCACGATGACGTCGTGTACTAAGGAGAACTGCACATCGATGGTGCACATGTCTTCGACCGCTGTAAACCTGCTTGAGCGGAGCTTGAACAGAATTAGAATGTTGAGGAGCTGACAGTTGCTCGCCGTTGCTCGGTGGTTCTCTCCGTGTACTCGGCTTCCTCCACCCGTAAAACTGTCACGTTCACGATTAGCCATTGTGCATAAGTATGTGACCTTAAACACCAATAAATAAAAAAATAAATTAATAAGCTCACACAGATGACCCCAGCGAAAGGGACTCCTCGACAATTTGGAGTGGTCTCCCCTTCCACAATAACAACTCACAGATTCTCCCCTGCCCGTGCATTTATGGAATCTTTTCAACAATTTGGGTTTAACTCTCGCACCCACCCCCCCCCCCCCCCCCAACCAAATAACAATTTCCTAACCCGTCCTTGCTCGTGAACCTAAATATCGCGTCTTGAGCTCCACAGAAAATACAAACTGAAACAGAAAATACAAACTGAAAGTATAAAACAAAGCGAACAAAATATAATTTCAATAAAAAAAGAAAATGTTGCGATAGAATTACAACTTACATCATTCTCAGGCCAGGCATCGACCAAAAGCAAGGCGACAACAAGAATCAGAGCTACTAAGTACAGTTTCATTGTGACGATCTCTGGCGACTGTGAAGAAATCTAACTGAAAAATCATTTTTAAACAGTTTTATAAACGAAGACGACACCCTTCACCTGAATAGAACTTATTAAAGGAAAGGAAAAATACTAATTTGTACTTTAAAAGTCAGCAAAAATCTATTGAAAGCCAAACTGCGCAGAAATATTGTGAGGGGTCACGAATGACAGCACTGAAATGCATTTTTGATTCGAAATAAAGCTCCCCATAGATTATGATTAAGATAGTAATGACGTGACTGACATTCAATTTAAAAGTTTGTTTACTACCATCCCATTTTAACAAAGAGCCTAAACCTAGACGTCGTTGTAATGAATAGCTAACATTATATAATAGTAATTATATATTAGTTGGTGAGATTTAAAAGAGAGTGAAAGTCTTTTGAAAATATGGGGAAAATTGCTGATGCAGGCTATCATTTCAGGTGCAGTTTTTTGGTAGATGGGCAGAGCGTTTTCTAGATTACGAATACCAACAGCAACATTGCCTGAGGCGGGGGGGGGGGGAGCTCAACGAATAAAGGTGTAGGTGTATGATGGGGGTAGGGCATTAGAAAGCACTAATGTCTAAGACAAAATAGATCAAGCGTTTTCGAAAAAGGGATTCTTTAAAAGGGATTCTGTGAAATGGGATTCCTATCCGACTTTGTAAAATTTGGATTCCGTGATTTGACATCAACACTCGAGGGTATTTCCCTTCCCTATTGGAAGAATTTAGTTTAATGGGTGTTAGTTAAAAAATCCATTCAATTCAGAAAAGTTCACAAGGGTGTTAATTATATTTATTATGCCTCACGTTTGTAACATCTGCCGTGATTGGTTAATTTGTCACCTTCTAAAAGTCATAGTACAGGAGTTTTGGGGTAAAACAGGGGTACTATCGGAACGTTCTTCCCTGGAGACAAGAGAACAAAGTAAAGGTAAGCTCCACTTCCATTAATCAGCGTCGATTACGCAGGCCCCGTGTCCGTTTAAAGTTTTTCGTCACCGACAGACACAAACTTACCAACAAATATATCATCTTCAGTGGGTGTGTTTTCAATTTTAACTGCAAACAATGAATTCAAAAGAATCAGAAATATTAAAAACTCACGTGTTGTTCACCACTTCAGTGAATCCTGAATACGAGTCATGACTTCAATCAATTATATTTCCACAACTCCTCGACCTCACTGAGGCTCCGCCTCAAGTTCAAAATACATTGTTTCACTCCGCTTAATTCTATCAAGAGTCGTTGTCCAAGAAACATGAATTTATATTCCATTAATTTATATCACTTATCACACAAGCATTAACAATGAATTATAACATGAACAGTGTGATGCACTGGCATTTTGGTGATACAGAAACTCGCAACGACACGGCACTTGTGACACGTCATTTTCGAAGAGACTTCATTCGTTCAACGTCATGGATTCGACTACATTGTTATTACATGATTGATGGCATGTTGCAATTAACGCTTAACAATGAAAGTTATTTTTTGTTCGGCATAATAAAATAACTAGAACGTGTTTTTTTCGTGTTCTATCGGTCGATAGTACCTGAGTTTGTGTGATTTCTGAAATAAAACCTTCAGCAGCTTCGCTGCTTTATGTTTTATTTCAGAAATCACACAAACTCAGGTACTATCAACCGACAGAACATGAAAAGAAAAGTTCTAATATTATAATAGTTCATTCAAACAGTTCAAAGGGTGGTAATACCTTTATAAAGTTTATGGTTGAAAAATAGAGTTTATTCAGTTAAACGTTGTTCAGTTCAAGGGTGTTAATTATACATACCTTCATTAGGATTATAGTTCATTCAGTTGAAAATTTTGTTCTGTTCAATTCGATCGATCTTGGTTGTATTGGATCTTCGTTCACTTCATTCGAACAGTTGTCTTGTATCTGTTCATAATTCAGTTCTGTTCAGTTAGACCTTCGTTCACTTTGTTATGTTGACTTCGATCTTGGTTCTGTTGGATCTGTACCTTTATTGTTTTGTAGTGGTTGGTTGTCTCTGTTCAGGTTCTTGTTGTAGTTGTTGAATTGGGTGTTATCAATCCCTTTTCATACCCTCGAGTGTTGATGTCAAATCACGGAATCCAAATTTTACAAAGTCGGATAAGAATCCCATTATACAGAATCCCTTTTTAAGAATCCCTTTTTCGAAAACGCTTGTGGCTATGGAACCCCTTTTTTCTGAAATGAATCTTCGAGCAATATTTGCGAGTCACTCGAACGAGCAATTGCTCGTTAGCTCGTTTGCTCTATGGGATTCGAGTCATTCGAGCAATATGTGCGAGTCACTCGACATAAGACGGAATCCCACTTATGGAATCCATTTTTGAAATCCCATTTGTGGAATCCCTTTTTTGAAAACGCCTGTGGCTATGGAATCCCTTTTTTCTGAAATGCGTCGTCGAGCAGTATGTCGAGTCACTCGAACGAGCAATTGCTCGTTAGCTCATTTATTTGCTCGATGGGATTCGAGTCGTTCGAGCAGTATGTCGAGTCACTCGATCGAGCAATTGCTCGATAGATCATTTGCTCGATGGGATTCGAGTCGTTCGGGCAATGAATTATCAGTAACTGCTCGATAGCTTATTGGCTTTGGGAATGCTTCTGTTATACACAAGGGAGCTAACTCTGCAGAGAGATTCTGGGAATCAAGCAATCTGATTGGTTAGTTATAATTTATATAAATGATCGGGATAAATGAAAACAATAAGAGTACAAGGAATAGGGTCAGAACTAACAAGAAAAGACAAGAATAGCTAAATATAGTAATAATAAGCAAATCTGTTCCAGTTGATGGACTCTTCTACGCTACTGCAGTATACTTCAGAACAAAGAAACGTGGTCAGATAGACGAAAACTATTGCATATATAGATAGAAGCAGAGAATTCTGAAAGAATTCGAAATATTGCAACTTGGCGGGTTGTTTGTTGTAATTCTCTGAATCGGGAAATTACTCCTATTCAATCGAACACACGCTCCGAACATACCCCTGTCTTGTTGTAGGCCTTTAGGTAACATAGCAACCCCATGCTACCATAGAAACCAAGATGGCGGCCCCTTCATACAAAATGGACGACGGAAACACGTTTCACCCTAACAACACGCGCTGCGCATGCCTACTAACAACACGTATCACTATGGAGATGACATCACAAGATGGCCACTCACGCGGGTTACCATGATAACACAACATGGCGCCACTGGGTCACGTGACTATGACGTCACATGAGATCCCACGATGAGATCCCCCGATGAGATCCCCCAAATATTGGGTAAAGGGTTAATTTGTTCTTATTTTTTCACTCTGTTGGGGATTGAGTGCGTATGAGAGTGTGTGTCTGGTGAGGGGAGTAAGAGTTTGTGTGAAGGTGGGTGTGGTGGGGAAGCCCGTTCAAAAATTGGGCAAAAATTGGCGATGGGCATTTAATACGATGTGGGTGGTGAGAC
Organism: Pictodentalium vernedei; assembly: GCA_031216915.1. Classification (NCBI taxonomy): domain Eukaryota; kingdom Metazoa; phylum Mollusca; class Scaphopoda; order Dentaliida; family Dentaliidae; genus Pictodentalium; species Pictodentalium vernedei. Next base: position 76,718,643 of record CM062294.1, read on the forward strand.
AAAGTAAGCAAACAAATTTTATTTCCAGTTCGAAATTTCGAACAATATGATGACTTCTTTTTGAGTCTTTCTGTCGAACAAAGGCAGGCAGTATGTTACGCCGACTTTTGTAATAACTGACGTCTGTTGTCATGGCTCACCACTTTTGAAATAAAATCGCCGGGTTTGCATTTATAAACCGATGTCACAAGTTTTGTCATAGAAATCAACAGGTAATGTAAGATATTAGTTTTTTCACTGGCATCAAAAAACTGTTTATACTTGGTCCAACTATCCCATTTTATGCAAGCGTGCTGTTGCCGAATGTGAAACGTAATTCTAGGTTAAGTGATATTGTTGGCTGTGTGTAGTTGTCTGGTCTGGTGGTTTAGTACAGATGGCATGTACCCTTTTTGGTGCACTGTTAACCCATTGGAGGTACTTACTCACCTTACGACTTTTACTACCCTCTGTTGCTATGAGTAGTGCGATATGGTAAATCGTGTGGTGGTGTGGGGTATGCCGAACCGTCTCGTACGGTAGCATAGAATGGGCGGTGTTTACGTTTGGTCATTTAGTTTTGAAACATCCTTTGACCTATCCACAGTCAACCACCTTGAAGATGTTATGCTATTTCGCTATTATTCTCTACTGTGCTCAAGTGGCGAAGAAGAACCTTCATAATACCTAGCTCCTAAACGATTTCCGTCCCTTTCGCTCCTTGATCATAAGCTTCATGAAGATAGTGGTTTAGGGATTTTTGTGAAATGAAGACAGTTATAGTTTGGGGATTTTTATAACTACAGCAACAACCTCCACCATTTCTACCACTAAACACACAACATCATCCAACAACTACTACATCACCTGTTACAATACCAACACCTGCTACACTAATCTCCACGGCAGCATAAGAAGTAGACTGGCAACTATTACGTCAACAATCTCAATTGCAGCAACGGCCACTGTTCCAACAACCACTACAACAGCCAGTGCTACACAACCACTATGACCATCAAACCAACTACAACTACATAAAAAAGTGCTACCTCAATCTGAGTCTTCTATAATACAGATGTACACTCAGGAACAATCTAAATGTAGGAAAAGTTTAGCACAAAACCAAGAGGGATACAGTGACTGCCTCTTTGGAGGTTAATGGATATCCCCACGACTAAAATGTACCAAGGTGGGTACAGACCACCCATACTATGATACCAATCCGGACAACCAAGCACAACTCACAATACAAGAAATACCCTTACGTACTGCCTATTTATTTATTTATTTATTTATTTATTTATTTATTTGTGTTTAAGGTCACATACTTATGCACAGTGGCTAATCGCGACCGTGACAGTTTTACAGGTGGAGGAAGCCGGAGTACCCGGAGAGTACCACCGAGCACCGACGATCAACTGTCAGCTCCTCAACATTCTAACTCTGTTCAAGCTCAAGTCAAGCAGGGTTACAGCGGTTGAAGACATGTGCACCATCGACGTGCAGTACGCCTTCGCACACGGCGTCATCTTACCCCCATGTAGTCCAAGAACACAACGTGGGCCGTCCGGACGGGATCGAACTTGGAACCTCTAGCATAGAAGTCCACCGTCTCCCCCTGAGCCACCGTGCTCCCACGTACTACCCATAGCAACAACCAGAGGACAGTAAAGGGTTAGGGTGAGTAAATAGTACGAAGGGCTAGCAGTACCCCAACAGGGGTGAAAACCGTCCATACTACACTACGTTACCACACAAACACACACACCCAATAATATTTCATGAATTAGAATTATCCAGCATGATGTTATAACGCATTAGACGGGTTAGTTATATGAAGGGCTGACAGCTTTTTTGATTGTGTGAAAAACAGTAATTTAATGACTTGGAAAACCTGGTGATTTCTTTCACAAAATGGTGAAGGTTTTTTTTTTTAAACAAAATCTTTCGATTTTTATCACAAAACTTATGACCTCGGTTTATAACACAATCTTTTTACAAGAATTTGTTACGAAAACCTGGTGATTTTTATTACAAAACTTGGAGCTGTGACAAAACGCGTCAATTATAACAACAGTGGACGTGACAGTGATAGACGTGATAAAGGGGTTTTTTTTAAACCAAATGTAACTGCTAAAACCGGCCAGCTCTATTTGCAAAAATCATCATTCATTTTCATTATTTTTTGTCTAAAAAAAACGTAAGTTATGAACCCTCTTTGGATCGAGCTCGATCAGCTCGTTCCAATCAGGGGGTCATAACCTGTGTTTTTGAGACAAAAGATAAAAATATTTTGTTAATCAAGAATTTTGTTAGCAGGTGTCGTCTGCTTTTCGTGTTTCGTGACAACACGCGTCAATTATAACAAAAGTGGACGTGACAGTAATAAACGTGATAAGAGTTGGGTTTTTGTTAACCCAACGTGACTGCTAAAACCGGCCAAGGCTTTTTACAAAAATCACCATTCAATTTTCATTATTTTTTTGTCTCAAGAAACATAAGTCATGACCCCCTCATTGGAACGAGCTCTATCAGGGGTCTAACCTATGTTTCTGAGACAAAAGATGAAAATATTTAGTTATTCAAGAATTTTGTTTGCAGGTGTCGTCTGCTTATGACCTCGGATTGAGGCAAAGCTTATTACAAACGTGGTGAGCTACGACAAAAAACTGGCGATTTTTATTTCCAAAGTGGGAGCCATGACAATACTCGTCAGTAGTATAGCATGTACGAGATCGTCCCCATTACCCGGAGCTTTGCCGGAGCAGCTAGTGTTAAATTCCCATAGGAACCGGAGCCCTTTGCCGGAGCAATTTTTTCTTGTGCAAACCTTCGGCTCCTTGAAGCTAGATCCGACAAGTGGTGTACGTACTGCATATATAGTATGCTATGATATGTATAGTGTTATATCTAAGCATGGGGCTATAGGTATATATTATGGGTAAATGGTGGAAAGATGATGGGAAAATTGCGTTTTCTTGAAGGTTTTTTCCGCGAAACGGTTGACGTTGCTATTGACGTCGTGACGTCATGATACGCGAGCGACGCCATAGGGATGCTGATCGTTGTTATTGTCCAGTATACAATCTGACATAACGTTGTTCGGGTCAGGGGTTGTTCGGGTCGTATGGGTTGGAGGCGATATGGTAGTGGTGGTATTTATCCATGTTGGTATACTGGTATACCATTAGCCCTTGGATCTTCATATTATCCTATATCAGCTATAGCTAGATCAAGCAGTATTATGGGGGTGGGGGTAATGTATGGTCGCCCAGTATAGTATTGCGAGATAGTCCTTGGTGGTTTTGATTGGCAGTACAGGATGAATGGTTTGTTAGCCTATTACCCCCTGAGTACTATTTACCTATTGAATCCTTTGGATTATCTTATGCCTGGTATTGGTAGTTCGTTATCCTAGGTTAGGCAGAATTATAATCGTTCGTTTAGAAGTGGGGCTTAGGATGCAATTTGTCCCCTGTTAGTCCTCGGTATTATTAACAAACCGATTGTTTTGTATTATTCTGTGGCTTGTATAGGTAGTACGTTATGGCAGGTCAAGTGGTATTGCGGAGTGTGGGTAATGCCTGGCAGTATAGAACAGCAGTCTAGTATGGACAATATATAGTTATGTGAGCCCCCGAAAGCCATTAGTACTACTAATCGACCTAAGCAGCCCTACAGGTTCCATGCTAGCCCTTAGTACCTAATGCTTCATGTTATCCTATGACTGGTATAAGTAGTATGCAATGCTAGGCATAGGGGTATTGTGGGTAGGAGTACTGCGTGGTAATTTAGAACGGTAGTATAGTATGGGCGGTACATACACCAATAGGCCCCGTGTTAGTGCTTGGTACTATTAATCCGCCTAATGCTTCATGTTATCTTATGACTTGTATAGGTAGTATGTAATGCTAAGCTAAGAGGTACTGTGGGTAAGGGTAGTGCCTTATGTTAAAACACGGAATCCAAAGTTTACGGACTCGGATAGGATTCCCAATTACGGCAATCTTTTTTAAGAATCCCTTTTTGGAAAATGCCTGTGGCTATGGAATCCCTTTTTCTGAATTGAGTCTAAGAGTCGTTCGAGGAGTCACTCGTTCGAGCAATTGCTCGTTAGGTCATTTGCTGGACGAACTTCGAGTCGTTCGAGCAGTATGTCGAGTCACTCGATCGAGCAATTACTCGATAGCTCATTTCCTCGATGAGCTTCGAGTCGTTCGAGCAATGACTTGTCAGTAATTGCTAGATAGTTTAAAAGGGGAATCCGGGATAGGTATGCCTTGTGATATAGATAATAGTATCCTTAGATAAGTATCCTATAAAAGATATCCTCGATGGGTATCCTCAAATAATACAATACGGGACCATAGGTATCCTCAAATACTGAAATGAGTCGAAGAGTCGTTCGAGTAGTCACTCGAACGAGCAATTGCTCGTTAGCTCATTTGCTCGATGAACTTCGAGTCGTTCGAGCAGTATGTCGAGTCACTCGATCGAGCAATCACTCAATAGCTCATTTGCTCGATGAGCTTCGAGTCGTTCGAGCAATCACTTCTCAGTAACTGCTCGATAGCTTATAAGGGGAATACGGGCTAGATATGCCTTGTGATATAGGTAATAGTATCCTTAGATAAGTATCCTATATAAGTATCCTCAAATAATACAATACCAGGCCAGAATTTACCACATTCACTCCAATACCTCAATACCATGTACATCCTCCTCGGCACGCGAGACTAGCGCGGATCCGACGTGGCATACTCCTCACTAAACGTTCAATATCAGCTTGAGTGATGTTTTTCCATTCTTCCTGCAGTGCAGCGGCGAGTTCCTGGACATTGGTATGTGGCTGTTGGCGTAGTAGTAGACTCTTGCCAAGCATATCCCAGACTCGCTTGATTGGTGAGAGGTCTGGACTTAATGCTGGCCAAGGCAGTGTTGTGATGTTCTGCTCATGGACGAACTCTTTAGCGACACGGGCCCTTTGTGTCATCTTGGAAAATGAATCGACGGCCGTTTCGTCGCGCAAATGGCACCAAATGAGCTGCTAACATATTATCGCGGTAGTACAGCCCCTGTGACACGCCCGTGGATGACATGTAATGCTGTTCTGCTCGTCATGGTTATGCCTCCCCACACCATAACCGATCCATCACCAAAACGATCGTGCTGCCTAGCGGTTACGTTATGGTATCGTTCGTTCCGCCGCCACACTCTGTTTCGTCTGTCGTGGAAGCCGAGAGTGAACCTCGATTCATCGGAAAACATGACGTTGCTTCTCGGACGATTGTCCCAACGCTGCCATGCTCCACACCAATTACACCTTGTTGCGATGTGACGTTCTGTTATTCGAGGTCACCAGCGTACAAATTCCAGCTGTCTAGGCGATTTCGGATAGTCTGACCACTGACTCGCACATCTGTCACTCGGTAAAAAAATCACGAAAGTTGGTTGAATTTTTTAATTTTGGTCGCATGAACATAGCGAACAGTTAATTGTAACCATCACGCGTTTTTTTTTCAGTTCTGCTATGTGTTAAGACGGATAACAGACGCAAAAAGCCTTACAGAAGAATGGGGTTAATCGTATTGCAGACATTTTTCTCAAATTTTTATCCGAAGCATGTGGCATGTGTCTTGTTATGGTAGCCCGCGAAGGCAGCAATGTTGTGATGTCATCGCCATGGTGTTGCGTGGTGTTAGTGCGTATGCATGGCACGCACTGTTGGGGTTTCCGTCGTCCATTTTGTTTACTTGCCGATGGCCAACGTTTTGGTTTTTATGGTGGTTACTGTGCAATCGAAAGTCCTACTATAGGGCGGGAATAGTTCGATTCAAGTGGAGTATATGATTGTATATCAAATTACAAAAACGCCCCGACAACTGTTTCTTTGGTTCTGATTATCCCGAGATTCTCCTCTTTTATTGCCCCCCTTGGGTTTAAAAGAGTTACACGTAGTACTATAGCGTCTTAAGGAGTGTTGAATGTCGCAGACGATATCAAAATTTGTTATTTTACATATCTTTTTTTTTAATTTTTCAAAACATTTCAACAAATCCTTATCTTGTGACCCCTCATTGGAACGAGCTCATCGATCTCGTTCCAATGAGAAATCACATGATATGGTTTCGTTGAAATGTTTTGAAAAATAATATTTTTTCAACTGCTGAATTTGCATATTACGCGGGCGGATATGGTCGATTCGTTGGGTAAAGGGTTAAATAGTGCTGAGTATCCCCAGCTTTATTGGAAGTATGCCGATTTACCACAAAGACTCCGACAACTAACTAAAACTGCCTAAATCGATTCGGCAACTGTTTTATTTAATTCGAACTGATTCTTTCGGAATCATCGACTTATTCATACCCCGATCCATATTTCTGACTATTCTAGCAGTCTGTCTTGTTCTAGCCTCCTTTTACTGTCTCTAATCTGAGACTTATTTCTTTCAAGTTCGATTTCGACCTCTCCTTAGCCGGCATTACTCTATACAATGCCTTTACAAAGTGGAAGCGATTACATCTATGAGATATTCTGATGTCATAGTTGACAACATGTTCACAACACATGCACCACATAGAGATAACTAGATATACTGTGTCTATAGTATAGTGTTCAATAACACACATGCATATACTGGGTGTGGCGATATGTGCTTATGTGATAGTTCACAGTGTGCTTCAAAACATATAGCGCACGCCCTCATATGGGTATCTCAGGATACCTATGTCATGGTTAACCCTTTACCTAACATGAAAACCAGACGACACATGCAAAACAAAATTCTTGAATAACTATTTTTGTTTTCATTTTTTGTCTCAAAAACATAGGTTATAACCCCTCATTGGAACGAGCTCGTTCCAAAGAGGGGTCACAACCTATGTTTTTGAGACAAAAAAATGAAAAAAATAATGAAAATTAATTGGCGAGTTTGTGAATAGCGTTGGCCGGTTTTGGACGTTACGTTGGGTAAAGGGTTAAGTACTATTGAAGGATAGAATTTGGAGGATAATCAGAGGATACCTATCTGAGGGTAGGTTTGACTTCTAGTGCATGTGAAGTGCTTAGCTCCGACACACCCCTATGGACTTCGTAGATCTAGATCTAGGCTTAGAAAGAAGCTACGTAACCGATGAGCGCAGAATGAAGATCGAAGAGAACTATGTGAACAAAGATCGAAGAGAAATATCGTCAAAGACTGAACACAACGAATACTAAAGGAAAAACAAAGTGAACAGAATAGAACAAACTTTAACCCTTAAGTCCTCAGATTAATTTTAAAGTATTAATGACCTTTTTCTGCTTACATAGTTATTGATGACTTGGCAGTGGTTCTACATCACTGCTGGCTGCCTATACAGGCAGCCAGCAGTGATGTAGAACCACTGCCAGGTAAAATTCAGTCTACACACAAGAGTAATAAAAAAGATTACACAAGGGAGCACCTGCTTCAATGCAATATAAAAGTGGCGGTTTGGGGCTATATGGGGGCTTAAGGGTTAAAGAGAACAAAACGAAGATCAAAGAGAAGAAAATTTCATTTTTATTTCAACGAAGAGCTTATAGGGTTAAGTGTTTACATCATCCGGGGATGGCACATTTACTTGGTTTTCATTTAACCCTCTGAACACTGATGTTACAATATCCAAATTTCGCCCACTAATTTGTCCCATAATGCAACCTGAGATTTAACAAATGAGTTTTGTCAAACAAGATTGAATTAATTAAATTCCAAGTTTCATTTTGTTATGTAAACAATTTGTTGCTTGGAATTTTAATTTGTTAATGTATGGAGGGTTAATTATTCAACAAAACAAAAGTATGTTTAAAGGGAAGTTACAAAAAATAATAAAATGTTGGTGAGATCAGTTCAACAGACGTTGATCGAATAATAGTTCTCAAATCTCCTTGGTATTTTCCTCCCCAAAAAGCTGTTCTGTGTCACATAAAAGGGCAGAAAAACGTAGGAAGCAGGGGTCTTGGTTAATTTTTATACATTTTTATTTCAACGAAGAGCTAACAGTTAATATGGTTAAGTTTTACATCATCCACGAAGGACACATTTGCGTGGTTTTCATTTAACCCTCTGCACGCTGATGTTGCAATATCCAAATTTCGACAACTAATTTGTCCCATAATGCAACTTAAAATTTAACAAATTCATTCTCGTTTATCAGAGCTCTACGATTGAATTGATTAAATTCTAAGTTTTATTTCGTTATGTAAATAATTTGTTACTTGAAATGTTAATTTGTCAATGTATAAATAAACAACTTAAAAGGAAGTTTAAAAGGAAGTTACGAAAAAAAATAAAATGTTGGTGAGATCAGTTCAACAGACGAAACTGTTTTTGTTGATCGAATAATACATCTCAAATTTCCTTGATATTTTCCTCCCAAGAACATTGTTCTGTGTCACATAGACGGGCTGGAAAATGTAGGAAGGAGGGGTCTTGGTTAAATTTTAGATCTGTTGTCTGCAGTGTCAAACTTGTCCCAGAAAAACCCTTTTCCCCTCGAAAAAAGTGAAAAATATTATAAAGATAATAATAAAAAAAAAAAATAAGAAAAACAAATAAAAAAATGTTTATACCACAATTACCTATTCTACTATATATAAAAAGCCTATGACATAAATTTTATCTTTGCACACCAACCGTGGTGTACACGCCAGCAATGGGATTTCGTCAGTTAAATTTTACACCAACAGGAGAACTACATCCAAGTTGACCTTTGGTGACGTCGACTGAATGCAAACTTATAGAATTTACAGCACGTCGCCCAGCGAATGGTGAAATGAAACCGGCAATTATTAATTACGTTTTTGAGGGGGTTTACCTCATAAGATGCCAAAAATTGTCTCGTGTTAACCCTTTACCTAACGTAACGGCCAAAACCGGCCAGCGCTATTCTCAAAAATCGCCTATTAATTTTCATTATTTTTTTCATTTTTTGTCTCAAAAACATAGGTTATGACCCCTCGTTGGAACGAGCTCGTCGAGCTCGTTCCAACGAGGGGTCATAACCTATGTTTTTGAGACAAAAAATGAAAAAAATTAGTTATTCAAGAATTATTTTTGCAAGTGTCGTCTGCTTTTCATGTTAGGTAAAGGGTTAATGGCAACCATAACTCGAAATATTATGCTATTATGTTTTTAAAACGAAAAAGCCTCCCTTTCTCTTTCCATTTCGTTTCGGCGATAAACTTGACAGCGGAGGTACCGCCCACCGATGCTCATGTAAACAAAAACAGATTCGCACTTATGTACGTCTGCTGTTCAGTAAATTCGAGAAAACATAATAGCGACTCTTAATAATATGACGATCATGGTATAAATAAAATATACCCAAAGTATATTGGTGTACTAAATGTTCTCGTGGTGAACATCTGATACACCAAGCTATTATGGGTATATTCTATATTTACACCACGATAGGTGTGCATATTCAATGTTACGTGATACAATACAGACACTGGGAAATGTGCTAGAAACACCAAGTGTGGGATCTGGAATACGTGTTCAAACGCCATGTAAGAACGCATATGTTTGAACGTTAGGTTCCGCTATACAGTTTCGAAATATTGCACAGGGATGAAATTCTAAACATAGGGCATATGTTGAAACTAATGCCATGTAAATTGGAGATATATATTTAGTATCAGATGTATGATTACATTAGGCTATTTGTTGGGCAAGAGAATTTGAAGTTTTGGTTCTAAAGTTGGGGTCTGATACATGGGGATAAATAACCAGATGAATCATGTATGTAACACAGCTGCTTCGAAAAATCGACTACTTTTTAAAGTGTCATTTTTAAACGTTTCACGGAAAGCTGTTTTCCAGTTTACAGCTAATGAAAGGCCGAAATAATCCAGATTAAAAATTGACAAAAGGAGAAAACGGAGTATAAGGCTATCACTTCTGATTGCGGAAATAATCACGTCGGTTGATAAAAATGAGGAGAACCAGAACGGATTGGTGATTTGAAAATGTACATCGGACTTAATCACGGTAAAAGATTCTTCACATGCCACCACTACCGCATCAACAAACCAGTGATCAAAAAACAAGGTGGAACACATTTCACCCCACCAAACCCCAATAAAAAATTATTAGGCTATACATTGGTATGGTGAGATGAAGACATTACTCATTTTTACGCAACTCAATTGTTTGAAAGAACTGAAGCTGGAGTAATAAAACAAGGAATATTTCCTCATTCTCATTGATTGTACAATCTGTGTCTTCGCCTTTAATGCCTTAACTGGTCGAGCGCTACATTATTTTTGGTTGTCTGAATTTGTTCGTCAAAGTTAGTTTTATAACAAGTTACTGAAGAGTGCCCGCAGGCACTCTTCAATAATTTGTAATAAAACAATTTTATATAAACAAAATATTATTTGCGTTTGCCTGAATATGAAACATAAGAAATAAAATGTTGGCTTTTGCTGTGGTACCTTCATTTTTTTTTGAAAGCCCTGATAGTGGCTTCTAGCACTCAGCCAGTTGAATAAGACGATGGCACATTTGGGCTGTATAGTCGTTTATAAAGTATTTTTATTTTTTTTGCCTGTCAGAATGGTCTCCGCTCAAACGCTGCAATATCTGCTAACTTCTGATAGTTTGTTCCAAGTGAGATGTGTTCAGAACTACTAGAATTATGAGTGTCTTCATCTCTCATTTAATATCACACCATTAACTCCTTTCAACGCCAACTTACCATGTGGGATCACAGCAGACAATCTTGCTGAAAGCGATATGGCGAATCTGTTTTGTGTTTTCCGGGAGTTTCATTAATATTCCAACCCACTGACCCCACAGGGCTGCTGGATTAAATTATCATTGAAACTTCCGTGATAAATCTAGTACTAACTCGCCTTAATTACTGGTTGGCCATCAGATTGTTCGCCAACCGACCACTGAGTTTTCTTTTACGCAAAGACGTACGTGTACCGGGCTGAAAGGGCTGATCGCAGTCTATGATGATAATAGAATCCTTGTTTATTTGTTATATTCACATCGCAAATACCATTCAACGCTGAGTTACGGCGTTAGATCGCAGCACGCAATACTGCTTAAGGTGTTATGACAAGTCTATTTTGTAATTTTTGGGAGCCTCAACAGTAAGATTATCAAACAACACCACATAGCTCTTGAATTAGATTACCACCCAAAATTCCCATGATTACACTCGTACGCTTCCTCCTAAGTTGCTTGGTGTCCAATAGATTGTTCATCAACCGACCACTGAGTTTTCCGTTACTCAAAGATTTATGCGTACATAACTGAAGGGACTAATCCTATTCTCTGAAGGCATATATGAAATCTTGGTTTAACTTTAGCTTGGGTTGTTCTTTGAAAAGTTCTAATAACTACCCAAACCAAAATTAAATCAAGATTTCTGATACAGCTTTAACCTATTGCATTGGTATAAAAATAGCTTGACGAATTAGTTGTTTTATTCAACAGGTGACAAGACGGCTCCTCGAATCATTCCTGGGAAAGATGGATTTCTTGCGTATAACAGTGTTTATCCCTATATACCGATAAATTCTGTATTTGGATTGTTCAGAATGCCTTGATCAAATAGCCATGACAAAGGGTGCACCCAACATCCAAGGTATATGAAAGCGTGCAACATCCAGGGTATAAACGCACGCGAAACATCGAGGTATATGGTTTAAACGAAAGGTTTCGGCGTTTCTTCGCCTCGACATAAAAATCGAACCAAAACACCTCAAAATAGTCACAAGTATTATCAGATTTCCGACAATTCAATCATAAAAATAAAACAAGAGCAAATAATTCGTCCCCTGAGTACCAATGTGTTCTCTGTGCCAGTGAGCACATAGAACACATTGGGACTCGGTGGACGATATGTCACCAAAATACTGCTTTCTCGTTTCCTTAGCGACCCAAGGGATGTAAATCTATATGTTGTCTTCTGTGATTATAACAACAAAATAATTATCACGAATTTGGTCCAAGTGATTGTGGGGCTGAGAAGAAATATGTCCACCCATGTATTTTCACCGTGTTTGTATTGTGTTTCAAACGGGACAAAAACGTTATCTCAGCCAACATGTATGGAATATGGAGATTTAATACCTGGATGTCTCATTTAAACACCTCGCCTGCGGCTCGGTGTTTAAAAACCGACATCCAGGTATTAAATTTCCATATACCATACATATTGGGGGAGATAAGTTATAATGTACCCGTACGATTATTTTTTGCTAAGTGCACTTTTAAAGCTTTTTATAAATTGTGTTTCCTTTATCAATCGTATTGTTTAATCACTTGTCATAACTTTCTAAAGACCATCAATGGAACCGCATGTCCCTGAACGCACGTGGCGATGTGTTCACTTACATTCAAAATCCGTGTTTCGGGGTCACGGACCTGTTACCGATGGGCGGTCATTCTGTAGCGTAATGTGTCCCCAGTTTCACCTAAGTACAATCCCCCACGACCAGAGTATTTCATGACGTAAATGAGATTTTTGCTATCGCGTGGGAAAGATGATTTGTACCCGTTCTCAAATGTTATTTCATTTCAATCTAGGATTGAGGTACAAAGTTTCCAGTTTGGTCGACCGCATTTCTTCACTTGATAATTTTCGTTTCCGTACACAAACCTTGCTTTTGTTCGTAATTTCTTCATGTTTCTACTTTGACGTTTACTTTTCATAATTGTAATGTTTCGCATAATTTGTTTTACTTCCAATTGGGATCGGCAAGATCGACAGTATTGTGGAGTGAATTTCCTGATTGTTTGGGTTGAAAGTTGAAACAAATGCAATTTGATCAGTTGTTTCAGTTTTCCCGAAGAGAATTTTATTACTTTTTTACTCGTAATTTAAGACCTTTTTCTAGACCATTTTTGATAACATTTGATGGATAGCTCCGTACCTCCAGATACTTTTCCAACTCTGCTAATCGTTTGTTTCTCGTCTGTGGATCCAGTGGCGGTGCCAGAGTTACAAAAGTGAGGGGTACAGTTGTGGATTGTGCAGCGCCGAGTTGGGGTGGGTTTCGGTGTGTGTGTGTGGGGGGGGGGGGGGGTCCTCTCCCTAAGTTGAGAAAATTTTTAACTGTTTTGCAACAAAATCATGCGATATGGATATCATTGGAACCGGCTGAAAAAGCCGTTTCCAATGATATTCATATTTGCATGATTTCTTTGAGTTATACCTTTGAGAATTTTTCTAAAATATTAAATTTTATTTATTTTTTTAAAATTGCTGTAGGCTAAATTCCAAACGGATGCCTTGTACGCTCTCGATTCTAGCATTCGTCGAATACTCTTAAGCACTATGTTTCAGTCCGTTCAAACGCGGCTAATCGTTTGTTTCTCGTTTGTGGATCTGACTTTATACTGCATATTCGTGTTGTTATGTTATATGGGATGTTAGTTTTTATGTGTTTTGGGTGACAAGACGAGAGATGTCAATATTGCTTGGTGTCTGTAAGTTTATAAAATATGTGTGTTTCAATTTCATTTCCCCGTATTTGAACCAGTACATCTGAAAATGGTAGACGTTCATAATTTTTCTACATAGTAAATTTAATGTCTTGGTTTAAATTATTTAGTATTTCAAAAAAGTTAAAAGGACAATTTTTGACCTGTTCCACAAAATCGAAGCTATCATTGAGAAACCTGTTTAAAATTACTTTGGATGTAAATATTGAATTCCTGTCCGAAAATTGTTTCTATCTTGTTATATATTACTTCTTTAAGGTATCCAAGAGCAAGGTAGGGGCGACCTTACTGCGAATGGGCGTGTCTTTTATTTGATGAAGAACCCTCTCTCCAAAGAAACAAATCTTATTCTCCAAAATAAATTGTAATCTCGTTAATATGAAAGCCTTGGAAATGTTTTTACACATTAATTCTGGGTATGTATCGAGCATGTATTCAACAGCCCTCAACCCAAGTTCGTGATAGACATTCGAATAGAGGTTGGTAACATCAAAAGAGGTTAAACTGGTGTTTTTATCGACAGAGAATGTAAGTGTTTACTTTATAAATAAAGGGTTTCAATATTATGTTGAGAAAATTGCTTAAACGATGAGTTACACACGCTGGACCTGCGACAATAGGCCGTAATTTCAAATCATCTGGGCAGTTCACATTTATGCAGGACGACTTTGTTGTTGGCAAACCTGTGTTATTGAGGTTGATTTGTGAACCTTAGGTAGATCGTAAAATTACTTTCTTTTATTTCAATGTTCACTAGGTAATGATTTTCTTTCTCGGTTATAAAATCATCATATTTAGAAACAATATTATTAAGCGTTTCGAATATCTTTTTTCCGGATAATAAATAATAACTTCAGAATAAAATTGTGTGTCTAATAACATAAAGTTTACAAATTTCGATAATAGCCCTTGTCCATTACGACCACAGAGCCGCCATTATCAGCTTTCTTGACTTTTATTGTGTTATCATTCTGTAATCTTGAAAGCGCATTGCAATCTTTTTGAGAAATATTACATTTGGTTGATCCACACATTTCATTGTTTATACAATGCGAGTTGATTGTTTCCACATATTTGTCAAGATGTTTGTCCCGATCTGATTTAGGTTGAAAGATTTTTTTTAACTAATGGTGTATCATTATTTTCAGATGTTTCACTTTTCGGGTCGCTCTCCTTTGAAAAGTTTTCCTTGAGCCCAAGTTTTCTGCAAAATTCGGCAACCTCAATTTGTAGTTTCTTTTTATCGCCTCGAGGAGTTGGTGGAACTTTCAGACCTTTTTCCAGTTGTGAGATTTCTTCTGTGGTTAGTTTCCTACTTGACAAATTTATGACTTTTGGCTCTGTCCTTTTTTCGTCATGCTTTTTCTGTGGCGTGTCTCTACAAATGATCCTGGGTTTGATGCTTGTCCGACAGTTTGTTGATAGCTGTTTTTGTTTTTGTCCACAAGGTTGTGTTTTCGACTTATTTGTAACTGAGGTTGTGGTGTTATAGTTCAGATGGTAATTGGCTCCCTGCTAAAGTTGTCTCCTGTGTTTTTTTTTTTTTGTTTTTTTTTCGGGTGGTTTGTTCATTGAAAACAAGTTGTTTTCCAGATGGATGATTCTGTTTGGCCTTTCTGTATGTCTCAGTGCGGTTTGCTACTTTAAAGTAAGGGATTTTAGTTTCGTGCATTTTGAGAAATTTCTTCTCGTATTTCTTGTACCACTGGGCACATATACCCCACGTTTTCACAATTCTTTCTCTAGAAAGATTGCAGTTGGAGAGCCACATGCTCTCTAACTTTTTTGTGAGGGTATGGTTTGATCTGTAATATCAAATTTAGCATGTGATTATCGGCTGTTCGACTTTTCTCCTTGTGTGATTCGGCTCTTACTTCACGCAATTCAATTTTTGAGAGGACCCTGTTCTCCACACATTTTTCACGATTTCTCGCTCACCTTCGGGCTCTTTTAAAGTTAAAAAAAATCCGACGTATATTTCTAGAAATCACCAATCCATCGCGGTTCTCCTCACTTCTATCACCCGAAGTGATAGCCTTATACCCAGTCTTTTTCTTTTTGATAATTCTTAAACTGGATTATTTCGGCCTTTCCTTATGAAGCTCTGGGAGCTACAGAGTAGGTGGCTGGATTAGTCCCGCAGCGACCTGCATTAGCTGTTCCATAACCATACAACTGACACAGGATCGATTCACATAGTAGTTGTTTAAACCCCAGTACGCTGAAGGTTTCGGATTGGGCGAGTTCATCCTTCCGCTCTAGAGCCCTGCGGCTGTGGGATGTGAGAGTGGACTGGTCCACGTTAGAATCTGCAGATTTGTTGCTCCTTGATTGCGTGCATTTTTGACAGAAAGTGTCATTGTTAATCACTGACTTTTGTATTTTTCAAGTTTTAGATGGAACTAACTCATCGCATCACCCGGACTCCGTGGAGGCCCAACAACACTATCCTTACCCACCGCCATCCTATCACACGCGCGTGGGGTACCTGAATTCCGAACACCCACTCCAGAGCCCCGGAGCCAAGAGATTACTTCATTCAAAATTGGACTGTGCATCACTACCGCCCACATGGAAACGAAAATTATCAGGTGAAGAAATGCGGTCGACCAAACTGTAAACTTTGCCCCCTCTTTCAGAAGGAAACGAAATAACATTGAGAACGGGTTCAAATTTTAAATCAAATAATCATTCTCAGGCGAAAGCAAAACTTTTATTTGCGTCATGAAATGGTCTCGTTGAGGTGAAATGTGCATAGGTGAAACTAGGGACACATTACGCTTCTGAGTAACCGTACATTGGCAACAAATCTGCGACCCCGAAACAAGGATATTGATTGTAAGTGAACGCATGTCCACGTGCGCTGAAGGTCATAATATTCCATGTATAATCTTTCCAGTTTAAAACACGATTGATAAAGGAAACACAATTTATAAAAAGCCTTAAACGTACACTGAACAAAAAAATAATCATACTGGTACATAAACAGCTATATGCAAGAAATCCCTCAAGCAACTTCCCAAGAGTGCTGCGAGGGACTGGCATGTCACTTGCAACAAAACAACTTTTTTTCAGTTCAAGGTTAGCAGGGTTTGGGCAGTTTTTTGACGTTATCAAAGAACTACCCAACCGAAAGTTAAACCACGATTTCATATATATATATATATCAGATAAGGATTAGCCCCTTCAGTTTTGTTCGCCTAAAGTTTTGTTTAACGGAAAATTCAGTGATCGATTGACAACACGTAAATAAGGAGGAGTACGAGTATAATCACTGGGGTTTCGGTGATAATTTAATCGAATTGCCCTGTGAGGTTGTTGGGTTAGTATTGAGGCTCCCAAAACTTACAAACAAGACTCGCCGTATCGCCTTTCGCTGTATTATGTGGTGCGATCCCACACAGTATCTCGGTGTTGAATGGTATTCATGGTGTTATGTTAAATACACAACGATTTTATTATCGTCATAGAAAGGATCAGCCGTTTCAGCCCGGTACACGTACATCTCATCATAAAAGAAAACCGAGTAGTCGGTTGGCGAAAAACCTGATGGTCTAACAGTAATTAAGGAGAGTTAGTACAAGATTTATGACGGAAGTATCAGTGATACTTTAATCCGACAGTCCTGTGGGGTCATTGGGTCAAATTATTAACGAAACTCCGGGAAATTCCAAATTTATTCGCCATATCACTTTCAGCAAGATTGCTCTGTGATCCCATACAGTAATGTGGCTTTGAAAGGAGTTTACAGTGTCATATTAAATGGGAGATGACGACATTCGCGATTCTGGAAGTTCAGACCACCATTCAAAGGTGACAAACAGTCCTAAATTAGCAGATATTTATTTATTATTTATTTATGTTTAAGGTCACATATTTATGCACAATGGCTAATCATGACCGTGACAGTTTTACGGGTGGAGGAAGCCGGAGTACCCGGAGAGAACCACCGAGCAACGACGAGCAGCTGCCAGCTCCCCAACAGCGTAACTCCGCAATGCAGCACACGCAGGGTTAGCTAAATTAGCAGATATAAAATCATTTCCGTGGAGACCATTCTGAGGGACCCTCCGGTGAGCGATGGAAAACTCTTGTAGTATCGTCAATCTGTCTGGACTCAAAAGCCATTTACAAAGTTCAGACTATTACGGTAATACTACTTTTATTCTAAACTGTGCCGATACGAGTAGATTTTATCATTACAACCCCATACATGTGAGCAAACAGGATCAAAGCTATAAGCCAAGTCTAAAAATAATGCCTTCACTCGTGGGATCCAAAATATCGCTTTGTAACACAATGCTTCACAGCACAAGTTTATGTAATTATTTGCTGAATTGTTTGGAAAACTCCCCAAAGAATAGTTTTAGTTTTCATTAAAGTCCATTCCAAGACAAACAAAGGGATGACTACAATATTTATTTTCCATCCTATTACGCCCAATTGAATCGTAGAATATTTAGCAGGGTTTGTATTCCCCCGTGGGAACCTCTTGAAGTTGACGAAGGTTTGTTTTCTGTGGTAAACAAGTTCTGTCTTACTAGTGAGGTGGGGCCCGGTAACTAGAGCCTTGAGTGGAATTCCTCTAAAGTGCGCAACATGAGTATAAACGATTGGCTAAGCTTGACTTCATATCTATGTTGATATCACCAGATAGCCATAGATGCTGAAAGTTACCCTAAAACCCAACAAGTAAAGGAATAAACAGTAATTATATATGAGTGTACTTTTGTTATTTATTCATAACTTCAAAAAGTGTATCCGCGGACGAAGAGGGTAAGTAGATAAGGATTAAAAATATTCTCGAACGCAGGTAACATATTTTCGGGACAATATTACTTGTTTTATCTTATGGAGTATGTTGAAGAACTTTCCATTGAATATTAAAGAAGAGTGAAGCACACTTGCCCAACACAACCCCAAAAGCTCACGTGTAATAAATTAAATATTTTTTGTTATGTTGCAGATGTGATTTTAGCCATCGTTTTTAATTAGTCTAAATACTTTAGTTTTCTTATTTTACAAGGTCCGTCAAGTTGCAACTTACAGAGATGATTAGGAAAAGAGAGGTGAGTAGTATGTCAGGTTGAGATCTGCCCACTTTACCAGGACCCCGGTGTCTGACCATGACCGTGGTCATTGACCCCGGCGCCCAAATCTATTAGGCCTCCCCGCCCCATCTCCCCTCCCTTCTCCACACTAGGCCTAGGTTATTTTTAGGCGCCCCCGCACCCTACCTGCCCCGTATGTACCCTATTTTTAGGCTATCCCTCCCCAAAGCCCATTAGGGGTCCAGACTATGTATAGCCCATTTAGGCTTTCCCCACATTGTTTAGGCTTTCCCTGTATGTGGGCTTCCCTTCCCCAAAATCTGAATAACCATGGAACAAGGTCATGCCTGCGATGTATGTCGGAAGTGTTTCGGATATGAAAGAAATTTACTTCGACATAAAAGAACTGTTCATCAAATAACTAGTTTATGTTGTGTTTACTGCTCAAAGACATTTAGTCGAAAAGACATCCTCAAGAATCATGAGAGAAACCATCATAATGGTCAGGAAAGAAAATCCTCATTAAATACAACCTTCAACAAAGTTAGCAAATGGAATCTAGAATATTCCACAGATGACTAATCGAGAACAACAGCAGATGACAATGTAAACCAAAATATATTGGCTTTGCGTAGTAACCAATGGATGAACAATGCTGAAAGACACGAAGCTGGTTATTGTCTCGAGAGGTTTGGGATGCAAGGTGAAGGTATTCAGTCAAAAGAAGATGATGACATCTTGTCTGATTCTCAGGGGAGTGAATATTCAGAGTCAGACGATAGCGACACAACCACTGAAAGCGAATATTCAGAAGAGGAATCTGACGAAATAAACACTATCATCTTAAATGCATATAGGGATAATTTGTCCAAATTTCAGGCAGAACTTCAGAAGGTGCAAGCAACATATATGGAAAGTGGATTACCCGGAGAGGACATCCTTGGACCGATCAGGGACTCTCTTCATGACAGCGTGAGGGTTTCCTTCTTTAGAAGATTTTTCAATGCCTTGACTCGCGCACGGAATTTTAGACTACATCCGGTCTATAGAAAAATCAAGGAAACTGCTAAGCGACTTCGGGACGAGGAAGGTTACGGGTCGAAAGAAGCTGAACAATTTGCAATTGAGAAACGAAAATACCTTTTGGAGCCATTAATAAAACAATTCTCGTTTCTGAATGTTCTCCCCGATTCAAATGAAGACTAGAGAATATCCCAGAACAACAACAACAACAAAAAAACCCGAACCTTTTCAGGTCCAGGAATCGATATGGAAGTTCAGACTACACCCGGTTGACGAAAAAGGCAATGTCCTCTGAACCAAATTACAGTTACTGAATATTCAAACACATTTATTGTATGATTGTAAAATTGTTGTAGAACTACTTATTGTTGTAAAAAATTACTTATTGTGAAATTGTAAAATTACTTGTAAAAACTTATTGAAAATCCATTTTGACTGATTGTAAATCCATTTTAATTGATTGTAAAACCATTTTTGCTTTGTACAAATTACTTGTAAATTTGTAAATCTGATTGCAAATCCATTTTGCCTAATGTAAAACCAATTAATTACTTGTAAAACTGATTTTATGTGAAAATAAAATTTAACAGAGAGAAAATTTAGAGTTGTTTATTCCTTTTCAGCTTCCACTTCCAAACTATCATCAGGCAACTCTATAAACAACGAGAACGAGAAAAAAACCAGAATTCTTCGCGAGTTATTAAGATATAATCACCGTTGAATTACAACTGCACCAGCTCAGAGAGAATGCAGTAGTTATAATTCAAGGGTGATTATACCGTGTGGCTATTACGACAGAAATGTTTGTTTGTCCATCTCACTATTTCTTTAGCCCTAACATATCCGGCCCCTCTTTCACTAGAGTTCCAGAGGGATTGTACTTCTGCCATCCAATAACACTTGACGCTTTGGGTAGAAGTACGACAGTCCGGTCTTGGTTTGCCTGTAATGAGATTAAAGAAAACAAGGGGTGCCCTGTATAGGCGTATAGGTAAGGAGGGGGGGGGGGGGGGTAGTAACGTGTGCAGTGTGATAAGCGTTTCTATTTTTAAGATTATGGTTGGCCCTGAAAAGGGCCGTTTTGTTATTGTGTATTTCAATCTTCACAACAGGTCGACTTCAGTCAGAACAAAATGTACCCGCCAAAATGGACACCTGGGTGTTCGCTGTGCCTGTATGGGCGCCACGCACACCTTACATAGATTATGCGTGCACTGCAGTTGCAAAAATGCCGAAATACTTCGGTATTCACAACAAACATCGCAGGTTTTATGGCCTTCAATGGTATCTCCTGCCAAAACCGCTCTTAAAAAATCTTCTGTGTTCTTGGGTATTTGGTTGGTGTGTCTTCTGAGGACTGTCAAAGGGTCTCTTCGTATATCTGGGTTAATGTCCAGGCCAACGTATTTAGCCTTCAGCTGGGCAATCAATTCCGCACTCGAACTGCTCTCTGTTGCAGGGCGATGCCATGTGTGTTGGCCTAGTTTAAAGAAGGTCTCTGGAAGCAGGTTTGGTGGCGGGGGACTTTGTAAAAAAAAGTCCAGATCTGAATCGGAGCCACTCTCATCGTCACTAATAACTATAAAGAATTTGAAGACATTTCTATTCTATGAACAAAAATACACCGCACCTCCTCTATATACATATTTTAACAATCAGTACCAAACTCCATCATTAAATCCAAGATTCTCTCTATCTTAATCACCTTTATCTATGTATAGACAAAGACCAGGTGTTCTCTAGCTCAGTTCCCTTATGACATGTCGAAACAAAGTGGACTTTTATCATAAAGCATTTTTGTATGTACGTAGCATCAGATGTGCCACTTTATCGTAATTACATAACTGTCTTAACAAAACCAGGTAGTCTTTGTGTCAAAAGCATTCTGTATGCCGTTACATGTACATGTCCTTGACAACATTTACCTTAAAGATATTTACCAAGAAATAAAGTTATTGGAGGGGCAGGGCTGGGATTAGGGGATGGTGGCACTCTTTTGTTAGTACTCAATGGACGCCTCAATTTGGAAGTCCCCCAGCTTTGGGCTAGTCTTAGGAAGGGGAGGAACAGTGAAGAGCTTTGGTGGGGAGGGACTGGGTTTTTGGGGAAGGGGAGCCCACATACAGGGAAAGCCTAAACAATATGGGGAAAGCCTAAATGGGCTACACATAATCTGGACCCCCTAATGGGCTTTGGGGAGGGATAGCTTAAAAATAGGGTACATACGGGGCAGGTAGGGTAAGGGGGCGCCTAAAAATAACCTAGTATGGAGAAGGGAGGGGAGAGGGGGCTGGGAGGCCTAATGGATTTGGGCGTCTGTCATAGTCAGACCCCGGGGTCCTGGTAAAGAGGGCAGATCTCAACCTGACACACTACTGAGGTGTTTACAGGTTGTCCTTATGGACAATCGTAGTTTTCTTTTGTAGGTTTGAATGGTAAACATTTGCGCGGTTTTTCAGGTCATGTGGTGACAACATTGTCAGATTCGTTGGTGACTTGTAGATCGACTGTTGTTTGGAAGTTTTCACAAATATTTTACGATGTTAATAACTTGGTGTGTCATCCGGAATTTGATTTGGTAAGTATTTATTCAGGTGTGTTTCTATTTATTTCTACTTATTTCGATTTAAGTTATTTCGCTTGTTAGTGGTGAAGTAAGTCAGTTCGTTTCATTGATCTTCATATGTTCGCATTTGTATCGTATTTTCGATATTCCGGCTCTTCGATTTAACGGTTCAGATTCTCAACTTACACGTAATTTAGCAATTTGCATGAATGGTTACGGGTTATATTTTACAGCTAGCCTGTACTGCACAGTGGTAGAGGTGATGATAATATGCGTGGACTGAAATGGTATGATGGAATATTGAGAGGGGAAAATGGATCCACAATCTGGTTAGAACTGTTTTGTAGTAAGTTAAGTAAGTTATGAAAATGTAAAGGACAAATGGTAATATGTAAATAGCTGTAGTTTTAAATATACTGCTATGTGTTGTGAATTTTTAACTGAGGGGTGTTAATGCTGAATATATTGTTGATAAGTATAAATATAATGATGTCTGTTACCGCTGCCAATCAGCTTCAAGTCTGGCTTGTATCTGGCATTAACTCAGGTTCTTGTGTTGCTTGTGGCTTGTTGGTAGGGTGATGTATGATTATTGCCTTCCAGGTCTGAGTAAAATAAATACATATTTTTCTGGATAACTATTACTTAGTAAATCAGTGTATTGTTGGCTTACAACTTATTATTATATATTATATTATTATAATATACTGAGTGAAAAAAGAAAGTATAATCGAAACAAATGTGAAAAATAGCATAAAGGGCGAAATATTAATAGTTCTAATGTTGCATGTTTGTGGACAAGAAGATGTGCAAGGAGTTTAATGACATGTTGTTGTTGTCCACCCAACCGCATACAATTTTGCTACGGCTTTCAAAATAGCACGTGCTACCCGAGAATGTCAAATTGAATGGCTGACCGACGATTTTCTTTGTGTTATGTTGTGATAGAGAGCTCTGATGGTAGGCAAGAGTGTATCGCCTACGAGGAGAACGGTTTTTCTGATGCATGCGTGCGGGAATGCAACCCTTTCGGCGGGGTTAGAGTAATGGTTTGTGCAGGAATTTCCTTACACCATCGAACGCAGTTGATCTTCACCGATGGTAATCTGAATGGACAGCGATATAGGGACGAAATTCTTAACGCTGTTATTGTCCCGTTTTTCAACGCTAAAGTCGGATTGCAGTTATTCCAGCAAGACAATTCCCGATGTCACATGGCGCGTATCTGTCATGACTTCCTTTAGGAGCAGAGCATCGAACGTCTTCCCTGTCCCAACTTTTGCCAGATTTGTCGCCAATCGACCATCTTTGGGATCAATTGGACCGTCGGGTACGACTTCATGATCTTCAGACGTTAGGCGATTTACGTAATGGTCTAAGGCAGGTGTGGAACGCAATACCACGGGGTGACATCCAGAGACTTATCAGGTCCATGCGCCGTCGAGGTCGTTGTTGTTGTTTTTTCCATATTCTCGGCTATCCGTTCTAATAATCGAGTGTCGTATTCTCGCGCCTTTTTTTAATAATTGTATTTGTTTTGTATTTTTTGTATTTATTTCTTTTTACATTCACGTAATATGATTATTTTGTTATCTATATTCAATATTAATTGTGATCGCCAGGAATAAAAAAATCATCGAATTCATTCCTATATTTTCGGTGGTATTTACTACTCGTTAGATCGATGACTACGAAATTATAAGGTGAATAATTCCGCAACCATTTACAAAATCTCTTGAATTCATATTTTCTCATGTCTTTGGCTACTTGATCGTCGTATATGTGATTGAGATTCTTGATGAAACAGACAAAGAAAAATCGCGTTCTCTCTTATGCGCTCTCTCGGCAATCCGAAATAATGTTGGGATAAATGGAAACAATCCACGTTGCTGTGACGTCCTATACAAATTTTCATAATCTTCAGGTTTCTTATTGCTGGCATCGACCATCGTGTCATCGATTGTTCTCACAGTAACCATCGGGTTTCAGTTCTTTGACGATCTCTTTTTTCATCTCTTCTTGAGTTTCTGTCACGGGTTTGAACAACTTGGTTGTCTCTTTTTTCATCTCGATGTCGGCCATTCGTGTCGTCATTTTGTTCTCTCGAATATTTTTCTTCAATTTTAGAAATCGACGAACCATCTCATCTCTTAACTTAGGATCTGTGATCTATAAAAATGACATGCTTTAATTTTTCATGTTTTTTATTAATTTTTATTTATTTTATTTCTTTTTTTTATTTTCCATTTTTTATAATAAATATATATTTTTATTTGAGAGAAAAAAATCCAACATATAATATATTTCTCCATCACATACATTTTTTGCATTTTTGTGATGATTTCTAATGTTCCACATTTGAGAGAATATCACCGAATTGATGAAATCCGTCGATTCCGGTATTTTCAAAGATGTTCTAAGATTCTCCAAGATTTTTATTTTCGCTCGATCTCCGAGATTCGACCAACAAAACGGGACAAATGTTTGTAAACTCTCTTTCGATGATTCAATTTCCCATCCGATTTCTGACTCGAAACTGTCACGTGTAAACGAGCCAACTTATCGAGAAGTCTAAAGTGGGCTCGTATCACACTAAGTCGATTTCTCGAGAAAACAAGCTCAAAATTACCTAACACATTTTAAAGCTACCCCCCCCCCCCCAAGTTTTCATGGGTTGGAATCCCCAATTATAACCCACTAGTTGCAATCATAAATGGATAGAAAATAATTAAAAAAAGAAAACTTTTTTAAAGATAAAATAATTATTTTCAAGTTAAAAAGTATAGTCAATCCCATGTCGAGAGGGAAATTCGAACGTTCGCTAGTCAGTAAGCTAAATGGTATGAAATGTTGACTCGGAATAGTAAATAAAAAAACAAATAATTCACTAACAACTGCACAAGCCCATAATACACAGATGTCGAGAAAGAAGAATGTTCGTTAAAGTATGCACAGCCGATCTGGTGGAAATATCGGAGATGTGAAATGTCTGTGGCATTCATATTTTTTAAATACCGATAGATGAGAACATTTAAAAATAAATCGGGAATGAACATGGACAAACATATCCACTTGTTCTCGAAAACTTGAGAAATTGTGGATGGACAAAGGTCGAGAACTTCGCAATTTTCATGTCTGTCGACTCATCAACATCTATTCCACTGAAAATGAAGAGGAGGTGAGCGTGGCCAAACAATGGAATAGAGCCATGTAGGAAAAAATGCACAGATATTTCACATCCAACTCGACAAGAAATACATGGATGTCTTAGGCGATTTGGTAGACTACTATAACAACACACATCGCAGTGCCATCACAATGATTGACTGATTGATTGATTGTTTATTTCCGACACGTTGTCCATATAACAAAATAAAAAAAATGAAATAGTTACAGAATATACTCTAAGGTTAACAAACAGTGTCAAAGACATGAAAACATCTATTCAACAATCACTGGGATTAAGGAGTGGTTTTAAGCATCAAGCTGAAGAAAGTGATGAAAGTGGCGGATGAGCACCAGAATCAGTCGTTGTACAAAAGAGAGGTCCAGGATGTCATTAAGGGCGAGCATATCTCAAGTCAGAATTGCATATAGCACTAATAACGGTGGTACATATATCACTAATAACGGAGTTGGTACTGGAGAACAGTCGCCTGCGAAAACTATAAACCAACCTTCTACTTAGGCACCAAAGTGAGGGGGACGTCATTCAGGACAATCATGCCACTGGCAATGAGACCCATGGAAGCTAGCGATCCACAAAATGAAAAGAAAGTCTTCGCGAATCTCTATCTGTTGAGGATGGCGACGACGAAATTTGCCGTGGGCGATCGAGTGAGAATTTACAAGTGGAAAAAACATTTAGGAAAAATTTGCTCGCCTAGGTGGACAGAAGGAATCTTTGTCGTGGTTCGAGGGGGCTACACTGACCCTATCACTTACGAGATAGAAGCATTAGATGGCGAAGAGATCAAGGGAAAGTTTTAATAACAGCGACTGGAAAAGACCGTATTTTAAAAATAATACAGGACACGAACAATTATTTTACCTCCACATATATATGTAAATAAAATAAGAAAAAAAATTAAAATAGAAAATAGAGAGAAATAAAAAAAAGAGGAAGATATTATATATAATGGAAGGTATGATGAAAGACGAAAGTATCCAAGAGAACGAAGTACACAAATATTTACCTGTGGCTGGAACATGTCTCAATGATGAGGAAGAGATAAGACTCAATATTGAATCAAAGCTCTCTTTCTTCATCCCAGCGAAAATTATCTCCAGATAGAATGGTGCTTGATGACAAAGGATGGTAGCAACTACGCCGACAGTGCCATCAGCACTTTAGTTCATAACAGCCTCATGCAACAGTATATCATTAAACTCTCAGGTCAAGAGATAGAAACCACGTTTCATCTCGGTCAGGCTACCACGATGTTACGAACCTTGGAATATCCCGACGATTTTTCCAAATGCAGATGACTCAATCAAATGTGGGTGAAAGACATCACCTCCAATACAGGTGCCGACAACGTGGATGCAGCCTCGCGATTTTAACACATCGTTCAACCCGCACCTCCTAGAGGGATGTTTTCGTTCAGAATACCTTTGAAGCACATTTTTGGATTCACCGAAGATTACCACAAAATCGCCTATGGATTAAAACACAACGTCACACTAGTTCGTAAAAATGACGACGATGCCATCGTGAGAGCTGCCAATACGGATGCCGGAAAGATGCATCGCATCAAGTTATTGTGGATAATACCAAATATGCTACCGATTGACGATGACAGAATGAAACTCTTGAAAATCATCAAATCGAAAACCAGATTACCGGTGGGATTCAGAATGAGAATATGCGATGTCACTAACTTTCCAACGTCGTGTCAGTTCGATTGAAGATTGTCAGTGAGTGATATCTTCTTCAGAATGGCCTCGTTTCATCATAGTCGCACTTCAGATGGATAGGATGGGATCTCAAGTAACAAATTTATTGCTATTCAGTCAATGAAACGAACGACTTTTCTAGGATGGATGGCGATGCTGCAGACTTCAAATCGAAATGTCATGACTTAGAGGAATTGATAAGCAATACAAGATGCTCTATCCCAAGTTCGTATTCGACGTCAGCAAACAGAACGAGAAACTTAAGAACCGTTCTGACATTATTGTGATCAAGATGCAGTTTGACCGAAACGTATCTAATTGAAACAAAGCTTCACAGTTGTCATAGCTGACAGAGTGTTAGCGTTTCAATCAGATGGAAGTAAAATGTTCGTCATTCAATAATTAAAAAAAACCAAAATCATATTTGATTATTTTCGTTAAAAAAAAAATTAAAAAAATTTTTTAAAAATTTAAAAAACATAAAAAACCTAAAGAGTATAAAGAACAGAAAAACACTAAAAAAAAACTTTAATAAAAATAAGGAAGTTTGAAAACATTATTATTATTATCTAAAGTTCTTAAACTTCCTTATTTTTTTAATTCAAGTACTCCACGTGTTCAATTTGATTAAAAGGTTATCCAATTTTTGTTACACATTTTTGTTATATATATAAAGGATTCCATTCGATCAGCATGGACACTATATAAGTGACAGCTTTTAGGATTAGTCATCTTCGTCTTGAAATTAATTCTTACTCCCTGTTTGTCTTTCAAAGCTGTTACGAATTTGTTCATATTGGAATATTGATCTGCCCGATCCCGAGTTCATGACAGATGCCATCCTCTTGGTTTAATTTCTATCGTTTTCTATGCCATTCACCACCATGTTGACGACTACTCTATTCTCCAAGTCAATAGAAGTCAGCCTCATTTACAAGTTAGATATCAGCATGGGACATCCTAGCTGACCATGTAGCAGTCCATTCCATCTATTTCCGAACGACCATTCTTATATGCCATAATCTGGAGCACCACTTTTAACTATCAAATGTCTCGCGTATTTTATTTTTTCCCTGACCCAAATCAAAGTACAGGCATCTGTCATGAACTCGGGATCGGGCAGATTCGTCATTTGATTTCCTCTCATGTCCTTTCATCGGATCGCCGTTTTTCTCGACTTTAGTGTCGTCCACGTATTTTCCACTAACTGCACTCGAATCGTATTCATGATTGACCTCAAGACTGAATAGTCTGTTACCATTCATTTGGATGCCATACTCCATCATTCCTCCCAATCTTTTGTTCAGATAGAGTGCTCTTTGAGATAAGTTTGAGATTTCGTCAGGACAGAATCCACGTAGCCTTTGTTGACTGCGGTCCATTTGGAATCGTCGTTGCTAATTTGCACTAGACTGACGATCTTATTGAATCTGGCGTTCAGGGCGGTCTTCATTTCGCTCTTCTTACCGTTGTTCATGGCATTGATGATCTTTTGTTCTACAACGGCCACGTATTGTTTGGTGGCAGCATCACTGGGATACTCGGATTCTCTTAGGTTCGATATCGTGTGAGAATTTGCATTCATTTCAGAATTCATAATTTTTGGAACGTAGCATTCTCTCAGAAACGTCTGTACGAATTGCCAGCATAATTTTTCGTGACTGGGTTGCTCAAATTCACGGTATCCGCTAGGTTCATCAATCGTAAAGATTTCAAAACTAGATCCTCGATCATGGTTTTAACCATGTAATTATCTCTCATGTACCTCCCAACATCAGCTTCTCTCTGATCAGCATAATTTTAGTTGTGGCGTCGCTAAAATCTACCGGTTCACATTGTAAAGCTTGTGATTATTCATATTCAATGGTTCCTTTCGAGGTTCATATCTCCTCACAAAATGATCGTTCTAGCATGTGGCAGAGATTCTGCCATGGTCTGCAGCAGTGATCTTTCTTTTTTTGCAACTTCCTAAGTTTTTCCAAATTTATCAACTATAATTTTTTTTCTTTTTTCTATATATTTTTTATTATTTATTAATTTTTATTTACTTTATATATATGATAATTTTTTTATTCTCAATGTAAAACATTGAGGAAGTCTTGAAAATGATGGCGCAAAGACGATCTCTTGAGAACGCAGAGACACAAGTGTCTGCAAATCACTTGATCGCGAGGCTACACATGTTCCGTATTGTAAGTGACTGACAATTTTAAATAGTTCACCAATTCTTCGGGTGGTGAGATTCTGTAACTGTCGATAAATTTTTTTCGCTAGGGCTGCACGATATTCAAAACTGAATACCGGTATCGGCATTCAAACACATATCGCGGTATACCGGTTCCAATGAGGGAACTCATGATATGGTTTTGTTGAAACTTGGAAAAATGTTTAAAAATGATATTTTATTAATAAATTTTGATATCGTCTGCGTTGGGTAAAGGGTTTAATTTATTTGTTTTATTATTTATCTTCTAGATTTTGTTATCAAGTTGCAGTGTCGTGTACTCGTTTAATCCCTCCTTGATTTTCAGAAACTGTCTGTGACTTCATGCAATAATGACCGTGAGCTAACTAACATGTTTATCTACAGTTTCAGATTTCCACAGTAGGTTACGCATTCATGTTTGTAATTAAAATTTTGAATGAGTTTGTTGAATTTGTGCACTTCCAGTTTTTGGGGTAACAATGGATAATCGTTGTGTCAACCGTGTAATATTTTGGGATATTCTAGATCCACCTCTAGAAGACAAGGAAAGTGTCTCCATTTTTCCATCTCCTCGCGTTTCTTTATCCATTTGAAATTTTCGATTGGCAATGGATGACTCATGACCCAACCGTATGAATTATTAGCATCTAGATGTGTTATGTGTTCACTTGGTTCTTGTGGCCGAATCTTTCTTTCCATGTAGCGCTTGTTTGCTTTCGAGTATCTATGAGGTATCATCAACGCTCTGCCTCTAATACCCTTTTCGAACATGAGCAACATGTCCACGGCGGATAATAATTCCAATTAGATTTTGGTCATCTTCAACAGAGCATCCCAATCCAGGCCAGGTGCAAGTGATACCATGTCGGATCAACATCGTAATGTCTTCAACAGACGTCTTAAAGATATTCGAACACGTCGGTCAAGAGAAGCAACCGGTTATGAGATATAGGTCATGATAATCTCTCGTGAATTTCATGTAGAATATTTTCCACACTTATTCAGCGTACATATCAGCATTGTATAATTTCAAATATAAATGATTTTTGGAAGGTAACGTTGACTCATTGAATCTATTCAAATCGTCCATGCAATCAGAAAGATAGACCCCTTTCCTTAATACGCTCTCCATTTGCCGCTCATCTCGAAAGTGTTTGGTCATGATCTCGAATGTCTCCTTCCCTATATTGCTGACTCATTTCTCGAGACTGGTTCACATGATTTTAAAACTATATATTAAACATATTTCTCTCTTGATATCATCTGCCGACGTCCGTCCATCTATTTCTTTCTTCTTTCCTTGTCTACAGCTATCCACTGTGCGAAAGGAATGTATTGTTTCTCGCTCTACGCGATGCAATTTATAGATCAATCAATTCATTTCATTTC
The DNA here is from genome assembly GCA_031216915.1 of Pictodentalium vernedei. Lineage (NCBI taxonomy): Eukaryota > Metazoa > Mollusca > Scaphopoda > Dentaliida > Dentaliidae > Pictodentalium > Pictodentalium vernedei. The sequence goes on from CM062294.1 coordinate 76,749,236, forward strand.
ATTTATTTCTACTTTATCACCTCAGCTCAGGTATACAAAGCGCCATATAATTATAATAATAATAATCATGTCTGTGGTAGTTATAAAATAATGTTTGTCAGAATATTACGGTTTCTCTCTCTCTCTCTCTCTCTCTCTCTCTCTCTCTCTCTCTCTCTCTCTCTCTCTCTCTCTCTCTCTCCTTCCCTCTCTCTCGTAGGTGCATGTTAACAGAGTTATAACCGATTCGGGTCACACGGTTGGTGGGGGGGGGGGGGGGTGGGGGGTGGTACAGATGGATAATTAACTAAAGCCAGAGGATAAAAGCGAATTCCACCCCACAATATATTGGGTCTAAACTATCTACAGATTTACATTATCACCGTGGGGCAATATTAGGCTTGGGTGGCTAGACTTTAATACATGGTAAAATCACAGGCACACAAAGGGAACCGATCTCAAAGTGGATGATCTGGGGTAATTTTATTGTAGAGATCTTGGCACAACAATACTGGTTACAGTGTGTATTCCTTTCTTCCAACCGCATGTAGTATTTACCCGAGAGACTATCCCCTCCTTGCATCAACGTCTGCACGAGCGAAATTTCGGTAGGCTGTTTTAGGCCCCTTGTCCTACAGCTAGCAAGAGATTGGTTGGAAGAGAACACTACACCGTCGAGACCTTGGTGGGATGAACTAGGGCACGAGACCTACCGACGAAAATGGGGCGTTTTGGAGAAGGGTGAATGTGCACACTGTGATACAAGGAAGACACTCAGGAATACTAGATGTCACAGTATGACGTATTCGCTAGGGTTTCATAAACTATTTTGAGAAGATCCATTGCCCCCAAACCAAATATTGTATTTTTCGCTTCATGAATTTCTATTGACATTCCCCCGCCTCCTTATTTCTCCAATCCTGTATCTGGTACAACAAACTTTTATCACTTGGTATACGTGGCTGCTAAAGTATATTTCCTGAACATAACACGGGTCTGTAAATTCAATATGCATTGAACATATATAGTCGTATACAAGCCCATAAATGCACGCGCATGTATATACACATACATACATACACCCATATATGCATATATATCCATATACCCGCATATACCCATCTGCATACATGATGTATACATAAGATGTGCACCCACATATATAGTGAATATAAACACATACACATACACACGTACATATATGGAGAGAGGAGAGATCTCTCGTTCTCTGGGGATACCCGCATTTGATTTCCATGGTTGTGGCCTGGCAGGTACGAAGGAGAAAAAAAAAAAAAAGAAAGAAAATATTTTAGTTGGAGAGGGGAGTGAACTGTGATTATGTAATTTGAGAAGATCGTGGGGGTACTCTGTGATGAGAGCCTGAGGTCAGCCTCGAGAAGTTCCGTTGGAGATAGACAGACATTTTTCAAAACTAATTAAATTCCTTATTCAAGAATTTTCACTACTTGTCCCCAAGACACCGCCTATGACTCCTCATGGAAGCGAGCTCCCTCCAATGAAGGGCCACAAGCGCTGTTTTAGAGACCAAAAATTGTGAGCGTAATGCAGTTGTTTAACATGGGGCTAGTCAGTTTTAGCCGTTGTATTTGGTAAGTGGTTGCCAAAGTGTTATATGGGTATCGGCGGACTGGGTACCAAAATGTTTCAGAATTGTCTGGAATTCTTTGATAAACTTGGATAGATTGTTAATTACTTTACTGGTTATGTTGGTAAAACTTACTGGAGCTCAAGCATATTTGGGTTTCGTGAATAATAGGAATGACAAGTTTCTACTATAACAGTTAACAGGAATAACATATGATTATCGGTCCAGGTTATTTAGGAGCTTTTAGAGAGTGCCCTTTGATGGGGGCCTAAAGTCAGCCTAGAGAAGTTGTGTTGAGAATAAAATACTAAAATAATCATTATCTCATTATTCAAAAGTTTCCATTTCATGTCCCCAAAACACCGCCTGCGCCCCCCTCACTGGAGCGAGCTCGACGAGCCCACCCCAATGAGGGACCACAGGCCATGTTTCCGGGATAAAAGATGAAAACATACAAATACAGTTTGAGAGCTCATCGTTTTAGCAGTTATGTTAGGGAAATGATTGCTGGAGGAGGTATCGACACTCTAGATACAAGAGGGTTGTCTGAAATTATCTGAAATTCTTTGATAAACTTAGCTAGATTTCTTGTTACTTTACTGTTTGTGGTGGTGAATAATTGTTGGAGCTTAAGCATGTTTGGTTTTCGTGAATAGTATGCTTTTATGTATTTTACTCGGAGGTAACTGAGTTTTTCGCAAACCAGAATGTAATGGAATTCGTCACCAATATCTGAACTGCAAAGATTACATTTTCTTTGCGACATTTCAGTAGATGACCAACTTCCTACTTCTACTGGCAGGTGGTGATTTCGCACGCGAAACTTAAGTAATGCAGTAGCTAATGAGGATGGTAGGTTTATAAGGTAATCTTCAAATGTAGGGTATGGCTTAATTAATCCATAAAATTGGAATTTTGTGGATTTATCCAGGGTAGCGCGCCATTCTTGTAAATTCATATCAGATAATCTTTGTTTTACAGCGTAGTCGAACCATTTACAATTTGGGATAGATTGATTTAACCATAAGTATCCAAAACCTATACTATTTAACAGTGAAGAGATGTATTGTATCCACGGGCTTGTGTACACCCCACTACTATGTTTACTATATATTAATAAATAGAGGAGTTTGGATATTTTGGGTTCATTGCAAGATACAAGTTTGGCCCAAAAGTTTAAGCTTCTTATTTTTATAATTGTGCCTATAGGGGTTAAACCAAGTTCTCCATATAGCAAGCTACTTCCCGTGGATTTTTTTAGTTTCAGGGTGAATTTTAAGAACCAGAGTTCTAGCTTTTGTAATACAGAAACGTCCGTGTGCCCCCATACTTCACACCCGTAGAGCATAATTGGAACAATAGATTTATTGTATACCTCTATAGCGACGTCGATTGGGAGCTGATGTTTTCTCAGTTTGTTTATTAACGCATGCATTGCCTTTTTTGCCGCAACACATCTAATGTTTTTTTCAGCATTATAAGATCCTGACTTTGTAAAAGTAGTACCTAAATATTTATAACTATTGACAACTTCTATTGGCATTCTACCTACGGAGAAGCTATCACTTGGACTAGCTCGGCTTCCAAATTTTATTATCTTAGTCTTGGATATGTTAATCTGTAGTTTCCATTTCACACAATATTTGTCAAAGACATTTAGTAAATTTTGCATTTTTTTCTTTGAGCTCGAAAGAAGAACTGTGTCGTCAGCGTATAGTAAAATAAGGAGTCGTAGGTACACCTCAGGGTCATTTGAGTTGCGAAATGAGTTGTCAAATTCAATGTCAGAGCAATCGTTTCGGAGTAAAAAAGATTCTAAGTCATTGAGGTATAGCGAAAAAAGAATCGGGGATAAATTTTCCCCTTGCCTTAGGCCAACATTACTGGTAAAGAAGTCAGATTTATTATTTCCTTTCATCACAGTTGATTTTATATCACTACACATACTTTTAATTATGCGGAGAACTTGCCCATCTATATGATGTTGAGTCAGCTTTGACCACAAAGCCGAACGCCAAACAGTATCAAACGCCTTTGAGAAATCTATAAATGCGCAGTATATGGGCTTCTTATTCAATTTTACTAATTCTCTTACAATATTCAGTGCGAAAATATGGTCAAGTGTGGAATATCCTTTCCTGAACCCTGCTTGGGCTTCAGACAGTAATGAATTTTCACACAGGAAGATAGAAATGCGTTCACTCAGCAGACTTGTGAACATTTTTGAAATATTACTGACCAACGTAATTTTTCTATAGTTATCTACGTCCATAGAGGAGCCTTTATTTTTATATATCGGTTTGATGGTGCCGACGGTCCAGGCCGAAGGGAGAATTCCACTCTTCAGTATAATATTAAAGAGTTTAGAATATATAATTTTAAACAAATCGAAAGTTGTCTTAATATATTCGTTAACTATGCTGTCGATTCCCGGTGCTTTCCCGTTTTTTAATTTTTTTACGATTTTTTCTATTTCCTGCACATCAATGTTATCGTTTAAAATAGAGGTGTCCAGTGAAGGTAGCGATGACACTGAGGGATCATTGCTGTGCGTTTCATCTTGATGAGAATCAATATCAACATTATCTTTATTTTTGTAATATTCGTAGAATTTTTCCAAAGGAGGCGTAGGAGTGTGTTTCAAGGGCCTGTCCAAGGATGATAATGTTTTTTTTGCTTTCCTTAGATTTCTCCTAGCCGAGAGGCAGTCGTATGTGAACCAAGGTTGGCTATTTATTTTATTTTGTTTCTTCGGGGTTTTATCATTATTCTTCCTAACACCAAATGTTTCCTTTGCCGCACTCAAGTATATAGAACATAAAATGGTATTCACCTCGTCTATATTCTGTTTTGTAACCATTTCTTTTGTGTCAAGAGCCACGAGTTGTTCTATTAACGAGTCAATCATTTTAACATCGATATTATTTCGGAATTCGTCGAATGGCACTGCTGAGATTCTCTCGGCTTCAATAAAGATGAATGCGAGACCCGTAATTGTGGAAAGAAAGTAAAAAAATTAATAGTATTCTTTAATTGCGAAAAACAAGAAATCTCACTCTTAAGAGTCGTGCTATAGTTATTAAATGTTATTTCTATTTCAGAGTTGTATGAAAAAAGATTTGGGCAATATGCCTTGATTTTTTGTGGTCATATTCAATATATACTATTAAATATAATACGGTTATTGGTAAGTTTGGGGGGGGGGGGCTAAATATCCCTGATGTTACACTTAAGAAAATGACATTTCTTTGCAAATGGCTGAATAAAGGTATTTGCAGCGTTTTTCATTGGAAGAGTTTTTTGTATTTTTAATTCAGGAAATATAAAAATTTGAATTTAGTGAAAGGAAATTTTAGGGTAAATATACAATCAAAATATGTCAGCTATCTTCCGGAATTTTATTTTAGAATCATGGAATGAATTTCATAATCGGAATGTTAAGTTGGTTGGCTCACAAACTAATACAAATAAATAGTCATTATATGATAATCCACACATACTTAATGACGATAAAACCTTATATTTTGATAACTTTGTTTAGGCGGGTATAACCCGACCAAACGATATCATTTATAAGTTTGTACAAGGATTTTTGTCCCAACTAGTTATGCTCGAATCAGTATGCGGAGATTTAAAATGTAATTGTACACAAGTCAATCAACAGTTTCAATGCATTTTGGGTGCTATTACTCCGAACGAGAGAGCTGAAATTTTATCAAAAACTGCTCTCTCATCCGGTAAGATGATATCCTGGAGCATTGATGGCACAATGTGCTTTGTTATTGAACACGATACGTTAGTGTCAATCAACGAATTGTGCGCAAAAATGCATATAATGCTTTGAGAAAAATTATAGCTTAAGAACTCTCTGGTGAGCAGAAATGGAGACAAATCTTGCACGATATATCATTTAAACAAGAGTGGTATGTTGTCCATGTTTCAATCAAATCTAATGAACTGATAGATCTGGATCTCAAAATGTTTCATAACATTGTTTATACTATGAAACGATAATTTATTACAGGTAAATAGGAATCTGATCTTTGCCCATTTTGTTATAGATCAGAAGAGGATTTCAAGCACATATTCGTTGATTGCCCTCTTTTAGAAAACATCCAACACAAGTGTATAAAGATATATGCTCTTTACTTAATCAACTATCACAATATCTGAAAATGACCTTCACAGGATGTATTTATTTGGTTTACAGTCATCATACAATACTGCCAACAACACTTTTGTCAACCTGTTTTAAGTTGTTGCAGGATAACAGTTCATCGTTGTAGGCATTATATTATCCATGAATGAAAAATTCTTAAAGCAGAGTCTTTGTTCAAATTGATGTTACTCACGCATTTACGAGAATATAAAAAATACTGTGAAAGGGTTAATAATCAGTGTCTTCTTCTGGAAAATAATCCTATTATCTATATTGGAAATGACGAAATACACTTAACTTGGTAAACGCACAGAAAACCTTCAGCAAGGTATTATTATTATTATTGAAATTTTCTTCTCTTTAATTAGAAAGATAATTTTTCTGAATATGTGTGTTCGGAATCATGTGCCAGGGTGTGGATGCGGTGTGATAAATGATTGAAGAATACAATTTAATTTAATGTTTGATTTAATTTCTATAAATTTAGTTTTTTTTTAAATATGTGGTATCCATTTTTTTATTTTTTTTATTTTTTTTTACTCAGAATATTTATCTATTTATTTTAAATGACTATTTCTTCTGAATATGGAATACAGATTCATGTGTCAGGGTGTGAATGTGTTGTAATATAAGACTGAATGGAATTAAAATTCAGTTGTTGATGTATTACATTAAAGTGTGAAATTCGTTATTTCTCTTTTTTCATTCATTTATTTTTATTTCAGAATATTTATTTATTTATTTAGAAGGATTATTTCTTTTGAATATGAATATTCTGAAATCACGTGCCAGGATCTAGATGTGATGTGATAAATGACAGAAGAATGTAATTTAATCATTGATTTAATAATATATGTTATAAGTGTATATATATGTTATAAGTATTTGTAAATAAATCGGTTCATTTTTATATTAAAATTTTTTTTAAAAAAGGGTGTTGGAATCATGAATGCCAGCCGGAGTTGCCAAGAGTTCGAGTCTCGGCCTCGGATCGGAAATCAACATTACAAACCCTTCGAAAACTTGATTGAATCCTTTCATATGCACACACAAGCCCGTGTCAGTCTTCGTCTGAGGCCAACCACAGCACTTTCGTCGTACTGTAGCCAACGCGTTTCACACATTCATGTAGCTGTCGTAAGGAAAGTGAACTAAGTATTCATGGGAACATCATCTAAAAAGCTACATTCCAGCCATCGATTTTTGACGTGGTGCAATGGTCCAGTGGTTAGATGTTGGACTCCTGGATGCCTGGCGTTGTTGCCGACGTTTCGATTCCCGGCCGGGCATTAGAAATCAACATAACAAATTCTTAACAATTCATAACAAAAACATAAATGTGTCCTATATTATTTAACAATCATATAGATTTTGGCCTGAAAACCACGAGAAACGATACGTATCACATAATGTGTTCCAATTCCGTATCATATAGACGACTCAATCTGATTCCGTATCATATAGACGACTCGTTTCCAGTAGTGCTACGGGCTATCATAACAGGCACATGGATACATTCTATGTGCGTTTCAGTGATCGTCGGAACATTATGTCCCAGAAATGTTTAAGAATAATTTCACCCTTTACCTAACATGAAAAGCAGACGACACTTGCAAAACAAATTATTGAATAACTAATTTTTGTCATTTTTTGTCTCAAAAACATAGGTTATGACCGCTCATTGGAACGAGCTCGTTCCAACGAGGAGTCATAACTTATGTTTATGAGACAAAAAATGAACAAATAATAAAAATTAATTGGCGATTTTTTGAGAATAGCATTGGCCGGATTTGACCGTTACGTAGGGTAAAGTGTTAAGATTTAATATGTTTATATGACTGAATTGTTAGATAAATGAATTATCATGATAATGTGCATGTCCTGTGATTTGTATCAGATTCTCGGTGGTATCCAAAAATGGGATCACAACTCGCCGGCAAAGCCGGCTCGTTGAGATCCCATTCTCGACACCACCTCGAATCCGATACAAATCAAAGAACATGCACATTATCATGATAATTTGTATTGCACACACACAGGCCCGTGTCAGTCTTCTTCTGAGGCCAACCACAGCACTTTCGTTGTACTGAAGCCAGCACGTTTCACACTTTCATGTAGCTGCCGTAAGGAAAGTGAACTAAGTATTCATGAGGATATCATCTAAAAACCAAGATCTTTTTTGACGGTGTGCAGTGATCCAGTGGTTCAGGTGTTAGACTCTTGAATGCCAGGCGAAGTTGTCAACGGTTCGATTCCGGGCCGGAAATTAAATATTAACATTCCAAATTCTCCGAAAACAGGATTGTGTCCTTCAGTATACACACACGGGTCCGTGCCAGTCTTTGTCCGAGGCCAATCACGTGACCTTCGTCGTACTGTAGCCAGCGTGTTTCACACTTTCAACTTTCATGTAGCTGTCGTAAGGAAAGGGCACCAAGTATTCATGGAATCATCATCGACAAAGCTGAATTCAGCCATCGTTTTTTGACGGTGTACAATGGTCCAGTGGTTTAGGAGTTGGACTCCTGAATGCCTGTCGTTACCAACGTTTCGATTCCCGGCCGGGGAATAGAAATCAACATTCCAAATTCTCCTAAAACATGATTGTGTCCTTCAATGCACACACACAGGCCCATGTCAGTCTTCTTTTGACGTCAACCACAGCACTTTCGTCTTACTGCAACCAGCGCGTTTCACACTTTCAAAAAGCGGCGGCAAGGAAAGTTAACTAAGTATTCATTGGAACGTTATCGAAAAAACTGGATTCCAGCCATCGTTTTGTGACGTTGTGCAATGATCCAGAGGCTTAGGTGCTTGACTCCTGAATGCCTCGTGTGGTTGGCGACGGTTCAGTTCCCCGCCGGGGATCAGAAATCAACATTTCAAATTCTCCTCAAACATGATTGTGTCCTTGATTATACACACACGGGCCCGTGCCAGACTTCGTCTGAGGCTAACCACAGTACTTTCGTCGTACTGTAGCCAGAGCCTTTCACACTTTCATGTAGCTGTCGTAAGGAAAGTGAACCAAGTATTCATGGAATCATCATCGACAAAGCGGAATTCAGTCATCGTTTTTTTTTTGACGGTGTACAATAGTCCAGTGGTTTAGGTGTTGGACTCCTGAATTCCAGCCGGGGTTGCCGACGGTTCGATTCCCGACTGGGGATCAGCAATCAACATTCCAAATTCTCCGAAAACATGATTGTGTCCTTCAACACACACACAACCTCACCTCACACATTCACCCTCATGCACACACAATAATTAACTGGTACGTCTTACTAACCAATCTCTAGTATAAATTCTTCCTTTACCACCACACGCAAATTCTCCAAATTCAACCTTAAATCTAGTTTATGCATGAGCTGGACCTGCTTGATATCGATTCCATAACGAAAGTACCTCTAGAAACCTGTAAATAGTCCACTTCGAGAACGAGAAACTTGGCCAGCCATGCATTAAAATATTTTTAACAAATGGGCATTCTTCACAGATTCAATCCAACAAACCAGGGATAAATACGATTGAAAAACGCCACATGTAACCTATTTGTGTCCATGTTGTTTCGATTTATTTTAATTCGGACAGAAATAAATAGGGAAGAACCGTTGCCGGTAGTGACGACCGCTTTACACGAGCAGTCAATCGAGTCATTTCTATAACTTTATTAGGGTGCGACAATTTTTTCTATTAGCCCTGTCTCTGTCGTCGTGGTTGCTTCGAACTCTCTTTGTCTGTGTCTGTCTGTCTGTCTGTCTGTCTCGCTCTTGTCCGTCCGTCCGTCCGTCCGTCCGTCCGACCGTCCGTCCGTCTGTCTCGCTCTCTTGTTCATGAATTCAAAGGCCATATTTATTCTTTTGTTTACAGGTGGGAGAACTTTGATTTGTTTGGAATCATTACTCTGTCTGTCTGTCTGTCTGTCTGTCTGTCTGTCTGTCTGTCTGTCTGTCTGTCTGTCTGTCTGTCTGTCTGTCTGTCTGTCTTGTTTGTCTATCTGCCTCTCTCTGTGTCTCCGTCTCCTCACTCTGTCTGTGTCGCTGTTTCTCGAGTAGCTCAACATTTGAGCTTGAGAATAGTACATAAATATCAAAATCATAAAATTAGCTATTCTCCGCTGGAATTCCAGCTATCTCGCGAGATAATTCCGAACAAATCAAACTTAGAGAGAGAGAGAGAGAGAGAGAGAGGGGGGGGGTGCGTGGTGACGAGATAGGGTTAAGATTGTGATCTATATATTTTATTTTTTCAGTTTGTCTTGTGCTCTGCAATGTGAACAAGCCTGAATATAAACAACCTGTCATTTGCAAAATGAGGTTCCCAGAGGGTGAATTTGCTGATGCTATTCCATACAGTGGGCTAGAATTCCCCAATTTATCTTTTGGATGCCTCTTTCTGTTAAGGCTGGAGACTTTGATTCAGATTGAAGTTGTTCACAGAGGGTAAATTTAGAAATGCTCCATTGCTGTGCCGGGTTGCATCACCAAATTCACTCTCCGGGGACTTGATTCTGGAGATGACAGTCTGTTTATTTCCAGGCTTGCTGACGTTTGCAAGTTATTTTCAATGTGTATCCTGAGACTATTGAGTCACATCAGAATTTCCATTTTACAGCATAGATCCAGTTTTTTGAGTGGGCCAATTTATCCTCTAGGTACATCTTTCTGTTTTGGCTTAAGATTTTGATTCGGACTGAGGTTCACAGAGGGTAACTTTTGAGATGCTACCCTGCTGTGCAGGGTAGCATCACCAAATTCACCCTCTGGATACCTCATTTTGCAGATGACAGTCTTATTGTCAGGCTTGACTCTGCAGATCAAAACGCAAGCATGGTACTTACTTGATCCCACGGGAATTTATATTGGTGACCACTGATCAATATCGGTATAAACAGCTTCAATGGGTGCGTATTTACACGTACCGTGTCATGTAATTACATCGACTCACAGTAGTTGTTAGCGGCATTATTGCGGTTATTTGTAAATACGGAGCAAGCACAGCAAGTGAAATTAATCACATTAATTTTGTGCTGTAATGAGTTGATAAACAGTGTCCCTGATAATTGAAATCAATGACAACGATTGTCTGTTTTTAGCTGCGACTAGCACTATAAGTGGCAATGTCGGTCTGTTGTCGGTCTGTTGGTCGGTCGGTCTGTCGATCTGTCTGTGACCAACGAGTTTCAAAACTCAATAACTTTTGAAATACTTGATGGAATGACTTTATATGTGGCATGTAAGTGTATCTTATTGATGTCTAGCCACTGTTCTATGCATGTGTTGTTCCAAATATTTTTCTTGGAGTTATGGCTCCTGATGAACTTAGAATTTTGTGACCCTGAGAATATTTTTTGGACTTGCATATTGCACCACCCGTCGCAGCTACGGCGTCGATGTCGCGATTTTTTATTTTCTATTACGATTTTCAACGCGGTACCCATCCATTTTCACGTGGAAGAAAAGCTGGTACTCGATGAGTAGAAGAGACAATAGACAAGTCGATAGAGTTGATCTGTAACAAAATTAATCCTAAAGTCCTTTTGGCTCTGCCGATAAATAGGTTATCTCCACCTGATTCCACGAACTATTCTATGCTGTGGAGACTAAAATGAGTACCTTCCGGTTGGCATGCAGAGGTGTTTGCTTCAGATCGTGAGTTGGTTTACACTGTTATGCTACTGAATAGCGTTGTCAAAACGGCGACCATACTAATGGGAGAGCCAACCGCTGCGTGCGTCATTGTCTGTCATAATTACGCCGACAAAGGTGTCAACGGTCATGTCGTCGCATTCTGTGATGTGCAATGTACAAGCCGAAACTCAATGTCATGACATATTGATCGTCATAGCATATTGATTACCATGCAAATTTATTACAAATCCATTAAACGTTAAACCCTTGTATTTAACGGAATGGCCGCTATGGCATAAATGTTTCTGTATTCAACGGGTGATGTACAAGCCGGAACGTTTTTCCCAGCACCGTTTTTCTTATTCCTTCGAGTCATTAGTTACGCTTCGAAAAGTTTCCAAATTTCGTTATACAATTATCGATCGTCTGTCGCGTTTGTGTGAAAATGAAAACATCCAAAGCAAAATAAAGTCGGTTCACAAAAAATCAGTTACGAGAAAATGAGATAATATTAAAAAGGCAATCATTTTCCAACCACAACATTAACCGGCCCCGTGGCCGTCTCGTTTTGCGGATGCCGTTATATCCATTTGATCAACTTATTTCGGTAAATATTCGGTCATCTTGACATGTTTCGAACTTCTTTTAAAAACTTTTCTCCCAGCTGTTTTGCAAATCTGCCCAAATTTTGACTTATATTTTTACTAACAGTAATTGCCACCAAATGGTTAGACGAGAATGGACACCAACCGAAGAGAAACAGCAATATGAATTTCAACAAACACTGGTTTCCAAAAGATCGTTTTGATTTTTTATCGATCATATTTGATCAGTACAGCTCCGAACAAACCAAACGAACTCTTTATCTTTTGGTTGAAACCTTGGAATTAAAATTTGTTTATTTAAATGAGTTCTAATGCATGGGATGTGTAATCAGCATAGAACGCGATGTGTGTTTGAATCGGTGAGTGTTTTAGATAACTCGTTGGAATGCCGTGGTCATATTTCGTGAGAGCCGTTAGCTCGACCAAATTATGACTACGCCGTTCCAACTTGTTATGTAAAACACCCACCGATTCAAATACACATCGCGTTCTGTCTATTTATTCTAGCGGAGATTACACCCGAGACCCATTCCACTAACCTACCCGAGTTGGGTGGAGTAGAGAGGATCACGGGGCTTTCTCCACCGAGAAACATTTTTAAATGTGCTATCAAGTCGAGTCGTAATGTTTACAATACGCGAAATCGTCGCCTGCGTGCTAGAATGTCCTATGCCTCCTATGGGACATAGGACATTCTGGCACTCGGGCGACGGAATACCGACCGGTAGCAGTTAGTCCAACCACAGCAACCCACTTTCTGAGAGACGTTAGAGAGCTGTGGGATTAATTTATTACAGAACTTAATTTATCAACTTGTACTAACCTGAACATTGAAAATAGATTCACTCAATTTCTAAAAATATTGATACATACGACATTTGTATGAAACACGGGTTATTAAGACCCACTGTTTAGCTGAACGGTGGACGCTAGTTAACAGTATGCACGCACAACTCTTTTTACCAAGGATAGATTTGAAGAAAACATATTACCTGTTAAATCTATTTACTTCAATAACTAGGTGTACATGTTACTTTTGTTTCATTTACTAAATTATGTTTCATTGCTTCCATCTTTAATTTGATAATGGGCCATGCAAATCCTGTATGACGTGTGTGTGACGTGTCTTGCATAAGTTCAAGTCAAAGGTGTTTACAGTTTAACGTTTGCATGTACATGTAACTGTATATATACGCTATATATCGTTAGAAATTGATTTTTTTATCATGATGTTCTTCAAGCATTTCATCTTTTTATGTAACACAGCTGGTAGTCGACACTTATAAACCATTTTTGAATAACCAAAAAAACTTAAGTGTTTAATTGCCGCTGGTAAAGAACGCACCCGAATGAGATGTCAAAACCACTCGTCGCAACTCGGATGATTTCGTTTCTCTATCATTACTTCGTCAAAGTTACCACGGGATATAAGCGGACAGTCGGCAAAAATGGAAGTTGTGAGCTGTCCAATGAGACTAACCTAACTAAACGTTGGAAAGTAAAACAATACATGCAGGTTATCAGACAGTTTTCTGAGATTGCTTTAATGTCGTGGATGTACCAAGGAAATCCAGCCTTCACATAGTAAGTAGAATAGTTAAATGTTCTTTCTAGAAACAAACTGAGGACCGATTCTGTGTGGGTGTGAGCACTGTGGTTCAGTAGTTACAGCATTGAACTTCAAACCGAAAGGGTTACGTTTCGATCCCAGACAGGGGTAACTGCGTTGTGTCCATGGGCAGGGCATTTCATCCCGATTGCCATCACGGGGGCACGGGGGCACGGGGGCACGGTGGCGCTGTGTACTGTGTTGGTGCACTCGTCTTTAACCAATGCTAATTTTACTTGTATGGAGTTACTAAGTAAGGAGTCTGGCAGTTGCTCGCCGTTGCTCGATGGTATTCCGGCTTCCCCCACCCATAAATCCTTCCGACACTCGGTGACCCTGGCTGTCGAATGTGTCGTTAAGTCCCAATAAATAAATAAATAATATTCTGTGTGGATTTGTCTTTAAACGTAGAATTTGTTGACTTAACTCACGGCAATATTTGCATTTTTTTTTTGCGAACGAGATTGTGATAAATGACATGGATACACAAGATAAATGGCGTTTTAACCCTTTACCCAACGTAACGACCAAAACCGGCCAGCGCTATTCTCAAAAATCGCCAATTAATTTTCATTACGTTTTCATTTTTGTCTAAAAAAACATAGGTTATGACCCCTCGTTGGAACAAGCTCGTTCCAACGAGGGGTCATAACCTATGTTTTTGAGACAAAAAAAAAATTAGTTATTCAAGAATTCTTCTTGCAAATGTCGTCTATTGTCCATGTTAGGTAAAGGGTTAAACACATTTTACTGTCAAAATGGTTAATAAGTCACTTTCCAATTCGCTGGACTGTTCATACGGAAAATCTATCACACTTGAATCGTAAACCGGGTTTTATCTGGAGCAACTGTCGTCTCCCTGACGGCACGACTAATTTCGAACACAGACTTTCTAGTTGTTCGACGACTGCGTTTTACTGTCGAGCAAACTGCTGTAACGCAATTGAAAGAATGTCATGGAAAAATATACATGAACGCCTTACTATAACACGTAAAGTCATACCATTCAAGTCGTACACGCAACTGGACAACTCCTGACCATTTTTCGTCTGGACAACTCGTACCCACGTTTTGACAACACGTACCCATTCAAACAAAAATGGGTACGAATGATCTAGCCGTGGATACAAGTTAGCATTAGCTCTAATTGTCTAGATAAAAATAAAGGTAAGAGTTTTTTAACCCTTTACCCAACGTAACGGCCAAAACCGGCCAGCGCTATTCACAAAAATCGTCAATTAATTTTCATTATTTTTTCATTTTTTGTCTCAAAAACATAGGTTATGACCCCTCATTGGAACGAGCTCGACGAGCTCGTTCCAATGAGGGGTCATAACCTATGTTTTTGAGACAAAAAATAAAAAAAATTAGTTATTCAAGAATTATTTTTGCAAGTGTCGTCTGCTTTTCATGTTAGGTAAAGGGTTAAATGAATCAAAGTTGAAAGGTTACTGTTACTGTTAATGGATGAAGAACATATTATGCTCTTCTCCACACACACTCCATTGACTCTCCAAACCCACCCATTCAACTCAGTGTAGATGTCCCACCATATCGTCCAGAATAAACGCAACCCACTGCCACCATTTACTGTTGTTGTAGTCACCGTTTCAGTTACAATTTACTGGAGAGTTCTAAAAGGCTCTCCTCAATAAATTATGAGAAAACAATTATTGACGAACACAATCTTGCAAAATTTAGGATACCTTTGCTGATAGCATGGTATCATTAGAAAATGCTAATGTTAGAAATCACCTTTGGTAAATATATAATATTGTCCCTATATCCCGATAAATTCGGTCTTTTGATTGATCAGAATGCCTTAGACAAACAGCCATGGAAATGATGCACCAAACATCCAAGGTATATGAGAGCGTGCAACATCCAGGGTATAGCGCACGCGAAACATCGGGAATATATGGTCTGAACGAAAGCTTTGCGCTTTTGCTCGCCTCGAAATAAAAATCGAACGAAAAACCCGAAAATAGTCACAAATATCATCCGATCTCCGACAATTCAATCATAAAAATAAAATAAGAGCAAATGATTCGTACCCTGAGTACCAATGTGTTTTATGTGCCAGTAGGCACATACAACACATTGGAACTCATGGGACGATACGTCAATAAAATACTGTTTACTCGTTCCCTTAACGACACAAGGGATGTAACTCCATATGTTGTCTTCTGCGATTGTGAAAACAAGATTATTATTACGAATTTGGTCCATGCGATTGTAGAGCTGAGAAACGAGTCCACAAATTTATTTCCGCTATGTTTGTATTGTGTTTCAAACGGGACAAAAACGTTATCTCTGCCAACATGTATGGTATATGTAGATTTAATACCTGGATGTCTCATGTAAACACCTCGCCTGCTGCTTGGTGTTTAAAAACCGACAGGTATTAAATCTCCATATTAAATCTCCATATACCATACATGTCGGCGGAGATAACTTATATTATCACCAATACGTTTCTGCATAAAATATTGTATCAGAGTCGAGTTTTTGTTTCTGAGGCCATATGTCGACTGATAGAACATGTTGTACACAAACATAATGGTAGTGATAGATTTCTCTTGCATTTCTTAACTGCAATAACTTGATTGAATCTTTACCTAACGAATCAGGCGCATCCTTCCACGTAAGTTACAAACTGAGCTGCTGAAAAAACCCATTTATTTTCAAAACAATTCGGGAGCGCGCTGGCTCAGTTATAGACTGTTGGACGTCTGTGCTAGAGGTCCCAATTTCTATCCCCGTCTGGGACGACCCGCGTTGTGTCGTTGGATAAAGCAATTTATCCCGGTTGCCTACATGGGGGCACGGTGATGCCGTGTACTCAGGCGTATTGCTCGTCGATGGTGCACATGTCTTCAACAGATGTAACCGTGCTTGAGCGGAGCTTGAACAGAGTTAGAATGATGAGGAGCTGACAGTTGCTCGTCGATGCTCGATGGTTCTCTCCGGTACTCCGGCGTCCTCCACCCGTAAAACTGTCATGGTCATGATTAGCCATTGTGCATACATATGAGAGCTTAAACACCAATAAATAAATAAATAAAAAAATAAATGTAAAACAAATTAACAAAACTACATGTGACCCCCATTGGAACAAGGGAACACCGATATAGGGTCACATGATATTGTTTTGTTAAAATATTTGGAAAATATTTTTTACAAAAAATAATTAAAATACTAAATTGTGATATCGTGTGCTTTAAATAAAGGGTTACCCAGCATTTTAATATCAGATTTCATGTTCAGACTTATAAAAATGCTTATCGTTTCGGTTGAAACTGCACATGGCCCGCCTCGATCCTTTCAGATCCCCGGATAAACTAACTGAGCGCGTACAATACATACTGAACATTCAGAAAAGACTGTGCACAGCTGTATGTTATTCCAGCTCGAATGCTTCCAATGATTCAAATACAAAAACACAAAAGCCATGTGGTTGCATAATTTAATAATTACTTTTGAAAAGTGTCTTTCTGAATGTGCAAGGCCCCCCCACAAACGCTTTTCAACAGCTTGTAATGTTATGTAAACAGTAACGAAAGCAACTCATAACCAAGTGCGCGGCTGCATTATCCAGTTACATTATACAGATTTTGTATTACGGGCTCCTGATACACGGGTGATTTTCAGGTAATTACGGGCCCAATACATACTTATTGTAAGAAAAATAATTTAGAATTCTACAACTTAACTGTTCATTGAAAAAAAGTGTTCTTTGCCTAACTGTAACAAACTTCCAAATTTAACGCTTGACACTTACCTAATTCTCACTGTGAGTCATTCAAATAGTTTCCCTGGGTAGTATTGGACAGGAACGACAGACAAAGATAACTTTTTAGTCACTCAGTGATACCCTTAGTACTATTTAGCATTTAGCTATCAGAACAGAAACAATGGGTTCCTACCAAGATGTACATTAGCATTGGATGATAGGAGTTTTCAAGCTACTGGTAATGCAAATGGCTAAACAAGCGCGTAGCCAGGATTATATAATTAGGGGTACCCTAGGCATTTTTCTGGTGGTGGTGGGGGGGGGGGGGTGCAGACATGATAATTGAAAGACCGTTGAGATAGGATGGAGGCCTCCTCTATTTTTAGCTTGGTACCTCCGCTCGTTACCTCTACTCCCACGTCCCTTCAAAGGCAGTGTTTGTGTGTGTGGGGGGGGGGGGGGGGGGGGGGTACCAACCGGAGTGTAATAGTTGGGACTTGGCCTCCCACTCTAAGAACTTTTTACGAAATCCATTGCTCTAAGAGCGAATATGGTGGCCTTTATAAAGTATGTAGACCATTCCAGGGCGCTGTATGCTATGTGAAAGTTGTATTGGACCATTTTTTTTGGGGGGGGGGGTGGGAAGCGAAATTTTAGGCTCTCCAGCCCCTCACCCCTGTGGCTACGCCACAAGGGTGGTGTTGCAGCCCCTACGTATGTGCCATTTCTAGCCCCCATTGCTTCATTAAATCTCCACCATACAATAATTTACTAAAAAGCTGAAAAAACATGAAAAACACCCTAGAACAAGGGAAAATGGAAATGTTTACTACTTATTTTGAGGAAACAAATGTGGATTTTTTGCATGAAGGAGGGCGGTGATGGTTACTCTAATGGTGGAAAAAAATCAGCACCAATTTCAGCATCTAGGACTATATCATGACCGCAGCACAATTATAAAGTCAGGTATTTCCAATCATTTATACTTACGTTGCCCGCTCAAGAGGATTACCTCCCGGACGTTGCTAGGAGAGTCTCAATATGTCAGTAAAACGGAATGCGTTTACCATAGTAATAACCCGCAACCAGACCGCCTCAAAAAGTTTAACAAAAAATTGTGTAGTTATAATCGTAATATATATGACAATTACATTTGGCCAATTGTCAATTTCCAAACAGTATTTCAAAAACATATTTTATGAAGGAACACATTTCTGAAATAAAAAATCAGCGTTCTGAAAAGTCTTATTAAATCTTTTCCTCTTTAACCAACGTAACCAGAAAACTCATCCAGCGCTGTGCACAAGGATTGCTAATCAAGTTTTCTCATTTATTGTCAACTTCTACTTCAAAAACGTACCTTTTGACCACAATAGCAACGCCAGAAACAGTTTGACGGGGATCGAGAGGTGGGGGGGGGGGGGGGGGGTACGTACGTGAATAAGGTTCAACATGGAGGTGGGGGTATTTCCACTAATGGCCTTTTTTAATCATAGCATTGCATTCAGAACCCCCACTCAGTTGTCTACGCACCGAGGAGGCTTAAGTTCCCTGCAGGCTTTTCCAAGCTCTTTGAAGCCATTTGGTTTAGATGTATCACTTTCGTACCATATATTATAATGGCACCACATGCTAACATGTTATCACGGTAGTACTGCCCTGTGACACGCCCTTGGATGACATGTAATAATGTTCTGCTTGTCTTGGTTATGACTACCCACACCATAATCGATCCACCACCAAAACGATCGTGCTACCTAACGCTTACGTCCTGGTATCGTTCGCTCCGCCGCCGTCACCCTCTGTTTCGCTTGTCGTGGAAAGTCGAAAGTGAACATCGATTCATTGGAAAACATGACGTTGCTCCACCGACGATTGTCCCAGCGCTGTCGTGCTCCACACCAATTACGCCTTGCTGTGATGTGACGTTCAGTCAAACGTGGAATTATTCGAGGTCGTCGAGCGTACAAATTCGGATAGTCTGACCACTGACTCGCACATCTGTCGCTCGGTGTAGCTGCTGTCCAATTTCTGAGGCATTTTAGTGGTGGTTACGTAATGATGTGGTTCGGATGAAACGATCCTGGTTAGCAGTTGTCGCCCTTGGACGACCTGACCGACGTCTGTCATCTCATCAACTTTGCCTGTCTGACGGTAGCGTGACCACAGCCTGCTAATTACCGTTGAGAATTTGAGCCACTGCAATCTGTCTGGCCAGCTTTCAACATGCCAACGACACGTAAACGTTCGCCACGTGTGAGTCTTCGCATACCTCAAAACTTACGCTTCGACCAGAAACCTATTGATGAACGAGTTTATACTAAGAAAAGAACAACGAGACTTTCGAAAAAGCCCGTCCAGTACAAATGAAAATTTCAAAACATTCCGCACAGACATTAACGTGGCGCTCGGGCGAAAAAAAGAATTTCGTGGGCCGGTAACATTCATGATCCACACTAAACTTGGTAACATATTGATGTGTCCAGTCATGCGTATCCAATACCATTTTCCGAAAATATCAACATGGATATCCCCTACTTGTTTTAATAGTATATACCACTACAAGTGAACACCGCGATATCAGGGCCTATCGACAAACTGCTGTTCTCAGAAATATTTTGCTTTCTCAATCGTCTTCTCTTCATCGAACGGCTCATGATCCCGCGGCATCTATGTTACCGTCATCTAACATGAATTCATAAGAATTAGCTGTCATCTACATTGACTTGACTTCTAGCAAGAACATTTGATGATACAATGTAGACGTACACGTACGTCTGTAATGTATATACATATGGAGGTTCATTCAGTTTTGATGTTGAGAGCTGTGATTGATTGTGTATCGTCTGCCTACATTCTTTTCAATAACCATCCGTAACTCGTAACGTTGCATTCATAAATATGAGTTTTTATTATATGCTGGCCTGTGACTTATCGCAAATTATCTCAAAGATATTTCTAGATATCAATAGTCTCGATTGTTATCGAGGAATATTCCTCAGTAGCTTCCCAAATGACGTCACGCTACATCGCATTAAGTCGCCTTGAAGGAACGATCTGCTGATCTTTGTCAATTGTTTTGAAACATACGCATTCGGTGTCAAAATGGACTGAATATTGTGCAATAAAATGTATCGTAGCATATAATAAATAGAGGATATCTACGCTGTTTAGGGAATATCGGGCATTATCTCATTCTTGTGGACCTGAAAGTATTGTTCTTCACTCGCGCCAGGCTTCCTAAACGATGCCTTGAACGTCACCACGAAGGAACGACCAGCAGCTTTCCGTTATTGTCTTGAAACTGTTTGTAGTCGAATTGGGCTGAATATTGCGCAGTAAAATGTCACGTAGCATATAATAAAAAGAAAATCTACGCTGTTTTAGTGAATATCGGGAATTATCTCATTCGAGTGGACCTGAAAGTATTGTCTGCTTATTAGCAGCACGTAGAGCACATTGGAACTCAGGGTCTATTTTTAGCTATCGCTAGCGATTCAAATTGTAATTGCGGTGCACGATTTGTGGAAAATTCCAGTAAAATTTCGCTTCTTTATAAAAATAGTCCGTCAACGATTTCCATTCCACACATATGTGCGGAACAGATTTTCATTTTCCGCATCGCTTAGTGTTGCTGCAGATGGAGATTGCATAGAACAGGCGTGTAATAATTAAGGAATAGTGCATGGCTTGGAGTTGACTACGCCCATATAGTGCCCAGTGAGGTGGTGTAGTTCCCGCCGCGAAGCGGAGGGAACTACACCACCTCACTGGGCACTATATGGGCGTAGTCAACGGCAAGACATGCACTAATCCTTATATTATATCGAACACCCATCAAGAAAAACATCTGTCCGATTTGTTAATCCATTACCAAGGTAGCAGCACTACCAACCAGCGTTATATAGAAAAAAATACCATGTAGTTTTTAAAAAACATTATCTTCTTCCAAAACACGGCTAACTTGGATTATTGATATGAGCAGAAGACAGATTTTGAATCGGTCGGCAAGGGTAAACAAAACATTTCCCCCAAACGGAACTGTGTATTCTAGAATCGCGCAACTCGCGAATGAAAGCTAGCAAAATTTTCGAAATTTGACAACGCAGTTTGATAATTTCTACACATTTGTCACACATATACATTACCAAATGAGTCAGTACGGGATACCAAACGCCGAAGATTCAAATGAATTCCATTATTTATTCGTTTACTGCCCAAAACATACAACTGAATAGCGAAATAATATGAGCAGCGAAACAAACGATTTTTCATATCCGGACGCGTTCTCATGAAAGTTGTACCCAGGTATGGATCATTCTCTTCGAAACGAGATATGGATCATCTTCTCAAGGAATAAAATGAACGCCTCGGAAATGTGACTTCAACAATGGAAAAGCGATACATTTTTCCACAATGATTTCTTTCTGGGTCGTTTTGGGGATGTTGTGCCTCTGTGAATCGATATTTAAATTTAGCCTGATTAGTTTTATTCGCCCAGTATGAAAAGAAAACTGATATAGTAGTGTGCTAAAAATAGAAAACGTGTAGTGCCTGGGTGTAGTGCCTGGTCAGTTCTGTGGATGCAAACTACACGAAATAGGGTATCATATTTCAGCCAATCAGAATGCAAGCAAGTCACATGAGATATAATATATTGTTATATTCTTGCTACAACTTGGCATTGCAAATACGTACACTGCGACGGTCGTGGACTGGTCGCACTCCACACGTGGGCATCATATCCACATACACAATACAGAGAAATAACACCAAGGACACAATTTTAATTAATGGGGCACATTATTGAAAATTTTGTGTATGAGTTCCATGTTCTACGGTAAATGCTAATGTTCCCGAGTGCGTACACAATTGCTCGCGCGTGGATTTCGACCAGTCCGTGATAGCGATAATGTAATCCCAAGTTGCCTGTGACTAAAGAACCCCCATGTGGACCATTAAATTGCCAGTAAAATAATTTGCTCTTGGAATGTCATATGTAAACAAAATATTAAATGAAGTTTCATACTCGTCTACCTGTGTCAGCTCCATCTACATGTAACTAAACTTGTGATGCCTCTAAATAGTATTTTAATGTTTACTCTATGCAAGATAGATCAACCCTTTGAACCCTGGTGGTATCTTTCATATTAGTTCAATGACAGCAACTGGAAGAGTCCATGTTTATTATTTAGGGGTAGACCAATTAATATTTTCAACGTGCAGCCTTGAAAGTAATGAACTTAGCATCCATCCTATTTAATGAAATTATGACGTATCACGTTCCTGGCCGGAAAAACGTCCGCTAAGGTTCAAAGGATTAAATGAACGGGCAGTCAAAACTGACACAAAAGTAGAACCAAAGAAACCCAAACAATACACAGACTTCCTTGCTGTTTTTCGCTCTTTCGAAGTGATAAGGTAATCTTATAGACCTTTTGGGTGTGTCAAAAGGGCAACCTGGTAGAAATATCCACATATGGCTGCTCTTCATACGCATGTAACTGAACGTCAAATTTAGTAACAACTACTCGCATTGTATGCGTAAAACGGGGAGTTCCTTTCGACAATTTGTCTATTCATTGTCTCAGCTATGTCGGTCGCGTAGCTGTTCTTTGATGATTAAACCTACCACCTGTTACTGTCAATAATATTGTTAATATCAACTGTGCTGTTGTTGACAGATACGACGGCGACGGCGGCGGCGGTATCGGCGGCGGCGGCGACAATGATGATGAGGATGATATTGACGATGATAATGATGACGACACAATCACTGATAAATTGTTTACTTAGTATCCACTACTAATTTCACCTACACTCACCCAGGTAACTGAACGCCAGATGTAGTAACAAATAATGACATTGTGTACGTTCCTTTGTACCATACTATTAACTCTCTAAGATAAACTGCTCGTGCAGCAACTGATCGATTATTAAATCTACCACCTAATAATATATTGGTAATATCAACTGTGCTATTGTTGATAAATGCCACGACGTCAACGGCAGATGCGACGCCGACGACGACTACGACGACGACCATGCTGCTGCTGCTGATGCTGATGATGATAACTTGTTTACGTAGAACCCAATAGTGATTTCACCTATACCTCAACATGAGATGAATACATATGTATTCTTTTCATGCGTTATGTTCTTATTTTTTTCTCTTCAACTCAGTTACTCTAAATGTTTATGTTTTCCTACCTTTGTATATACTTCTGATGCCTCTCAGTTTCTTCTCTAGCAGTGTCACCCAACAAAATTCCAGATATTTCTTGTGTATGATGAGAATGAGCCGCTGGGGTCATGGTGGTGATAGCGTGTGGCTGCTCCTAATCCATGGGCATGACACACTAGATCTCAATCATGTATGATATAGTAATGTATCGTGAAACCTCCATGTTCAAGAACGCCAGTGACGAAACTGTTGTTCAGCTCTACTGTCTTTTGGAATAGTTCTGGATCTCATACACTGACGACGCAGGGTGTTTTCCCCATGGCATTTTGGTTTTCTTGTGGCTTTTTCTTTCCTAAAACGTCCTACCATTATACCAAACACTGCCGTTCTAAAATGTGGTTATATGTCCCCCAATGATGAAGCAGGTCTATATATCTTCCAGTAATGAAGCAGGTTTTTTTTATCGACGTCCGCAAGTTAAACATACAGCAAATCGAAATACCCACACCCGCAATCAGTGTATTTACTGAAACATGGCTAAACAACGATGTTGATTTAGGCCTTATCGAAATTCAAGGATTCCAAAAATATTATCTGGAAGACAGGGTAGGCCGGGGTTGGGGCGTAGCCATTTTGGTGGGGCACAGTCTATGGTACACTCCTAGCTATGACTTAATATGCTGCTACACTGAAAGTATTTGGCTTGAACTCTCACTTGCTGAGAGCATTTTACAGACCTCCAGATGCACCACAAAATATTGCACTGTAAATTGATCGCGCTATCAATACCAGACTGCCCAATATTATCATTACTGGTGGCTTCAACAAAGACCAGTTAAGTTATAATAGAAAACACATTTACGGTATTTCGCAGTCCTGCAACCTTTTGCTCCACCGACGATTGTCCTAGCGCTGTCGTGCTCCACACCAATTACGCCTTGTTGCGATGTGACGTTCAGTCAAACGTGGAATTATCATTTGATATCTATAAATACTTTTAGGGCGATTATACAGGTATGAGTAACGAGCTTTTGTAGAATTGAGTGGAAAGAAATGTGTGACTCAATGCAGACAGGTTAACTCTGTGTTGAACTTGAAAAAAATCTGAACGCAATTTTGTACAAACACATACCTAACAAAACTATTGCGTCCCGACTTCATGAGCCCAGATGGTTGAATTGGAAAAATTGACTCCTTATTAGGCAACATTGTCGGTTGCATACAATAGCTATAAAGCGTAATACGCTCTTTTCCTTTGACTGCCTTCCGGGTGAAACGGAACAAAGTCACCTGTGCCGTGCAAGACGCTAAAAGGGAATACTCCTTTAAAAGTCAAGTATAATTGATGGAAGTGGCACCCCTCAGCAACGATGATGGAAAACCCTTAATCAGATGATTGTTTCTAAGTCTGATTTCTAGGTCGCATCACCACATACCGGCTTTATCTTATAATGACGCTATCCCAACGAAGAAGCTTTCAATGGATATTCTTGCCCAGTATCAAATGCAGATGGCACGACACATCATGTGCCCGGTGTTCCATTTAATCCAAATAGGTTCACAAAAATACGATCTATATCTCTCTCGTTGACGTCTAAAAGGTAATTAAACCTCTAAAGGTAAATACAGCTGCTGTTCATACTAACAAGAACTGCTATCCATCATATTCAGCAAATACCTTGATGAATCTTACTTTCCATACGAATGGAAACGTGCCAATGTTCCTTCGATATACAAATCGAAGGAAGAGAGAACAGCCCTGAGCTATATCGAAGACGTATTTTAAAAATGTTTTTATATATTTTTTTTTGTTGTTTCTTAGCATCAAACACTTCTTGTCAAAAGTCCAAACAGGTTTCATTCTTAAATATTCCTCAGTGTACCAGTTAACAGTCATCTAGGATACCATTACTCAGGCAATAGATGATAACAAAGAAATACGATTTGTCTTTGCCGATATTCGTAATGCATTTGATAAAGTCTGGCACAAAGGATTGTTGATCAAATTGCAAAAAAATTGGAATTAATTACTGGCTTTTTCCTTTCATTGTTCAAATCTTACCTTGATCAAAGAGAGCAAAGCGTTGTAATTGGCTCAAAAACCGCATCTAGCGGCGTTCACAAAGGTTCAATACTCGGTCCTCTACTGTTTTGGATATACATAAACGATGTTGGCAATGGAATTCTTAGAGTTCTTTAGGGATTGTATAGAAAAGGTTTTTACCCATGAATACTTTGGTCTGGCGTTTAACAGTCATGGTACATGGGGGTGATCATATTGATGCCATAGTCCAGAAAGGTTGGAATAGTCTCGATCTATTTCACAGGTTTAAATTTAAATAGATAGGAAATCTCTATAACAAGTATACTTTTCTTCCCTGAGACCTGTCGTAGAATACGTTTGGTCGGTTAGGGATAACTGTGTGCTTGCCGAAGCTGATAAACTTGAAAAAATCCAGATTGAAGCGGCCAGGCTTGCCTCGGGGGCAACACAGGGTGCTAGTGAAGCCAGACTTTATGTTGGGAGACACTATACCAGAGACGTCAAAAATACAAACTTATTCAGTTACACAAAATGTATCACAAATATTTGTCTAGCTATCTCTCTAATTTGATACCACGACACGTGCACAAGTCTCAGAGTTATAACTTTGGAAACACTCCAAATTTAACAACCCCCACACTCACGAACTACACTTCAAAATGCTCATAAATACAAATAACAAACCGCTTAAATTCTATTATTACTGCTCTTCCAGAAGTAGACAGATATATCATTGTAGAATGAGATTTAAATTGCAGTAATTGAATGAAGACCTTTTTAATAACCATTTATCCACACCCCGTTTTGCAACTGTGGCAGTATTAAACCAGCACACCACTTCTTATTGGAATATCCATTATAGGACAGAGCTCGCCAACAAACAATTAACAAGTTACCAAGTCAGATAATTTCTGATGCCCATCGGTATGGATCAGATCACTCAACAGAACACTAAAATGAGAAACAACAACTTTCTACATGGTACAGCAATTTATCTCGTAATCAAACAGGTTCAAGCTCTGATCTTTACTCAGCCACTTCACACATAAAGGCGTATTCGAAAGTCGTCTACGTTATGGTTAAAAATTCGTTACAGTGGGTGTGGGAAGAGTGTGGTTCTCTGCCTGGTTTTAGTGATACTGAATCAACGCACGCGGTTGAAGGTATCATTCCAAGGATTGAAATGCGAACCGGGGTTTTGCAACCTGTAAATTCCCATTGTTTTAACTGATTGTGGGCTAGATTATTATCGGCGGACAAAATTTGTTCATAAAAATTTGTTTTATCACAAATTTTTGGGGAGTGCCCATAGGCACTCTCCGATACTTTGTAATAAAACAAATTTATATAAACAAAATATTATTTGCGTTTTACTAAATATGAAACATAAGCAAGGAAAATGTTAGCTTTTGCTCTGGTACCTTCATTTTCTTAAGGGCCTGATAGTGGCTTCTATCACTCAAACAGTCAACTCATAAGAAGGGTATCTAATACAAAAATTGACACAAAAGCAAGTCTCGCCGATAGGACAGCTTCCATTTCGTTTAAACCGCGGGTTATTCTTTGTCGAAGATTTTATTGCCACCTCTGTGGGGGAATAGTACACTCTGAAAAATATGGGTTCCGAGTGGGTCTATTTGGAGCCAGATCAAGAACCTTGGGTTCTATGCAATATTTTGATTCTAGGTTGAACCCTTTGTTCCCTATAGAACCCTGGGTTGTATGTACTAGAACAATTCCAGTACAAGGTATTGTAAGGTAAATTATTGTGGTAATCATGGTAAGCATATTGTATATTTCAGTCCATGTGGATCAGTATTATAGGAAACCACTGAAGTATTGTAGCTTTTAACTAAAATTTTAGTTGTTGATAGAACAAATAGATGGTTTTAAATTAATAGATGGTTCTGTCTTGGTTCCCCATGTGTGACAAGCGAGGTTCCCCGGGTGTGATAATATGGAACCCACGGGTTTAGAGTGTACTGGGAGAAATTGTTATGGAACATGCTATGTGGTGGAAAGGAAGTCACCTATCAAGGATTGAATATATTGACTGATCTCGTCGTTGGCAGCCTGAAACTATGCGTCCGCCACCCACCCATGTCTCAACCTCACATAATACTAGACTAATGACACTGACAAACTGATATCATTTTCCTTATTTTTTCATATTAAGTTTATTCTACAAATACCTCTATTGTAACATTGTAAACTTGAACAGTTACATTGCAACTTCTCATATTTTGGAGACGACTTACAAAAGCTCAAATCTTGATGTTGAATCCAACTCATATACCTATTGACACAAGATTATATGAACATCATTGGTTATGTAAATGTTTACAAACTGTATTTAACACATTCACTATTCTATCAATAAATGTTATTTAAACTAAGATGATAATAAGACAAAGGAAACAGCTGCATCGTATAGCTAAACGTACTGGTCTTCCACATGCTTGAGAAAAATATAAACTTCAGCGGAATCAAGTCGCATTGGCAGTCCGGAAGGCCAAGAACTCCTATCTATCCAAACTCCGGACTGTTTTGAGCAGTTGTGAAATCCCAAAACCACTGTGGTAGAAAACCCTAAAAACACTCTTCGGAAATACTTATAGAGCCGAAATTCCTTCTATCAACCATTTAAACCATATTCATTCTTCAAATGTAGAACAAGTTGAGAAAGAACCACAATGTATATTCTTAATCTCTCTAAACGCCCATTTACGGGATATACAAGTTAAACGACATTTAAAGCTTACAACTGAGCGTACAAGTGAAGGCTGCACTCCACTGACTCCGGTCGCAGTAAAATGACCCACGTTTATCGCCCAAGTGTGCGCGACTAGCGACCTCAGAGCCGCGTTTACCGCCAAGTGCGTGCGTGCGACTGGCAATTTTACTTCGACCCCAGTCAAAGAAGTTTAACACTGTGAAAATGTTCAGTTTAATGCAGTTCTTTCGATCCTCGACTTGTCTGGTAGTGCACGGTATTACAATCGGCACAAGAATCGGCAAACTGTGAGCTCAATTAATCGGTAATCGGTCTGCGACCATTTTAGCTCACCAACTTTAGCTGTGTGAGCTTATGGCATGGCTCGATCGGTCGGTGTCGCGGTTGGCTTCGGCGTCGTCGTCAGCGTCGGCATCAGCATACGTGTCCAATAATGTTAAAGCTTCTGTTTAGGTCACTTACTCGCCCTATTTCCATATCATGGCCCTTATAATGCTGCAATATGATGATCATTATCAATCTACCATGATTTAACCCCTCATACCCTACTTTTTTCTTGACATTTTTAGTTGCGTTTAGTTTTCTGTTTGGCTCAGAATTTCATATTTAACTAAGTGTTTAGGTCAGCTGCTGTGCTCCTTCTCTTCCCATGGCACTTATATTCATCATACATGTTCCTCAGTATCATTGTTCCATGATTAACCCCTCATACTCTGCATTTTAAACACTTTTCTTGACATTTTTAGTTGCGTTTAGTTTTCTGTTTAGCTCAGAATTTCATGTTTAACTTAGTGTTTATGTCAGTTTCTGTGTTTTACTTTTAAGAGGTTGTGTTTAGATAAGCTTTGTCGCGTGTTATGAGCCTGTTTGATACAGTTCTTGTGTTTGCCAAAGTTACTATCAAAGAGGAATGTTGGTGAGCGTCCTTCTTGTTGGTAATCGATTAGGAAATGTTTTGTACCTGTTGTCCGCATCAAAAGACTTACACACAGGTTTTGGTTAACGAAGGAGGGGAGGGGAAGGGCAGTTACGCTGCTACTAGTGTTTGGACAATACAAACACCAGTGTGTTCCCCACTGCCACGTATCCTTCAGTGTTTTCCAAGTTAAGTATCTGTTGAATTCAAAAGTCTATTAGTGAGTACCGCGGGCTATACAAACACTACTGTGTTTCCCAGTATATTGTTTACCTCGGTATCGTTTCCAAGTTAAGTATTTGTTGAATTCAACAATCTGTTAGTAAGTACCAAGGACAACACAAACATCACTGTGTTCCCCAGTGCAATGTTTACTTCATTTCTTTTCCAAGTTAAGTATCTGTCGAATTCAGAAGTGTGTTCGTGAATACAATGGACACTTTATAGATAGCGCTCGAAGAAAACAAAGTCTAAGAATTAAAACACATGGACTGCATCTGTGTTACTATTGTTATTATCCAATACTGGGACATGTTTATAACCGTTTGGGGAAGTGGTTTATGCGGAGGGTGGGTGGGATGTGAGTCTTTACTTTTTTACCTGTTCTATTAAATCGTCACCTTTAGCATCTGAAACTGTTTCCTGACCAATGCTTTGTGATGAAGACTTGGCTTGGATGTGGCGTTATATTTCTTGCTATTGTTGTCTAAAGGTCACTTTCAGCGTTTAACTGGTAGAGTGCTAAATTATTTTTGGCCATCAAATCTTGTACACATGTCTTTGCCTTGTTACAATTTATGGGAGAGTGCCCTTAGGCATTGTAACAAGGCAAACCCTTATAGACTATATGAGGTCAAGAATACGCAATCGATTATACCCACCGATACGATTCTGACAATGTTTTCTTATGTGCCATTTTTTTTCAAATTTAGTGTACCTGTTCTCTCAGCAGTCCACAGGATTGTACAGTATAGTCGCCGTGGACCGATCATAATTTACGAGTGGGCAGTGATGTCCACGCATGCGTTTACATGGTAATACAAATCATCATTAGCCAGATTGTATTTAGTGAAGCACCGGACTGTACCCGCTGCTTCATTAATTTAATTTTGTATTATTATCCCTACAGCTAGTGTTTGCAATCCACTTTTGTTGCGTCCGTGGAAATACTGCCCACTCCATGAACAGTGACCAGTCCACGGTGGCCGTACCTTACCATGGGCACCTCATTGCAGTTTAATGGGAAAATTGTCTAACAATTTGAAAAATGGAATAAACCAGTGTAATCAGGATTATTTTCAAATGAAACAAAATACTGCATTTTGATTGGCTGAGAGGTACGGTGTAACTTGCAATCCACAGTATCTTTTTTACACCGTGGTTAACCACGGTGTAAAAAAAGCTACTGTGGATTTTAAGTTAAAAAACAAGAATACAGCATAGCAGGCTCTTTGGCTAAAAAGTACCCAATTTTAATTATTAATTCATACCTTCTGTTAGGTTATGTTAGAATTAAAATACAGGAAATTTGATATTTATGAACAATAAAATATTACAGATATGGGTATTTTTGGAATTGACTCATTGAGCCAGTTCCAATGACATCCATATTTGTCTGGTTTTATTAAGAAACACACAAAGTACAAATTTTCTATCAGTTTTTCCCCACAATGTAGGTTAAAGTATTAAGTACACCAAAATTCTTGGAAATAAATCCGTTATCCTTGTGTTTTCCAGGGTGTATGGGAGTTTACACCGGTCTGGGAACTCATACACCCTTTGGCTTCGCCTCAAGGTGTATGAGTTCCCAAACCGGTGTAAATTCCCATACACCCTTGAAAACACAAGGATAACTAATATTATTACTTGGTGAGGGTTGTACTTCTTGCTGTTGTTGTCTAAAGGTTACTTTCAGTGTTTAAGGCTATATCATGGCAACTATAAGTAAGAGGTCTAGGAGAAACAATCGGTTATACCCTACTACAAATGCACACTTCAGAGGACATCCGTGTCATGCATTGGTTGAGGGTGTAAGATGTGGAGGGGCACAATGTTACGCTGATACTAATTGATGTTGTATTATTTTGTCGTAACCCATAGTGCGTTCGCGTATTTTACGAGCAACGTGATTAGTATAACTCGACGAGAAATTAGCAGGATGCTTTCTAATGAACATATCTCCTTTACTATTCAATGTATACAGTGGTAATTATACCTCACTTAAAAGCCTATAGTAAATTGCAATTCGATTTGAGTAGCTGTCCTGCAATATAACCTTCTCGAGTACTATTCCTGTATGATATTAACGGCAATGTCTCTCGCTCAAGCCGGGTTCCCCGACAATGATACCGGAAACAACCCAAGAAGAAGAAGCTTTCATGTTGCATCCTCTAAGATTGATGATCATTGAATTTAACCATTAAGATTAACCAAATTAATCAAATTAACCAAATTCTAATCATCCAAAATGAATAATTCAGTATTGTAGTGGTTGGATATCAGGTTTTTTTTCAATGTTCAAATCCATCTGACTGGGGTGGGAGGGGGAATAAAACCACTCGATATAATAAAAATAATAATGACCTAGCTTGAGGGTAACGTTGCAGATTTACTCCCCTTGGAACCAATGTCTCCGACATTGGTTCCTCGGGCAGAAAGTCTGCAATATTACCCTTATGCCAATTCATTAGCTTTATAACATTATATTTTCAGACAAAATGAATTATTTATTCATTTTTAGGGTCACACATATTTATGCCCAATGGCTAATCATGACCGTGACAGTTTTACGGGTGGAGGAAGCCGGAGTACCCGGAGAGAACCACCGTGCAACGACGAGCAGCTGCCAGCTCCCCAACATCGTATCTCCGCACAGCAGCACAGGCAGGGTTAGATTGGTTGAAGACATGCGTACCATCGACGTGCAGTACGCCCTAGTACACGGCATCATCGTGCCCCCACGCGGGCAATGGAGATGAAGAGTCTTGCCCAAGGACCCAACGCGGCTGCCGCAGGTTGGATTCGAACCGAGGACCTCTCGGCTTGCAGCCTGAACCTCTACCAACCGAGCCACCGCGCTCCCGACGAAATGAATTAAAATTGTCGTGAACTTATTTTGTTGTATCAATTTGGTGTCTCTGCGGACGTGAAGATTTGTTCGGAGGGATTTATATCCTATGGGAGCTTTGTCAACGTGTGGGTTTTGTCCAACTGATTTTTGCCCAAAGGGTTATGGCCATTAGCGATTTTTTCCGGATATCATTATTCCAGAGACGTGTCTGCCGTAAGACATTGAGAATATTGTAAAAGTTGCTCACATTGGACATAAACGTTCGAACATTATACTTGATCATCAGATTAAATTTAATAAAATCCACGCTGTGGTCATTAGGGAAAAGTTCAACGAATAAGTCTTCTTCTACTGCCGATCACTATTATTACATCAAGAAGTTACAAGACAGTCATTATTTAGGTCCCGTATACAAACGCGCAAACTGTTCAAAAACTTAAACAGAAATGAAAAAAAAACTTGTAGAACCGAAATCTGGATTTTAAATTTTTCCGATATGGTGAGGTTATAGTTAAAATTTTCCGACAGTATTCGCGGGTCATTAGCCATTGGTACTAACATGAAACGGAAATCAAAATACTTCTTTAACCCTGTACCTAACGAATCGGTCGCATTCCCTTGCGTAATTTACAAATTAATATTTGAAAAAAATATACAACTCCTCAAAATATTTCCACAAAACAACTAGAAAATTAACATTGCTGCTTCATGTCCAAATTTGATGTATTTCGCCGAAAGTTTACTTAGAAATCTGCGAATCGCGCGGGAAAAAAATCCAAAC
Source organism: Pictodentalium vernedei (assembly GCA_031216915.1). Taxonomy (NCBI): domain Eukaryota; kingdom Metazoa; phylum Mollusca; class Scaphopoda; order Dentaliida; family Dentaliidae; genus Pictodentalium; species Pictodentalium vernedei. The sequence goes on from CM062294.1 coordinate 76,782,286, forward strand.
TCCCTCAAAGTAAAATAGCCTCTAGGATATGCGGGTTTGATTGTAAATATATCTATACTCCTTTGACGAACACCTGTCACTCATAATTGCATACATTCGACTGTTCAAATTAAAACCAAACAAAAGCAATTCATTCGTCATTTTGAGAGTAGAACTGAGAGTCAATAATTTATAGCCGAGGAGACATTATCAAATCCAAAGTACTATTACGTGGTTATAGAGCGTGATATATGAAATATTCCGCCTGGTAATTGCTCTTTAAACGGTTTGTTTGACTCAGCAATTTATATAAGTTTTTAGTACAAAACAAACATGGACGAAAACTCAAACTAAATTGGTGGGTTATTGAACAACAACAGTCCGTCCAAACACATCTTGACATAACGAAAATTTATCATATGACTCGTCCGTTTTGTGCACTTTAAAACATTTGATATTTTGTTTTCATATTGATCAGTGATCAATAAAGCCTTCCGTCCATTTCATTGGTCAATTTCAAAATTAGACAATTTGATTGGCTGAACAAAATACAACTGGGCCACAATTTCATAATTTGCATAATTAGAATTAGGAGCTTTCATTGGTCAATTTCAAAACTGGACAATTTGATTGGCTAAAAAATATACAACTGAGTCATATTTGCATAATTTCAGTTGGGAAAATTTGCGTTATCTGTCCTATTTAGGGTGTGTTATATTGTATTAATCTTTTACCTACAAGAAAAACGCCATTCATATTTGTTTATATTTTCACTTCCAAAACATAGGTTATGACCCCCTCATTGGAACGAGCTCGACGAGCTCGTTCCAATGAGGGGTCATAACCTATATTTTGGAAGAAAAAATGAAAATTTTTGGTTATACGAGGATGTTTTTTCCAAGTTAGGTGATAGGTTAAAAAGTCATACTAAGTGGCTAATTTGTGCGTGTGTGTGTCATATGATAACTAGAATATGAAATGAGTGTTTTTCTCATATAATATTTATGAAACTCGTCCGAATTTTTCGTTTGGGCTCGCCAGAGGCTCGCCAAAACGGAATATTCTTAGACTCGTTCCATAAATACTATATGAGAAAAACACTCATTCCATATCCTCTATATTCTTATATCCTTGAAACCCATATCACACCCTTGGGTGTGTTCATTCTTTCTTTCCCCATTTTCTTTAAATCCAATATGAATATCATTACTTGTAATTTCGCCATCACACCTCTTTCATTTATATTTCTCACTCTTAACACTAATATTTTATTTCAGCTACTAAAATTAGTGTTTGAAGCATACAGCTTTCCAGCCATATCTAGTGTATGAGTAATTCATAACTGGAAACAGTTTACATAAGCTTCTAGTTTGCTGCTGAATCCTATATCATAACAACCAGAACGTGAAATGTTAATTTAATGTTTGCAATCTACTTTTTGCAATCTTACCACACAAACTATTCTTAATTTATTGCCTTTCTGTGTACTAATGTGAAACCCGAGTTGTGAAATAAAATATTGTTTAAACTAAAACCCATATCAAAAGGCGAACATTACCAGGTAAAAGACAAAAGGTAACCACCAAAACAGACCCCACCCACCCCAAAAGAAAAAAAAACAAATAACAAAAAGAACAAAATCAAAAGACAAAAAAAGAAAAGAAAAAAAACCCAAAAACAAAACCACCCCACACCCCGAGAAAAAGGTGTAACAAGAAGCGTGGTATATGCTACCTCCCACAAAATACATTGGTAGGTATATGTGGTAGAAACAGGTATTGAGACTGATTAGTGAAGATATCTTTGAGTTTACCGACGAAAAAAAAGAGTCGTATGTGGATTCATCCTCTCGAGCAATTATACATAAAATATCGGCACATTTAGCTTTAAGCACTCAGGTCACCAGTTTAATTCTGTAAGAAATTCGATAAAGCAGCGGGGGGGGGGGGGGGGGGGAGTAACACTTTGACCAACACATAACACCCTCACCGGCCCGGGACGCCATCATACCACTTTGGGAGCCCCCAACCCAACAGCAGCAGGGGAAGGGCGAATGCACCACATTTGGGACTCCGGGAGGAGGGGGGGGGGGGCGACCCACCACCCCACCGGCTTCCTCAGCATCGGGCACCTAAGAGCAGCTGGGTCGGGGGGGGAGGAGTAAATAGACTTTTGTGTGGACCCTGGGGGCCACTTGGGGGTAACGTAGATTCACTTTCTACCCAACACCACGTAGATAAAGAATGGGCCACCCAGAGAGCCATAAGGATGGCCCACACTCTCGCCGGTCCAGGCCTTTCATAGACATACGCCCCCTTCCGGTGGTGAACCTATTAGTCATATCGGTGACACTGGATTTACCCGATCAGGTGCACAATGCGGATAGGCAAAAACACATGTCAGTGTTTTACTTTGAGCTTTACGGTATATCGATGTCACGTGATTTCTTGTCCATTTGTAAACAAGCTGACTAGAATTTATGTTGCTGACAGTTGGAGCCATTTCTGGACAGTGTGATCAATTTCTTATCAACCTACCTTACAATTGTACAATTGTTTACTGCAGGCTTGCACTACAGTGGAAGACCGTAACTCGGAAAATATACTCTCTATTTGATCTTTCCCAAGAAATTTGGGAAAGAAAAGTGGTGCAAAAACAACACGAAAAAATAAGCCAAACCTGGATCGAGCACCATCGGCTCACACCCAGTAAGGGACGCTCTTCTCTTGGTACAATTCCATGACTTCCGTTAACCAGTGCGCAAAGCAGTCATCAAACTATTCTTTTTTAGTCCGCTCTCCTTGAAGGACGTGCGGCCATTTGCATAACGAAACAGTGATAATTCAACTCGTCGATAATGGTTTCCTGCGACTGGAATTATGGATCTGAGGGTCGTATAATAACAGGACAGTGTTTTATATATTCTCGTTATTATTTTCCACCACATTTTCATTATATTTTATATATTTTCCGTGTGGCGCGCGAATTTCGCGTACCGTGCGGTTCGGACATAAAATGTTTCGGTTGATAAATTGTATTATTATTATTGGAGTTAGGTGTCAATGAGGGACTGTAGGGACAGGATTTCTTCACTCTGTTGAGGGCTGAATTTCTGTTTTGTGGGTCCCTGTCGGCCGTTTGGGTTCGGTTGTGTTTCCGCCGGTTCTTTTTCTGCCACCTTTCTTTCGTAGTTGGGGGTGTTCTTCTACTTTCTGTATCTGTTGAGTTTACCTTTTTCTTCTACTGCTCTCACCTCTTTTATGTCCAGTGTGTTTCCTTTAGGGCAATGCCTTTTGCTCTCGCTTTTGGTGCGTTCTCGTGACCGTTCCTCCCGCACCTGCGTGGGGGGGGGGGGGGGACGGCGCTGTGGGGGGACGTGCAGCTCCTCTCGCACCCGCGAGGGGAGGGGGACGCCGTCGTTTCGGGGCCTCCCGACACGACCACGTCTGGTGAGAGTTATACCCCCTCCGTGGGGGATGTGCAGTTTTTTACCGTGGTGGATACTGCGGGAGCTGTTGAGTTGTCTGGTGAAGAGATGCCTGGTTCCGGGACTATGCTCCCTCTCCAGTCGACATCTGAGGCTGTCACTAGGGTTGTGACTCCTCCTTTGGAGGCCGAGCTCGGTTCCTCTCATCCCTTTTCCGTCAGTTTCAACAGCCCCCGTTGTATCTGCTGCTACTACAACAACGCCATCGGTCTCCGTTTGTCTGTAGTGTGGATGTGGGGTACCGGCCTCAGCCTTCCCTGCTTTCAACTCGGCGAATTCGGAAGTGGCTGCCGACCGAACCCCCTGCTGGGTCCTCCTAGCCACTGAGCACAGAAGTTTTATCCCTGCAGGGTTCTGCAGAGGTGTCTGGTAATGTAGATGTGGGGTATCGGCCTCAGCCTTCCCTGACTTCAACTCGGGAATGTTGGAAGTGGCTGCCGACCGAACCTCCTGCTGTGTCCTCTCAGCCGTTGAGTATAGCATTTTTATCCCTGCAGGGTCTGCAGAGATGTCTGGTAGTGTAGACGTGGGGTATCGTCCTCAGCCTTCCCTGACTTTAACTTGGCGAAGTCGGAAGGGGCTGCCGGTCGAACCCTGTACTGTGGTCTCTCAGCCGTCGAGTACCGCAGTTTTTCCCGTTGGATTCGGATGTTCACGGTGGGGTCACCATGAGCTCCGTGACGTTTCCGTCCAGACTTTGACGGTCTTGGATCAGGACTCCAACTCCCAAGCCGGCCATTTTTCATATGGAGACTCTGGAGTCCATGTTGGGCTTATCAGTAGAGATGCTGGAATGTTTTCTCTCTTCGGTCACGTAGTCTCTGCTTTGCTGGTTATCTGCTCCCAGATAAGTTTGACGACGAACAGTTTTTTGTGTGTGCTGTCCAAGGTGCTCATGCATCTTCTCACATGCATGGCTGTAACACGGCTAACTTGGAATTAGTTCCAGGGACGCTGTGCTGGACACAAGCCGTTCCCTTCTTGAAGGGCAGCGCGCCGCTCTTCGATCTGCCTCTACCGGCGGGTCCGCAACTATTCCATGGTTCCGTGGCGACGGTCCGGGATGACTCCCTATGTTATTCCATAGATCAGCTGCTGCTTCGTTAGCTTGATCAGCCTTCTGTTGGAGGCAGGGTTCGTCCAAAGCCTAACAAGTACACTTCTGCTTCCTCTGCGAAGCCAAGGCTGATCCTCCTGTCGCCACTTCTACTCACGCACAGGGTAAGGGTAGGCGTTGGCAGTAGTCACCTCCAATTCGTCCCACGTTGAGGCATTCCACTCAGTCAAGAGTGCCTCTTCCAACACAAGTCCCCTTCAACGTTACACGTTGGGAACTTTTTATCACGGAGATAGGCGATCTCCTATCAAAGGGGCGATCGTCGCCATCAAGAACATTCTTTCAGTGGAATTTTATTCCCGCCTGTTCTTGGTGCCGATGAAGGACGGCCGACTCAGACAGGTTATCGATCTGAGTATGCTGACCCAGTCTATAATTGCTCCTTAGTTCAGCATGGAGAGTAGTATGTTTCGGGCTTTTCAGGGGACAGTTGGATTATCTCATGGATGATCTAATGTGACGTCATAGTTACGTGACTCAGTGGCGCCATGTTGTGTTGTCATGGTAACCCGCGTGACCGTCCATGTTGTGACGCCATCCCTATAGTGATAGGTGATTATAGTGCGCATGCGCAGCGCATGTTGTTAAGGTGATAGTGTTTCCGTCGTCCATTTTGTATACTGGAGGGCGCCATCTTGGTTTCTATGGTAGCACGTGGTTGCTATGTTACCCAAAGGCCTACAACAAGACAGGGGTATGTTCGGAGGGTATGTTTGATTGAATAGGAATATCACGAATTACCACAAACAACCCGACAAGTTTTATTATTTCGATTTTTTTCAGAATTCTCTGCTTCTATCTATACATGTAATAGTTTTCGTCTATCTGACCATGTTCTTTTGTCCTGGGGTATACTCCAGAGGAGAAAAAGAGCCTATCAGCTGGAACAGCTTTGGTTAGATTTAATATATTTAGCTTTTCTGGTCTATTCTTGTTAGTTCTGACCCTATTCCGTGTATTCTTGTTGTTTCATTTATCTAGATCATTTATATAGATTATAACTAACATATCAGATTGCTTGATTTCCCATAATCTGTATACAGAGTTATCTCCCCTTATTACAACGAAGTTGTATCCGATTCTCATCACCTCTATATCCAATGGCAATATCCCCGGACACCCCAATTTCGGCACCCCTTTTTGGAAACGCACATGGCCTTCGGCACCCCTTTTTGTCACATGTGCTTATGTGAAAAAGCACAATGTGACACAATGTGCCCTGGCACATAGGCACATGCTGGATGTGCCGAAATGTGCTTATGTGAAAAGGCACAATGTGACACAATGTGCCCTAGCACATAGGTACATACGGGAATTTGAGGATACCTATGACCTGGTATTGTTTTATTCGAGGATACCTACTGGAGAATCCCTTTTTGTCATATGTGCTTATTTGAAAAGGCACAATGTGACACAATGTGCCCTAGTACATAGACACGTACGGGTATTTGAGGATACCTATAACCTGGTATTGTATTATTTGAGGATACCTATCTAGAATACCTTCTGAAGATTCCTTTTTTTGTCACATGTGCTTATGTGAAAAGGCAAAGTACTATTGACTAAACTACCATCCATTACTTCCTAGCTATACCTTCGCTCAAGCCTTCAAACTGTTCGATCAGATTTTCCCTGTATACATAAAAGGCATTCCGTAATTGAGATTCCTAACCGATTCCGTAAAATATGGATTCTGTGTTTTTACATAATTTATCGATAAATTCTCATAAGATAACCTAGTTCACCCTGATCCGTGGCAAGGCGGCGAGGCAATCGTTTACCATCGGCTTTTGTGCCCTGAGTAAACTTCCTGATAATGCTGCAGTCCTGGTCTCGGTCCTCTGGACGCCAGACCTCTGCTTGCTTGGCCGAAGGCCACGCAATGATGGCTTTGCGGTCCCTCAGATGGATGAGGAGACCCGACTCCACGAGGAAGGCGAGCAGAGGTGTGGGGGCCCAGCCCTGCTCGGCGAAATGCTTCCCAAACCAGACCGGGGGTGACGGGGTGAACCTCTTGTTTGAACTCCTTCTCCTGCAACTCGGCGAAGCCTGTGCCGATGTCTTCAGTGAGGCCCCCGTTGATAGCCAGTCTGGTCATCCGGTGGATGGGGTGTCCGAATCTCTCGAAATAGGGTTTGGCCTTGCCTCTCCCCTGACAGCTGGCCAGGTAGCACGCCTTCATGTCGATAGAGACGACCTCTCTTGTGTCGTAGGTCAAGGGGTTCCAGAGACCGCCGTGGCCGTGCTCCACGCAGGCCTTTTGGATGTCGCCGAGAAGGCCGGCTGGGGTCGGCTTCCAACCGTTATGCTCTTTAGCCATAATGCTGGCCGTGTAGTTGACCCCGAAAACCCTATCAGCGAGGGACTCATCGCCTAGATGAGTGCAGGCTTCTTGGGGGGTTTGATGGGACCCATGTGTCCTGTAGGTGAGGCCGTCTTGGAGCACAAACTGGTCGACGCTAAGCTGTCTATTCTGGCCACCTTCTTCGAGTAGCCAGATTGCGATTGGCTCATTTTGGGTGGCCTGTCTGATGGCATTCCATACGTCACTCTCATATATTTGGACCTGCCTGGTCTGGGGGAAGTGCAGGTCTTTGGACCAGGCATGGCCGTTATGGCAGATGAACTTTACCTTTCCATGACTTCTGTTGCCTCGACTTTGGCGCTTGCCGCTGTTATAAATGTCCTCACCAACAATGTCTCCAAGAATGATCGCACGCCGGAGAATATTCCCCAGCTTTGCAACGTCCTCAATCGTTGCACCAGTTACATGAACCCTCTCTTCCCACTCCTATATTTCCCGGCGTCTAACCAGGGTTAGGCCCTCTCCCCTGAGAGCACCCCCAAGTGCTCCGACACAGTTGAGATCACCTACTTTTCAGTTACGTTTCTTTTTCTCTCACGCGCCTTTCGAGGTGGAGGGGAAGGTTGTGCAGCATCTGGAGGCAGAGGCCTCAGCAATCGCTTCTTTAATGCTTCTGGAATGGGTCCATGCAGGATGTTCTGGACAACATCTTGGAGAGGCTCCGGTGTTTGCATTTCAGCCGACAGCTTGTCGATGTATTCGTCCATAATTGCCGTGTTGTGAGTGAACAGTGTACAGCCAAGCTTATGGAATTTGGATTTCCCTAAGCTAGACAACAACCTTTGCAGAGTTTCTTCTCGATCTCTTTTCGATGTGAATGAGCTTCTGGGCGACTCAATGACCACCACAAGCTTGACAAAGACCCGTATCTGACCTTATCCCAACTCCACAAGGGATGGGTGTTGTCTACAATGGTAAAAACACAAGGTTTATTGCACATAGTATTGACGCCATACTTTAGCCACTTGCACAGGTTGTTTGCTGGAATTTTTTCTTCAAGTATACCCTATGTAACGGATGTCTCTAAATAATAGTTTAACGATTCCAGAGGCATTAGCCGGCGAGGGTGTGGACCGTCTCTTATGGCTCTCTGGGGTGTCTCATTCTTTATCTACGTGGTGTTGGGTAGAAAGCGAATCTACGCTACCCCAAGTGTTATAATGGCTCCCCCCCCCCCGGGTCGGCCAGGGTCCACAAAAAGTCTATTCACCACCCTGCTGCTCATAGGTACCGGTGCTGAGGGAGCTAGCGGGGTGGTGGGTCGCCACCCCCGGAGTCCCAAAAGTGGTGAATCCCCTGCTGCTCTTAGGTTGGGTGGGGGCGCTCAAAGTGGTATGATGGCCTCCCGGACCGGCGATGGTGCTGGCCAAATTGTAACTCGCCCCCCCCCCCCCTTCCTGCTGCTGATACTGTTATGGCTGGTAACCAGTCTAGCCCTGAAAGAGTACATCATCTGAGTTTTGATTCACTCGTCGAGACGATTAACCCTTTACCAAACGTAACGGCAAAAAACCGGCCAGCGCTATTCACAAAAATCATCAATTAATTTTCATTATTTTTTCATTTTTTGTTTCAAAAACATAGTAGGTTATAACCCCTCTTTGGGACGAGCTTGTCGAGCTCGTTCCAATGAGGAGTCATAATTTATGTTTTTGATACAAAAAAAACTAGTTATTCAAGAATTTTGGTTGCCAGTGTCGTTCGCTTTTCATTTTAGGTAAAGGGTTAAAATGTATTAATATCATTAATATCCCTTTTTTGAATCAACGTAAGAAATGTTACTCAATCGAGACTTAATTTGATTAAATGTTTGTTGACGTTACCATTATAGGAATGAAGACTCATCAAAGCAGTAGCGTTTTGATTAGACCGTATAGTTTTACTAATTGTGTCGATGTCTTGGTAGTTTCAAAATGAATTAAATACTTATGGACTGCGCGCAAACTCAACGAAAAGTGGGACAGCCCATAACAGAGTCAAATTCCTAACAGAATTAATGGGAAAACAGACCGAACTCGATGCACGCGAATTTCTCACAGGGCGAATATTTTCGGAAGTGCGAATATTTCTAGCTCGTACGAATTTTGAAGCCACACCGAGTCGGGGCGCATAAATTCATGCCACGTAAGCAGTTTTTCCGTACGGCAGACAGTTTGTCGGCATGGACAAAGACAGACGTGCAACAGCTTCAAAAAAGAAAAATAGAAGATTTATTTTGCTACATGAAAATCGCTCCTGATGCTCACGAAAGCCGACATGAACGTCAATATTGGGTACCCAATTTGTGAAAAGAGGAAAAGCTTAGAAATATCCCATCGACTTGTCCATGAGTTGAGCGAAGATTCCGACAGTATTTTCGGATGGATACCGTAGACTGATTTTATTCTTGATATTCTAGACGGAGCATACAAATATTCAAATCTTTGCACCGCCGTTATCAGGTAACCTACAAAAATCCCCAAACAATAAAAATGAATATTTATTTATTTATTTATTGGTGTTTAAGGTCACATATTTATGACCAATGGCTAATCATGACCGTGAGAGTTTTACGGGTGGAGGAAGCCGGAGTACCCGAAGAGAACCACCGAGCAAAGGCGAGCAACTGTCAGCTCCCCAACATACTAACTCCACACAACCAAGGTTAGCATTGGTTGAAGACAAGTGCACCATCGACGTGCAGTACGCCTTAGTACACAACGCCACCGTGCCCCCACGCGGGCAATGGAGATGAAGATGTCTTGCCCAAGGACACAACGCGGTTGCCGCAGGTGGGATTCGAATCGAGGACCTCTCGGCTTGCAGACTGCACCTCTACCTACAGAGCCACCGCGCTCCCAATAAAAAATGAATGAACTGTTATATATTGTGATGTTTTATCAACTACCCAACAGAAGTGCCCGGATGTAGCATAATGTCTGTATGACAAGTAGTTTCAGATAAGTATCTCCGATAGGTATCCTCAAATTAGTATGCGATAAAACATATCCTTCAATAGTCCAGTTGTACAATACAATAGGCATCCTCAAATACCCGTATGTGCCTATGTGCTAGGGCACAATGTGTCACATTTGCATTTTCACAGAAGCACATATCTGCACATCCAGCACGTGCCTATGTGCTAGTGCACACATTGTCACATTATGCGTTTTCACATAAGCACATATCGGCACATCTAGAATGTGCCCATGTGCTACCTGTAATGTGAACACATGGCAAGAATCCTATAAAAGGTATCCTCGAAAGGTATCCTCATATAATGCAATACCATGTCATAGGTATCCTCAAATACCCGTATGTGCTATGTGCTAGTGTACAATGTGAGACATTGTGTATTTTCACATAAGCACATGTCGGCACATCCAGCATGTGCCAATGTGCTACCTGTGATGTGTACACATGTTAAGTATCCTATAAAAGGTATCCTCGAAAGGTATATATCAAATAATACAATACCAGGGTCATACGTATCCCCCAAATACCCGTATGTGCGTATGACCAAAGTGTCACATTCTGCATTTTCACATAAGCACACATTGGCACATCCATCATGTGCCTATGTGCTACCTGTAATGTGTACACATGATAGGTATTCTATAAAATGTATCCTCGAAAGGTATCCTCTGATAATACAATACCAGTCATAGGTATCCTCAAATACCGAAATGAGGCTATGAGTCGTATGTGTGAGTCACCCGTTCGATATAAATACTCTATGGCTTATTTACTCGATGAGGTTCGAGTTGTTCGAGCGATGACTACTTATCAGTAACTACTCGATAGATTCTTGACTTTGGAATCGCCTAGACTTTCATTATACACAAGGGGGATAACTCTGCAAGCAGGTTACGGAGCATCAAGCACTGGTGATTATAAGACTTGGACGAGGGAACCGGAGATAGTATGGACTAGATGAACTTCAAGGGTTAAATTAACATTTGTAATAGTCAGAAAAAAATGGGATTCTGGGAACATCAGAACCAGAACCCCTATTAAATAGAACATACCCCAGGAGACATCTCGGTCCTATAGCATTGAGTACTATTCTTTATGCCAAAAATGGGGTTTCTTATCAAATAAATGTTGATTTGGGAGATCTGGAGGGTTTGTCGGATCTATTTTGGTAATTGTATGTACTCTAGTTCAATCGAACTCACCCCAGAACCCCCTCGGTAGTAAAGCACTACGTGCTAAGCCGATAAAATGGTGAATACAAGTCCGTTTCGATAGTTTTGGGTGGATTTTGGTGGTTTGAAGGGATTGTTGGGTTGTTTGTTGAAATCAGATTTACTCCCATCCAATCGAACATACCCTCCGAACATATCCTTGTAGGTAAAATGGCAACCACGTGCTATCAGAGAAACCAAGATGGCGGCCTCCAGTATATAAAATGGACGACGGAAACACGTATCAATCTAACAGCACGCGCTGCGCATGAGCACTAACACCACACATCGCTATGGGGATGACGTCACAACACGGCCGCTCACGTGGGTTTACCATGGCAACACAACGTGGCGCCACTGGGTCACGTGACAATAACGACACAAAACAAAAAACATCTAAGCGAGGAAGCAGCAATAACACCCTCGGGTTGCAGGCTGCTTTCCTCAACTCGCCCCTCAAACCGACCCTCAAATAAATAAATAAGACATCTCAGCGTGGAAGCAGCAATAACCCCCCTCGGGTGTGGCATACCAGGATTGGGAGCGCGGTGGCGTTACGGTAACCGGTTCTGGTCAGACCACCGGTTAAGAAACGTCGTACCCGGTTAGTTCTCGGATGGGTGACCGTCTGAGCGATCGATTCGGACCCCCGCGTTGTGTCCTTGAGCAAGACACTTAACTTCGATTGTCCACTTAGGGGACGATGACGCCGTGTACTAAGGAGTACTGCACGTCGATGGTACGAATGTCTTCAACCAATCTAACCCTCTCTGTGCTGCAGTGCGGAGTTACAATGATGGGGAGGTGGCAGCTGCTCGTCGTTGCTCGATGGGCCTCTCCTGGTACTCCAGCTTCAATCTGCCACGGTCATGATTAGCCATTGTGCATAAGTATGTGACCTTAAACACCAATAAATAAATAAATAATAAATAAATAATAACATACAAGGATTGCAGGCTGCTCTCCTCTCATCCACAAGGCACCTCTGCGGGACTGACGGTGACCCCCCGATCAGGCCAGGCAGAGAAACGGAATATGCCGTGACTAGGTATAGTGGCGAGGCTGCTACACTAAACGCCCACTGCTGGGTCAACACACATTTTTTCCGATTTCTGCTTTTTTTTCTCCCTTTTTTCTCTTTTTCCCAATAACCGTTACGGAATTATTATAACCAATATGGATATTTATTAACCGCTATGGATTCTGATCATCCTTCACTCCATCCCCAGAGGTGGTCACCCACCTCCTGGGAGGCGAGCATTGGTCCTGCGTCCCTCATCTTGCTCCTTTTTGTAAATGACACTAGTGCACATTCTGACCCCTGCCAAATAGGTTAATATGCAGGCCAGCCCCAGAACCAGGGAAGTTCGGGTCTTTCTTTTGGTGGCCCCGGAAAGGGGCCTTTGGTTATATACTTGTCTCTGTTTACTCCTGTGAAAGAAGCCTGCGTGAAGAAGCCAGCTCATCCTCACCTACAATTGCCAAAGGTAGACGAAACTTGCCAATGAAGGCCTCATAATAAATACTTAACAAATGGCAGGATATATTTGCCAGAAAACACCAGCACAATGGAGTTCCTTGTGAGTAATAAGGTTTTAAACTTTGCTATGAAGATCAAGCTAAAACCAACAAAAAAACCTGAACATAAAACAGCCATCCGCTGGGAGTGCTTCCAGTGCCACAAATTAAATATATGAATTTTTAAATTCTCTGTTTGTATAATTAACCTTGTATTGCCCTCTAACCTTTTGGTGTAAGAGGTTGGGGTGTGTGTGTGGGGGGGGGGGGGCAGGAGGGGCGGAGTTGTACTACCTTCAACAACTGGGGGGAGGGAAGTTTCTTGTTAAATGTGTAAAAATGATTGGGTGACTTCTTGGGGGGGGGGGGGGGTTAACTTACATTCCCGTTATCAATTTCTCCACTTGGACCGTCATAGTGATATGAGCTGCGTGAGTCAAAAAGTAGAACAAGATCCATTTTCGGTTCAGTGCACGAAAAAATCGCAGTTGGTGAAGTCACTTACTCCACGTGACATTGTTTTAATTATCTGCGGTAATTAATTCTGCCGTCAGTGCGAATTCTCATGAACAAAATCGCACGCTCGCGTTCGGTCTGTTTTCGCGTTTACAGACTGGTTGTCTGAGAAGTTGATCCGGCTCGTGTGCTCACGTGATTCATGTGATGTGTACACCGCGTTACAAAATGTGTACTAGCACACAAAAATATCACCCATCAGTCCCACATTTCATGGAATCCACTCTATTTTATGTCTCTACCTATATATAGACTCCCTTTTCCGTTGTCTGCATGCATTGTGGGCACAATGTGCACTTTATTTGCACAAGCACATCTGATCAATCATCAGTCCCACGCTCCATGGCACTTTAGCGTGATTATCTGCATAAGACAATGCCGTTCCTGGGCATTATGGGACACCCTAAACAATGCGAGCGGTTAACTAAAAAGGGTGGTGTCCTCTCAGATAACTTACTGAGAACTGAATGACATATGATTACTAAAGAATTATATACAGTCTAAGAAAAAGAAATTATATAAAACCAATCAACCAGTAACACTCTTTTCAATTGTGTATTGCCGAGTCGCGACTACTACGGGTCATAACTATGCTTATTTCTACACTTGTCGTGACCAACTTCACCTCGTACCCGGGACCTAGTCGCGGACACGCCGTAACTATGACCGTCACTCAACGTGGTCGTGACTACAGCAAGTCTGTACCGGTACCCCAACCTCTCGTGGTCACGACTATACCTTGGTCGGGACTAACCTAGTTATGTTCACGTCGTGACTACACCTGTGCACCTCTCGGCTGAGACAATAGCGCTGCCGCTTATTTGGTCACGACTCCTACTTCGATTAAGTCACAACTAACTGTGTCCTGTCAATACTCAGGCTGTGAACACGGGCAACTTCTACAGTATTCCGACACAGCCTTAAACGTATTAGCTAACACAATATATATACCACGAATCCAATGTGACTTCTCGATACTTTTACCTTACCGTACCAAAGCATTAGATAAACCAACCTCGCCATGAACTGCGAAACGAAATGGTTTTAACTCGTCGAAGGCTCGCAGGGACGCTGTGGGGCAAGCCCCTTTCGAACCTCAGTGACTGTTTAGGATCTGGTAGCTTCATGTCAAGGCGTGTCGAAGGAGGAAAAGGTTTGGGTACTCGGTAGTTGACCCTGGTTAGGGTATCAGTGGTGTTGGGTTGACTTAGTTGACTGACCCCTCGGGTGAGGACCAGTGTGAGTGGTTTGGTCCTCTCACAAAGGTACTACCTCTCCTCGAGGGTGCTGCAGTGTTTTATTTCTCTGGCAAGTATGATCTGCCTCTTCAGAGATGAGTGAGGTATCGATGGCGGGCCATCATTGGCAAGTATAGTCTGCCTCAGGCTGTCTTAATCGGTTTTCAGGTTTTGCAGTAGGACGTCTTTTTGGATAAATGACAACAACGACCCCTTTCGCGGACCACCAGTAGAAAGACCCGAACTTCTCTGGTTCGAGGGCAGACCTGCATTGAAACCTATTTGGCTGGGTGAAAAATGCGCTCTGCAGACGCTTACAAAAAGGGGCAGAGGCGGGACGCAGGACCAACACCCGCCTCCCTTGAAGTGGGTGACCACTTCGAGGGATAGAGCGGAGGATGATCAGGGTCGATAGAGGTTACTGTTTCCATAACTGTTATAGTTTCCATAGCGGTTATTGGGGTGCTGGTCATTAAAAAGAAAGCATCTCTGTGTACCTGCTAAAAGAAGAAGGCAGAATTAGTTTGATATACAGTACGTGGAGAGTGTATTATCACTAAATCACCCGCAGAGTGGAGATTCCACCCGAGCAATAATTGCAAATTTGTTGCAAAGCATAACCAGCACCAGCGAAGTTTCAGCCAATGGACCTCCGGGTTAAACCCGGAGGTCCATTGGCTGAAACATTGCTTGTGTTTTTTGTCGATATGTACAAAATTTGAAAGTTTTAGCTTGGGTGATAACTCCACTCTGCGAGTGATTTAGTTACAGTCCACTCTCCACATACTGTATAGAGAATAGAGGTTTATTTCACCTCCCCGTTATCGATTTTGTTGGGTCACGAACATTGAATCCTGCAGAGTTTCTCGTTTTGTGATATTTTGAGGGAGTGAAGAATAGGCTTACACACAGAGCCACACCCGGGGGTGTTACTTTCCTGTCTTGCCCTCCGTTATAGGTCCTAGTTTAGTTGGTTTCGTTGTAAGAAAGCGGAGGTAACCTCGCCAAACACAGAATTTCCGCTTATATCAGGGGATGGGGGGGGGGGGGGGGAACTTGCAGACACTCAAGCCGATTTTTTGGTTTTGACCGGTCGGAGGACCCACCCACCTACCCCATGTAATTTTTTCCAGTTTCACAATTTTTTTCGGGGTTATCTGAACCACCCACCCCAATTAAATACATGCTTCTGCGTCATCCTTCCCACCCTACTGCACCATAACCAATTTTATCATACAGTATTGAGTGATTGACCATGTACAGTTGGACAGGTCTTGAAAGAACATCCGTTTTATCAGACCAAAGTGGTCACTTAAGGCAGATAGTCTCCCATGACAAATCAAATATAGAGTAAAGTCAAATATAGAGTAAAGCTGGTATATCCAGGTATGTCCATATAAAACATGGTCTCCAAAGACATCAGTCTCTTAAGGCATGTTCTCTTGTAATTCATTAACACTCTTGAATGTCATGTCATTGACTTTTTACCTATAGTTATCTCTCCATGTGTTCAGACATGTTGTAGAAACCAACAATAATATATGGTATCGACATAGTTCAGAGAGCGTTGTAAAATATCATACAAATTGTTGATTTCTTTGACGACATGCATGAACCAGCATGGACTGACATGAAGAGAGATAAATGCGGATGAGAAAGTGTAATTCAATATCAAAGTGAAGGGTGTTGATGTAGCCCCAAAAAATCTCTGTGCAGCAGCTGATTAGTGATGCATTTTAACTTGCATTACTCAATATGTCATACATTGTATCACTATAAGCCGAATCATAGTTCAGCCGCAATAACAGTTTTATAATCGTATATAACCCATGGTAGGCACCCCCTGAAAACTCGAGTGTCTTTTTATTGGTTCTTGAATGATACTTCACTGATTATGGTATACAATTTTGCCCAAAGGTGTCTGAGGAAAAAAATTGGAAGTATCGGAAATTTTTTTTTTCTTGTCCTCCTTGACCACCTACCCACCCCGGCATCAGTGTTTTGCAAATCCCCCCCCCCCCTGCTTATATACCAGTCGCAGATCACGTGATTATGACGTTTACCTGATCTAGATTTCACTCCTAACCAATAGCGTCATTCCCATCACGTCTCTCCATTTCTAATTGGATTATCAGTTCCCGGCATTCTCGCCGTACACGCGCTCCGGAAATACTCTGTACTATCGTAGTAATTGTAGTAATTTCTTCCTCTCGTGCGCGAACATAACGTTCTCCGTGGTTACAGTACCACACTATTACTAGAGGATACGATTTTATTGCACTTATGGTGGAGATGGAAGAGGTGTCACGGTGGGAATTTACAAATTGTGGGGGGGGGGGGGGGGGGGGGGGGAGTGGGAACTGGGAAGAGACGCCCTCGGGTGCGAACGCACTCTCTATTTGCTAACTTGTTTACTATAGATTTGTGTGAAGGAAGTCTTTTGATACATGTGGGTAGTTCTGAAATGGTCCGTTGGTCATTGTGTCGGACAGACAGCCTATAAAACCACTTTGAGTCCTCCGTGTATTGTCTTGCGCACTGTGTTTGGCAAACAACTGTTACCATTATGGTAATTGTGGTAATGTGTCAGCAATCTGGTTGGCAATCTCTGCAAGTTGGACTCTGTTGTTGAATGTAGATACGACTGGGAGGTATTTCTGTTGTGTTGCATAAATAAGATCTCGGGTAGCTCCCCCCTGGGAAAAATCTAGGTCTCTAAGATGCTGGTGCACTGGTCATGGCAGACTAAAATTACTATTATCGTAACTATGAGTAGTATGTCATGTACCCGGACACTTCTAGTTTGGATGACATTAGGGGATGACCTCAGACGTGACGTCATGTCACGTGACCCAATGGCGCCATTTTGTGTTGCCATGGTAACCTGCATGAGCGGCCATGTTGTGACGTCAACCCCATAGCAATATGTGATGTTAGTGCGTATGCGCAGCGCGTGTTGTTAGGGCGAAGCGTGTTTTCGTCGTCTATTTTGTATACTGGAGGTCGCCATCTTGGTTTCTATGGTAGCACATGGTTGCCATGTGACCCAAAGGCCTACAACAAGACAGGAGTGTGTCCGCAGGGTGTGTTCGTTTGACCAGGAGTAATTTCCCGTTTCGTAAAATTACCACAAACAACCCGGCAATCCCCCAAAACACCAAAATCTACTTTTATCTGATACGAAACCCCAGAATCCTTTTCAGGACCGCCATACCATGTCTTTATTCCCCAATAAAAGATTGAACTATAGTAGCTTTCTGACTCCGAGTTTCCCTAAATCCTCGTTTCCTTCGTAAAATTACCACAAACAGCCCGATAATTGTTTAGCTGGATCTGATTTCAACTAAATTCTCGGTTTCTACCTATGTTTCTACATGCTCTTTTATGACTTCTTTGTTCCATTTATTCTGATTTCCCTAAACATGTTTGTATTCTATTGTACACATTACAGGGGTAGCAAATGCTGAATGTGCCAATATGTGCTTATGTGAAAAAGGAACATGTGACACATTGTACACTAGCACAAAGGCAAATGCTGGATGTTCCGATATGTGCTAATGTGAAAAGGCACAATGTGACATATTGTGCACTAGCACAAAAGCACATACGGCAGAAATGCGATTGGCAATCTCTTCAAGTTGGTTTTAATTGTTGGATATCGATGCGATTGAGGCGGGTGGTTTTGTTGTTCTTCATTCTTTAATGTGTTGCTGAATAAGATTTCATGTCGATTCTATTTTGGAGGAAGCTAAGTCTCTAAACAGGAAGCTAGGTTTCTGTTTTATCTTTTCGGTGTTTTTATACCACTACTGTTGTATGTATCCAACGTTACCCGATGCAACACAACCATTGAAAAATGTGTTAGAAAAAACACAGGTGGAATACGGAATATTTGCAAGAACGACATTAATAACGTATCTGAATGGTCGTTGCTCATCTCATTAACCCTTTAACCACCGACTGGCGCTATTCACAAAAAAAATTACCATTCAGTTTTCAGTATTTTTCATTTTTTGTCTTAAAAACCTGGCTTATGACCACTCATTGGGACGAGCTCTCGTTGAGCTCGTTGCATGAGTGGTCATAAGCTATGTTTTTGAATGAAAAAAAATCAGTTATTTAAGAATTTTGTCTTCAAGTGTCGTCTGCCTTTCGTGTTAGGTAAAGGGTTAACAATATGACCTGAATGAAATGCTTTGATGCAGTGGAAAACCCTGTCAGGCACGAATGTGAACATACCGCTGAGGGTGAGAAGCGCGGTGGCTCAGAGGTTTGGGCATTGGACTTTAACGTGAAAGGTCCAAGGTTCAATCCCCATCAGGGGCAACTGTGTTGTGTTCTTGGATAAGGCACTTAACCCTTTACCCCCCGTAATATGCACATTCAGCAATTGAGAAAATATAATTTTTTAAAAACTTTCAACCAAATCAAATCATGTGACCCCTCGTTGGAACGAGCTGATCGAGCTCGTTCCAACGATGGGTCACATAATATGGTTTTGTTGAAATTTTTTGAAAAATTTAAAAAAAAACGATATTTAAAATAACAAATTTTGATATCGTCTGCGTGGGGTAAAGGGTTAAGCCCAATTCCCCACGCAGTGAAACGTCGGCGCTGTGTAGTAAGGCGTACTGCACATCGGTGGCGCACTTCTTGTCTTTCACCAATGCTGACTCTGCTTGTACGAAGTTAGTATATTGGGGGGGGGGGGGGGGGGGGTCTGACATTTGCTTGCCGATGCTCTGTCATTCTCTCCGGGTACTCCAGCTTCTTCCACTCATATGAAACTGTCCGGCACATGGTGACCATGGCTGTCAAAATGCCTGTAAACCCCCAAAAATAAATAAATAAATAAATAAATAAATAAATAAATAAATAAATAAATAAATAAATAAATAAATAAAAAAAAATTATAATAAATAAATAAATAAATTCCTTTGAAGGTAA
The DNA here is from genome assembly GCA_031216915.1 of Pictodentalium vernedei. Classification (NCBI taxonomy): domain Eukaryota; kingdom Metazoa; phylum Mollusca; class Scaphopoda; order Dentaliida; family Dentaliidae; genus Pictodentalium; species Pictodentalium vernedei. Next base: position 76,801,619 of record CM062294.1, read on the forward strand.
TACTGTTCTTTAAAAATCTAAGCTTCATTCATTTAATTCAAGGGAGCTCGGGACGTTGATTCCTATCCCCTGTAGTCAACCCTCATTTTAACGCGAAAGGTCCAAAGTTCGATTTCCGCCAGGGGTAACTGTGTTGTGCTCTTCGGCAAGGCACTTAATCCCAATTGGGGGCACGGTGACGCTGTGTACTGAGGCGTACTGCACATCGATGGTGCACTTATCGTCAACCAATGCTGACTCTGCTTGCCCGAAGTTAGTACATTAGAGGAGTCTGACAGTTGTTCGCCGATGGTCTGTGATTCGGCTTCTTCCACACGTAAAACTGTCCGACACGAGGTGACCCTGGCTGTCAAAATGTCAGTAAACCCCGATAAATAAATAAGTAAAATGAATGAATAAATAAATAAATAAATAAATTAATTAATTAATTAATTAATTAATTAATTAATTTGTAGTAAATAAATAAATACCTTTGAGGGTAATATTGTTGTTAAATAATCATTTAATTCGACGTTCGTTTTACTTTGGATTCTGTGCATGGTTTTTTAACTCTATTTCTCAATGTTTGAATTATATCAGGTGATGTTGTTTTCATGCAGCAATCGTGGTATAATTCACAGCATCGAACAACAGAAAGCAGACGTCAAAATCCAATGTGCATAAACCTTCGACTTGTGTGGGTCTGTCTTCTGGAATTTGTGAGAACCTAGACAAAAGTATTTGTGTCTCTATGGTGATTTCCTTTGTTTTCTCCATGTTCTCAAAAAGAAAACAATGGATTAGAGATTGTCTTCCCGATTTTGTGGGAAGTTGTTTTTTATTGATTGACATTACAAGACTGTGAGTGTGCGGATGTGTGAGTGTGGATGATGGTGTCTCTGTCTTCCCGTTTTTGTGACAACCCAGACAACAGTGTTTGGGTGTGTATGTGGGGTTATTATTTATGTGTGTGTCTTTATAGGTGAGTGTAAAGGTGAATTTGTGAGAATTAGGAGGAACGCACGGGGGTATATATTTGATCAGGTGTGTGGGTGTGGATGTCTTTAGGAAGGATGGGGAAGGGTGTGTGTGTATTTTGAAAGACACAATCATGTTTTGAAGAAATTTAGAATGTTGGTTTCTGAATCCACGCCGAAAATTGAACTCACGTAAACCGCGCCTGGCAATCGGGACACCAACACCTAAACCGTTAGACCATTACACACCGTTGAAAACAATGGTGAGAATTTAGCGCTTTAGATGAAGTTGCCATGATACATGATAACCACTACTTCACTTTCCTTTCAGGATCAGAAGCATTAAAGAGTGGAACACGCGAGCTACAGTACGACAAAGGTGCTGTGGTTGGTCTCAGAAGAAGACTGACACGGGCATCCTATGTGTGTATTTTGAAGAGCAAAAAGGAATTTAAAATGTTGGTTTCTGATCCTTCGCCAGGAATCGAACTCATGGCAACACCACCTGGCAAACCAGGTCCCAGCACCTAATTCACTAGACCATTCCACACGTCAAAAACGATAGTTGGGACGTATATTATTAGATGAAGTTCTCACAACTATTTGGTTTCTTGTTCGTTCGGCAACTACATGAAGGTGTGAAACAATACGACGAAAGTGCTGAGTTTAGCCTTAGACGAAAACTGGCACGGTCTATGTGTGGATTTTGAAGGACAAAATCATGTTTTGGAGGAATTTGGAATGTGGGTTTCCGACCCCCGCCGGGAATCGAACAATCCCGCCTAGCAATAGGAGCCCAACACCCAGACCACTAGACCATTGCACGTGTTAGGGGTTTGTGGGACTTGTTTGTTATTGTTTGATATCACAAGACTGAGTGAACAGACGTGTGAGGGTGGATGATGGTGAGTTTGTCTTCCCGATTTTGTGAGAAATCTGGACAATAGTCTGTTCCATAAAGTCCAGATAAAAGGACCAATGCATTAAATAGAAAAGTTGCTCAGGGACTCCATTCCCCCGTACTCCACCCTCGTTGGGTTCTGTCTTACCCATTAAAAAGTTTTCAATAGAGCAATTCTAGACAATAGTGTATGGGTTCACACAAAAACTTTCTTTGTTTTCCCCATGTCCTCAGGAAGAAACAATGGACTAGGGTTGGTCTTCCCGTGCGTGCGTGCGTGCGTGCGTGCGTGCGTGCGTGCGTGCGTGCGTGCGTGCGTGCGTGCGTGCGTGCGTGCGTGCGTGCGTGCGTGCGTGCGTGCGTGCGTGCGTGCGTGCGTGCGTGCGTGCGTGCGTGCGTGCGTGCGTGTGTGCGTGTTTATAGGTGAGGGAAAGGGTGTATCTGTGAGGGTTAGAAGGCACGCATATGGGTGTATATTTGTGCAATTGCGTGTGTGGTTTTGTATGTGTGGCGGTGGGGGGAGGGTGGGTGGGTTGGGCTTATATGTGTGTGGTTGTGTTTCCAGCTGTGCCAACACTCTAAAATCAGTTGAGCTAAAAATCAAACCAAATCAACTGTTGAGTGAATATGAACACAATTGGTTGTTAGTCACTCCACCCAGTTGATATGGGTTAATTTTTAACACAGCTGATTTTAAAGTTAATGTTTGCTAAGATGAGGAAACTGTTGAGAAAGCTAGTATTATGACAGTTTAGGAGAGGGGTTTAGGAATAGTGTGTGTGAGAGTGAGAGAGAGGGTGTGTGAGTGAGAAGGGGGAGGGGGTGTCTGTGTGAGTGTGTATAGCGTTTCCACGTGGCCTAGTCAGTAGTTTTGTATGTATTCGTACGCTAAGGTTCGTGACACGTCACACGTGCAGATTAGCCAGAAAGCAAACTACTACTTTTTGAACGATAATGAACTCGTTTAACACTTACGCTGCTGAAAATGACTACTGTCACCTATTTTATGATGATTATCTGTACTTTCTGGCATGCGCAGATCACACCTACCATCTGATTAATTGTCAGAGAGACCTTTCCACCAAGTAATCGGATGATAGAGTTACAAGTATGTCATAAATTGTATTAACCCTTTACCCAACGTAACCGTCAAAACCGACAGCGCTATTCTCAAAAATCGCCAATTAATTTTCATTATTTTTTTCATTTTTTGTCTCAAAAACATAGGTTATGACGCCTCATTGGAACGAGCTCGTCGAGCTCGTTCCAATGAGGGGTCATAACCTATGTTTTTGAGACAAAAAATGAAAAAAATTAGTTATTCAAGAATTTTTTTTGCAAGTGTCGTCTGCTTTTCATGTTAGGTAAAGGGTTAAACTTCCTCGCATACAGGCGTACATAGAGGTCGTCCATATATGGATAAAGTGGGTTAAAATAGAACTCCACTTGAAGTTGATCACTTTACAAATTGATATTATGTACAAACGACGTTACGGCTAAAAGCAAACGATCACCTGCGTTTTTCAAGTGTGTTCTTTCTCCTTGTCTCAAAACTCTTTCAAAATTCTCAAGCATTCATTCAAATTGCATAAACTGGCGAAAGTACTTGAATGAATGCACGTTATATTGATTCACGTATTGCCAAAACTTAACAACACAAGTGTCATGATCTGATTTAACTTTTATTCGATATTTTCCCCAGGATAAAAGCATTTACCTAACAGAATTCTAAGCAATTACTAAACATTACCATTAAATCTATTTTGAATAAATCTGTTACCTAATATTGGCTCCTCAAAAAAAATTGTCATGTCATCAGATCGTGATTGTTGAGGTCATGCCAATGATGCCTGGCTAAAAGCATTTACCTAACAGAATTCTAAGCAATTACTAAACATTAGCATTAAATCTATTTTGAATAAATCTATTACCTAATATTGGCTCCTCAAAAAAATTGTCATGTCATCAGATCGTGATTGTTGAGGTCATGCCAATGATGCCTGGAGCACTGAGCTCAGTTCTGGAGGATAAAAATAAAATCGCACCGTTAAAGAAGAGGTTACGTGTGGTACGTGGGGAGTCGATTGTCACTAAACATCCGCAGGGTAGAATTTTCACTCAGACAATAATTTGAATTCTGTGAAAAGCATTGTAAACACAATCGAAATTTCAGCCAGTGGTCAAAACACCGCGTGGGTTTAACCCTTTACCTAACGTGAAAAGCAGACGACACTTGCAAAATAAAATTCTTGAATAACTAATTTTTTTCATTTTTTGTCTCAAAAACATAGGTTATGACCCCTCGTTTGAACGAGCTCGACGAGCTCGTTCCAACGAGGGGTCATAACCTATGTTTTTGAGACAAAAAATGAAAAAAATAGTGAAAATTAATTGGCGATTTTTGAGAATAGCGCTGGCCGGTTTTGGCCGTTACGTTGGGTAAAGGGTTAACCTTTGACTTGCTTATCACTTTTTATAAATTTTGAATGTGGAAGTTCAGGCAACGGGTGTGTCAGTGGTAATCCACTATCTGAGTTCTATAATTTGTAACTCCTAAGACAGAACACAACTGGAGTGGAGTGGAGTATGTCGGACTGTAACCAACGACCTGGGGTGAAGTTTTTCTTGTATTTCGCGTGCGCCAAAGGCGCGCGAGAAATACACAATAATCTCCACCAAGGACCGTTGATCCCTATCCCCCGAACTCTACCCGAGTGGTGTTCTGTACTTATACCTCAATTACACTTGAATTTAGTGAATATTTTTAATGAAAATTATAACGTCCAGTGGTCTGATAACTTCCTTGCTTGATAATCTTTTGTGTCGAATCATTTCATTCAGTTATAATTTCACTCAGACACATAAGTTTCCGCTCCATAGTTTTGCAAATATTCAGTAACTTAGTTATCTAACCCATAACATGTATTACATTTCCCAAATCCGCTAAAAACATATAACACTGTCTAAGTAGAAATGAATACTCGGAATGTGGGCGAAATAATTCATTGTCAAAGGCAAGCCTTCAACCTCCATGAACAAAATGCCGATACCAGTCATTTTCAGCCACCCAGCAGTCTCAAAAGCAGAATTTTCCCATTACCCACATTCATCTATCCCTAGAGCATATAACCCCCTGTTTCTGAAATGTGAAAAAAATGTCTATGTTTCCGTCTCACTTTTTAGTTACATGACTGGTAACAAACCTGTGTAAAAATAACATTTTCAAAAGTTGCCGATTTTTCGAAGCCGCTGTTTTCCATAATTCATCTGGTAATTTACCCATATGCATCAGACTCCCACTTTAGAACCAAAACTTCAAATTTTCTTGCCCAACAAATAGCCTAATGTAATCATATATCTGATACTAAAATTATATCTCCAATTTAAATGGCATTAGTTTCAACATATGTCCTAGGTTTAAAATTTCAACCCCGTGCAAAAGTGCGAAACTGTAGAGCTGAACCTTAAGAGGACGCAAGAGTGATCTCCTCTTGGATTTGATTGGGGGAAAAGAATCTGGAGTCTATCCTCAGTTGAATGAACAGAAATCACAAGTCTCTGTTTTCATGCAGTAAAAAGATACAGCATGGTCTTTGTGACTGCCGAATAGCTTTTTGCGGGCAGTTTTCGCATGATTTTCACAACCACACTACACCTCCACAACCCCCACATTCCTCCGAGCCACTGGAGATAGCATTTATATTATTACGACCAGACACATTGGCTACCAAGGTGCTGTCAATAGCACTGTTAAATGCAATCAAAATGTAAAACATTAAGCAGTAACAACCATTGCTTTGGGGTAAGGGTGGTATAACTCTCCAGCTATAAACAGGAAAACAGCTTTCCGTCAAACGTGTAAAAATGCCATATTAAAAAATAGTCGATTTTTCGAAGCAACTGTGTTCCATAATTCATCTGGTTATTTACCCCTATGCATCAGACTTTAGAACCAAAACTTCAAATTCTCTTGACCAACAAGTAGCCTAATTTAATCATATATCTGATACTAAAAATATATCTCCAATTTACATGACATTAGTTCCAACATATGTCCTTTGTTTAAAATTTCACCCTGTGCAATAGTTCGAAACTGTAGAACGGAACCTAACGTTCAAACATATGCGTTCTTACACGGCGTTCGAACACGTAATCCAGATCCCACACTTGGTGTTTCTAGCACATTTCCCAGTGTCTGTATTGTATCACGTAACATTTGGTACACCAAGCTGCTTTGGGTATATTTTTTCCATGATCGTCAGATTATAAAGAATCGCTGTTATGTTTTCTCGAATTTACTGAACAGCAGACGTATATACGTGCGAATCTGTTTTGTTTACATGAGCATCGGTGGGCGGTACCTCCGCTGTCAATTTAAGGCCGAAACGGAATGGAAAGAGAAACGGAGGCTTTTTCGTATTAAAAACATAATAGCATACTATTTCGAGTTATGGTTGCTATTAACATGAGACAATTTTTGGCATCTAAGCCTAGATCTAGATCTACGAAGTCCATAGGGTGGTGTCTGAGCTAAGCACTTCACTTGTACTAGAATTCAAAACTATCCTCATATATCAGTCCTTTGATTATCCTCCAAATTCTATCCTTCAATAGTACTTAACCCTTTACCAACGTAACGTCCAAAGCCGGCCAACGCTATTCACAAAACTCGCCAATTAATTTTCATTATTTTTTTTCATTTTTTGTCTCAAAAACATAGGTGGTGACCCCTCTTTGGAACGAGCTCGTAACCTATGTTTTTGAGACAAAAAATGAAAACAAAAATAGTTATTCAAGAATTTTGTTTGCAAGTGTCGTCTGCTTTTCATGTTGGGTAAAGGGTTAACCATGACATAGGTATCCTGAGACACCCGTATGAGGGCGTGCGCTATATGTTGTGAAGCACACTGTGAACTGTCACATAAGCACACATCGCCACACCCAGTATATGCATGTGTGTTATTGAACACTATACTATAGGCACAGTATATCTAGTTATCTCTATGTGGTGCATGTGTTGTGAACATGTTGTCAACTATGACATTAGAATATCTCATAGATGTAATCGCTTCCACTTTGTAAAGGTATTGTATAGAGTAATGCCGGCTAAGGAGAGGTCGAAATCGAACTTGAAAGAAATAAGTCTCAGATTAGAGACAGTAAAAGGAGGCTAGAACAGACAGACTGCTAGAATAGCCAGAAATATGGATAGGGGTATGAATAAATCGATGATTCCGAAAGAATCAATTCGAGCTAAATAAAACAGTTGCCGGATCGATTTAGGCAGTTTTAGTTAGTTGTCGGATTCATTGTGGTAAATCGGCATACTTCCAATAAAGCTAAGGATACTCAGCACTAGTTAACCCTTTACCCAACGAATCGGCCATATCCGCCCGCGTAATATGCAAATTCAGCAGTTGAAAAAATATTATTTCTCCAAACATTTCAACGAAACCATATCATGTGATTTCTCATTGGAACAAGCTCGATGAGCTCGTTCCAATGAGGGGTCACAAGATAAGGATTTGTTGAAATGTTTTGAAAAATTAAAAAAAAATGATATTTAAAATAACAAATTTTGATATCGTCTGCGACATTCAACACTACTTAAGACGCTATAGTACTACGTGTAACTCTTTTAAACCCAAGGGGGGGGGGGGGGGTAATAAAAGAGGAGAATCTCGGGATTATCAGAACCAAAGAAACAGTTGTCGGGGCATTTTTGTAATTTGATATACAATCATATACTCCACTTGAATGGAACTATTCTCGCCCTATTGTAGGACTTTCGTTTGCATAGTAACCACCATAAAAACCAAAACGTTGGCCATCGTCAAGTAAACAAAATGGACGACGGAAACCTCAACAGTACGTGCCATGCATACGCACTAACATCACGCAACACCATGGTGATGACATCACAACATTGCTGCCTTCGCGCGCTACCATAACAAGACACATGCCACAGGCTTCGGATAACAATTTGAGAAAAATGTCTGCAATACGATTAACCCTTTACCCAACGTAACGGCCAAAACCGGCCAGCGCTATTCTCAAAAATTGCCAATTAATTTTCATTATTTTTTTCATTTTTTGTCTCAAAAACATAGGTTATGACCCCTCGTTGGAACGAGCTCGTCGAGCTCGTTCCAACGAGGGGTCATAACCTATGTTTTTGAGACAAAAAATGAAAAAAATTAGTTATTCAAGAATTATTTTTGCAAGTGTCGTCTGCTTTTCATGTTAGGTAAAGGGTTAACCCCATTCTTCTGTAAGGATTTTTTGCGTCTATTATTCGTCTGAACACATAGCAGAACCGAAAAAAAAAACGCGTTATGGTTACAATTAACTCTTCGCTATGTTCTTGCGACCAAAATTAAAAAAATCAACCAACTTTCGTGATTTTTTTACCGAGCGACAGATGAGCGAGTCAGTGGTCAGAATATCCGAAATCGCCTACACAGCTGGAATTTGTACGCTGGACGCCCTCGAATAATTCCACGTTTGACTGAACGTCACATTGCGACAATGTGTAATTGGTGTGGAGCGTGACAGCGTTGGGACAATCGTCAGAGAAGCAACGTCATGTTTTCCGACGAAATGAGGTTCACTCTCGACTTCCATGACAGGCGAAACAGAGTGTGGCGGCGGCGGAACGAACGATACTATGACGTAACCACCAGGCAGCACGATCGTTTTGGTGGTGGGCCGGTTATGGTGTGGGAAGGCATAACCATGACGAGCAGAAAAGCATTACATGTCATCCTCGGGCGTGTCACAGGGGCAGTACTACCGCGACAATATGTTAGCAGCTCATGTGGTGCCATTTGCTCGACGTCACGACAGTCGATTCATTTTCCAAGATGACAATGCCGGAGCACACAGGGCCCGTGTCGCTACAGAGTTCGTCCAGGAGCAGAACATCACAACACTGCCTTTGCCAGCATTAAGTCCAGACCTCTCACCAATCGCGCGAGTCTGGGAAATGCTTGGCAGGCACCTACCAATGTCCAGGAACTCGCCGCTGCACTGCAGGAAGAATGGAAAAACATCTGTCAAGCTGATATTGAACATTTAGTGAGGAGTATGCCACGTAGGATCCGTGCTAGTCTCGCGAACCGAGGGGGATTTACATGGTATTGAGGTCTTGGACTGAATGTGGTAAATTCTCTGACTGACCGTCCATGTCTTCCATGTCTTCTACAGCACAGTGCGTGGAATGTGTGCTTGTCAGACACCCAAATATCGCGGAAATCATTCACCAGATGTCACAGAGCAATACCTCAACTCTCTTTTTGATGAAAATATAAATATATTTCTTCATATATCTCCCTTTTATCAAGTATCCCCTGCTTGTTTTAAATAGTATATTTCTTGTAAGTGGTCAAGTCTCAATTTTAAGCTTGGTCGTTGTCATATTTTATACGGCTTCGCAACTTAGTCTCGGGAAGTTAATAACCTCTCGGGCTATTAAAAACTATTAAAAAACTGCAAGCATTCCAAACTCATGTTGTTAGTATATTAATAAATTTTCAACTCAGTTTGGAATTTCGTGATACCTTAACCACTTACCTAACTTAACAGCCACAACCGTCAGCGATATTGATATAAATCACCATCAGATATTTTTTCAACGTTTACCTCAAAAACATAGCTTCTAATCCCTCGTTGAGACGATCACATTCAATGGAGGGCTCATAAGCTATGTTTGTAGGACAAAAAATTATTTTTTTAATTATTCAGGGATTTTTTGGAAAGTGTCGTCTGCCATTCGTCTGAGGTAACCTATTACAAATGAAATACAAACAGATATAGTGACATTATTGAGACTAATTCATACAAACAAAATGGCTGCTTATAATTTTGACACAATGTCACTCAAGGGATTATATTTTAACGAATGTATGCTTGTCTTTTGGAACACTAGACCTACTTTTATAACTGTCACGTTCACTTTGTAATAACAGACGAGTATTGTCATGGCCCCCACTTTTGAAATAAAAATCGTCAGTTTTTTGTCGTAGCTCACCACGTTTGTAATAAACTAGCCATGTTTTGCCTCAAACCGAGGTCATAAGTTTTGTAATTAAAATCGACAGGTTTTGTTTTAAAAAAAACCTTCAGCTTTTTGTCAAAGAAATCACCAGGTTTTCCAAGACATTAAATTACTGTTTTTCACTCAATCAAAAAAGCTGTCAGCCCTTCATATAACTAACCCAACTAATGCGTTATAACATCATGCTGGGTAATTCTAATTCATGAAATATTATTGGGTGTGTGTGGTTGTGTGGTAACGTAGTGTAGTATGGACGGTTTTCACCCCTGTTGGGGTACTACAAGCCCTTCGTACTATTTACTCACCCTAACCCTTTACTGTCCTCTGGTTGTTGCTATGGGTAGTACGTGGGAGCACGGTGGCTCAGTGGGAGACGGTGGACTTCTATGCTAGAGTTTCCGAGTTCGATCCCCGTCCGGGACGACCCACGTTGTGTCCTTGGACTACATGGGAGTAAGATGACGCCGTGTGCGAAGGCGTACTGCACGTCGATGGTGCACATGTCTTCAACCGCTGTAACCCTGCTTGAGCTGAGCTTGAATAGAGTTAGAATGTTGAGGAGCTGACAGTTGCTCGTCGATGCTCGGTGGTACTCTCCAGGTACTCCGGCTTCCTCCACCCGTAAAATTGTCACGGTCGCGATTAGCCATTGCGCATAAGTATGTGACCTTAAATCCAAATAAATAAATAAATAAATAAATAAATAAATAAATAAATAAATAAATAAATAAATAAATAGGCAGTACGTAAGGGTATTTCTTGTATTGTGTATTGTGAGTTGTGCTTGGTTGTCCGGATTGGTATCATAGTATGGGTGGTCTGCACCCCCCTTGGTACATTTTAGGCGTGGGGATATCCATTAACCTCCAAAGAGCCAATCACCGTATCCCTATAGGTTTTATGCTAAAATTGTCCTACACTTATATTGTTCCTGAATGTACATCAGTATTATAGAAGACTCAGATTGAGGTAGTACTTTTCGACGTAGTTGTAGTTGGTTTGTTGGTCGTAGTGGTTGTGTTGCACTGGCTGTTGTAGTAGTTGTTGGTGCAGTAGTCGTTGCTGCAATTGAGATTGTTGACGGTAATAGTTGCCGGTGTACTTCTTGTGCTGCCTTAGTGATCAGTGTAGTAGGTGATGGTATTGTAGCATGTGGTGTAGTAGTTGTTGGATGATGTTGTGTGTTTAGTGGTAGAAATGGTGGAGGTTGTTGCTGTAGTTGTAAAAATTCCCAAACTATAAGTGTCTTCATTTCACAAAAATCCCTATACCACTATCTTCTTGAAGCTTATGATCTAGGAGCGAACGGGACGAAGATCGTTTATAAGAGCTAGGTATTATGAAGGTTCTTCTTCGCCATTTGAGCACAGTAGAGAATGAGAAATAATAGCGAAATAGCATAACATCCACAAGGTGGTTGACTGTGGATAGGTCAAAGGATGTTTCAAAACTAAATGACCAAACGTAAAAACCGCCCATTTTATGCTACCGTACGAGACGGTCAGGCATTCGCCACACCACCACACGATCTACCATATCGCACTACTCATAGCAACAGAGGGTAGTAAAAGACGTAAGGTGAGTAAGTAGCACCCTAGGCTTAACAGTGCACGAAAAAGGGTACATGCCGATGAGGCCGTCTATACGAAACCACCAGACCAGACAACTCCACACGCCCTACAATATCACTTAACCTAGAATTACGTTTTACACATAGTAACAGCACACTTGTATAAGGTGGGATAGTTACACTATGTTCAAACAGTTTTTTGATGCCAGTGGGAAAATGTAATGTCTTACAATACCTGTTGATTTCTATGACAAAACTCGTGACATCGGTTTAGATATGCATACCCGACGATTTTATTTCAAAAGTGGTGAGCTATGACAACAGACGTCAGTTATTACAAAAGTCGGCGTAACATATCACTGCCTGCCTTTGTTCGACAGAAAGACTCAAAATGAAGGCATCATATTGTTCGAAATTTCAAACTGGAAATAAAATTTGTTTGCTTACTTTGTCTCACCACCCACATCGTATTAAATGCCCGCGTAGGTTTGGGGCAATATTTGGGGGATCTCATCGGGGGATCTCATGTGACGTCATAGTCACCTGACCCAGTGGCGCCATATTGTGGTTTCATGGTAACTCGCGTGAGCGGCCGTCTTGTGACGTCATCTCCATAGTGATACGTGGCGTTAATGCGCATGCACAGCACGTGTGGTTAGGGTGATACTTGTTTTCGTCGTCCATTTTGTATGAAGGGGGGCGTCATCTTGGTTTCTATGGTAGCATGTGGTTGCTATGTTACCTAAAGGCCTACAAGACAGGAGTATGTTCGGAGGGTATGTTCGATTGAATAGGAATAATTTCCCGATTCAGTGAATTATCACAAACAACCCGCCAAGCTGTACTATTTCGAATTCTTTCGGAATTATCTGCTTCTATCTATATATGCAATAGTTTTCGTCCGTCTGACCACGTTCCTTTCTTCTGGAGTAGTATACTCCAGTAGCGTAGAAAAGTCTGTCAACTGGAACAGTTTGCTTATTATTACTACATTTAGCTATTCTAGACTATTCTTGTTAGTTCTGACCCTATTCCGTGTACTCTTATTGTTTTCATTTATCTCGATCATTTATATAAATTATAACTAACCAATCAGATTGCTTGATTCCCATAATCTCTATGCAGAGTTACCTCCCTTGTGTATAACAGAAGGATTCCCAAATCCAATAATCTATCGAGCAGTCACTGATAACTCATTGCTCGAACGACTCGAATCCCATCGAGCAAATGAGCTATCGAGCAATTGCTCGATCGAGTGACTCGACATACTGCTCGAACGAGTCGAATCCCATCGAGCAAATGAGCTAACGAGGAATTGCTCGTTCGAGTGACTCGACATACTGCTCGACGACTCATTTCAGAAAAAAGGATTCCATAGCCACAGACGTTTTCAAAAAAGGGATTCCACAAATGGGATTCCAAAACAGGATTCCATAAGTGGGATTCCGTCTTATGTCGAGTGACTCGCACATTTTGCTCGAATGACTCGAATCCCATCGAGCAAATTAGCTAACGAGCAATTGCTCGTTCGAGTGACTCGAAATACTGCTCGACGACTCATTTCAGAAAAAAGGGATTCCATAGACACGGGCGTTTTCAAAAAAGGGATTTCACAAATGGGATTCCAAAAAAAGATTCCATAAGTGGGATTCCGTCTTATGTCGAGTGACTCGCACATATTGCTCGAATGACTCGAATCCCATCGAGCAAATGAGCTAACGAGCAATTGCTCGTTCGAGTGACTCGCACATATTGCTCGAAGACTCATTTCAGGAAAAAGGGATTCCATAGCCACAAGCGTTTTCGAAAAAGGGATTCTTAAAAAGGGATTCTGTAAAATGGGATTGCTATCCGACTTTGTAAAATATGGTTTCCGTGATTTGATATCAACACTCGGAGGTATGGAAAGGGATTGATAACACCCAATTCAACAACTACAACAAGAACCTGAACAGAGACAACTAACCACTACAAAACAATAAAGGTACAGATCCAACAGAACCAAGATCGAAGTCAACATAACAAAGTGAACGAAGGTCGAACTGAACAGAACTGACTTATGAACAGATACAGGACAACTGTTCGAATGAAGTGAACGAAGATCCAACATAACCAAGATCGATTGAAGTGAACAGAACAAAATTTTCAACTAAATGAACTCTAATCCTAATGAAGGTATATATAATTAACACCCTTGAACTGAACAACGTTTGACTGAATGAACTCTATTTTTCAACCATAACCTTTATGAAGGTGTTACCACCCTTTGAACTGTTTGAATTAACTATATATAATTAACACCCTTGTGAACTTTTCAGAACTTAATGAATTTTTTAACTACAGCCCATTAAACTAAATTCTTTCAATAGGGAAGGAAAATACCCTCGAGTGTTGATGTCAAATTGAATCCAAATTTTACAAAGTCGGATAGGAATCCCATTTTACAGAATCCCTTTTTAAGGATCCCTTTTTCGAAAACTTTTGATCTATCTTAGACGTTAGTGCTTTCCAACGCCCTACCCCCATCATACACATAAACCTTTTTTCGTTGAGCTCCCCCCGCCTCAGGCAATGTTGTTGTTGGTATTCGTCGTCTAGAAAACGCCCTGCCCATCTACCAAAAACTGCACCTGAAATGATAGCCTGCATCAGCATTTTTCCCCATATTTTCTAAAGACTTTCCCTCTCTTTTAAATCTCACCAACTAATATATAATTATTATTATATAATGTTAGCTATTCATTACAACGACGTCTAGGTTTAGGCTCTTTGTTAAAATGCGATGGTAGTAAACAAACTTTTAAATTGAATGTCAGTCACTTCATTACTATATTAATCATAACCTATGGGGAGCTTTATTTCGAATCAAAAATGCATTTCAGTGCTGTCATTCGTGAGCCCTCACAATATTTCTACGAAGTTTGGCTTTCAATAGATTTTTGCTGACTTTTAAAACACAAATCAGTATTTTTCCTTTCCCTTAAGGAGTTCTATTCAGGTGAAGGGTGTCGTCTTTGTTTATAAAACTGTTTAAAAATGATTTTTCAGTTACATTTCTTCACAGTCGTCAGAGATCGCCACAATGAAACTGTACCTAGTAGCGCTGATTCTTGTTGTCGCCTTGCTTTTGGTCGATGCCTGGTCTGAGAATATTGTAAGTTGTAATGCAATATTTTCTTTTTTTTTAAAGTTTTTGAAAATATATTTTGTTCGCTTTGTTTTATACTTTCAGTTTGTATTTTCTGTGGAGCTCAAGTAGCGATATTTAGGTTCACGAGTACGGACGGGTTAAGAAATTGTTATTTGGTTGGGGGAGGGGGTGCGAGTGTTCAACCCAAATTGTTGAAAAGATTCCATAAATGCACGGGCATGGGAGAATCTGTGCGTTGCTATTGTGGAAGGGGAGACCATTCAAATTGTCGAGGAGACCCTTTCGCTGGGATCATCTGTGTAAGCTTATGTTTATTTATTTTTTTATTTATTGTTGTTTAACGTCAGTAGTTAGGGGAGCCACTATAGACCCAAGCATTTTTAACACGGCGTTTTCCATAGGCCCCATAGGGTTAGTGTTAAATTGTGTAACTTATAGACCCAAGATTTTTAACACTGAATTTCGCATAGACTCCAT
Source organism: Pictodentalium vernedei (assembly GCA_031216915.1). NCBI lineage: Eukaryota > Metazoa > Mollusca > Scaphopoda > Dentaliida > Dentaliidae > Pictodentalium > Pictodentalium vernedei. The sequence goes on from CM062294.1 coordinate 76,816,730, forward strand.
AGGGTTAGTGTTAAATTGTGAAACTTATAGACCCAAGAACTTATAGGGACAAACCTGAATGCGCTGGTGGCACAGCGCATTCAGGTTTGTCCCTATAAGTTCTTGGGTCTATAAGTTTCACAATTTAACACTAACCCTATGGAGTCTATGCGAAATTCAGTGTTAAAAATCTTGGGTCTATAAGTTACACAATTTAACACTAACCCTATGGGGCCTATGGAAAACGCCGTGTTAAAAATGCTTGGGTCTATAGTGGCCCCCGCATCATGCTTTATGACCAGATCCTATAGTACATTTTTGCTTATAAGTTTTTACTGGAGGATAAGGGAGCTGTTTTTTGTCTTTTTTGTATAACAAAGACTTGGTTGTGTACATGAGAAGATATCTCTTTCTAATATTGTGGGTAGCCCTTAGAAGGGCTGCCACGAAGGCACATTTTGAAATCACACTCATTTGTGAGAGTAACAAATTATTGATAGGTTGGAATGACAAACAGAGATAATAAGAATTAGGATAAATGAGTTTATAGTTGTATCCTGATTTTTTGTCTAGCTAAAATTCAATAACTTGTATCCAGATTTTTAGGAATCCTCATGAGATTTCACTTAAATCTGGATACAGGTTATTGGATTTAACCTCACATTTTTTATACCGTCGTTCTGGTTGCCAATTAAGATCAGGATACAAGTCAACTTTCTTCACCCGGTATTTCTCCAGTTCATAACCGCGGGCAGCTAAGAACTGTCTTATCCCTGCCTTTCGCTCCAACTCATCAATAAGCTGCTGCCCCCACTGTCGAGTGTATTTCTGAGGTCCGCCACTTCTCCTCATATGGCCGAAAATATCTTCAGCTAATTGGCGTCTCCGTGCTTTCTCTCTCTCTACTCTGATAGCTTCTTCTTCTAATCGGCGGTTCCAATCAGCGTCAGACATTTCTCCGGACCTCCACATTCTGTATTCATTCATCTGTAGCGAGTACTTCATGTTGTCTCAAAATGAATTGTTTGGAATGCGTGTTCGATTTTATAGACAATTGCGAGGATCGAAAATGCACTGAAGAACGCTCACGCGACAATTTTATCGAGTGCGGGAAATAATTGTTGACGTCGGACGGCTGTGATAGTAAACGTCTGTTATCAACAATTTTTTCCCGCGAAAATTGTTGACGTCGGACGGCTGTGATAGTAAACGTCTCTTATCAACAATTTTTTCCCGCGAAAATTGTTGACGTCGGACGGCTGTGATAGTAAACGTCTGTTATCAACAATTATTTCCCGCACTCGATAAAATTGTCGCGTGAGCGTTCTTCAGTGCATTTTCGATCCTCGCATTGTCTATAAAAACACTGCTGGAATATCATAACGTCATTTTTCTTATCATCAATCATGAGAATTGAGCTCTCCATCGAGGTAAAGATTCCATCACTAGAAGGTGAATGTGGGACCCGAGAAGTGAAGAAAGAGAGAGAGGAATGCAATACTATTCCACCGCAAGAAGTGAAGATGGAGAGAGAGGAGCGTAATACTATTCCAAGGAGTAATCTGCGAAGATTGGCAAGAAAAGCTGGGGTGAATAATATCTCACCATTGTCACTTGATGAAGCTGAAGCAGCCTTACACTGTTTTGTTCGAAAACTGATAAGAGATACCTATCATTATACAACAATTAGGAGAAGAGGATCACAACATCTCGTTAATCAAAATGATGTCAAGAGAGCCGCAAAGAGAAATGGAATAAAGTTGGTGAACTAAACATTTTTTGTTTAGTAAAAACGGCCCTTATAAGGGCCACCATATTCTTAAAAAGAGATATCACGTTTGCACACTTTAGTGGCACATTTCAGTGCTCAATTCAAAAGAGGTTAACCTCATAGCTCCCACGCTAGATTTCCCTGTCATGGCATATTTTTATGTTTGCAAATTAATTTTGTTTTCTACTTAAATGTTTTTGTGTGTAAACATTTAGGTAAAAACAAAAATAATTTGCAAACATAAAAATATTTTTTTCTGTTTTGGAAATTATTTTTCTGTCTTGCAAGTTTTTTATTTTATAAGACAAATATTTTTTTGTGTTTGTAAATTAATGTTATGAAAAACTTTTTCATAACATTAATTTACAAACACAAAAAATATTTTTTTCTGTTTGCAAATTATTTTTCTGTCTTGCAAGTTTTTTATTTAAAAAGAAAAATATTTTTTGTGTTTGTAAATTAATGTTATGAAAAAGTTTTTTTCATAACATTAATTTACAAACACAAAAATATTTTCTGTGTTTGTAAATTAATGTTATGAAAAAAACTTTTTCATAACATTAATTTACAAACACAAAAATACTTTTTTCTGTTTGCAAATTATTTTTCTGTCTTGCAAGTTTTTTATTTTATAAGAGAAATATTTTTTGTGTTTGCAAAATGAATGTTATGAAAAAAACTTTTTCATAACATTCATTTACGAACACAAAAATATTTTTTGTGCTTGCAAAATAATGTTATGAAAAGTGTTTTTATTTTTGTAAATAAAAATCTTGAGTTGGAAAAAATTTTCCCCTGTTTAAATAACAACAAAATAATATTACCTTTTTTCAAATCCGAAAATTTTATTCCATGAATATTTACAGATTTGTAAATGTCTTTTATGAAAATGTCACTTTCAAAAACTGTTTTCAATGTTTCTTGGCAAGTTTTCCTATTTTAGAATTATTGTCTTTAGCTTTTAGTTTTCTTGTAACTTTCTTTGGTGGTTCCTCTTTCTCTGGAAATAATACTTCTAACTCATCATCTATTTCCATTTTTGTTTCTTTGGGTATATCCATATTATATAATAATGTATCATCATTATCATCAAACTCTGGTAACACAGGTTCTGCTAAGTCAACTTTCTTATTTGTAAAGTTTATATGGGGAGGTGGTGGTAATGGTAGCGTGCTCATCCCCTGTAAAGTGTGGTTGTCAATGTCTTTTTCATCAAGTTGTAAGTTGAAACCTGTAATCGGTAATCTATCTTCTGTATGCTTTATGTATTCTGACCATGGATAAACTTTTACCGGTCCTCGTTGATCAACAGCTGGTGAACCCCATCTTGGTTGAGACACAGAGTTATTCGATAGCTTTTTCAATCTGCATTCATTTATCCAATGTCCTCTCTGATTGCAATAAAAACATGGCCCTTTGTCTGAACATGTATTCGCCCAATGTCCTTTCTGATGACAAATGGAACAAATCATCTCTTTAGGTGTTGATATCAATTTATAAAGTTCATTCACAAGTCTTCTAACTTCTCCCCATTTAGATGGTTTATAGTAAATACTTTTAGCATCACTTGCTTTTTCTAATCTTGGATCTGTAGCTCTATCCATCTTTAACTTTTGAAGCGTTTCAAAAATATGTCTTGTCTTCTTGAAGTCAAAAGCAAGTGTGAAACATCTTAAGATTCTTCCTCCTTTTATACTTTTTTAATGTACGTTTAATTGTACATTTAAATGTTCAATAACGTGCATTTACACACAATTGTTTAAATATACATTCATTTGGTTACAAACAGTTATGCTATCTCTTACACTCAATAATCTCTGGATACTATATTGCTGTTGTTAAATGTGTTTTAGTGAATTTAATATTGACTGAAAGATACACTAACAAATAAAATATTTACCATAGGAATATTTCCCATAGAGTGAATGGATTACATTTTATAACTTTTCAAATGTGTATAAGAAACATTTATTAACAGTATAATTCAGTGGGTATTAAATGTACATTTAAATGCACAATTAAATGTACATTAAAGGAAAATATAAAAAGTGGGGGAATCTTAGGTTGATTCACACTTTGGTTTTTGACTTCAAGAAGACAAGACATATTTTCAAAAGCTAGAAGACGATAGAAGAAAAAGATGAAGAGAGCCATTGACGAATCCAGTGAGACAGAGAGTGAAGTAGATTACAAGAAGCAGAGAGTAGAATCAGCAAGAGACTTATACACCATCCACCCACTCCTACAAAAAACATCAAGAAAATTCCATTCCAAATCACATGTATGCAGAATAACCTTTAAACAATTTAATCAAAAGAATCCATTTGACACCCTTGGAAAAGTCTTTGACAGTTTGGTAGATGATATTAAAGAAGAATGTGGAGTAGAAGACAACGATCCAATGAGAATATCAGTTGACCATCCAGGATTAGAAATAGGTATATTTATCCCATTTACTAAGGCTTCAGGTATCACTGGTAACACCATATTAGATGAAATAGAAAAAGTTGTACAATCAAATGATAACTTTACTATCCATGATGGGCAATTATCTTTAGAAATAACTCACACTTCTCTACCACAAGGGACTGGGCGACATGCACCAATTGCATTTTCGTCTGTTGATAAAATGGTTGGAAACAAGAAAAGTATTATTGAAATTAAAAATGTTAATGATTCATTGTGTCTCGCACGGGCCATTGTAGTGGGAAAGTGTTATGCTGATAGAGATAATTCAGAACTTTTGCAAAAGAAATGGAAAAATATTAAACGTTCTGATAGACCGACACAAGAGTTGGAAGCTAAGGCATTGATGGACAAAGCAGGTCTTGATTATAATATTCCTTGTGGATATGAAGAATATTATAAAATACAAGACCTGCTTTACCCAGAGTATGTCATCAAAATTCATCCACAGTATGCAAAAAGTGAATTTTTATTCAAACCTCCAGTTACCACCACTGATAGTAAAGTTATTCATATTTACCACCATGACCAGCATTTTGATACCATCACTACAATTACAGGGTTTTTAGGATGTCACTACTATTGTGAACTTTGCAGTAAAGGGGTCCAACAGAGAGAACGTCACATGTGCCCTTTTGGTTGTATTTGCTATGCTCCAACAAAATGTATTCCTGAACATCCCATCACCTGTTACAGTTGCAATAGACAATTTAGAAGTCCATTATGCTATAATAACCATATAACTAGAAAGGGGAAAGAAGAAAAAACAATTTGTCAATTAGTTCAAAAATGTAAAACATGCAATTCACTAATATATCCAACAAAAGGAAAGCACATCTGTGAAGGATTCAAAAAATGCAAATATTGTCAACAAGTAGTTAATTCTGATCACCAATGTTTCATTCCAAAATACACTTCACCCGAGGATGAAAAAATACCAAACATTCCATTTGTATTTTTTGATTTTGAAACCACACAAGACTCAGGAGTTCATATCCCAAATTTCTGTGTTGCTCATCGTGCATGTGGGGAATGTATTTGCAAACCTATAGATCAAGAATGTATTTCCTGTGACAAATTTGGATATCGGCAATCAATATTTAAAGGGGAATCTACTTTATCAGATTTTTGTGACTGGCTTTTCAGTAAGGAACATAAAGGGACAACAGCTATTGCTCACAATTTAAGAGGTTTTGATGGACAGTTTATTTTAAGGCACCTCATTGAAACTGGTACAACAACTCCTGATGTAATTATGAATGGGAACAAAATTCTTTCACTTAAAGCTTGTGGTATTAGACTTATAGATTCTTTAAATTTTCTTTCAATGAGATTGGCACAATTTCCTAAAACATTTGGCTTGACAGAATTAGCAAAAGGTTATTTCCCCCATTTGGCAAACACACAAGCTTATCAAAACTATGTTGGCCCTTATTTAGATTCAACATTGTATATGCCAGATTCAATGTCTCCAGCAGACAGGGAAGATTTTATCAAGTGGTACAACAAAAAATTTACTAGTAATGCCAGATTTGATTTTCAAAAAGAAATGGAATTATACTGTAAATCAGATGTAGATATCTTGCGTAGGGGGTGTGGGGAATTCAGACAAAAATTTATAGATAGTGATGGCATAGACCCCTTGAGAGAAGCATTTACCTTAGCCGATGCATGTACAAAAGCCTGGAGAAAAAATTCACTTCCAGATAACAAAATGGCAATCATTTCAGACATAGGTTACCCTGCTAAAGTCAAATACTCCATTAAAGCCATTAGATTTTTACAGACACTTGCACAGGAAGAAAACATACATATTCAACATGCACTCAATGGTGGGGAAGTTAAAATAGGGGGGTATTATGTTGATGGGTTTCACAAAGATACAAATACAATCTTTGAATTTTATGGATGTATGTGGCATGGGTGTATGACATGTTACAAAGACAATACACATGAGAAAAATCCAATCAATTTGCTAAGTTACCAAACTCTATACAACAATACACAGGAACGCATACACCATTTAGAATCATTAGGGTATAACATGAGAATAACATGGGAACACGAACTTGATCATTTTTGCGAATCAAATCCTGAAGTAAAATCAACAATAAATTCATTTTTTCCAAACATGGATCCTATTAAACCACGTGAAGCATTATTTGGGGGGAGAACAAATGCCATTAAATTACATCATAAAATAGACCAAAATACAGACAATGAAATAAAATACATAGACATCTGTTCACTCTATCCTTATGTCAATAAACACAGAGAATATCCAGTAGGTCACCCAGATATACTCACAAAGGAAAACATAAACATGAATAATATAAGACAGTACAGGGGACTTATCAAATGTAAAGTTTTACCACCGCAATCTCTACACATGCCAGTATTACCAATTCATTGCAACAAGAAAATGGTTTTTACACTTTGCAATACATGTGCAGAACAAGAATTAGACAAATGTGAACACACACCAGATCAGCGTAGTATTACAGGTACATGGACATCTGTTGAACTTTTTAAAGCATTGGGGATGGGGTACACATTACTTGACACTTATCAGATTTGGCATTGGGAAGAATGGTCTTCAGAAATTTACAAACATTATGTGAACAAATATTTAAAAATGAAACAAGAAGCTAGTGGATATCCAGATTGGGTGAAAACAGAAACAGACAAAGATACATTTAAGAAAGACTATGCTCAAATTGAAAACATACATTTGGAAAATATTGAAAAAAATCCAGGACAAAGATCATTTGCTAAAACCATGTTAAACTGTTTATGGGGGAAAAGTGCACAAAACAATTTAAAAACAAAAACAGAATACATACAAGACCCATCAAAATATTTTGACCTGATACAAGATAAAGACATCATTATTAAAAATGTTGAATTGTTTGATCATGATAAATGTATTTTAGTCAATTACACAAAGTCTACAGATGTTTATGAACCTCACAAATCAGCTAATGTTGCAGTTGCATCTTTTGTCACAGCTTATGCACGAATGGAATTATATAAAGTAATAGGACGTTTGGGTAGACGAGTATTATATTTTTACACAGACAGTTGTATCTACATTCATAACCCCTCACTTTGGAATCCGCAAGTTGTAAACAGTAGGTTAGGTCAATGGACAGATGAACATCCAGATGCAAAAATTATTGAATATGTAGGTTTAGGTCCAAAAAATTATGGTTACAAATACATTAAAGATGGTCAAATACACACTTCATGTAAAGTCAAAGGAATAACATTAGATTACAATACATCACAGAAAGTCAATTTTGAATCCATGGTGGAATGTGTACAAGACAGACACAATTACAAAATGAACATTGAATACACACATAGAATTAAACGCAACAAGAACAGACAAGTCACAAGTGAAAAACAAACCAAAACATTCAGATCTGTGTACACAAAACGTTTTGTAGTGGATAAATATGACACAAGACCTTATGGGTTTAAGGTATAAAAGCACCTTCAGATTTCTCATTTCCACTTTGAACACTGAGCAGGCAAGATGTCTCTACCACTCAATCCTACTTATCCTATATACTTGTCAGAGTTAAGAAGACTTTCGAGTTTTAGTATGACTACAAACCCTATTTTAAAATCCAAGAAAGAAGACTTAGCTAAAGCTGGATTTTTCTATATAGGAGATGGTAAAGTAAAATGTTTTGTATGTGGACAAGGTTTAATGAATTGGGAAGAAAAAGATATTCCTTTGCAAGAACATGTTAAGTGGTCACCAAATTGTTCTTATATTCAACTGATAAGAAATTGTCAATTATACAATCCACCAACAAGTATGCAAACACCCCCAGATAAAATATTATCAGTGATGGATTATGGATTCACTTTAAATCAAATATTTTCAACAATGAAAAAATATGACAAGTGTTTAGATGATTTTCCAGATTCTAAGTCTTTATTTGCACTCATGGTGCTAAATGATCAAAGTACATCATTTAGTACCATAATTGCAAGACAAGCTGCAGGACAATTCAAAACTAAGTTTGATAAAATGTTTTCAGATAATGCAGGAAATGATTTTCCTGACCGTCCTGATGTATTTTGTGCATCAGGTAATATAGTACCTGATGGACAAAATACATCAGAAGAGACAAAAGAATCATCACTTTGATTTCAACCATGGAACCAGTAAGACGTATGTTAGACAACAAGATTACACGTAAGGCATTATTATATGCATTTCAATTGATCACTCCTGGTTATCTAACAATAACAAAAGAGTTTATTCATAATCAATTGGGAAAAGATGAAATGTATGGGGAATTTTGTAATGCATTACAAATCATGAATGCTTTTTACAAAGATAATATAGAAAATATTTGGACAAGAGTTGTGTGGGGTAATATAATTTATGATAAAGAAATCATTAATTACTTGTATAGACAATGTGTACCACAAATAGATAGAAGAATAGATTCTTCAGAAACTGTATTTGAGTTAAAAGCACCCTTAAAACGAATACCTACTAAAAGACATGAAGAAGGTATGGAATCAGAAAGTATATAAGTGAGTGATTTGACAACTCTTATTCACACACAAATACAATTATGGCATCGAGTGAATGTTTATTGTTTCAACACCCTTGTAATATCTTTATTTCGGGACCTAGTGGTTCAGGAAAAACAGAATTTGTCAAAAAGCTTATTGATATGAAACATGACTTATTTCAAATTCCCCCACAAAAAATCATTTGGTGTTATAAAGAATGGCAAAATACATATACTTTACTTAAAGAAAGTGAAGATATTAAATTCATAGAAGGTATCCCTGATGATGAATATGAAATTGTCAGTGATGTCACTATTCCCCATCTTGTAGTTTTTGATGATATGTTAGGAGATAAAGATGAAGAAAAAATTAAATTATGGTTCACACGAAAAGGACATCATAGAAATGCAAGTGTCATTTACATTACACAAAATATGTTTCAACAATCTAAATCTAGTCGTACCATAAGTTTAAATGCACATTATATGATTTTATTTCAAAATACCAGAGATAAAGGGCAAATTAAAGTATTGGCAAATCAAGTTCAATTACCACATTTAAATGCATGTTATCAAGATGCAACAAGTATTGATCATGGTTATTTATTAATTGATTTTCATCCTAGAACTCCTGAGTCTTTGAGATTAAGAACTGATATTTTTCATCCTTGGGTAACACAAAATGAACGTGGCCCTATCATTTATACAAAACTATAAATTCGCCATGTTCTAATGAGTTGATGTTAGTTAGTCAAAGTTTGTCAACGACTACACATCATCATGGTATCATTCATACAATCTTTGGAACAACTTGGTCAAGAAACAAGTCCATTTGCAAGACAAAAATTACTTAAGAAAGGTTTTAAGAAAATTTTAAAATGGTTTACATTAGCAAGTAGAATCATACTTAATAAGAAAATTAAATTGCCAAAACAAACTTTAACCTATATGGATAAACATAAACAAGATCTTGAACAACTTGCAAATCCCAGAGTTGATCTTGCAACAAAACGAAACATTATTTTAAAACCAGGAGGTGGTGGATTTTTTGGTGGTGTTATCATTCGTAATTTAATTCGATGGGATGGTCATAAGACAAGTAGATCATTCTATTCACCATTCAAAAAAACAAAGAGTAAGAAACAAAAGTCACCTAGAAGCAAACGAAAATCCCCTAAGAAAAGATCAAATAATTCATCAAGTTATAGAGAGATAAAAAATCAACGAAAGGTAGGACCAAAATATATGTACACAAATTTTGAAATTGCACCTCATAGATCTCCATCTACAAAAACAAAAGCGTTACTTGTGAAAAATCTTCAAAGACAAAGAAAAGTATCACCACTTAAGTTAACACGTGTAGTGTCAATAACAAAAGATGGTGTTAAAAATCATGAACCAATGTATTCTCTACAAAATACACAACATGTACCATTAAAAGAAAAGATTCCCACAATGGCACGTTTTACAGCTTTAAATACACCTAAACCTGTTAAAGGGATAAGGTCTTACTTTAAGTGAAATAAATAAGTTTGCACATGTATAAATAGCATTACATTTTTATATTTGTTTCATTTAATCATTAGATTCTATAAGAGCAAGATGGTGAGACAAAATAAGAAACAAAAAATTCCTTTAGTTAAAAAATATGGTGGTATGTTAATAGGTTTAAGTCAAACTCCTCCAGCATTTCAAAAACAAATTATGAAAAATGCACCTAAAGAATTAATTAATTGTGTGTCAGAATGCTGTCATAATCTTTTAAAAGGCAACATACATCTAACACAAAGTCAGAAACAAAAATTACATCCAAAGCGTCAACAACTACGAGCACTCGCTAGTAAATCAATAACTCTTAAAAAGAAAAAACAAATTTTAAATCAAAAAGGTGGTTTTTTACCATTACTTGGTTTACTTGGACCTGCTATAGGAGTTGCAACAAATCTTGCAAATAAATTAGTCAGTAAAATATGAAAAAGATGGCTATTGTACCTTATCAAATGTTAGAAGATATGCAACGTTTTAGAAATGAAAAAGCTCAAAGACCAAGATTACCACCTAACCCACAAGTTACAAATACTGCACAACTTCAAAATGATTTATCATCTGTGTTAGGAAATTCAGAGTTGTCTGAAAGTGAGAAAGAACAAAAGTATGGGGAAACTTTACAAAAATTTCAATTGTCACATAAGAAGGCATTACAACCAACATTGGTTCCATTGCCTGAGTCAGGAGAAAAATCATTATTTTTACGAGATCGTATTATAGAAAGTGTCCCTGTTACAATGAGATGTAAAGCAACTTCATTATTATCTGCTTTATCATCTCATCCACACATGAGTTGGGATGATCAGGGTGTATTAAGTTACGATGGAGAAGTCATAAAAGGTTCAAATATCATAGATTTAGTGAATGATGTTCTTAGACACCGAAAAGGTTTTAAACCGAGTGGATGGGAAATGTTTAGTCGTGGATTAAAAGATATAAATATCCCTCAAGATTTTGTTGGTAATCGTGAACGTTGGTTATGGATGAATAGACAACCTATACCCAAACCCAGTAAATATCAAAGTTCTCCAGAAGATAGTTGGTCTGAAACTCCTCAATCACCCCCTCCAAAACGTAAAGTTCGTCGAGGTCATAGAGTGCAGTGGAGTGAAGACACACCAAAGTCAGCACTAAAGCGTAAATTGACAAAACGTAGATTACCTGAAAAATGGGAGGCTTATTGAATGATTTATTAACTGAAATATATTACAATACAAAACATCCTGCTGGTTATGGTGGTATACACAAATTGTACAAAGCAGCTCATAGTAAAGATAATTCCATCACAATTGATCAAGTGAAAAAATGGTTGAAAGGAGAAAGAACTTATACTTTACATAAACCCATCCGTAAAAAGTTTTCAAGACGAAAGACTATAGTGGGTGGTATTGATCACCAATGGCAGATTGATTTAGCAGACTTACAAAGTTTACAATCTTAAAATGACCAATTTCGTTATTTAGTTTGTGTTATTGATGTATTTTCCAAATATGCATGGGTAATACCCATTCACAATAAATCAGGAGAGACCTTAACAAAATCTTTTCAGAGTATTTTGAAAACTTCTGGACGTAAACCTTTATCATTACAATCTGATAAAGGTTCTGAATTTAAAAATAAAGATGTACAAAAATTTTTAAAGAAACAAAACATTCATTTCTTCACAACAGAAAATCCTGAAACCAAAGCTAGTATTGTTGAACGTTTTCAACGCACCTTGAAAACACGAATGTGGAAATATTTTACACACAAACGTACATTAAGGTACATTGATGTGTTGGAAAATTTAGTTGATGGATATAATCATAGTTTTCATCGAAGTATTCAGAGAACTCCTGCTTCAGTATTATTAGAAAATGAAGTAGAAGTATCGCAACATTTGTATGGTAAAAAAAAATCTAAAAAGAAAAAAATACAATTTAAAGTTGGTGATATAGTACGTATTAATAAAACCAAACGTACATTTGAAAAAGGGTATTTACCAAATTGGACAAAAGAATTATTTAAAATTACTCATGTAAAACATACAATACCACCCACTTATAAACTTGAAGATATGGGTGGTGAAAATATACAAGGGACATTTTATCCACAAGAAATTCAAAGTATAAAAGATGATAAAAAATATATAATTGAATCAGTTCTTAATAGACGGTCAAGACGTGTGGGAAAGAAAATTATTAAAGAACTTAAAGTACATTGGGAAGGTTATCCAAAGAAATTTGATAGTTGGATAGCAGAATCAGATTTGATATAAAAAGAATATGTCATCAAATGAAACCTCATTACCTAATGATACCACAAGTGTTGATGTACAAAGTCAACAAAGTCAACAATTTAAAATTTGTGGAAATCGTGTTGCAAAAAATCAAGTCACTTATTTCACACAGATTATTATCATTTATGGTATTATAATTACTGCCATTGCACATTTGAGTTTACAAACCCCTGATAAAGAATTGTGGTTAGTGTTATTAAGTAGTTCATTAGGATATATTCTTCCAAGTCCAGGTTTAAAATATTTGAAACAACCACAAGATAAGAAAAATGAATTCATTTTACGTAACACTTCTGAGTGATAGTTCTATGGATATGTTTCCAAATAATAACCAATGTTGTTTTCAAACACAATTATCTAAACCTATTCATGTTGATAAAGAACATTGGGAAGTGGGATTAGTTGAAGTAATTTTACCTTCGGAAGCAAAAAATATTACAGATGAAGAATCTGTTTTTAAAATCATTGTGACAGATAGCAAAATATCAAATCGTATTAATAAAACGAATTTGAAACATACATTACACAAAGGTGTTGCTGCTGTCGAATTAAATATTTTATCAGGTGCATATTTAAATGGCGCTCATGTCATAGATGCAATGCAAACAGAAATTCAAGAAAAACTTGGAGACATATTTAAATCATTTGATGTATTATTTCATGTTGGATTTTCAAGTCTCCAAGGCCGTGTAAAAATAGTAGGAAATAGTATTGGGAAAGTGGGTATTGAAATGTCAGAAAGTTTATTACAAAAATTGGGATGTAAAGATATTTTTCCTGTCATTTTTCCTAACACATCAAAAGGTGCATTTAAATATAATGTGGACTTAAATGTGGATTTCAATCAAATCTTTATTTATGCTGACATAGCAGATTATACATTTTTAGGTGATATTGAAGCACCTATTTTACGTGTGATTCCATTTGAATCACATAAAGAGTCTCTACACACTCATATAGAATTTGATAATGTACATTACGTACCAGTATCAAAATCTTATTTTGATCAGATCACTATAAATATAAATGGGAACACTGGTAAACCCATTCAGTTTGCAAGTGGCAAGACAGTTGTCAAGTTGCATTTTAGACAGAGACATAAATTAAATTTGTAAAAAATGATGCCGGTGTATCAAGGTGTACCACGGCAATATGGATATGGATTAGGGTCTATTTTTCGCACAGCAATAAGAACAGCTGCACCCTTTATAAAACCAATTGCAAAAAATGCATTTCAGACATTAAAGAGACATGGTTTAGAAATAGCAAATGAATTGATAAAAAAACGTAAAGCACCTAAAGACATTTTATTAACTCATGGAAAAGATCTTTTGAAATCAGTTGGTGAATCTGCTTTAGGTATAAAAAGACAAAAACAAGAACGAAAACGTCAGTCTATGGTTCGTTCTCGTGGAGGTAAGACACGTCAAAGACAAGCTTATTTAAAACGAAAATCAAGACCACTTGATATATTTGATTAAAAAATCATGATGTTACATGGATCTTGCGAACATTTTGGTAGTAGTTTTGATCCAGATAATGTATCACCAACATCAAGTGGTATAGAAAATATTGGTGAAATTGAACAATTTCCTATTGCATCTTTAAATAATTCTTCACCAATAGAATTTTTAATTCCAAGACAAACAACCAAGTGGTTAGATCTTGCAGCATCTACACTTGAAGTTCAATTTAAAATTACAAAACATGATGGGAGTGTTTTGGCTGGAGATACACAAATTGCTCCTATCAATAATTTTTTTCATAGCATGTTCAGTAAAATTGATATTACACTGAATGGCAATCTTATCACCACCAATACAGATCTTTATCCTTATAGAGCATTTTTTGAGAATTTTCTTAGTTATTCAAGAGATGTGAAAAAAACACATCTAGCTGCTAGTGAGATGTGGTATACAGATACTCCTGGACACCACGCAGAAACAAGTAAAGCTTCGTCTAACAAAGGTTTGACTGAACGAGCTAAATTAATTGGTGGTAGCAAAAATGTACAACTAAGAGGAAAACTGCATTTAGATCTGTTTGTGCAAGATAAGTATTTACCAAATGGAGTTGAGATGAGAATTAAATTGCATCGTGCTCCAACTAAATTTTGTTTGATTGGTAGTGAAAATGGAAAAATAGAAATTCAAAAAGCCATATTCAGAATACCGGCATTGGATTTATTTCCAAAATTTGCGAATGATCTTAATGCACAAATAGATCGAACAAATTATAAAATGCCCATAAGACGTAGTGAAATTAAAACTTTTACGATTGGAAGTGGTCTTCGTTCAAAAATAGAAGACTATCTGTTTCATAAACAGATGCCAAAACGAATTATTCTTGGTTTAGTTAGTAATCGAGATATAAATGGAGATATTGGCACTAATCCATTTAATTTTCAACATTTCGATTTGAATAAGTTGGAAATCACAATAGATGGACATTCCATTAAAGCACGTCCCTTTGAACCGAATTTTGAAGGTGGACTTTATCTAAATTCATATTTATCATTGTACGAAGCTATGGGCTATTTTGGACAAAATCAATCATTTAATTTATCTTTGCAGGATTATGCAAAAGGGAATACTCTTTGGGGTATTGATTTGACACCTGATCAGAGTAGTAGTGGGCCCTTGGCTCACCCAATAAAGTCTGGCAATCTTAGGTTTGAACTTCAGTTTGCTCAAGCTCTTCCAGAGGTGATCAACGTTGTTGTCTATGCAGAATTTGATAGTGAAATAGAAATCAACAAATTCAGAGAAGTGATATTTGACTATTAAACAAGATGAGTCAGTGTGAATATTGCAAGATGTGTAAAGAAAAGATACAAACATTATTTCAAGAATGTGTAGTGATAGAACTGACAAAATCCATTCAACAGAAAATGAAAAATATCTCTGAAGAAAATCGAACCAACACAACAACATTAATAGATATAAACATTGCAGAGTGTTTACAGAAAGTGTGTCCAGTGACTATACTGTATAATCTACACAAGAGAGCAAGAAAAATAAACTTATTAGAATATTGTGCTCATATGGACTTTGAAATAGACTGCCAAAAAGACATTCAAAAGTGGGCAGATTTAGTTAAAAGAGACTGGTCATATTATACAGCATATCTTGATTAACGGCTCCGTGCCAGCCTTTTCCAAGGCTAAGAAGATGGAAACCATACAATTACAAACTATACTTGACAGTTCTCAAAGGTTATCATCCTTAAATGGAAAGGTGTGTTCAAAAGACTTGTTACCAAAACAAAAACCTAAACACAGACAAGCATATATTGTGAACACAGATTCATCAAAAGAACCAGGAGAACATTGGATAGCAATATATTTTAAAGACAATCATTCTGCTATCTACTTTGATTCATATGGTTTACCACCCATAGATAGAGACATATACAATTTCATAGTGAAAAATACAGATTCCTGGACAATAAATACAATGAGACTACAAAGTGAATTTACTGTTGTGTGTGGAATGTACTGTATATTTGCTTTAGATCATCTTGCAAGAGGATATGATTTAGAGACAGTTCTTACTATCAAATTTGATCCAAGAAATTTCCAAGAGAATGATAGAGATGTTCGACGATGGTTTGAGCAAACTTATAGACATTATTTGAAATAACTGTAAATATCAGGTGTCAAAACAATCCCACAGAGGTAATTTTTTACATCTTTTAGTTTTTTAAGTTTTTTTTATTAAAGTCAATTATCTATTATATAATTTTCGCCAGACATTTGTGTAACAGAGAGATAGGGTTTTTTTTAGTTATTTGTTATATTTGTTTCAAAATCAGATCACTTGAGTGATATCAGTTTTTTATCTGACTCCCAAGATTTTTTCAAAAAATCTTGGCTGTCAAATAAAAACTAGCATAAAAAAGAATCTTGATGTAAATAGGTTTTCTCATGGATAGGCAAACTCAGATCTCGTTGTATATATGTTCAGATTTCATTTCAATATAATGATTCAACTTTAAATACAGTTTTGTGTTTTGTTAAAACCTCTGTGATAGTTTAGTCGATTTTGTTAGGTTAGTCCTATAATCCCTTTTTTATCACCGTGTCCCTATTATTTCCCAACAGTAAAAAAGAGTTAAGAGTCACTTCTCTTTTTCACTGAGAGTATTAGGTTTTAATATTGTATGCATACTTATCAAAAACTTTTATAGTGTAACCTGATATACAGTTTATACTGTAGAGAAAATTTTGATTGCTAAACATACAATGAATACTATTCTTACTATAGAAAAAACAACTATCACAGAGAGTTCGACCACAACGCGAATCACTAAGTTTTTTTTATTTTGTGCATGTGTTCTTGTGTTTTATTGTGAGCATAATTTCCTGATGCTCACAACAAAACACAAGAAGACACACAAAATGCCATTTCCCCATTTACAGAAGTTGTATGCACAAAGTGGAGAGATGACAACCCAAAACCACATGGATACCCCTAATATAAAATGATTTTAAAATAATATAGACATTGGGTCACACTCTAGGGAAGGAACTGTTTTTTTGTCTTTTTTATAACAAAGACTTGGTTGTGTACATGAGAAGATATATCTCTTTCTAATATTGTGGGTAGCCCTGAAAAGGGCCGTTTTTAAAAATCTTCAGATCCGTAGAGAGCTATGTGGTAAAGCCATCTCTTCTTCGGTGAAGAATTCACCTTCCCACACATCTATGGTTGTTGCTAGCATCTCTTCATCTGTAAAGCAATCTTGCTCCCATGTGTAGCTTTTCCCCACAAGAGCTTCCTCCTGCAAATGTACGGGGAGATCAAACCAGTGTTTAGGTCGATTCTTGTACTGGATCTCCCCGAACGGACGTGTGGCGGCTTTAACGAAAGGGTGGTCTTCAATCTTCTTATGTTGTTCTTCCATCGAAAGTGTTGCCGACCACCACTTTCTCAAAGCCAAGGCGAATTCTTCATCGGCCCTCTGTTTCTTGGTTCTCTCATAACTCTCTACGGAACTGTAATCAATCTTTGTTGCCTCCATGTCTTTTTCCTCTCTGTCAAAGATAATTTCTTGAGTCAGATAATGAAATGTATCCAAATCCTCAACTCACCTTCTTTTTATAGACAATGCGAGGATCGAAAATGCACTGAAGAACGCTCACGCGACAATTTTATCGAGTGCGGGAAACAATTGTTGATAAGAGACGTTTACTATCACAGCCGTCCGACGTCAACAATTTTCGCGGGAAAAAATTGTTGACGTCGGACGGCTGTGATAGTAAACGTCTCTTATCAACAATTGTTTCCCGCACTCGATAAAATTGTCGCGTGAGCGTTCTTCAGTGCATTTTCGATCCTCGCATTGTCTATAAAATCTAAAACGCATTCCAGACAATTCATTTGATAAAAAGCAATCGCCTGTTCTGCATTCAATCATGGACGAATACAATATATTAGCTGATTTTAACGATTTAATTCGTATTGACAACTCATTGATGGCACCGCAGAGAATACCAAACCAAAAGGATACCATACCAAGTGAGAGGGTGAATAATTCTTTTTCACAAGATGAAAAAAATGAAACATTATTACAGAAAATCCTGGAGACTCTACAAGACATGAAATCATCTCACCAAAAGATTGTTCTCTCAGCTGATAAGATTACAGTTCCTATAGAATTCAAAGTGTCGTCTCTTCCTTTAACAGTACCATATGAGTTGACAGAACCGATACCTCAACCTCTGAAAAAAGGGGACGACAAGCACGAAAACAGTTAGTAACTACATCCACACAAACAGATAAAGTCATTCAACAACCTATTCTAGACAATCAGAGTGAGGAAGAATCTGATGATATTGTTAAACCTAAAAAAACGAAACGGGTACGATTCGATGGTCATGGGCGATATATGAAAAATATTGCTAACTGTTGAGTGACTTACACTACATCAAATCAAAAACAGCCCTTTTCAGGGCTACCCACAATATTAGAAAGAGATATCTTCTCATGTACACAACCAAGTCTTTGTTATACAAAAAAGACAAAAAACAGCTCCCTTATCCTCCAGTAAAAACTTATAAGCAAAAATGTACTATAGGATCTGGTCATAAAGCATGATGCGGGGGCCACTATAGACCCAAGCATTTTTAACACGGCGTTTTCCATAGGCCCCATAGGGTTAGTGTTAAATTGTATAACTTATAGACCCAAGATTTTTAACACTGAATTTCGCATAGACTCCATAGGGTTAGTGTTAAATTGTGAAACTTATAGACCCAAGAACTTATAGGGACAAACCTGAATGCGCTGTGCCACCAGCGCATTCAGGTTTGTCCCTATAAGTTCTTGGGTCTATAAGTTTCACAATTTAACACTAACCCTATGGAGTCTATGCGAAATTCAGTGTTAAAAATCTTGGGTCTATAAGTTACACAATTTAACACTAACCCTATGGGGCCTATGGAAAACGCCGTGTTAAAAATGCTTGGGTCTATAGTGGCTCCCCTAACTACTAACGTCATATACTTATGCACAATGGCTAAACGTGAGCGTGACAGGTTTTACGGGTGGAGGAAGTCGAGTACCCGGAGAGAACCACCGAGCATCGACGCGCAACTGTCAGCTCCTCAACACACTAACTCTGTTCACGCTCCGCTCAAACAGGTTTAGAGCGGGTGAAGACCTGTGCACCATTGACGTGCAGTACGCCTTAGTACACGACGTCATCGTGCCCCATGCAGTCAATCGGGATAAAGTGCCTTTCCCAAGGACATAACGCGGATCGTCCCGGACGGGGATCGAACTAGGGACCTATAGCATAGAAAGTCTAACAGTCTACTACTGAGCCACAGCGCTCCTCTCTGTATAACCTTACAGACATGCATCAAGTACACTGTACATAGCGTGGAGAGTGGATTGTAACAAACTCACTCATGGAGTAGAGATATCACGCAAAGTATCACTTTCGGATTCTGTAGAAAGGACAAAAACACAAGCAGTGTTTCCAGCCAATGGACCTCCGGGTATAACCCGGAGGTCCATTGGCTGGAACTTTGCTTGGGCTTGTTATGCTTTGCAAAAAAATAGCAATTATTGTTTGGGTGGTATCTCCACTCTGCGGGTGATTTAGTGATAATACACTCTCCACGTACTGTATTATTATTAGAGCTTGGATGTTTTGATTTTTCAGATTCGGGTTCGGTTCGGTCTCAGGAGAAAAAAAGACTTCCCGGTTCGGTTTTTTCTATGTGTTAAAAAATATAATAAATAACACTTCAGGCTCCTTCACCTGGACAAAATTCTGAACAGTTTTTACGAACCGCTAATGACAAAAAGACGTATCTGTTAGTATCACCACCGGGCTCTTCCCTTTGATAATTCTTAATGGTTTTAAAGGTTCAGTTAGTAAGCCTATTCAGTCAGAAAACAACATACATTAGGGTAACTAATGAATAACGTTCATTTATTACATGGTAGCCTGTGAATTATCGCAAATTATCGACTCGATAGATATCGAGAAATATCTCTCAGTAGCTTCCTAGATGGCATCAGCCTACACCGCATCACGTCACCTTGAAGGGACGATCAGCTGATCTTTGTTATTGTTTTGAAACGTACGCATTTGGGGATCGAATTGGGCTTAATACTGTGCAATAAAATGTCTCGTAGTATATAATAAAAAAGAAAATCTACTCTATTTTAGTCAGTGTCTGGAATTATTTCATTGAGTGTGGACCTGAAAGTTTTATTTTTCACGAGCGCTTGTGCGAGTGAAAA
The DNA here is from genome assembly GCA_031216915.1 of Pictodentalium vernedei. Taxonomy (NCBI): domain Eukaryota; kingdom Metazoa; phylum Mollusca; class Scaphopoda; order Dentaliida; family Dentaliidae; genus Pictodentalium; species Pictodentalium vernedei. Next base: position 76,837,067 of record CM062294.1, read on the forward strand.
ATAATATTTTCAGGTCAACACGATGAATTTTTTCAGAAGCTTCCTAAATGACGTTACGCTTTGATGCGTGACGTCGCCTTGAACGTCGCCATGAAGTAACGGTCAGCAGCTTTTTGTTTTGGAACTGTTTGCAGTCAAATTGCGCCGAATATTGAGCAGTAAAATGTCACGTAGCATATAATAAAAAGAAAATCTACGCTGTTTTAGTGAATATCAGGAATTATCTCATTTGTGTGGACTCGCCAACGCTCGTGAAAAATAAAACTTTCAGGTATACTCTCATCAGATAATTCCCGATGTTCACTAACACATTGTAGATATCCTCTATATAATCTATGCTGTGTTCTCACGTCACATTTTCTCCCTTATTGACTTGTCCGGTGGAGTCCGGTGGAGTCCGGTAGAGTCCGGTGGATGAGTCAACAAGGGAGAAAATGTGATAATGAGAACGTGACACATTTTCCCCTTTTTTGGATAGACCAAAGTGACGAGAGTCCAAACGGGCCACTAGTCCAGTTCCCACTCAGTAATATAGTTTGGTCAGTTTCTCTATATTTATTATTATTTATTTATTGGTGTTTAAGGTCACATACTTATGCACAATGGCTAATCGTGATCGTGACAGTTTTACGGGTGGAGGAAGGCGGAGTACCCGGAGAGAACCACCGAACATCGACGAGCAACTGTCAGGTCCTCAACATTCTAACTCTGCACAAGCTCCGCTCAAGCAGGGTTACAGCGGTTGAAGACATGTGCACCATCGACGTGCAGTACGACTCGGTACAGGGCGTCATCGTGCCCTCATGTCGGCAACCGGGATAAAGTGTCTTGCTCAAGGACACAACGCGGGTCGTCCCTGACGGGGATCGAACTCTGGACCTCAAGCATAGAAGTTCAACAGTCTACCACTGAGCCACCGTGCTCCCGGTCAGTTTCTCTACAAACACAGTAAAACCGTTCGGCTGGTTTTTGCTTGTCTTGCGGTTCGGTTTTCCGGTTTGCCCTTTTATACCAGGCTGTTTGATCAGAGCGTATGGTGTAACATTAAATTATTAGATAGCGGGCTCTCGAGCATTTCTTTACACGTGAGGTTAGAACGTTGAACTTTAAATTGAAATATCGAAGATTCGATCTGACTAGCGGTAACTGTTTTGAAAGAGATGGTAGTCACTTCGACCGCGTAAGTGTTTCTTCAAATTTGGAAAGAGATGGTAGTCACTTGGTGACTACAATCTCTTTCCAAATTTGAAGAAACACTTACATAGTCAAAGATTTCAAGATGACGAGGAACTTACTGCTGCTGCGGAGGCTTGCTTTGAGGACCAAGATATGGACTTCTATAGACTCGGCATCAACGACTGGCAGACCAGGTGGATCAAGTGTATTGAATTACAAGGGGACTTTGTTGAAAATAAATATGTTCTGTACCGATATTCCAGCTTTATTTATGTTAGGCTCAAAACTTTTTGACATCCCTCGTACTCTGCACAAGTTGGGTTAACAGCAGTTGAAGGTTAGTGTACCACTGACGTGCAATGCGCATTAGTACACAACGCCACCGTCCACCCGGGATAAAGTGCCTTGCCCGACGGCACAACACAGTTAACATTGGTCAGGATCGAACCGTCGACCTTCCGATTTGAAGTCCAATGCTCTAACAACTGAGCCACCGCGCTCCTGGCTAATGGATGTACGGATGGCTGTGTGTTATGAGAAGCACACCAAGATCATCGTTTGTTTCAGATCTTAAATTTAGAAAACAATGATTAGACTGAATTTTCGATAATTAATCCGTTTTTGATGACAAAATGGTAGAAATTTGGTTGCTGAAATTGAAATCTGTCAAAATTGTTTTAGGTTTGTCTTTTGGCTCCTCTATACCTTTCTCCTGCCTACCCCAACCACCACCTCTTGATATAAATGTAGAGTTTTTCCACACCACAAGACACATATGAAGTGATTCTTCTGCAGAATACGATAGCCTCATAAGCCAATTTGCGCTACAAAGCTTTATCCAGTCTCCGAAACCTGTCAGAGGATTTTGATACAGTCAAGGCCGGGGAGAGGAAATTCAGGGTTAACTCTGTAACGCCCCTCCCCCCCCCCCCCCCACCCACCCTTCAAATGTGCTGGGATACTGCTGCAGATGCTGATAGTATTTGCCGCAAAAGTCAAGGGCAAGAGTGATAATGGGGTGGTTTGGACTGTCCCCCTACAAAATTACTTTTTTGAAGCATGTTTCAAGTTTCCAAGTTCACCAGTGAGTACCCAGTGACCTTTTGCTTTAGTGATAACTTTATTACGTCAGGTTGATTTAATAAACTTATTACTATAAGAATCACGCAGTCCAATATTACAATCGTTGGTCAAGTGTAGTGTTCCATTCACAATGCAGCCTCTTTTTTAACTGATGTCACTGTAGTCAGAAGCTGTGTGTGTGTGGGGGGGGGGGTGGATTTAGTCTCAGCATGGCTTGAAAGCCCGTATTTTAATTTTTTGGATTGGTACTCCGTTTGAAAAGACGTACCAAACCAAAATATTAAAACACGGTGTTTTAGGTCATGTTTGTACTTGCTGGGGGCGGGGAGGGGGGCGGGGAGGGGGCTCCTAATCCACAAAGCCTGGACTCCTGAGCCAAACTCGGGTCCCTCGAAGTTCCGGGACTTCACCCTTTTCCCGGCCCTGGAAGTAGTTGCTCAGTTAAGTTCAACTCAGTTTTCCCATACTTGTAGAGCGATATATGATGCCACAAACAACACAACACCACCCGTTTCAAATTTAACCACCAACAGCCAATTGAGTTCATATTCACTCACCCCAGTTAATTTGGGTTAATTTTTAACCAAACTGATTTCAGAGTGTGCAAAAGGCTATCTAAACTACTGGATCCGAATAGAATGATTTTCTGAAAAACCGAACGACATTTTCTTTCTAAATGAGAGTATTTCGAGAAGGCAAATGTAAACAAAACTACAGAACAAAGTTATTGTTACAAGTTTGTTTTTCTTGTTATATTTAACCCTCCAACTAACTGATTGCACAATAAGAGTGTTGTTGAAAAATACTGAAATTTGGCTACTCTCTCTTTCATCAGCATGAATAGGGTTATCTTCAAATCCTTTGTATACATGTATGTAAAATTCCAAAGTAAACAAATCTTCTCCTATATTAGGCTTTCTGTTGGGTTTAATCCATCGTCTGCTCTGGGTGCTTATGAATAGTACTCTAAGGAAAAATGTGATTTTCAGTTAATCTTGTAGTTTTCGACAGTCACAGAACGGATCTGGCTACAACAAAAACAAAGTTTCTATTTTCTGTTCCGGTGTCGCACTCTATTCTGTGCCTGTTTGAGCTGCAGATGAAAACTAGTACTGTCAGAAACAACTTCTATATTCAGTTAATTTTGCAGTTTTCTGTGCTTATTTTCCCAGCTGAAAGGACATATTTCATATTGCTGTGTATTCGCATCGTCCAACTGGTTGAGTGCAGGAAGGCTTAAAGGCTTCTTATTCTGTGGAAGTGCTTCAATTAATTTGTGATGTGATATTATTTCGTCTGGGTTGATTTGCCCGGACTATGGGCACTCTCCCATGAATTGTAACAAGGCAATAACATGTGAACAAAATTTTGACAACGACAAAAAGTGGCACTCTACCAGTTAAAGGACAACAAATTGGCTGAATATATTTAAGTGTCGCACTTCAGCAAATGTGTTTTGGCTGAATAATACTTTCAGAAAAAAAACCTTAAGTTTTCAACAAAGGTTACATTTTTATGTTCCCATTTATCTCAGATACAAAGGATATAATTCAAACCGAATTGCACGGTTTATTTATTATTCATTTTAAAATAAATCTGTTAGAAGTTTTGCTGTCACCTTTTACCCTTTACCTAACATGAAAAGCAGACGACACTTGCAAACAAAATTCTTGAATAACTAATTTTGTGTCTCAAAAACATAGGTTATGATCCCCTCATTGTAACGAGCTCGACGAGCTCGTTACAACGAGAGGTCATAAGCTATATTTTTTAGACAAAAAATGGAAAAAATAATGAAAATTAATTGGTGATTTTTGTGAATAGCGCTGGCCGGTTTCGGCAGTTACTTTGGGTAAAGGGATTAAGGGAAAATAAGGATATAATATGAAGAAATATTGACTCTCAGATTTTATTTGTTTGTGAAAGAGAATCTAAGAAAACGCTGCATGCAATATGTAAGACACAGAAGCAACGCGAAATTACTTTAATTTGTAATTTAAAAACTTTGATGCAGATGAAGTTCCAGAAGATATGACATTACGAAGATGTAAACAAACTTACCTGAACGTGAATTGAAGTAAACACCACGCCATGCCATAATTTCTCAAGACAGGTTGTTTTTCCTCTAATTTTACCCGAATTTATTTATTTATTGATGTTTAAGGTCACATATTTATGCACAATGGCTAATCGTGACCGTGACAGTTTTACGGGTGGAGGAAGCCGGAGTACCCGGAGAGAACCACCGAGCAACGACGAGCAGCTGCCAGCTCCCCAACATCGTAACTCCGCACTGCAGCACATGCAGGGTTAGATTGGTTGAAGACATGCGTACCATCGACATGCAGCACGCCTTAGTACACGGCGTCATCGTGCCCCCACATGGGCAATGGGGGTGAAGTGTCTTGACCAAGGACACAACGCGGTTGCCGCAGGTGGGATTCGAACCGAGGACCTCTCGGCTTGCAGCCTGCACCTCTACCTACTGAGCCACCGCGCCCCCAATTTTACCCGAATGAATGACCACCACGAACAATAACTGTGCATTATTTTATAAATATTCTGCATTATTAGATCAAAAACGTTGTATTGTTTTAAATAAAGCGCAGTTATGTGTCCAATAAAATTATAGAATCCACAGCACGTTTATCGAGAACGGCAGTCTGAAATAGACTGCATGAACGCGTGAGCTATAAATAGAAACACGTATACACAAACTTCTCCTGAACGTTAATTTCGTTAATATGAACGATAACATTGCGTGGATTTCCGTCTGTGTTCGACTAACCAGATGGGAATAAAAAAATACTGTCTCCCTTTTTTGAAAAAAAAACACAAATACTCGCCCTCAAATTAATTTATTTAATCGACATGAAATATTTCATACGAATGATATGACGAAAAATAAGGGTACTTTTGCATAACGAAAAATGTGGTTTGTCAAATGGTCAACTTATTTTTGCTCAAATTGGCGGATTGTTGTCCTTTTAATAGCAGGCAAGGATTCGTCCAGTAAATTTATGTTACCTATTTGATTTAAAAATTAACTCTGTACGTATAAAATGGCCTGAGAAAAGTAATGGCAGAAAGATAACAATTTTAATATTTTAAGATAGAAAAATATAGACAGAAATTATGCTTTGCATACCCGAATTCAGTGATCTTGGCACAATAGTTTTTCTCACAGATTGTTGGTATCAATTTTGACACATCACATTCATTGACTGCCAAAAATGAGATTGTGGTAAGAAAAAACTAAATTTTCAATACCAAGCTGTATTTACAAGATTGTGATATGTCAAACAGAACTGGGCGGTGTTTTGGTTTTCTGGTTTGGTTCCGTTTTAAGCAGCAAACCGAAAAACCAAACCGCGAGACCTAGCAAACACCGGTAGAACGGTTTTACCATTTTTGGACATAGACTGATCAAAAGATCGTACTGAGAGGGAACAGGAATAGAAGCCCATATCAACTCTCGTCACTCAGGTCTATCCGGCAAAGGGGTGAATACGTCGCGCACTCGTTATCACATTTTCTCCCCTTTGGACTCGTCCACTTGACGATTTAATAAGGAAAAGAACTGGACAATGAGAACACAACATAGATTAGATAAACAACTTTTTCTGACTCAATAGGATTAGTAACTGATCCCCTAGGATCCCTAAGAGTGATCAAAGGGAAGTTACTCTGAACCTAGTGTTGTTACTTGCCGGCAGGGCTTTTTGAAGCGAGTGTGTTCGTACAAACTATTACGGATTTTATCCAAGTAAAATGGCATGCAGTGTTATTTATAATATGTTCTTAACGCAGAAAATCGAGCCGAAACCGAGTTTTTTTTCCTGAAACCGAACCAAACCGAAATCGAATATGACAAATGAAAACCTCTCATCTCCAATGTGAATTATATATACCCAAATGCACGCGTCCCTGTACTTTTTGGTCATCTGGAGTTGATCCCGTGATCCTGCAGTAAGTTTTCTGGTTGTTATCACAATTGTCTAGTTATTGTAACATCTGTACGGAAGCCTATTAGCTTCACGTCGTTTTTAGTTAATAAATTGTAGCTACAATTTAATAAATTGTACCAACAATTTAGCTAAATGTACTTACAATTTAATAAATTGTACCAACAATTTAGCTAAATTTTATTTACAATTTAATAAATTGCAGTTACAATTTAGCGCCTGTGCTTTTATTGGTCATGCTAAATTGTAGCTGCAATTCAAGTGGCCAGTCGGTGGCATTCGCACGTACCATGGCTCACTACTCAATCCTGCATTTACACGTTAAATAGTCGAAAATCATCATTTTGAAGGGTAAATATTAGGAGTTTGAAACAGTATGAGTTGGCGAGTTTTTTTTATTTTTGTAGAATTTTAGAGGATTGTAATGGGAATGAGAGGGTGGATGTTCAATCTGAAAGCTTATTTGACGGGCTAAGTAAGAAAGAGGCGCCCGTTCTTGAACGTTATCTTGGCGGTTCGCTTGGGGTCACTGTTGTTTAGGGTCAGATCGAAATCACTAGAACTGCGGGGTGGGGGGATTAAAAGGAGTGTTAGATAGAAAGGGAATGTAATAAGTGTAGCCTAGGAAACACGGAAGGCGTGGCATTTTGTGGCGAAAGCTTAAAAATGGCTCACTATCATAACACTCAGGCCGGCAGGATTTGGGTATTATAGCACCGCTAGTGAAAAAAATGCGCCCCAAAGAGGGTAAGCGTTTTGAGGATGTTTTCCCGACCCGGAAAAAGTTCAGTCTTTGAAGGCACAACCAGCTCCAAAATGCCTGAACATTTGTAAAGTAAAACCAACATTCTCAATTGGTAAAATATGATAGCATGGAGGTCATCCTCAATTCGAGTTAATTCCATGAGGATACTGTTATGATAAATTTAGGGTTAGTGGTGAATCACTGATAGACGACTTGACGTTTGTGCTCGAGGTTCTGAGTTCAAGCTCCTTAAGCCATAAAAGCGACCCTCACTGTATTATGGACAAGGCATTTAGTCCCAGTGCACACATTGGGAACTTCTGGTGTCAATCGCCCCAACCCTGCCTATGCTACAGGTTGCAGTTATGATGTTGGGTAACTGGTAGATGTTCATCGTTACGAGGTGGTTCTCTCTGGCTACTCTGGCTTCCTCCATCCGTAAACCTGTCCGACATAACACGACACTGGTCGTTGAAAGTGTCATGAAACCACAATAACTAATTAGGCCTAACAAAAATAACCTTCTCGTCACTTGTGGGGTTTGCGGTTGTTTTATGAATGTCCTGGTTGCATGCTGAGAGAATAAAGCCAAGGCATTTCAAAACATGGGAGTAGATTTTAGCGCCGAGTGCTTTAGCTCGGATCGAATCCAGAAATCGGGGGTGTATGTGACTAAGATGTGAAATCATGAACTCGCCGGGCGAAACCAAGCTCTCTGCATTTGGTCAGCAGTCAGGGGCGGGGCACACGGGGGTAAACATACAATTTATGCAATTTTTTATTAATTTTCTTGAAGCCAGAACTTGTTGAAGTTTTTGTTTTAAAAGCAACCATTTTCAACTTTGTAAAATTATGACTGAAACACCCTGCCCACTGTGCACGCCCTTCTCCCTATATATGTTCTGTATTATCACCAAAAGTCGTACACAAAACCTTCCCATCAATTGTTGAGGAATGGTCAGGCTGGCAAACAACCAGGGCGTCACTCATTTACGGGGTCTCACATTTCACACGGAATTGTGCACAACGATAACATTCTCTCAAATATGCAACATGAATCGCGTGAAACGATGTTTTTGAGAGGTTCAAGTGCCAGGAAATGGCTCCTTTTCCTTTTGGATTAAACAAATTTTCTCCCACAAGGCCACAAAATGGTTGATCTTGTGCATTACTTGAACCTACAGGCCCACACAGCTCGGCGCTTCCTAGGGCCCTCACTTTCTTACGGCACGTGTTATACCCCAATGATACACAATGACACCCAAGTTGCCAATGTTACCAAATAATACTCAAATTATGCCCAATAATAACCAAAATAAAAATAATTATATTTATAATAAAATGATGATGGTTTTATTTTCCCATTTCTGTTGTTAGATTTTGTTGCCGTGGCTGACTCAACCGGCGAAATGTGTGAAACATCTCAAAGAAAGAGATTATTCAGGCCATTTTAGCGAAAACAAAACAACGAACCCGATTGGTCAGTTAAATTACAGCTACAATTTAGCTTGACCAATAAAATACAGGCGCTAAATTGTGACTACAATTTTTTAAATTGTAACTACAATTTAGCTAAATTGTAGGTACAATTTATTAAATTGTAGCTACAATTTAATAACTAAAAAACGACGTGAAGCTAATAGGCTTCCGTACATTTGCATGCTGACAGTGAATCTTTCACCCAAAGAGCAGACGACACTTTCAAAGACATTCCTTGAACGAGAGTAGTATGTCAAGGGCTGGATGACCCTGATTGGGAGATCTCATCGGGGGATCTGATGTGACGTCAGAGACAAGTGACCGAGTTACTTCATGTTTTGTTGCCATGATAGTCCGTGTGATCGGTCATGTTTTGACGTCAATACCATAGTGAAACGTGGTATTAATGCACATGCGCAGCTCGTGTTGTTAGGGTTATACGTGTATCCGTCCTCCATTTTGTATATTGGAGATTGCCATCTTAGTTCCTATGGTAGCAAGTGGTTGCTATGTGACACAGAATCCCCCTAATAAGACAGTGTTGTGTTCGATTCAATGGGAGTATGTCTAATTACCACAAACAAACCAATAATCTTTAAAAATCGTTAAAAAACACCCAAAACTGCCCAAATGGACTTGGGTCTCCCCATTTTGGGCTTATAAGAGTAGCATGTAGTGCTATAAACGCGATCCTTTGTATAAGATTCAATCTAATTACCCAAATAGACCCGACAAGGTTTACTTGTGCGGATTCTTTCAGAATCTCCTGCTTCTGCCTCTCCTGGTCTATTCTCGCCATTCCTTGACTTGTTCTGTCTATGTTATGACTTTCCGGCCTACGTGAAACTCTTATAAGCCCCAAATGAAGAAATCCAAAACCGTTTCGATAGTTTTGGTTGGTTTTTGGTAGTTTGGAAGGATCATTTGGTTGTTTGTGGGAATTAGATATACTCCCGTTGAAACGAACAGACCCCTATCCTATTGGAGGGTTTTGGGTCACATAGCAACCACGTACTACTTTTGAACTATAGAAACCAAGATGACGGGCCCCAAAATACAAACTGGACGACGGTAATACGCATCACCCTAATAACAGGCTGTGCATGCGCACTAAGACCACATATCGCTATGATAATGACGTCTCTATATGGCCGATCACGCGGGCTACCACGATCAAAAACATAATGTAACTGGATCACGTGGCTATGACGTCACATGGGATCCCCGATGAAATCCCCAGGTCGACCAGCCCTTAATATGCTGAAAATTTGAATATTGATCATGACATATCACAGGACGGTAAGCATTGTGACAATAACTTGTTTGTTACGTCCACAATTAACGCTCATTGGGAATTTTCGCTGATTTGAGAAAATGTCAGCAATAGAGAAGAGTGCTGAACGATTAAGTAATGGGCCTGAACCTATTCACGTAAAGCGTGTAATCAGGATTCAATAACAGGGGGTGACTGAGCCGGTTTATTGTTTTTGGGGCGGGGAGGGAGGCATGATGATTGGAAGACCCTTTTGAGGGCTTCGGGGGCATCTGCTATCCATAACTAGGACACACCGACCGTTACCCCTTCCTCTCACTTTGGGAAGTGGGAGGAGGGAGGGGGGAATTGAGGGTCCTAGTAAGGACTTGACCTCCCACCTCAAAGAAAAGTTGTCAAAACTCAGTATTCTAAGAGTGAATATGAGGCATTTATAGCACGTGTAGCCCTATATTGGAGACACTTTTAGGACTCCATATATTATGTGAAAGTTGGTTTAAGCCGGTTTTTTATAGGGTGGGTCGGCAGCGAAACTTTAAGGTGGGCCAAGACCACCAAGGCCTCGGTGGCTAGACGACTGATTCACGTTCAAGGAATACAGAATATTTATAAATGAACAGTAAATAATTCATCTTCTTTCAGGATTTCGAGAGAGAAGTACAAGGCAGTAGACGCGTAAAAGTAAGTAATCGTCCTCTCATTTTGCTGAATAAAATAATTTTGGTACAAATAAAGGGTACCCAGGGCAGCGTAGAGCCGTAACTTACCATTACTTATTATCGTGTAAATACAAGATACTAACTAGAAATTACAAGATACTAACTTGTAATTACAAGTTCAATTCAACCAACATGTAATTTCAAGTCAGCTAATTAGTAATTATAATTTAATAACTTGTAATTAAAGTTTAATTATTTGTTATTTAGGGGATAACTATATTGTTTTTGATTGTTTGGGGCCGTAAAACTCAATTTGCGACAGTAAAACCATCGCTTACGGCCCCAAACAATCAAATACAACATAGTTATCCCCATTCTAATATAATTCGGCTGAAAATGAAGATAGTATTTGATCTCCCAACTAGAAAACAACGCCTTGTTGAAGACAAAAATTTAAATCTAAAAATACAGTCTTCGTGACGTCATTTGGGAGTTCTGAACCAAATCACGAAATATATTTTACGCTGCCACAATACAAATAATTCCAAACGTTTTAGTCATTTTATCACCAATAACAAAATAGATTTATATTTGTACTGACAACATTTATCATGTTTTGTGGCATCTGAAAACAAAATACGCCGGCTGCTTTCCCTGTTTATAGTTTAGGGTTCACCTTGAGATATTTACTTTCAGTCGGAGTCGGAAAGCACTCGAGGATTTACCATTCAAGTTAAAAATTTTGAGATGTTTGATTGGAAGTCTTTGTTTAACTGTAATAATTACTTACGGTTACAGAACAATTGTTCATTTCAAACTGTTTCTAGGAAGTGATGTCTTGTGGAATTGGGCTACTGTTATTGACATAATTGTTGCAGAACGAATACCTAGTTCACCTCTCTCAGTGGTGAACGCATTTCTGTAACTGTACATGTGGTGCCACGAACGCGGGTAACAAATTAGAAAATGAAAGGATCGCTTGCACTTGAAGTCGATGGTATAACATCGCTAGCGGATCTGTCAGAAATATTTGGCCTTGAACAATTAAAATTATTATTGCCAGTTGTCAGAATTTTGGTTTTCTATTTCGCACATGGCGTCCATAAATTCTTCATCGTACGGAAAATTGCTATTTATAAATTATATTACAATATCGCTGGCTGGTTCCACACGGTTGCCGTTAAGCCCGCCGAAATCAGTTTTTTCAACACTCATTTCATTACTCAGCAGTCTCTGCCAAACCCCTATTCCACATTAATATTAAACTTTCCAACTTCATCCTTATTAATTACAGTTAATTACAAAAATGATAGAGAACGTTTTTTTTACAGCAAGTCAACGCGTTCACAGCGTTTGTTTACATTGGATACAGTAGTCAATGACTCCAAATGGAACGAAAATAGAACGCCCACGAATACATCTTGACTTCCTGAAATAGTTTTCGACAACACAAAATTTGCGACAGGTTACGCCGATTTTACTCTCGCAATTTTTATTTTCTTAACCAATCATATTTCGAGATTTATAGTAATTGTATTAGAATACAAGTTATTAGCCTGTAATTGTAATGTTTAGCTAACAATTACAATTTAATTACTTGTAATTACAATTTAGCTAACGTGTAATTACAATTTAATATATTGCTGTGCTGTTATGTGGGTTTCGCTTGATTGTATAGTGTGGTAGTACATGGTGGAGTGTACGTGTCCCTATAAGTCTAATGATATCTACTCATGTTATGCGTTTTTCTACCCTTTGGTTGGAATGGTTAGCACGAAATGCTAGGTCATGTGGTGTTCTACTTGGATATCTATTATAGTACCATGAAATTATAGTAGCATAGTATGGATTTTCTGCACCATTTTGGACCTTTTAAGCCTTGGAGACACCTGTCGCTTGTCTAAAGTTATAGAGCCAATCACAATGTTGATTTTATGCTATTTCCCTACAATTCGATTATTCTGGAGTGTGCCCTAGAAGCATAGTTCCTTCAAAGCTCTTACATTATAACCTTTATGACTCCTAGATCACAGATTATAGCCGTCTTAATGTCTCCCGTGAATCAGTCTGGACTAATGTTTGTGGACTATTCAGGGCCACCCACAGAGGAACGTGGTTTGAGAGCTATCCCGACTACTGGAGATATCTTATTTATTTTTTTTTTATGGGTATATCGACACTTTAGACAGCCAGGGTCTCCTTGTGTCAGACAGTTTTACGAGTGGAAAAGCCGGAGCTTACGTATAACACAACCAAGCAGCGGCGAGCAATGGTCAACGCACTAACTCAACACAAGCAGGGTTAGCATTGGTGGAAAGCAAGTGCATCACCGACATGCAGTGCACCTTAGTACACAGCGCCACCGTGGTCCCTCGTGGAGAGTCGATATTAGTTGCCTTACCCAAGGCTACAGGGTACGGAATCGAATCGCGGACCTTTCGGTTTGAAGGCCAATGCTCCAACCACTGAAATTCCCCGCTCCCACACCAACCACTACGACTATTAAACCCGCGATTAAACTGACCACTACACCAACAAACGTAACAACAGCTGCACAATCAACCGCTATCTGAGGTCCCCTTATAGTCCAAAGTAGTCATCGGAAGTGCCCAAATCATCACTGTCTTCAATACATAAATGGGTCGTGCAGTCTCCAAACCACTTACATCATAACCCAAAACTTGACCCGAAATAGTCCCCGAACAACTATCTTCTGAAATGGAACCACTGTAGTCCATATAGTCCCCAAACTATGTTCCTCTGATATTGGTCTCCAATGGTTCACAAGTGTCCATATTAGTTCAGACTGATCCATATGAGCCCTAAGATAGCTAAAATGTAGGATCAAGGTGGCATAAAAGTTGGTTTTCAACAGGTGTCTGTCTTCAGTGCTAAAGGGCACAAAAGGGGTATAGAAAATCCATAATATGCTACAATACTAAACAACAAAGTAGAGTAGTACCAACAACACCAACATTACGCACTATCCGTAGCAACCATAAAGTAGTAAAAATCATAACATGACTAGCTACCGCCAAGGGCTAATATTAGACGAATATGGACACACAAAGTCCACCCTGCAATACAAGCATGTCCCACATAACCGCTTGGCAATGTAATAAATTGTATAACACGTTATTAAATTGTAATTACGAGCTAGCTCACATGAAATTGCAAGTCAGCTAACTTAAAATTTCAAAATAACGTGTATGTACAGGATAGTAACTTGTAATTACATTTTAGTATATTGTAATTACAGTTTAGTGTCACATAATTACAATTTAGTATTTATTGCAAGATAAATGATAGTGAGTGGCCGCTCTTTGCTGTCAATATGACATCATTAAATGTTTGCCTAATACGCAGGGACGTAGCAACAGTGTGGGGTGGGTGGGGGGGGGGGGGGGGGTGTGTCATCCCCCAAATCTCGGCCAAAATTTCCTACAATTGGAAATTCGAAGGGCAAGTGATGAGTAGTTGGAAGTTCCATCAGTTTGGATTTTGGAGCTTCTTTGGCGATGCTGATGTCGTCTTTACTTCCCGAAATTCCAAATCGGTAAAAATTCTAACTGTTACTATTTGCAACTACAGCGAACGCAATATCGAGCTTCATAAGTATGCAAGATGTCAATCGGTGCGAGATTTCTACAGTACGTTTACTTATCGTAATAAAAAAATCCTCAAGATGCGCTTCAATAAAATCGCACCATGTAAAATCTTTATCCTGAGTTAATTACATCATTCACAGTTACAAAATGATGAAATATCGAAAATTGTTCGTCCATGCATAAGATCTGATTTAATGTAGAGTGTGAATTGCTCAAAGTTCTCAGCTTGAGAATTTGATTAGAACATATTGAATTCCCAGAATATACCAAATAATAACAACCTGATAATTCTATCATAAATGTGTTGGCATTTCAGTTACTAGAATCAATTTTATGCCCCCTTTCATGGCTTTATTTTCAAATTTTCTCTCGGTTGTGAATTTCCAACTAAGGGGAGGGACCGGAGTAGTAGGAGAGCGATGAAACGTGCCAATTCAGCCGGACCCCGGCCCGGACCCCGGAAGTGACGTCATGTCACGTGACCCAGTGACGCCATGTTGTGTTGTCATGGTAATCTGCGTGAGGGGGCCATCTTGTGACGTCATCTCCATAGTAATGCGTGGTGTGAGTGCGCATGCGCAGCGCCTGTTGTTAGGGTGATACGTATTTCCGTCGTCCATTTTGTATACTAAAGGCCGCCATCTTGGTTTCTATGGTAGCACGTCGTTGCTATGTTACTCAATGGCTTATAATAAGATAGAGGTATGTTCGGAGTGTATGTTCCTTTGTACAGGAGTAAGTTCCAGATTCGTAGAACTACCACAAACAACCCGACAAATTTTACTATTTCGAAATCTTTCAGCCAGGGTCACCTTGTGGCAGACAGTTCTACGCGTGGAAAAGCCGGAGCTTCCATATAAAACAACCAAGCAGCGGCGAGCAACGGTCAACGCACTAACTCAACACAAGCAGGGTTAGCATTGGTTGAAACCAAGTGTATCGCCGACATGCAGTGCACCTTAGTACACAGCGCCACCGTGGTCTCTCGCGGAGAGTCGATATTAGTTGCCTTACCCAAGGATACAGGGTAAGGGATCGAATCGCAGACCTTTCGGTTTGAAGGCCAATGCTCCAACCACTGAAACTCCCGGCTCCCACACCAACCACTACAACTATTAAAGCCGCGATTAAACAAACCACTACACCAACAAAACGTAACAACAGCTGCACCATCAACCGTCGAGCAGTATGTCGAGTCACTCGACCGAGCAATTGCTCCATAGCTCATTTGCTCAATGGACTTCGAGTCGTTTGAGCAGTATGTCGAGTCACTCGATCGAGCAATTGCTCCATAGCTCATTTGCTCAATGGACTTCGAGTCGTTCGAGCAATATGTCGAGTCACTCGATCGAGCAATTACTCTAAAGCTCATTTGCTCGATGGGCTTCGAGTCATTCGAGCAATGACTTATCAGTAACTGATCGATAGCTTATTGGGAGAATTTGGGGTATATATGACCTGGAGTGGCCTAGAAGGCTGGGCCAAACAAGTAATAGTATCCTCAGATAAGTATCCTCAAATAATATAATACCGGGACATAGGTATTCTCAAATACGGAAATGAGTCGAAGAGTCACTCGAACGAGCAATTACTCGATAGCTCATTTGCTCGATGGACTTCGCGTATTTCGAGCAATGACTTTTCAATAACTGCTCGATAGCTTATTGGGTTTGGGAATGATATAGGTTTTTGATATACACAAGGAAAATAACTCTGCATACAGATTATGAGAAATCAAGTAATCTGATTGGTTAGCGCCAGCAAAGTGAACTGTTTGGGTGATCTAGATAAATGAAACAACAAGAGTACACGGAATAGGGTCATAACTAACAAGAACACACCAGAAAAGCTAAACATAGTACCAAAAAGCTAAAACTGTTCCAACTGAGGGGTCTTCTACTGGAGTATACTCCGGGACAAAGGAGCATGGTCAGATAGACGAAGACTAATACATATATAGACAGAAGCAGAGAATTCTGAAAGAATTCGAAATAGTAAGACTTGTCGGGTTGTTTGTGGTAATTCTACGAATCGAGAAATTATTTCTGTACAATGGAACCAACACTCCGAACATACTCCTATCCTATTATAAGCCATTGGGTAACATAGCAACCACGTGCTACCATAGAAACCAAGATGGCGGCCTCCAGTATACAAAATGGACGACGGAAACACGTATCACTCTAGCAACACGCGCCGCGCATGCGCACTCACTCCACGCATCACTATGGAGATGACGTCACAAGATGGCCGCTAACGCGAGTTACCATGGCAATACAACATGGTGCTACTGGGTCAAGTGACATGATGTCACTTCCAGAGTCCGGCCGGGGTCCGGCTGAATTGGCACGTTTCATCGCTCTCCTACTACTGACCGGGATGGAGAAACTCAAAAATATTTTCTGAATAACGAAAACTTTTCAACTTTTGCCTCGAAAACAGTTTATGACCCACTAACTAGAACGAGTGTTGACGTTACAGATCAAAACGGTCTATACTACAACATCATTCCGACACACCCAATCCCTAACAAAGTGATGTGAGGTTGTCAACGTGAGTAGCAAAAGCAGTCAACGCTAACGTCTCTGTAACGTCGCGTGCACACAATGATGTCAGGATGTCACTGACAACGTCATCCTACTTACAACATCATAATTACTGGCTAATTAGGACAGCCGTGTGTTCTAAATTGGGCTTAGCATTTCATAATTATGAATGACTCACACCTAATTAGGACACCTTTTTTGTTAGGGCATCCGAATGTCCTTATGAGGACTTAGTATGTCATAATTATGAATTACTAACACCTAATTCGGACATACCGGGTCGAAAGATTTTCACATCCATTACGCCTCCATACGTCTAGATATTGTTTGATATGAGTGGACAAAATCTTATGTCATACAGGACCTGTTGATTTTTATGACAAAAATGGTGAGATTCTTTTTATGCCAAAACCTGTTGATCTCTATTGCAAAACTGTGTGACCCAAGTCTGACATCTTCAGGAGAGCGATTTATTCGCTCGCCTACAGCTCGCCTTAAAAAACTGAGGAGGGCGAAAATTAGTCCTCCTAACCTTAGAAAATAATGATTACCACAACAGCCTATTCCTAAAGCCCACGGATGTGGGAGGGGCAGTGTAGCCATCTCACAGAGACTACCTCGTTAGCAGCATCAAATAAAATGTACAAAGCCCACTAGGTAGAACTCATTAATAGTACAACTTCATTTTGACACTTTTAGCTTTTTGTGAGGCTCAGGAGAGCTAATCGCTCCCTTAGGACATGTGAGGACAGCGAATTTTAAACCTCCTGCATTTTGAAGAACGCTTGGCCTGGTGACCCCGGATTATTACAATACCTGGCGATTTATATTGGTCTCCAACAATCCACAAGTGTCCGAATTAGTTCAGACTGATCCATGTGAGCCCACCCAACAATGGCTAAAATATAGCCTCGAGGAGGCATAAAGTCTATAATGAAGGAGCTATGATGGTTCGTTTACGATAATTGAGTGCACGCCAATACGATGGAATTGCGGGAAAGTAGCAGAAAATTAGAAGGGAGGAAGTTTTTTATGGTTTTCGACAGCCAACAGGTGCCTGTCTTCAAAGCTAAAGGACACAGAGGTCGGAGGGGGTAAAGAAAATCCATAGTATGCTACCACATTAGATAACAAAGTAGAGTAATACAAACAACACCGCGTGTCCTAACATTACGCAATACCCATAGCAATCATAGTAGGAAAAAAGCATAACATGACTAGCTAGTGTCAAGGGCTAATATTAGACGAATATGGACACACAAAGTCCATCCTGTACTACCGTGCTAGACAACAAAGCATGCCCCACATAACCGCTTGGCAATGTACTAAATTGTATAACAAGATATTAAATTGTATTTGCAGGTTAGCTAACTTAAAATTTTAAAATAATTTAGTTAGTAACGTGTAATTACATTTTAGTATTTTGTTATTACATTTTTACAGTTTGGTGTCTCGTAATTACAAGTTAGTATCTATTGCAAGATAAGTGATGATCAGTGGCGGCTCTTCGCCTCCATAATATCATTAACTATTTACCTAATGCAAGCAAACGACATTCGCAAAAACATTTTCTGCATAACTAAACAGTTTTCAACACAGCTTATGACCCCCTACCCCCTAACTGGAACGAGTGTTCTGATAATTTTTACATTACAGATCCAAAAGGTCCATACTATCATATAATTCTGACACATCCAGACCGAAACAAAGTAATGTGAGGTTGTACACTGCATAGCAAACGTAGTCAACGTCGACCTCTCTGTAACAAAGTCAACCTACTTACTATGTCATAATTAGAGGCTACTACCGCTAATTAGGACACCCATGTGTTCTATGTGGGGCTTAGTATTTCTTAATTATGAATTACTCAAACCTAATTAGGATACCTTTGTCCTAGTTACCGTATGTCCGAATTAGGACTTGGTATGTCCTAGTTTGGCATTATTAACCGCTAGTTGGGACAAACAGGGCGTCACTGACAACGTCAGTAGTATGTCAGGTTGAGGTCTACCCTTTTTACCAGGACCTCGAGGTCAGACCATAACCGGGGTTATTGACCCCGGCGCCCAAATCCGTTAGGCCTCCCCTCTCCCTCTCCCCTCTCTTCTCCACACTAGGCCTAGGTTTTTTGAGGCACCCTCTCACCCTACCCGCCGTATGTACCCTATTTTTAGGCTATCCCTCCCTAAAGACCATTAGGGGTCCAGACTATGTATAGCCCATTTAGGCTTTGCCCACATTGTTTAGGCTTTCATTGTATGTGGCTCCCCCTCCCCAAAAGCCAGTCCCTCCCTATCAAAGCCCTGGGTTGTTCCTCCTCTTCCGAAGACTAGCCCAAAGCTTGGGGACTTCCAAACTGAGGCGTCCATTGAGTACTAACAAAGAGTTCCCCCTCCACTGCCCCACGTAAATTTCGAGCTCTGTTGGTGTATTTAAGGTAAATGTTGTCAAGAACATGTACACGTAACTACAAAGACTAATTTGAAGACTACCTGGGTTTAGACATGTCATAAAGGAATTATGATAGAGAACACCTGGTCTTTGTCAATGCATAGATAATGGTGATTAAGATAGAGAGAATCTTTGTTTATAAGAAGATATGATAGTGTCACGTTGTATAATTATGCAAATAGATAAGGGACAACTGGTATGTTTGATTATGTCATAGATAAAGGTATTATGATAAAAGGCTCCTTTGTTTATAAGAAGCTTAATATGATAAAGACCATGTACACTGTTTGATTATGTCATAGATAAGATGGTGTCACGTCGCAGGTGTTCGATAACCCAGTAAGATCGCGGCGGTGTCTGATTGGTCAAACAGTTGTCCTATTAGATCGTCCCACACGGCGGTATGTTCCAGGGGACCAATAGATAAGCGTGTTGCAAAATTATCCCACGCAGGCGTTCTCTGATTGGTCAAACAACTGTCCAATCATATCGTGCCATGCAGTATTTTCTGTGTGACGAATAGATGAGTGATCCGGAGTGTTGTAGTAAACTACTATAGCATGCTCAACTCATAGGTAAGCTGAAAAGGAATGAACAACTCTAAATTTTCTCTCTATTAAATTTTATTTTCACATAAAATCAGTTTTACAAGTAATTAATTGGTTTTACAATAGTCAAAATGGATTTGCAATCAGACTCACATATTCACAAGTAATTTGTTCAAAGCGAAAATGGTTTTACAATCAATTAAAATGGATTTACAGTCAGTCAAAATGGATTTTCAATAAGTTTTTACAAGTAATTTTACAATTTCACCATTAGTAATTTCTACAATAAGTAGTTTTACAATACTTTACAGGTAAGCATACAATAAACATAATTAAATGTTTAGTAAATGTCTTTTGTCCCTGAAAAGGGGCAGTTTTTGTTGTTGTCCTTCTTCTGGACTTTCTCTAGTTATGATCCCAAGCTGTCTGCACATCCGTGTATTTTCTTAATAATGGATCAAACGAAGATTATAACTTGTCTGATTCTGACGAGAGCACATATTCAGAGTCAGACGATAGTGAGACAACCACTGAAAGTGAATATTCAGAAGAGGAAGATGGCGAAACGAACATAATAGACACTTTAATCATAAGAGCATATGAAGATAATATAGCTAAATTTCAGAGATTGAAAGTGCCGTACATAGAAAATGGCTTGCCCACAGCCGAGGCCACCAAAGTGGCCAGGGAAGCTCTTAGAGACAGCATGAGAGCTTCCCTCTGTAGAAGATTATTTAAGGCAATGAGTCGAGTAAGGCACTTCAGACAACATCCGGTCTATGGAAAAATTAGAAAAAATGCTCAGCGACTTGCCCCATTTCAGGGACAAAAGACAGTTACTGAACATTTAATTATGTTTATTGTATGCTTACCTGTAAAGTATTGTAAAACTACTTACTGTAGAAATTACTTATGGTGAAATTGTAAAATTACTTGTAAAAACTTATTGAAGATCCATTTTGACTGATTGTAAATCCATTTTAATTGATTGTAAAAATATTTTCGCTCTGAAAAAAATTACTTGTAAATTTGTAAATCTGATTGCAAATCCATTTTGACTATTGTAAAACCAATTAATTACTTGTAAAACTGATTTTATGTGAAAATAAAATTTAATAGAGAGAAAATTTAGAATTGTTCATTCCTTTTCAACTTACCTATGAGTTGAGCATGCTATAGTAGTTTACTACAACACACCGGATCACTCATCTATTCGTCACACAGAAAATACTGCATGAAACTATCTGATTGGACAGTTGTTTGACCAATCAGAGAATGCCTGCGTGGGATAATTTTATAACATGCTTATCTATTGGTCCCCTACCTAGAACATACCGCCGTGTGGGATGATCTGATTGAAACAAGTGTTTGACCAATCAGACACCTGCTACGATCTTACTGGGTTATCAAACACCTGCAATGTGACACCAGTAGGTGGTGATTGGGGCTACGAGGACAATTTTTCAAAAAACTGTACACATACATGTACGTGTACCCCCATAGGGATTCAGTGTTAAATCCTGTACAGAGTGTAAAAAACGTTGTTTTTACATGGTGTCCCAGAAGCTGCAAACGCAGTTATCGCCTTTTAGATCGTTCAAACAGCCGTTGGCGAATGAGTGCAAATTCGACACATCACTCGGAAGGGAAAAATGTACGAAATTCGAAGAAACGTCAACCTAAAGAAATCTTCTCGCCGTTTCCAATGTGGATTAGACCTTCAATCTATTGTTGGTGAATGCCG
This sequence comes from Pictodentalium vernedei, assembly GCA_031216915.1. Taxonomy (NCBI): domain Eukaryota; kingdom Metazoa; phylum Mollusca; class Scaphopoda; order Dentaliida; family Dentaliidae; genus Pictodentalium; species Pictodentalium vernedei. The sequence continues at coordinate 76,858,344 of CM062294.1, forward strand.
GCAAAAAATGCTTTGAGGCTTCTAGGACAGCATAAAAATATGTTTTGCGGCTTCTAGGACACCGACGTTCGTGATTGCATTCCACGCGGCCGAGGGTGTGATCCGATTGGTAAAAACGATTTGAGAATTCTAGGACAGGAAAAATCGATCTCAAAACGTTTTCTCGACGTTCGCCAACCGTCTAAAGTGGGTGTAAAGTGAAGTTACCCATCGAGGATTTTTTCCAAACTAAACAGAAAAATCCTGAGTTTGGAAAATTAGAACCGATGGAAATCATCTCTCCACGTTTACCATCGCTGTAGTGCGATCGATCACCGAAGAAATCATTGGAGGGGACTGACAAAAACGTGAAATCCTCGCTAAATCATTTCATTCTTGTTCTCGGTGTAAATAAATGGTTTTTCATTCAATAAAATCAAACGGTGAAATTGCGTTCCACTTAGATAGGTTTAAGAGGTAAATTGAGTTTTAATTGACTACTATGATAATGTTCACTTGTGTCTCAGTTCGAGAGACATGAATAAACACCTTTTGACGAGACACAGTTCCCATGTTTTCTCCCATGGTGTGAATAATCGGTGATGTGATCTTTAACTCGTTTGAGGGCAAATGCATTTATCGAGGTTTCATTTGTAAAATGTTTTTCCTCAGCTGTTTTTAGTTATGTATATTAAAGACAGAAGATTTTATTTACTTAAAAACATAAAAATAACTACATTTAATTTTGAGAATAATGAAATAACCGACGTTGCCACAATCTAAAAAGGAAATATTAATAATTCAGAGAACAAAAATGTTTTTACACATCAAAGATTCCAAGCAAAGAGATGAACTCCTCGACGAATATGAACGAGTCAATAAAAGCATTCGATCCGCCGACAGAAGCAGACGATTGGGAAAGATGGAATTAAGACGAGAGACCACCAAACTATTTAAACCCGTGACGGAGGTTCAGGAATGAAACAAGAAGGAGATCATTGAAGAACTGAGGTCTATAAAAGAGAGTTCTTTGAGAACGGGTTCGTTGCCTAGTAGTTTTACAAGGGAGTTTTCCTTTCAAAGATCACCACCGAATTACGTTCCCATGAGAATTGAAACCGATGTGAATGAGAGCGATGATGCAGCTTCGACTATCACCACTGATAGCATTGTGTCGTCCGAGGATGGTGGTAAGAGAGATCTGTTGTATGGAATTTATGGGATTCTAGTGGAAGGACTTTCGTGGGCGATACTGAAGTGCAAGAGGATGATGAAAATTTAATCGTCGGTTCGAATAGGTATGAATTAACTCCTGGACTGCGCAAATTGCTCCTTTTTGACAAGCCTGGAGATTACACGGATCAGGATTTCAACAATTACGGCGACATTCTGGTTCAGACTCACGCCATGAAGAGAAATAACAATGCCAGAGAAACGAGACCTAAGGCTAACAGAGGTTACAAGTGGATGCAGGTGGTGAAACCCATATGGGATATGAATAAGAAATTCATCGAATCAGTGACTGGAAAAGGAGTGAGAACCACTTTTTTCCGAGCGATTCTGACGCTGTGTCTGAGAGATTGATATTGTTGACGGCTAGTCAGCGTGCTGGTGATACTGGAGTGGATAATGAGATAGTGAGCATATGCGACGAATTGTTGAGGCAGAAGGTCTTGAATAGACGAGATTATAAAAGGCTGATGAACGAATTGAAGGATTGATATATATATATAATAAGTAGAGAGAACAAACAAAACATAGATAAATAAAAAAAAGTAAATCTACACTAAAAATAATAAAAGTATTTAAACAACAAACGATTTACGAGTGAAAAAAACAAAATATATATTATAAAATAAAAATATGTTGATGATAAAGAACAGGGCATACGTTAGAACTTATGTTCAAGGCGGTTCTGTCATTGTTGATTCTATAATGTGAGCATTCACGAGCAATGCAGGTAGAAAACTTGCATCAACCGCGTTTGAGGTTGGTAAGAAGACGGCTTTGGATGCTGGTAAGAAAGCTCCTTCCAATGCTAGTGGTAGGATCGCTTCTGTGGCTGACAAGAGGGCAGCCAATGCATTGATCAACAAGTTGATCAGTCTGCTGGCGAAGCGAGCTACGTTAGAGTAATCGCCGAAAAGTTGGAAAGATTTTAAGGATGCTGTGGTACCCATACAAGATTTAGCCAAATTGACGAATGGATCTGGATTGAAGAGAACTCACGATGGTGTAATATAAATAAATAATATTTATAAAACTAAGTTTGAAAAAACATAAAAATTGTGTTTGAAAATCTAAAAAAATAACAAAAAAAAATAAAAAAGATGAATATTAAAGATATGTCTTGGAACGACGCCACGACCAAGGTGTCGAATAATGAGTTCTTTCTCAAAAGCATAAAAGGGTTGATAGTGGGAAAATCGAATTGTGGAAAGACCAATCTTTTGATGAATCTGTTATCGCAACCCAACTGGTAAGGTTACAACAGATTATTCATGTTTGGCAAGTGTTTGTTTCAAGCCGAATACAGATTGCTTCAAGAGTGCATGGATCGTAGATTGCCCAAGGACGTCATAGCCAGAATTTTTGACAGTAGGGGGAATTCGACAAAAGTGAAGCTTCTCTTTCGACCATTTTGGATGGTGCAGCGATGGAATTGATGAAGAGAAATGCGTCTTTGAACGTCGAGTGTTGATTTTATGAGAATGCTAGCGACGTTCCAGATCCTAGAGAATTGAAATTGGAAGATAAGAATCTCATGATTTTCGACGCTCTGCTTTTGGAGAGATAGAACCGAAGCGAATTGTATTATGTTAGGGGTCGTCACAGCAACGTGGACTCTTTCTACCTGTCTCAGAATTCGTTTTGACTGCCCAGACAGACGATAAGGGAGAACACTAATTTCATGTGTCTCTTTTGCCAGGATCTCAAGAATCTCAATCACATCTACGGAGATCACGTCGCAAATGACATGAGCATAGCAGAATTCAGGAGATTCTGCAAGAGGGTTTGGGATGGAGCACTTTACAATTTCATTGTGATCGATTTGACTAGCGAATTTAATCACAGAAAATATCAGAGCGGATTCGACAAGTTTCATGTTTCTGATGATAATAAAATAGAGAGCGAAAACAAAAATTAGAAAATAATAATAAATCATCAATAATTTAGTTTTGAAAAAATAAATAAAAATTAAAAATATAATGTTCGGACAAGGAGAATTGTTAGAACAGATAGCCGAAAATAGGGCTGCAAAACAATCCATTCAAATCATGGTGAGTGGCGATTCCACTCCATTTGCGATGAAATTCGAACCTTCCATCGAATTGCATAGAGAGAAAAGATACAAGATGGCGTTGGTGAATTTGGAGACTTATTATTCCTTTCCCAACATCACCGAAAAGAATAACTCATTCAAATATTCCGACAGAGTGGATTGGTTGGAGATTCGAATTCCCAAAGGAAGTTACGACATAGACGATTTGAACAATTACATTCAAATGCGAATGAAGACGGATGGAAAGGGAAGCAACAAGATCAGACTCGCTCCCAACTCTAATACCTTACAGACGATGTTGGATTTGGAAAATAATTTTCGAGTGGATTTCAGCACGGACGATTCTATAGGCAAAATGCTGGGATTCAATCGAAAGATGTATCGAGGCCATGCCGCATCTGAAAATACGGTTCACATTCTCGCAGTCAATAGCATTCTGGTGAATGTGGATGTGATTGCTGGAAGCTATGTGAATGGTAGTGCTCAACCGATGATCTATTCCTTCTTTCCAAACGTGTCGCCGGGTTATAAAATCGTGGAACAACCTCGAAATTTAGTTTATCTACCCGTGATTTTAGACACGATGTATAGTCTCAAAACCACGTTGATGGATCAAAATGGTGAACTGCTAGATCTTCATGGAGAGAGGGTGACAATACGAGTTCACATAAGAGAAATATAAAAAAGCAGAAAAAAATATATTGTGTATATATATAAATAAGAAAATAAAATAAATGCAATATCAATTTACAAAAATTATTTAATATATATAATTATCATTAAAACAAAAAAAAACAATTGAACAAAATATATTTAAAAAAAAGAAATATGACTGAATTCGTGGTTAAAAACATGAACATATCCAAATGACAGAGGGAGAAACTTGAGAGAGCATTCAATCGAGGCAAGCCAGCGAGATTCAAATTCACTTAGAAAGATCGGTCAAGTGACGGTAACGATCAAATCGCCTGGACCAGAACTCATATCAAAAGGATGGAGAAAGCGATTCATGAATGAAGAGGGTTGAGGGTGAGATTGAGTCCCACTCAACTGAAATACAATTTGAGAATGAAAGGTGTTTTTCTACCGCTATTGGCAGGAATTGCAATAAAAGCATTGCCCTTTGCCGCAAAAGCATTGCCCTTTCTCAGGCAGACTCTCGGCGTGGGAGCTCTCTTGGGACTCGCGAGTTCGGCAGTTGAGAAATTAATGGGTGGCAGTGAACTGTTTTTGAAGAAGGGAGGAGCTGTGTGTTGCGTCCACATAGACGACAACAGTGAAGGATTGTATCTAGAACCCGTTAGAGGTGGCAACTCTTTCAGTGGAAACAGTCTCTATCTGAAGAGTGGACGGAACGTTGAGCAACTCGGTAAGGGTTTGCTGTTTGGTGAGAATTCACCATTTAAGAATATACCAATTTTGAGTATGTTATTATAAAGTAAAAAAATATATAACTATATAAAATATAAAAATATAAATAAAAGAAAGTATAAAAAATAATATAAAAAAAATGGATAAAAAGGTAGACTTTTTTTTTGAACGATAATGATAAATATCACAGGATAGAATGGGAAAAAGATGTGGAAAAACAAATGGATGCTAATGATGGATATCTTAGGAAAGAACTGAAAAAAAGAGTTTAAAAAGGATTGGGATAGATGGTGGAAATAAAAAGGAAGAAGAAGAATGAGTTGTTTTCCTCCACCACCACTACCTTCTGAAGAGAATGGTAATGATGTAGTGTTGCCAAGAGATGCACCACATACGTTCATAATTATGATAGAGAGAAACAAATGTGTTGTTATAAAAAAAAGTAATATATCCAAAAAAAAAAGGAAAAGAAGAATCAACGCTGAAGTTTGAGAAAAAAAGGAGACATTATTATGGAGAAGAAGAAGAAGAAGAAAGAAGGAGGAGGAAAACAAAAAACAAAAGTAATGAGATCTAGAGGTGTTCAACCTCTCTAGATCTCATTACTTTTTTTTCCTACTTCTTCGCTAAAAATCAGTCTTTCTATTGTTTTTTTTATATTTCCAAGTCTGTTATTAGCATGCTGATGGTTGTGTCTTCTCCTTTTTCGCAAATGTGTTGAACGTTTATCTTCACTTTTGCGAGTTTTTTTACTTTGGTCAATGCGCACTCACCACCCGATGCGTTCATGAGTTCAAGAGAGATTTTTGGATATATGTAACTTCTGTAGTGCAATGACAAATCGCTCTTGTCAAATTCTCTGTCTTTGGCAACAACGATATTCTGCAGATCGCTTTCATACTTGTAAAACAAATCGAGCGTGGCTTCATCCAATTTCAAAGGCATGCTATATTTGTCATATTTGTGCTCTAAGCCCTTTGTCTCGACCTCGTTCAATTCGATGACGTCGTTTTGTTGTAATCTGTTGATTTTACAACCAAGTTTCTTACACGTTTCGACTTGTTTCAATGTCAATTCGCATCTTTTAGGTTTTGTTGTCATGATCAATTATTTGTTTTTTTGTTTTATGAAGTATTGCAAATAATATATATTTTTTGAATTTTGTGTTTAAATAATTTGTTAAAAAAGTTTGTTTTTTTTTCTCTATATATATATACAAAAATGTTTTTAATTTTAATTTCTTTAATGTGAAAAATTTTTTTTTGTAAAAGTGTTTTTTTTCTCTTTATATATATAAATAAAAAGTTTAAATTTTAACATCTTTTTTTCTCATATTAATTCAATTTTTTCTCACATTAAGGAACATAAAAATCGATTAATCTTTTTTTTGTTTTTTTTTAATTTTATGTTTTAATTAATGATTTGTTAAAAAGTTTTTTTTTTCTCTCTCTATATATATATATACAAAAAAGTTTTTAATTTTCTATAATGTGAAAATTTTTCTAAAAGTGTTTTTTTCTCTTTATATATATATAAATAAAAAGTTTAAATTTTTATGTCCTTTTTTTCTCATATTAATTCAATTTTTCTCACATTAAGGAACATAAAACATTGATTAATTTTACCCCAAAAAAAAAAAAAAAATTCACATTAAAGAAAATTAAAATCTTGTATATATAAAGAGAAAAAACTTTTTTAACAAATTATTATTTAAATACAAAATTCAAAAAAAATATATTCTTACAAATGAAGCAAACAAATAAAAAAATGGAAAATTTAGATGAGTGTACCATACCTCAGTTAAACAAGATTTGTAAAAAATAAAAAATTCCAAATTTCAGAAATCATAGAACCAAATCAAAAAAATTAAAGTCATACAGGAGTATCATTCACAAGGCGATAGAAAGAAAAAAATCGAAAGATCGAAAGTGAATAAAGTTAAACAGATTCGAACTGCAAAAAAAATAAGCTGATTGCAGTAACACCTGATGATAGAAAACGAAACGCCGAGCGTGATGAAAAACTTAGAGAGATACTTGAGGAGTTATGTAGTTGGCTCGATGAAAAGGCAAACAAAATGCCGATAGCAACGACATCCAAAAACGTTCCAGGTGCACAAAATGAGAAGAAAATGGTGGCGAAGGGAAATGAAATATCGACATAAAAAAAAAAACTGTTTCGGTTGAGAAAAATACGAAGACGATCAAACGAAAAGCCATCGAAGAACTTCAAGTTTCAAAAGAAAATAAAAAAAACAAAAAAACGAAAACGAGTGATGCAGTTCAGAATCTAGACAAACGTGATATATTGAACAAAATTCGATGAGCAATCGACGAAGGGAAAGGAGAAGAATATGTAGGATGAATCATCACAAAAGCATTCCAATTGAATCCCGTAGAATGGGAGAGTGCGATCAAAGGCATTTTTAAAACTTTTGACGTGGTTCCCTCGTTCAAGAAAGTCGATTCAAAATTGTTCATGGAACGGGTGAAAAAAAAAGTATTGGATTTGTTTCATGAACACATGGACGTGGGACTAAAAATTAAGATGACACTCCATTGCTTGATGAATAAAATCGATGTGAATTCCGGCGAGAGCATCATGAAAGATGCATATTTCAGATCTAATATCCAACACATATTACGAGGTCAGATTTATCGGACATTTTTGAAATGATGAAAGACAAGATGTTGACGTCTCTCACAAATTATCAACATGGAGGTAGTAATTGGATGTTCGAAGAGGTGTTGAATCTCGAAATTCACGTCACCAAAAACGACTCGTTGAAAGCATCTTCCTACATGGAATTACCATATTTCTTAGCTGAAAAACCAGCCGTGATCAACATGAGAAATAAAGATGATTGGTGTTTTAAATGGGCAATCACCTCCACTTTATACACCATTGAAATCCATCCTGAAAGAGTTTCTCGTTACAAGGAGACTTCTAAAAATCTCGATTGGACCGGAGTGACTTTTCCAACGCCGTTAAAAGACATCGAACGTTTCGAGGTTCAAAATCCCACCATAGCGGTGAATGTCTTGGGATACGATGAGGAAAAATGAATGATCTATGCTCTCAGACAGACTTCGTATCTCGGAAGAGAAAAGATGATTATTTTATTATTGATTTCGAATGGTGACTAGCGTCATTATTGTTGTATTAAAAATCCGAGTCGATTACTGTCGAGACGAAATAATAAACATAAACAAAAGATATGTTTATGTTGCAACTGCATGAATGCGTTTCACAGAGAAAAATCGTTAGCGAAACATCAGGAATATTGCAACGAAAATCAAGGCGTCGCCATCGAAATGCCTAAACCCAACACCATCATGAACTTTCGTGATCACAACAGAAGATTAAAAGTACCATTCGTCATGTACGCCAATTTCAAATGCTTCACCATGAAAATGAGTTCCTGCCAAACCGACGCTCTTTGAAGTTATGATGAAAGATATCAAAAACACATGCCTTCGGGCTATTGCATTTACGTGAAATGTGCTTTCGACTCAAAAGACGACATGGGTCCCTTCACCTACATGAAATGGTGAGAAGATGATGACGTGGCTCAAAGGTTCGTGGAAGAGTTGGAATCGAAAATTCAAATTTTATATGACAAATTCAAAACTCCGGCAAAAATGATCATCACACAAGGGCAGCAGGACGAAAATAACAGAGCCATCGAATGTCACATATGCAGACAATTGTTCGACGAGAATTAGGAGGAAAATAAGAAGGTGAGAGACCATGATCATTACACGGGTCTGTATTGCAGTCCGGCTCACAGCAAGTGTAATTTAAGATATTGAGACACCTCTTTCTATCCAGTGATATTTCACAATCTCTCGGGTTACGACAGTCATCTGTTCGTGAAAAATCTCGGCACCTCCCACGAAGAATTAACTTGCAGCACGAACAGCGAAGAAAGATACATTACCTTCATGAAATGGAAGCTGGTGAAGAAAAGAGTAATCAATGGAGAGACGGAAGAAAAAACGAAATCCATACGTAGAGGCATATGTTTCATTGACAGTTTTAACTTCATGTCGACCACTCTGGAAAAATTAGTCAATAACATGAGCAAGGATAAATTTAAAATCACGAGCGAACACTTTGGAGAACGAGTAGATGTCATGTTGAGGAAAGGAGTCTCTCCTTACAATTACATGAACGATCTAATGAGATTCGACGACACCGCGCTACCTTCAAAAGAAGATTTTTATTCGAAATTATACGAATCCGACATTTCTGACAAGAATCACGAACATGCCAAAAACATGTGGAAATCGTTCGATGTGAAAACCATGAGAGATTATCACGATCTCTATCTGAAGACCGATGTTCTGCTCTTGGCAGACATGTTCGAAAATTTTCGAGACGTCTGTCATCGAAATTACGATTTGGATCCAGCTTGGTATTTAACTGCACCCGGTCTGCCGTGGGATGCTCTGTTGAAGACCACTGAAGTCCAGTTGGAATTATTATCTGATGTGGACATGTTGCTCATGTTCACTTTCATTTTGATGGTGCCGATCGGCCCCAGCCCCATAAACGGCCCCTAAAAAAAATTACGGGGCCGATCAATCGGCCCCGCAAAAAAAGGTAAATCCCAAACATGTTATTGATGAATTGAATGGGTTGTCTCCATTTCAGTTTTTGTACGTAATATTGGTACAAAATTCTAACAATGCTGGTGTCCGCGCAGCTGATGGAACGCAACCCGAGTACATAAAAAATTATAATTTTAAGACTGTCATCAATGTCGAAATTTAATGCAAATAAAACGATTCTTGTCAATACATTCAATCAATTTTCATGAAGTTGAAACACAACCGGATGGTGATGGGAAATCATATGTTTTCAAAAGTTACCTGCAAACTTTGCAGCAGGCATCAACACTTAGAGGCAGTGATGCGGGCAGCTCCCAAAGGGAAAATACATACTATTCTTTCACTTCAATGTATTTTCTGAAGTAACTGCAACCACAAATATGATTTCTGGGGCCAGTATTTCTGTGCAGTTGCAGTAATGACCCTACCGCCCCAGGTTAACGAAATCTTTATACGGAAAATTTAAATTCTGCATGCACTGTTGATCTTTCCAAACAGTTCACTCGTTGTCAGGGAAACCGAGCATAGGTCGTTTCGCTCGGCGTTCAACTCGCCCTGAAGTCGATTCGTCCCAATTTCTCGCACCTGTTCATTTGGCAGTGTTCAATCAGTATCTTTCTGAGGATATTCAACTACTGTGAAAACTGTGAAAACTATATGTTGTGGGTGTTTTTCAGACAACCATTGACTGCACACTCATTTTGAAACAAGTCACAGCTTCCAAAAACGAGGTTGACAAAAAAATAAACAAGTCAATTTTGCTTGGGATAATTTTTTTAATAAAGACTTATTACACTGGACACAGACATAATGTATACTATTACACAAAAGACGAATTTAACAACACAAAAACCTCAACTCCAAAAAATATACATAATACGGTATTACAGTACTATTTGGTAAGTACAGAGCTGCAACAAGTCATCTATTTTTCCGTTTGATGCCTGTAATTTTGACGTCTTGTCTCAAACAACTTTCGTCCAATTTGAAACATGGGGTGTGGGTGTGGGGGAGGGGTGGGCTTTGACTCGAGTAGGGCACCCTGGTTCACAAATCTGAAAAAGCGGGGGTGGGCTTCGGCACGAGTATGGGCTTCGACACGAGTCAGTACGGTATATGCCATATAAATACCATATAAAAAACTACATGTCATACTGAATATAAGATACTTTGGAGAAATCAGCCCTTACCTATTAAAATAGGCCCCATAAGTGCTTTTGCGAGGCCGATTTTTAGGCCTCGTTGCTATTTTAAAATGCAAGGCCTGGCTCAAGTTCGAAAAGGCTGTGAGAGGTGGCGTCTCGATGATTTCTCACAGATATTCTGAAGCCAACAATCCCTACATGACAGAAGGTTTTGATTCGAAACGACCTAATAAATACATACAGTATTGGGATGCTAACAATCGTACGGTTGGTGCATGAGTCGTCATTTACCGATTGGAAATTTCGAATGGGTGACGGAACCAGGAGAGATGCAAAAATGGAGAGACTATCCTTGCATTTTAGAAGTTGATTTGAACTATCCGAAAGAGTTACATGATCTGCACAACAATTATCCGCTGGCTCCCGAATGAATGGAAGGAGACGATGGAAAACTCATTCCCAATTTATTTAACAAACGTAAGTACGTCGTCTACAGCGAGAATTTGAAACAATACATCGATTACAGGATGAAATTAGTCAACATACATCGCATCATTCGATTCGATGAAGAGCCTTGGATGGAAAAATGTATCGATCTCAACACGAATCTCAGAATTCAAGCCGAGAATGATTTCGAAAAAGATTTCTTCTAACTCATGAACAACTGCATGTACAGTAAATCGATGGAAAACATCAGGAAGAGAACCGACATTCGACTCGTCACGTCTGAGAAAAGTGCTAAAAAATTAGTGGTGAAACCCAATTACAGACACCGAACCATATTCAATGAAAATCTAGTAGCCGTTCACATGCAAAAGACACACCTGAAGTTCAACAAATCCTATTATCTCAGACTGATCAACTTAGAGATCAGCAAGCGATTGATGTACGAGTTTCACTATGATTACGTCAAACGGAAAGTTGGTGAGAAAGCTAAACTACTGTTCACTGAAACAGACAATTTAGTTTACGAGATAGAGACGAAAGACGCCTACCGAGATATATCTCCAGACGTGGACGTGTGGTTCGACACAAGCAATTATCCCGTCGATCACTCGTCCAGCATTCAAGCGAATGGCAACAAGGAGGTGTTAGGTAAATTTAAGGACGAGAGCGGCGGTAAACAAATTGTCGAATTTGTGGGTTTGAAACCTAAACTGTGCGCTTATTGCCTAGAAGGTGAAGAGATCAAGAAGTGCAAAGGGGTTAAAGCGTGCGTGGTGAAGAAAAACATCTCTTTTCGAGAGTATAAAGATTGTCTGTTCGGAAGTGGTCCAGTGTACAAGACTATGGAATTGATTCGAAGCGACAATCACAACGTGTATACCGAAATAGTCAACAAAATTTCGCTAACGGCTGATGACGATAAGAGATTCGTGTTAGACGATAAAATAAGCACTTGGGCAATCGGACATTGGATTTTGGATATGATTAAGGACGATAGGATTCTAGAAAATCAAGAGGAATCAGACGGATTCAAGATTATGGAAGTTGATAGAGACATCAAGAGAGTTAGTTTAAAAAACGAAAAAGAAAAAAAAATAACGTCATTTTAGTGAATTATAATAAAATAAATAACTAAAAAAAAATAAACACTTTTATGAATAAGAAAATACAGATATCCGTAGAAGGTGTCATCTTACCTAATGAACCCCTATCCAACATCGATCTGTCGAATGCGGCAAAGGATATGAAAATCAAAGATTTCTAGGTGTGTTTTCCAGAGATGCCTTGCCAAAGAGAAGACCTCGACAATCGGAATGTGAAATTTTAAATCTGGATGATTTATTGGGTGAAGGCACTCACTGGGTGGCGTGGTTTAAGAATGGGAAGAAGAAGAATTATCATTTCGACAGCTACGGAATCTCGCCGCCGAAAGAAATAAAGAACTATTTTGATGACTTGATGGTTCGTTACAACACAGAAGGAGTGCAATCGCCAGATCACGTGTTTTGCGGTCACCTGTGTCTCTACATTCTCAAGAGATGGTCAGAATGAGATCGGTTTCAAGACATTCTCAACAATTTACATCACAAAGAGATTTTTTTATTGTATATATATAAAGGTAAAAAAAATTATTTAAAAAAACTTAATCGAATAAAACAAAAAATAAAAATAAGTGAAATAATTCATTTTTAAAAAAACTGCGTTGAAATATATTTTTAAAACAAAATACCTCAAAACAACATGCCAGTCGATAAATTTGGTTGAAGTGACGACGAAAGTCGACCTAAAAAGAAGAGGAAGACGCTCGAAGTTGGTGATGGTTACGATGTTGCCAACTTGGACAAACATTACATTCAGAGATACGAACCTCAAGAGGAACCTTTGAACATGAACGATAAGAAGCTCTACAATCTTCCCCAGCCAATAGATCTCGCATATGCGGCTACTAAAAAATATGTTGACAGGGGGAAAGCGGATTTTGAACAAATTATGCTAAATAATTACGTGGATAAAGCCATGACCGACGATCTCGATCTGAAATCCAAATGTTTGGTGAACATCGCGAATCCCATAGATTCCACCGATGCCACGGCCAAGAAATACACAGCCGACTCTCACATGCGATTCAGCGAAAATCTGAGAAATAGATACATTCAGAAAACGATGCAATCGGAATTGAATGCCAATTCTAACAAGATAACGAACGTGGCCACTCCCACGAATCCCAAGGGCGTGGCGACCAAACACTACGTAGATCTGGAACAGAGAAAGTCTGACAGACGAGAAATGAAATCGGATCTGAATGCGGGATTCAACAAGATTTTGAATCTGTCAAAGATCGGACTCCACCATGGTCAACAAGGGCTACATAGATTCTGTCGTGATACGATCTCAAGAATACGCAGAATCGCAAGTGGATGATCTCTCCCTGAACAAACAATCTGGCGGAACCATGGAGGGTGGCATCAACATGAATTTGATTCCAGCGCGGTCAGCAGGAAGTATGTGGATGACAACTCAGTCTGGAGAAAGGGCGACATCATGGAAGGTAAACTAGACATGGGCAGACACGCGCTCACGAATCTGCCAGATCCCGTGCACATGTTGGACGCCTGTACCCTGATTTCGGTGGTGGAGAAAGATAAATATGCTAGGCAATTGATCACCGTGTGGGCTGAGGGGAGCAGTGCGTTAGAGGAGGGAAAAGCTGAGTGGTCTTTCAGAAACGGAGGTAGTGGATTGCAACGTGGTCAGGTGGGATATCCCATGCCGTTGGGAGGCGAAATCATTCGAATGAGTCTGGCTTCCACGGATTTGAATAACAGAGCAGTCGTCAGTCTCATGGTGAACAGAGTAGAGAGCAATAAGAGATACAGCACTGAAAAGACCGAGAATCAACATTCGAATGTTAGCACATTCGGCACGCCTCTCAAAGTGAACGTCGGAGACAGGATTAATTTCGTTACGAAAACCAATAATCCCGAAGCCGTCACTTCCGTGGTGAGCCTACTGATCGAACTAGATTCTCTGAACAAACAGTGAACACATGGAAATAATCAATTAAAAATAATGAGTAATTAGTAAAAACCAAAAAATCAACAACAAAAAAATAAAAAGTAATGAGATTTAGAAAAATGTTCAATCTCTCTAGATCTCATTACTTTTTATTTTTTTTTGTTTTGTTTTAATACGTTATTTCTCATAATGTTTCATCTCGTGAAATTGGATCACCTATCTCGAAACACGCGTCGACATCTATTTTAGCATTTCGAAGAGCTTTTATAAATTCTCGAAAAGCAGTCGGTCCTCTATACGACAACGTGTCTAAAAGTTTTCTGGTCTTATCTTCTATCAAGATTTTACTTTTGATTCCACGTCTCATATAATCGGTCAATATCAAAGGTTCTGTTCCAACTAAAGTGTCTAGAATTATTGCTAGCAAATCATGCAAAATATTTTTAATCAAACCACGTCTGTTTCTTCTCAAGTATTCTCTTTCTTTATTTTTTTTTTATTTATATATTTTTTTTCTTCACACACACGTCTCTCATCGAATGATCGACATCTTATTTCCATCTGATTCAAATTGTAATTCTCTATCCGACAGGACCAGGGTGAAGGCTTCAGTTTTTTCAGCATATTCCTATTGAATTGCATCTTGATCTGAATGTCTAAGACGTTACTCTTGGGTCATTTGCACTGTTTACTGACGTCGAATACGAACATGGGATGCATTGACTTGTATTCGCCAGGAGATATATTAGGGTTGCTCATCAATTTGTTCAGACCATGATAGTTCTTTCTAAAATCTGCGGCATCGCCGTACAGTCTGCAGAAAGCGTTCTTGTCGAACGACACATTGTAATAGATTGCTGGATATCCCGTGGCGTTCAGAAACACTTGCATGTTTCTCAAATTGCAGTGATCAAACAGCGACGCATTCTTTTCTTGAGACCCGTCCCTATCAGTACGAAACGCGACCATGATGAAATGCGTTGTCTCAGAAGTGGATTTCACGGTCAATCTCCAATCAAAATGATTTGTGGGGAGCAGAATGCTAGCCGTGTCGCAATGTCTCATTCTAAATCTCATGGGTAATTCATTCTTGGATTCTATGATCCTGTAGAGATGTGTTTTTTCCACGATCGAAGGCTGCACGTGCGGAACGAACCAAGATATCTTGTGTAGAGTTAACTTAGCCACATCGGTCGCAGGGAGTCTCACTATCGCGCCGTCATTTCCTGTTTGAATCAACGTCAGATTGTGTTTGAATCCATACATGATCTTGTTGTAATCATCCGCGAATCCGAAGATGTGTTTCAAAGGTATCCTGAATGAAAAGGCTCCTTTGTGTCTGGACGACGTAGTCGAATATTGCGGCGGGACCAACGGTGTCTTTCACCCACAACTGATTAAGTCCCTTAGATTTCGAAAAATCATCTGGATACGTCAAGAGTCCGAACATCGTGGTGGCCTGACCGGGATGAAACACAGATTCTATCTCATGTCCGGATAGCAAGTATTTTATATTACTGAATAGATGCATGATACCATTACTGGCTAGAGTAACCGTGTCGTCGTCGGCGTATTCGGTCCCATCTTCCTAGGTGAGACGTCCCTGCACCACTATGTAACTCTCACTAGGATGAACGAATAGATCTTGGGTTTTCGACGTTGATTCTTATTTCTCCCACATTGTTCAAACTCGTTCCGGTTATCGGTTCATATTCATGAACCTCGTATTCTTGAATACTTTCATCTTTCACATTTTTGAAGGGTTTTTTGTTTTTTTGTTTATTAATTAGCTTGCTTTTTTTATCTAAAAAAATAGTTTTAATTATTTTTATTATTATTATTATTTTTTCTCTCCTCTATATATATGTGTAAACAAGAAAATGCTAAAGAGACTAAATAAATTTTTTTTTTCTTCATTAAAACTTCGTCTTCTGCAATTGTTGTTCGTAAAACTTTCCAATGATCTTTTCACCATCCAAAGCTTCGATTTCGTAAGTCACGGAATCGGTGTGAAATATTTTGATTATCACGAAGATTTCCGAAGTCTATCGAGGAGTGTAACCCTTTTCGAAGTGCTTCTTATAAGTATAGATTCTCACTCGATCGCCGACTGAAAATTTCGGCGGTCTACACTTCTTCCTGATCTTAGATCTCTCGGGATATAGATTCAAGTAGACCCGTTTTCCGTTTTGAGGATCGCTAGCTTCTGTGGGAGTTATCTTGATCGATCTGTGTCGTGTGTTGTTGTAATCTTTGTTCAGAGAGTATATGTATTTCTTGGTTGAATTCGCCGTAAAGTGCCTGTGCACCTTTTCCTTCATCGTTCAATTCCAACATTCCATGACGCTGGCTTTCTCTTCGTTTTCGATCGAGTAGAGGTCAACCAATCGACGAATGCCCTTATTGTAGAATTCCTTCCCCTTGTCCACCCACAATATATTTGGTGTTCGAGAAGACGAGTCGAACACGCTCTTCAGATCCTCGGCGACGCAAGGTCCCGATTTATTCTTTAAAGCTCTGATCCAACCATATTTGGAAAACACG
Organism: Pictodentalium vernedei; assembly: GCA_031216915.1. Classification (NCBI taxonomy): domain Eukaryota; kingdom Metazoa; phylum Mollusca; class Scaphopoda; order Dentaliida; family Dentaliidae; genus Pictodentalium; species Pictodentalium vernedei. The sequence goes on from CM062294.1 coordinate 76,874,741, forward strand.
TCGATGGCCATCAATAGATATTTGATGCCCTCATTCCACCTCGAAAACGATCTCATGTCGACCAAGTCGGCAGACCAAATGTCATCCAAACCCTTCACGAACACCCTTCTCTTTCGAAATTTAAGCATGATGGGTTTGTGTAACCCCTCGGCCAATTCGCTCGTCAATAATCGTTTCTTCTTTTTTTCCGAAGCGCTTTTTTTGTTGAACGCCCCATCCGAATCGACGTTTCGCACCAATCAGATTGCCGACCAGCGAACGTTCTATCTTCTCTCTCCTGGGCGGATTCGATATGCCTCTCAATTTCGCTGACATGTTTTTATCGCAGACGTTATTGCGAGTCTTGGTGTCGGGATGTTCGGCGTAGCATAGATCGTGATCATACGCGGCTGTGTCCACCCTATTCACGGGTTTGCTCCAAGATTTAGGCGTTAGATCGGCGTTGAGTCTCTTGTTCAATTTCGTTCTGGGTCCCGTGAAACTGTGACCTGGCAGATGCATTTCGAAAGGTAGATTATTGATCATTTTATTCACGACGACTTTGCCTCAGCTAGGTTTTTTTTTTTTTTTTTGTTTTTTTTGACGAATCGAGTCTTGATTGAACCACACACATTGCAAATTCTGTCTGTCGTTTTTAGTTCGTACTTCTCGAGAATTATCCGTCTCGCTAATTCTCTTACACTTTACGCAATACATTTTTGAGGGTTATTTAAATTAATTTCGTATTTATTTTTTATTTTATATGTAAAATCTAATATTTTTTTTTTAAATTCTGTTCTTATTATATATATATATTTTTTTTTTTCAATCACTGCTATTGAGTTCTATCAACTTACCGAATTCCTCCCTGGCCTCTTTCCTCCCCCTTTCCACGAGAGAATCCTTCATCTCTTCCTTGATGATCTGATGAGTCTTGATTCTCACGGCTTCTTTCATAGCATCATATTTCGTTTTCTCGCCCAATATCGTGAAGTATTCTCCGTCCAATATCCTACTGTCTTTCAATGCTATCAAGATCATTTTGGATATCTTGGAGTCAGACAAGACGTGAATCTTTTCGTGTTTCCTAGCCTTCAGATATAATTTCCTACTCAAAAAGTTTCTGAGCGTGCTAAACAATCCAGCGGCGAGAGCCACTCCTTCTATGGTTAACACGATTGGAACGCCGACTGCAGTCGACAACAATCCGATGCCGGCCGCGTGTAAACTTATGGAATCGTGATGAGTGTCTGTCGACCGCGTTGACGAATTTCACGAGGCGCGAATACTTCTTCTTGAGAGAACGGCGAGAATCTCTCTCTTGAGTCAGATACAATTGGATTATACTGATATGATCGATGCGATACCTCTCTCCTCTTCCTTTTTCTTCTAGCGACGGCGCCGTTGGCAAAACACCATTCGGCTTTTCATCCTTGTCGTCATCTAACGTCGGATACAATTTATTTCTGGTTCTCATGTTTTGTGTTTTTTTCTTTCTAATATTAGATAAAAATTTTTGTGTGTATTTATTTTTATTTTCTATTCTCCCTTATTTATATCAACACGAAAAACTTAGACGTATGCTTCCTTCAACAATAATTTCAAGACACATCCCTTGTCTTCTAAAGTCAGAATTCTACGCGCCAATTTCAGTTCTTTCAAACCAATGGGCTTGTCTCGCCCACTACAGAAGACTAATCTCCTCCAAAACTTGATCACGTCGTTGATTCGAACGCATTCGAACGCCGGTTCGAAATACTTGACGACCATATCTTCCCTTTCCAGACACGAATGATCCTCGTGATCGAAGTCTCTCTAACAAGAGGCGACCTAGTTGTTCGTTCACGCAGAATGCGTAGGCTCTCATCAACATGTTTAAAAGAAACTTTGCTCTAATAATCTGGGAAGCGTTCATGATTTACGTATTTTTATTATCTATTTGATTCGATATTTATTTTTTAAATAACTATTTATTTATATATTTTTTTTTCTCCTATATATAGCAATCACTTTTTTTTTATTTTCTCTTGTGAATCTCGTGATTCTATTACGATTCACCTCACAAAACTCGTGAGGATTTCACGTTTTCGTCAGTTCCCTCCAATCATTTCCTCGGCGATCGATAGCGCCACAGCGATGGTAAACGTGGAGAGACGATTTCCATCTGTTCTAATTTTCCAAACTCAGGTTTTGTCTGTTTAGTTTGGAAAAAAATCCTCGATGGGTAACTTCACATTACACCCACTTTACACCGTTGACGAACGAGGAGAAAACGTTTTGAGATCGATTTTTCCTGTCCTAGAATCCTCAAATCGTTTTTACCGATCGGATCGCACCCTCGGCCGTCTGGAACGCGATCGCGAACGTCGGTGTCCTAGAAGCCGCAAAACATATTTTTTGCTGTCCTAGAAGCCTCAAAGCGTTTTTTGCCGGCGTTCACCAACGATAGATTAAAGGTCTAATCCGCGATGGAAACGGGGAGAAAATTTCTTTAGGTTGACGTTTCTTCGAATTTCGTACATTTTTCCCTTCCGAGCGATGTGTCGAATTTGCACTCGTTCGCCAACGGCTGTTTGAACGACCTATAATGCGATAACTGCGTTTGCGGCTTCTGGGACACCATGTAAAAACAACGTTTTTTACACCCTGTACACGATTTAACACTGAATCCCTAAGGGGGTACACGTACATGTACGTGTACGTGTACAGTTTTTTTTTAAAAAGTGTCCTCGTAGCCCCAATCACCACCCACTGACACCATCTTATCTATGGCATAATCAAACAGTGTACATGATCTTTATCATATTAAGCTTCTTATAAACAAAGGATCCCTTTATCATAATATCTTTATCTATGACATAATCAAACATACCAGCTGTCCCTTATCTATTTGCATAATTATACAACGTGACACTATCATATCTTCTTATGAACAAAGATTCTCTCTATCTAATTCCTGTATGACATGTCTAAACAAAACCAGGTAGTCTTCAAATTAATCTTTGTAGTTACGTGTACATGTCCTTGACAACATTTGCCTTGAATACGCCACCAGAGCTCGAAATTTACGTGGGGCAGGGGAGGGGGACTCTTTGTTAGTACTCAATGGACGCCTCAGTTTGGAAGTCCCCCATCTTTGGGCTAGGCTTAGGAAGGGAGGGAACAGCCCAGGGCTTTGGTAGAGAGGGACTGCGTTTTGGGGAGGGGAGCCCACATAGAGGGAAAGCCTAAACAATGTGGCTTTGGGGAGGGATAGCCTAAAAAATACGGTACATACAGGGCGGGTAGGATGAGGGGGCGCCTAAATATAACCTAGGCCTGGTGTGGAGAGGGGAGGGGAGAGGGGAAGCCTAACGGATTTGGACGCCGGGATCAATGACCCCGCTCATGGTCTGACCTCGAGGTCCTGGTAAAAAGGGTAGATCTCAACCTGACATACTACTAACGTCATCATACTTACTACATCATAATTACTGGCTAATTACGACATCCGTGTATTCTAGATCGGGCTAAGTATTTCTTAATTATGAATTACTCATAAGACACATTTTTGTTGGATCATCCGAATGTCCTAATGTGGACTTAGTATGTCATAATTATGAATTACTAACACCTAATTAGGACATACTGGTTCGAAAGATTTTCACAATGTGGCACCATTACGCCTCCATACTTCAAGACACTTTTGGTGCAAGTGGAAAATCGTCGCCTAAGCGTTAGAATGTTCTATGTCCCCTGTGGGAGTATTCTGTCCCCTGTGGGAGTATTCTGCCCCCTGTGGGACTCAGTCAACGTAATGTCTTACAACACATGTTGATTTAATGACAGAAATGCTGAGATTCTTCTTATACCAAAAACCTGTCGATCTTTATTGCAAAACTCAGTGAACACCGGATTATGACAATACCTGGCGATTTATTAGAAAAAAGTGTGCGATATGACAAAACCTGGCAAGGGCGAGTCTTTATTACAAAAGTGGAACGTATAACACAAGTCGTCAGGTAAAAGTGGGCGTAATACTGACTATTCCTTTGTATGTTTGTTACCTTTTATTTGTATATGTTTGTGTCCACAGGATATTATACCCTAACTGAAAAATCCACACCCCACTTGATCTGTAGCAGGCGCTTAACAGGGCGGAGGACGTATCATTTGGAGGTACTAGAAAGATATGCCGCATGCCTAAATAGGATGGGCGTGGAATCTTATTTCTCGTGAAATGAACCAACAACGCTGTGCGTTCTCTGAAGAGAGGTTTTTAGACTTTATTTGCGGCAGAACATGTACTTTTTTAATGGCTAAAGAAACACAAAAAGACAATAGTGCTATGAATATTCAGCAAGCAGTCACTGTTTTCAAACCAAACGTGTCCAATACAATATTAATATACAGTAGCAAACCACTTGGTATTGAAATATGATGATTATTTTTCTAGTTCGTAAATGACATCCCTGATTTAATTCATGGAAATAGACTTTCGAAAAAGTTGTCTCCCGTGGCATTATTGTTCGCGCGAGAACAGTCCAATTGAGCAAGTATTTGTTGAGAAGATGCCTGTGACATCAATAAAAGATAAAGCCAGATTTCATTTTGATACTTTCAAACCTTTACCCAACGTAACGGCCAAAACCGGCCAGCGGTATCGCCAATTAATTTACATTATTTTTTTCATTTGTTTTTGTCATAAAAGCATAGGTTATGACCCCTCGTTGAAACGAGCCCGTCGAGCTCGTTCCCATGAGGGGTCATAACCTATGTTTTTGAGGCAAAAAAAAATGAAAAAAATGAGTTATTCAAGAATTTTGTTTGCAAGTGTCGTCTGCTTTTAATTTTAGGTAAAGGGTTAATATGCAGGCCTGCCTCCGAAACAGGGAAGTTCGGGTCTTTCTTTGAGTGGTCCCCTGCTTTTTATGTTAGGTAAAGGGTTAAAGTTAATGCACAATAAATGAATGTTCGAGCAAAATTAAACAAAGGGCAAGAACTCCGCTAAATTTATTTCACCAAAATTGTGGTTATTCAACTTATCTAAAACTTTACTAATATGAAGTAGAACATCAAACTTAATTCAATCCGACGAAGATTTCCAAGTTATGTATAAACAAACTTCTATACGGACGGATGGAATGAAAGGTGGATGGAAGGAGGGGCGCAGCTATTTACTGTATCCTCTCTTTTCGGGAGAGGGGAAATAATTATCCAGCTGGTGCATAATGTTAGAAACCCAGTGATAAACGTTGGGGCTTCTGTCAGAATGGCAGTTGTCCAGTCAACATATGTCGGGTGGAGATTAGAGTGGGAGGTGGCGGTAACAAATATCCAGGGTACTCATGATATAATTAGCCAAGTGAAAACTGCAGCTCTTTCCACCTATCAATAATAAATGATATTCGATAGACTTTTTGAAATTAATGTCGGTTTAACAGTTGTTTATGTTAAAATACAGTTCTCGCATGAATCTTACATTAATATTTTTTTTATTTACAGAGATGGTTTGATGGGAAAGGAAAGAATGTGAGTACCTTTTTTTATTTCATTCTAACAATCTTCCCTTTGCATTATTTGATCTGGGAAAAGGTTTGCTTTCGTTTAAATATTTCTACAATTTGCTAATGAGTGAACAGCAGACCTTGAACTTTGTTCCATTTCACGAGAATCTGTTATGTTCTCACCAAATCCTGCTGCGAGAATGAATTATCAGTTCTTAAATAATTTAAAATTTGAGAGTACTGTTTCATACCTGTGACCCGGGGAGGAGGGAGAAATTTAGTTGCGACGTTTTTGTTGATATACGATAATCCATTTCAAGGGAGATCAGTGGTCTGTGTGAGAACAAAATACAAAATGCTTGATATGCATGATAATCGGCCATTGGCTTTGGGAAAATGGAAGTGACGAAATTTGTACATGTCATTGAGAAAACTGTCGGAAAAGCAACCATGTGACAACATGAAAGGGTTCGGTAACTGCTTGATACCTTATAAGGGGAATTTGGGATAGGTATGTCCTGGGTGGCCTAGAAGACTGGCCCAAACAAGTAGTAGAATCCTTAGATAAGTATCCTATAAAAATATCCTAGAAAGGTATCCTCAAATAATAATACAATACCAGGCCATAGGTATCCCAAACACCGAAAGGAGGCCAAGAGTCGTATGTGCGAATCACTCGAAAGAGCAATTGCTCTATAGCTCATTTGCTAGATGGGCTTCGAGTCGTTCGAGCAATATGTCGAGTCGCTCGATAGAGCAATTGCTCTAAAGCATATTTGCTCGATGGGAGATGGGCTTCGAGTCGTTCGAGCAATATGTCGAGTCGCTCGATAGAGCAATTGCTCTAAAGCATATTTGCTCGATGGGCTTCGAGTCGTTCACGCAATGACTTCAGTAACTGCTCGATAGCTTATTGGTTTTGGGCATAATATAGGCTTTTCTTATATACAAGGAAGATAACTCTGCATACAGATTATGGGAAATCAAGCAATCTGATTGGTTAGTTAGCTGCAATAAAATGAATTGTTTGGATTATCTGAATAAACGAAACGAGAACCGAATTGCTTGAAATAGAGTTAGAAATAGCCAAAACAGACCAGAAAAGTTAAATATAGTGACAAAACTGTTCCAAATTATAGGCTCTTTTAGTCAACTGGAGTATACTCTTATCCAATTGATCTGTACTATAGCACTACATGTTACTATTAAAATCAACGGTATGGCGGTCCTAAAAGGGATTCTGAATAGAATTCGAAATAGTTCAACTTGTCGGATCTATTTGGGTAATTGAATGTACACTAGTTTAATCGAACATACCCGGGTACCCCTCGATCCTGTGGCACTACGTGCTTTGCCGATAAATTGGGGAAACCGTAGTAAATAAAGTCGTTTTTGGTCATTTGGAGGGATTGTCGGGTTTATTTGGGTAATTCTACGATTCTGGAAATTACTGTTTTACAAAGGAACAAACCCTCCAAACATAGTCCCGCCTTGTAGGCCATTGGGTCACATAGCAACCACGTGGTACCATAGAAACCAAGATGGCGGCATCCAGTATACAAAATGGCCGACGGAAATAAACATCAGCCTAACAACACGCGCTGCGCATGAGCACTCAAATCACGTATCACTATGGGGATGACTTTACAGTTACCATGACAACAGAACATGGCGCCACTGGGTCAGGTGACTATGACGTAACATATGAGATCCCTCATGATATTCCCCAATAGGGGACAGTTCATCCCTCTCCTACTACTACTGATGATAAAAAAAATATTAGAAAATGAAAAATAAAAGAAGAGTTGCTATACATATTAACTATGTTTAGAGTGGATAATCGCCCATAATATTAAATTTTGTGAAACTAAATTCTTTGTATCTGTTTAACCTTTAACCCTTTACCAGTGAGAAAGGAAGACGACACTTGTCAACCAAATTTTTGAATAAATACTTTTTTGCACTTTTTGCGTCCCAAACAAAGCTTAAGATACTTTACTGGGGCGAGCTCGCTCCAATGGGGGATCGTGAGCTAGGTTTTTTGAGATCAAAAATTAAAAAAAAAGAATGAAAATTGAAATGGTCATTTTTATGAAAAGTGATGGCCGGTTTTGACCGTTACAGTTCGCCAAAGGGTTAATGGCATTTTCATAGATTGATGGCCGAGCAGATTGATTTTCGTCACTGCCACTTTTGCAGCTCTCATTTTCGTCACTGCCATTTTCAACATTGTAATTTTCGTCACTGCCATTTTCGCCTCTGTAAATTTCGTCACAGCTATTTGCATCCCTATAATTTTAGTCACTGCGATTTTCGTTGCTGTCATTTTCGTGAAGTACCGAAAAAAACACAATGGTTCGAGTAAGATCATTATTAAACTCGAGATTATTATTATACTGTTTTGGATGGGGACATCTCACCCGAGAAGGAAGATATTTGACCCTGACGCGAGGCTTTCCAAGAGTATGGGTTAGATTTCTTTATATGGGGTGAGGGTGAAATTTACCCATTCCACTCCAGGCAAGGACTGTGTTTCCCCAACCACACCCCTACATCACGTCATTGAAATAAAAATATAACTTGTGTCACGGTGGTGATTTTTTTCTGTTCTACCGATTGATCTTAGCGTACAGTGGGTTGAATATTCGGAACGAGCCTAGAAAAGTCCCGTATTTATCTATATTGTATTTTGAGTTATAATGTTGGTCGTGAGTGATATGCCCCATCTCCGATCGACTTCAAACTCGACAGGTGTATGTATTTCTATCCTCTAAAACTAAATCGACATATGTGGTGGCAATATTTTGCGTTAGTTACTAAAAAATCGGCAATTTTGTCGCAAGATTGGGGTATTTACTGTTGGGAGAGTTCTATTGGTCAAGGGAAGTAACTCGAAATTGAAGTTGCTCTATTATTCGTGCGGGCAAATTTTAAAAAAATTCCAACCCTGAAATTCTACCAATCGAAAAACCATGTTCTATGTGGCGTAACGTCCCACAACGCCAACGCTATACACTAAACGTGCTACTCAAAATTAATTATTTTTTAATTTTTTTGCACCAGAACATAGCTCGTGACCCTCACATTGGAACGAGCGCTTCACTCGCCAAGTCATGAGCTATGTCTTGGGAGCAAAAAAAAAAAATAAAGACATAAAACTTAGTTGTTGGAGAATTTTGTTTCCTGGGCATCATATCTTACTCTACTTTGGTTAATAGGATGTCATGAAAAATTCGATTTCTTTCTAATGATATGAAATCTTCATCTTAACAATACGCTGTATAAAATATATCAGAAATATCGTATGCTATTTAATATTACTATTTTAGTCAGAGCCTTCACGCCATCAGTTCGGAGTAGACCGCCTAAAGGTTCCATTCGGGCTACTCCCACCCCCCCCCCCCCCCTCCACACTCACTGATAAGAGTGACTTGTGAACTGGGCCTAAATTAGCTTTTTTCATTGCGCCCGGCTTACCTTTTCTTCCCTTAATCCCTTATCTGTTGTTAAAGTTTTTTTTAAATATACCAGATACAATCTTCCTAACTGTTGGCTAAATCTTTGGCTTGTGTTAAAAATAATAAAGATCGCACATGAATTTGCAGTTGCACGTACAGTTCTCTTCCACCGGCGCGTTTCGACAACGCGTTCCGAGAAACACATTCTCCCCGACGATAATCCAATCGAAACTAGAAAATGGCCGTTCGCGTTTGCCAACTGCATCGCACGCACTTTTTGGAAGAACATTGAGAGCAGGGGCCGCGGAACGACTTTCAAAGTGTGGGGGTCGGATCTGGCGATGGATGGTTGTTGGCATGATGGGCCGACCATGGTTCGTCCTGTGATACGAAAATTTTAAATGCCAGGGTCCCAAACTCCCATTTACCTGCATCTGAGAGGATATTTTGAGATTTTTCAGGAGACGTTTTTGAAAGATTTCACGCTTTGAGAGCGGTTAAAAAACGTCGGTAAGAACACGGGTGAGGTCTATTTATCAGCTTTGGTCGTTAAGACCAAAACTGATAAATAGGCCTCACCTGTATGCTTTACCAGACGTTAACTGCAATTAATACCACTTCAGCGTGCGTTCTTCAGTATATTTACACAATTTTACCTTTACGGTAAAAGTGCATAATACACAGACTCAAACCGTCATCGGTATGAAAAATTTAAATTCCACCGTCCCAAAACTTCCATTTCTACACATCTGAGTGGACATTTGGTGATTTTTCAGGAGATGTATTTGAAAGATTTCATACTTTGAGTGCCGTTAAAAACGCCGGTAAAGCATACAGGTGAGGTCTATTTATCAGCTTTGGTCGTAACGACCGAAGCTGATAAACAGACCTCACCTGTACGCTTTACCAGCCGTTTACAGCAATTATAGTGTCTGTGGATTATCTTGTCAGGGGTGGATTTGGTACTTGTATGTCGAAAAGATTACGATCTCTTTCAGTTTTTTAACAGACTGCATACATTTTAGCGTTTGCTGCCACTTTCTGCAAAAAATGATCCGAAATCCATCGAAACTGAATCAGTACGAGAGAAACATAGCTGGCGAAAATATGGGGGAGGCTCTGGATCCGCCCCTTGTTTCACCAGTCATTGGTTGTGTTAAAATATATGCATACAAAAAAAACATTGTCCTGCCAAAAAAGTGGAGGGCTGAACCCCCCCCCCCAGCCCCCCGCCCCCGGTTCCGCCGCCCCGGTACAAAATTCCTTAGACCTATAAAGAGAACCAAACACAACTTGAAGTCATAACTAAAACTTGTTATCTTATCAGTTCGCAAGTCTGGCACATTGTATGCGATGTGTGTGAGCTACGCCTAAATGATGAGCAAAGAAAGTGATAGCGGCAAATGTGGATCAGATATTTTCTCTTTTATGATAGATATTGACAGTGTATCTCCGGAAGTAAAGCTCTTTGTCCAATACGTGTAGATCGATTCGACATCACTGCGCATTTCCGGCGTTGGCAGCTGGCGTTGGGGTGTTTTAATTGCAATGGAACATGTTTTTGTTTTTATAATTTAAATTGAAACACCGCAGTGTACAAATAAACGAATACCCAGATGGAATATCTGCTGTTTCCAAACCGTGTTAACTGACAGGGGATAATTCATAGTGTTTTTGAGAACAAACGCTTGTCGTATAATCCTAAGTTAATATGTCAAGTATAAATAAAGGATATCTAGTGTTTTTGAGTGGATACCGAAAATCATCTCACTCGTGACCGAGACAAATGGTTATTTTCACTCGCGCTTGTAGCCACTGAAAAAACACGAGATTTTCTTTTTATTATACGCTTTTTAAACGAATCTGATCATTCCTATCGATAATTCCACTCGTTTCACTCTTCAGTTGATGCATGAAAGTAAACAGCTGATGCGCATTGATTCGCGGAAGTGATTTGATCGATACTTGGAACAGGTAGCTACATGTATTCCCTGAACATTGGAGATTTTGGGAAGAAAATCTAGCTTCAGATGAACGAATATTTTTAACCTTTGGGTTACATCTTCATCTTGTTGACTGCCGTTCAAAAATACTCTACGAAGCTGGAATCAGCGTTAAGGATTCCACGCTGTACTGGCGGAGGTCGGAAATGATCTGACCACTGTATGTAAATGTAGGCCTCCATGCAAAGATAAGGTGGCCTGCAAGGAGAGTAAAATTCGTACGCAAGAAAATGTTCCTGCCCAAAATACTTCCCCTTGCGCAGAAATATAACAAGACAGTAGTCTTGCATTGTAGAGATTTGGTAAATGGCGCTGCGGCTGAGAGGACACTTCATACCATTGAAGAGTTGGGCTTTGCCAATTTAAATATTCATAGACACTGTTTTGTGTGGACGTCTTCTGAACTTGAAATTTGGCAACGGAAACTGTCAAACTGCAAGTTTGGATTTACAAATAGTATTTATAGGGACAGTTTCACCCTGGAGGCTATTTCAAAGCTTCCAGCTGATAGAATTCTCCAGGAATCAGATTCTCCCTATCCATCGCCTCTTCGCCACTGCCAGGTGAACACACCCTGTATGATTTCTCCTGTAATAAGGACTATTAGTAGAATTAGGAATGCACCAGAATCTGTTTCGGTGGCTTTGACCAATGGAAACGTCTGTAGGTTGCACCATATAGATTTCTGTTAATGTTTGTATGTAAACAGTTATAAAGATGCAGATACATATAGGTATAGGGATTTACGGATCCATATGTATAGATGTATAAACATTTGTAATATATGCATGAAGATAATTTAACAAATGTGGGCATCTTTACAGTATTTGTTTAAGAGCAGAAACTATATTCAGGCGATCCAAGGTTATTTGCTTTTGGTCTCCTGGTAGTCAAAATTCCTGACACATATATATTTTCAATATATGGTATTTTTCTTCAAAATGCCTATAAGTGAGATTTGCTTTGACATCCAGGGTGCTTGTTCGAAAATGTACTGAAATGTACTCTATGTACAAATATGGTTACACCATGGGCTCATTCAGTTTACATACTCCTCTTTCTTTGACAAAAGTTATCACTTTTGGTCATATTCTGCCCTGACCATCTGTAAGACAAATTAACGAAATGTTAGAATTTCGAATGGTGTAGCTAGATTTATAAGTGCTGAAATTGGTGGTGGTACCTCACTTTATTTACATCTCCGCACTTACTAACTCGTAAACTTATCCGGTAATAATTTCGTCCAAAATGGAACGGGGAGGAGTGTGAGGAATGCAAACGAGTTATTAGGGGACGATTGACGTGTAACAGATCACACTCCTAAAATAGGCGAACAGATCCGCCGTCATTGCCTGAGGTCCCCGCGATTAAGGCTGAGTACAAACTCACCAGGACGACACTGAAGGCGTTGGACGTCCCCGAGAGCCTAGATGTCTTTGAGGAGTATTTCTGAGGTTATATGGTGGGTGGCAATAATTCTAATATAACCCAAATCTATAACAACGTAAAATTAGATAATGATGTATTTTAATTAATGTGCGTTTCTTTCTCTTTGCAGAAAACAGCGAAAGGCGATGATGTAAGTTTACTTAATTATAAAACGTTTTCTTTTATGGAATGAATACGTGATTCCGGAAAAGTATTAGATCCACATCCAATTTAGTTATTAATTCGTAATTACGAATTAATAATCCATAATATCGAAATACTAACTGGTAAATACGAAATAGCTAATCCGTAATAACGAAATACTAATTCGCAATTACGAATTAATAACCGTAATAACGAAATACTGATTCGTAATTACGAATTAATAATTCGTCATAACGAAATAACTAATCTGCAATAACGGAATACTAATTCGAAATCACGAAATAAATGTCTGTAGCCGTTTGTTTTATGCAGGTTAGGCTAAGAGCGCCTTGCTACTTTTTGATTGCAGTTGCTGCTTGTTTAGCTTAGTAACAAAATTGCGTATGCCAACAAAATATGAATTTTAGTCATTAAAATTAATGACTTCACTTTTTTATGAAATAAATTCAGTCAATCTTTCTTGAAACACGCGCAAATCAACTGACGTTACAATCTTTCCATTGTTTGCGATATGTTAATGGAAGAATATTATCAGTGCTTCCTTTCTCGTGTGTTCAGTTATCGGCCCCGTTTTGTGTTTTCTGGCAGGTCATTTTCTGTCATGTGACAAGCATGGTCAAATGTCGGTAGGGTTTTTTACCAGAAGCATAACGTTGATGACTCACGGGTTGTCGGGCCGGTGTCGTTAAAACTTGATTTGCCTGAATTCGAAAATATTGGCGACAGACAGATTGGTGGAAAGTAGTTGTTGCAGAGACGCATATACTACTAAAAGTTTGCAAAGCACCAAGTATATCCAACTACCTGTTTTACGTTTTAGTTGAAATATTGTTATGAAAAATGTATATATTTTTATATTTAATTATATCTTTAATGATTTAAGTACAGAAATTAAGATTTTATTTGTGTTTGACATTATTTTTTAGCTTTTGAATACGATAACCATGGAAATGGATATTATTGGTAAACGATGAAATTTTTCAAATTTGCCAAAAGGTTGACGGAGCGAACTGATATAGGTTCAATATCGACCATAAGACCCATTATTATTAATTACAGCTTGACAACGCCTTCTCATGCCCCCATCCAGGTTCCAGATGGTCCTTTGTGGAATGTTGTTACATTTTTGAACCAGCATGGAACAAAGCTCCTGGACACTTCTTGGTTGGACTGGACGGACTGAAATTGCAAGCTGCAACTCATTCCAGACATGTTCGATGGAATTGAGGTCAGGGGCTTTTGCAGGCCAGTCCATACGCTCAATCCCCTCCCTCTGTCGGTACCCCCCCTCCCCCCGGACAGCAAGGGCAACATGAAGACGGGCATTATCGTCCATCAGAATTAATGAATTAATGTATCACCCACTGCACCTGCATACAATCTGACATGGGCATCCTGGATGTCATCGATATACCGCTATGTAGTCAGTGCACCACAGCCTAGGACACAAAGCCCTGTACGTCCAGCCCAGCTGATGCCGCCACTGACCATTATTGACCCTCCACTATAGCGGTCATGCTCAGCAATGTTGGCTGTATGGAATCGCTCTCCTGGTCTCCTCCATACCCTAGAACGCCTATCTGTGTTGTTTAGGCAGTACCTCGACTCATCTGTAAACAGGACAGTCGTCAATCTTATTTGGTCCATCTAACGTGATCCGTGGCCTATTCGTATCGTGCCTGGCTGTGGTTCTGGGATAGCTGAATGCGAATACATGGTCTTCTCGATCATCAGAGACCACCTTCGTGCAACTTTGCCCGGATATTCGCCGTCGAAACATTTTGCATTCTGAAGGTTCCTGGGTCAAAGCGGTTCCAACGGGCCTGAATGATCAAAAACCGGTCTTTAGCTGCAGATTTTGCCCTGTCTCTGCCAACACCATGTCGTTTGACTGGTCTGCCATACTGCTGAAATCTTGCCCAGGCTCTAGTGATCACCGTATGGTGCACACCAAGGCCTTCACCAACCTAACGATAGGTAGTTCCTTGCTCCACCATCCCTACAACCCACTACAGCCTACCGCATCTCTGCTTCAGACAAATGTCTTCTTAATTTGCATTCGCCATATTCAATCATTAAATCACAAGGGTTTGTGTTGAAATGAAGACTGAATACCATTCACATCTCATGTACATGTAGACGGTACACGAAAACATCATGGAAATTAAGGGGTACATGCTTTCCATGACTGTCACGAAAAGTCTGCATGTCAAGAGAGCTAATATAAAAACTGGGGACCATCTTAATACATTTCTCAATCATATCTACTTAAAATATCGCGAATGTGTCACAAGAAAGTTTCACAATGATGTGTCAAATATGTGGTGCTTAGCAAACTTTGAGTAGTATATTTTGAAAGGCTCGCCAAAATTTGTCGGCTGACTCTGGGCGTGGTGTATTTAATTATTTATTTATTTTATTTATTTATTTTATTTATTTATTTATTTATTTATTTATTTATTTATTTATTTATTCATTTATTGGGATTTAACAACACTTTAGACAACCGGGGTCATCTCGTGTCAGATTTACTGGTGGAGAACCATCAATCAGCGAGGAGTAACTGTCAGACTCTCCAACCCGGCAAAAGCAGGGTTAGCAGTGGTTGAAAGCGTATGTACCATCGACGTGCTATACGCCTTAGCACCTGTGTCACCGCAAGTGAGGTTAAGTGTCTTGCTCAAGGATTACCGGTCTACCGATCCCTCCTAAAATATTGTGATGACGGGTTGAAGGGTGATCACAAAAGACACTACTCAACTAAATCTATTCTATTAGTAGTATTCTCCCACGTTTCACCCATAGTTTGGGGGGACCCTGCAGATGACCACGGAAGTGACGTCATATCACGTGACCCAGTGCCGCCATGTTGTGTTGTTATGGTAACCCGCGTGAGCGGCCATGTTGTGACGTCATCCCCGTAGTGATACGTGGTGTTAATGCACATGCGCAGAGCGTGTTGTTAGGGTGATACGTGTTTCCATCGTCCGTGTTGTATACTGGTGGCCGCCATCTTAGTTCCTGTGATAGCCCGTGGTTGCTTTGTTACCCAAATCCTTCTTATAGGATAGGGGTATGTCCGGAGGGTATGTTCGATTGATTCGAGAGTAGTTCCCATATTAGTAGAATTACCCAAATAAACCCGACAATCCCTCCACATTACCAAAAACGACTTTATTCACTACGGATTTCCCCCAGATTAGGCATATAGTAGTAGCACGCAGTGCTATAGTTCAAAGGGGGGGCCACCGGGGTAAGTTGGACTGAATTAGAGCAGTTTTTTTTGGTTCGGATATTCCCCAGAGTCTATATTTACTTCTTAGAATTACCACAAACAACCCCATAAATGTTTACTTGGCTCTGATTTCCCAGTGCCTTCTCAGTTTCTACCTATGTATCTACAAGCTATGTTATGACTTCTTTGTTCTATTTATTCTGACTTCCCTAGATGTGTTTATGTTCTATTGTGCACATCATAGCTAGCACATAGGCACATGTTGGGTGTGCCAATATGTGCTTATGTGAAAAGGCACAATATGACACATTGTGCACTAGCACGTAGGCACGTGCCGAATGCGGCGATATGTGCATATGTGAATGTGCACAATGTGACACATTGTGCACTAGCATGTAGGCAAATGCGAATAAAAAGGGATTCTATAGCCACAGACATATACTAAAAATAGATTTCATGGAAATTGGGTGTCTGATGGAATGTGCTTGTTTGTAATTACACATTGTGTTACAATGTGTACACATTACAGATAGTACATAGGCTCATGTTGGGTGTGTCGATATGTGCTTATGTGAAAAGGCACAATATGACACTCACTTGGCACGTACGGGTATCCGAGGAGACAAACTACTTCTATCAATAAAAAAGAAGAGAAGTGGCGAGACATTCAAGAGATTATTGTATAAAGTAAAAATACCCCTCATCCAAGAAGACTTTGTCCAACGGCTCGCGACAAAAACAGCAGCCCCTTTTCCCTAATGGTTAGAATTTTCGAAAGTTTGTCAACTTTAGAACTCCTGCACACATTGGTATGTGATGTTGGTACCGGACATACGCAACAGGTTTTGGCTTTGATAATCATGACTGAACGTCACATCCAAACACCCAAGTACTTACAGATAACTACATTTTTCACACAACAAACAGTTGAATTAAAATGTAACAGATTTTGAACATCAAACTAGCTTCAGGTGAACGTAAAGGTAACTTCAGGGAGCTAATAACGCCAGCACTACCTGAAATAGACTTCTTATACAAAACCGCACAGATTTCATTATCATTAGAACCTGCTCCATGAAAAGGTTTCAATAATTTCCATAATGTTGTTTTTATATTTGATGGAAAGTTTCTTATTTCAATATAGAATTTTTTTAAAAACAGAAAACAGTTATGGATAGGGTGTGGGTGGGGTAAAGGAAATCGTTATATTGTACTGGAGTATAATGTTCCTCCCATTCACCCATTCCACTCCCGATCTGACCATCGGCCTCACTCGATATCTTATTTCCGTAAATATTTATCTATCACATAGGCCAGAAAAGTCAAATAATTACCCACAATAAAACTAATACCGTAAAAATAAAAAGTTACAATTTGTCAAAATAACAATACAAGTCTGAGTCTCATTTGAACAGACTCATTGATCGCATTCCAATGGCATTCATAGTTTTATTATGTTAAAGATTTCTATATAGATTTTTCAAACTTTTACTTAATTTCTAAAATACTGTTATTTATTTATTTATTTATTTATTTATTTATTTATTTATTTATTTATTTATTTATTTATTTATTTATTAATTATTTATTTATCGGCATTTAACAACACTTTAGACAACCAGGGTCATCTCGTGTCAGTTTTACTGGTGGAGAACCATCGATCAGCGGGGAGTAACTGTCAGACTCTCCAACTCGGCAAAAGCAGGGTTAGCAGTGGTTGAAAGCGTGTGTACCATCGACGTGCTATACGTTTTAGCACCTGTGTCACCGCAAGTGAGGTTAAGTGTCTTGCTCAACGATCACAAGGCCGATACGCTATCAAATGGTCCACCGATCCCTCCTAACATACTGTGGTGACGGGTTAAAGGGTGATCACAAAAGGCACTACTCAACTAAATCTCTTCTATTAGTAGTATTCTCCCACGTTTCACCCGTAGTTTGGGGGACCCAGCAGATGACCACGGAAGTGACGCCCTGTCACGTGATCTAGTGCCGCTATATTGTGTTGTTATGGTAACCCGCGTGAGCGGCCATGTTGTGACGTCATCCCCGTAGTGATACGTGGTGTTAGTGCACATGCGCAGCGCGTGTTGCACATGCGCAGCGCGTGCGCGTGTTGTCCATCGTCCGTGTTGTATACTGGTGGCCGCCACCTTAGTTCCTATGGTAGCCCGTGGTTGCTATGTTACCCAAATCCTTCTTATAGGATAGGGGTATGTCCGGGGGGTATGTTCGATTGATTCGAGAGTAGTTCCCATATTAGTAGAATTACCCAAATAAACCCGACAATCCCTCCAAATTACCAAAAACGACTTTATTCACTACGGATTTCCCCCAGATTAGGCATATA
This sequence comes from Pictodentalium vernedei, assembly GCA_031216915.1. NCBI lineage: Eukaryota > Metazoa > Mollusca > Scaphopoda > Dentaliida > Dentaliidae > Pictodentalium > Pictodentalium vernedei. The sequence continues at coordinate 76,892,845 of CM062294.1, forward strand.
ATAGTAGCACGCAGTGCTATAGTTCACAGGGGGCCACCTGGGTAAGTTAGACTGAATTAGAGCAGTTCTTCTGGTTCGGATATTCCCCAGAGTCTATATTTACTTCTTAGAATTACCACAAATAACCCCATAAATGTTTACTTGGCTCTGATTTCCCAGTGCCTTCTTAGTTTCTACCTATGTATCTACAAGCTATGTTATGACTTCTTTGTTCTATTTATTCTGACTTCCCTAGCTGTGTTTATGTTCTATTGTGCACATCATAGCTAGCACATAGGCACATGCTGGGTGTGCCAATATGTGCTTCTGTGAAAGGCACAATATGACACATTGTGCACTAGCACGTAGGCACATGATGGATGCGCCGATATGTGCCTATGTGAATGTGCACATGTGAAACATTGTGCACTAGCACATAGGCAAATGCGAATAAAAAGGGATTCTATAGCCACAGACATATCCTAAAAATGGATTCCATGGAAATTGTGTGTCTGATGGAATGTGCTTGTTTGTAATTACACATTGTGTTACAATGTGTACACATCACAGATAGCACATAGGCTCTTGTTGGATGTGTCGATATGCGTTTATGTGAAAAGGCACAATATGACACTCACTTGGCACGTACGGGTATCCGAGGAAACAAACTACTTCTATCAATAAAAAAGAAAAGAAGTGGCGAGACATTCAAGAGATTATTGTATAAAGTAAAAATACCCCTCATCCAAGAGGATTGTGTCCAACGGCTCGCGACAGAAACAGCAGCCCCTTTTCCCTAAAGGTTAGAATTTTCGGAAGTTAGTCAACTTTAGAACTCCTGCACACATTGGTATGTGATGTTGGTACCGGACATACGCAACAGGTTTAGGCTTTGATAATCATGACTGAACGTCACATCCAAACACCCAAGTACTTACAGATAACTACATTTTTCACACTGACAAAAATTGTAACAAAAATGGACGATTGTTGTAACAAAAGTGGTGAGCTGTAACGAAAGTGGTTCGTTGTAACAAAAGTGGTTGCCAAACACGTGGAACCGAGGTGGAAAGCGGAGGTTGGCGGCCTTCTACAGCAGGTCCGAAGCCAGCCGTATTTAAACATCCAACATAGGTGAGTGGGTGGGGGCAGGTGGACTAATGTGTACCGACGGCATACCCGAGTTGTCCGAAACATAAGTTGGGGAGTGTATGGCAGGTGGTATCATCTCCCGTTGGTGGGACCGTGAGCCTCTCCAGAGAAACTGTTTTAAATCTGAGCCCCTGAGAACAATTCTAGAGCCTCCGGGTGCCTTCGTTGCTATTGTCCAGCTGCTGATTTTATTCAATAACGTTAACAATATAATGTTTGACATCTTAAAATTTATTTTCGATTCATACAAATTCAACAATTATTTTCGACAGAATGTGAAAATTTCCGACATAAATGTTTATTGGAGCCCCCCCCCCCCCCCCCCCGCACTCCCAACAGCATGCTGGCATGCTCTCTCCGGAAAGGTTTAGAAAACAAACTGTTAGACCTGTGTATCCAAAGTCGTCATACGCGTTATCACTCTCACACGACTAGTCAAACTAGCACCCAAAGTCCATAATAAATATTGTTGGTGTGGCACATTCTGTGAGACGTACGACACCCAAAAAATTATATTACGGACTTTGATTCCAAGTTTGGTCCAAAAGGGCGCTATCCCTTACTTAAAGACAATAGACTGAATGTTAGACAACTACAAGTAGGTCAGTGAAGTTTGCCAACCAATGCTAAGTCAACTTGTGTGGGATTAGTACGTTTGGGAGTTCTGGTTGTTGCTCGTACTTGCTCGAGCTCTCCGACTTCCTCCACCCGTAACACTGTCCGAAACGAGGTGATCCTGGCAGTCAAAAGTGTCATTAAAACCCCAATAAATAAATAAATAAATAAATAAATAAATAAATAAATAAATAAATAAATAAATAAATAAATAAATAAATATTCTACGCCCGAAGTCAACCGAGAAATGTTGGCGCGCCTTTCAAAATATGTGTCTCTGTAACTGCTACTTTCTATCAATCTGTCTGTCGCCAATACTTTCGAATTCAGGCAAATCAAGTTTTAACCACACCCGCCCGACAACTCGTGAGTCATCATCGGGATTCTTCTGTTAAAACACCTTCCGATGTTCGACCATGATTGTCACAGAGTGTTATAAAAACGACCTTCCAGAAATCACAAACGGGGTCGATAATGGAACCGCACGAGAAAGGAGGCACTGAGAAGTTTCTTCCGTATACATATCTCGAGAACTAGAAAGTTTGTGACGTCAATTGAACATCGACTGCCATTCCCGTTCCGAGGATCGATCTGTCGATTGCTTTTTGTTCGTCCCATATTGGTTACACAACTTGTTTCCATTTATAACTTTTACTCGATTTCGGTCTCTAAGAATTTGGATCGTTATTCCTTTTTATAACATTCATGTGGATCAAGATATCGCCGTAAAAGTGTTTATATCATCTTTTAGTTAATTAAATTGAAGTTATTTTTTTTTTAATTTTTCTTTCTTAACCCTTTACCCAACGTAACGGCCAAAACCGGCCAGCGCTATTCTCAAAAATCGCCTATTAATTTTCAAAATATTTTCATTTTTTGTCTCACAAACATAGGTTATGACCCCTCGTTGGAAAGAGCTCGTCGAGCTCGTTCCAACGAGGGGTCATAACCTATGTTTTTGAGACAAAAAATGAAAAAAATTAGTTATTCAAGAATTTTGTTTGCAAGTGTCGTCTGCTTTTCATGTTAGGTAAAGGGTTAAAACGTAACCTTTGTAGCATTTTCAAGCCGCTGACTATTTTGTATACAATCTCCATAGGGTTTGCACTGGAAAAATCAACCTCGTGGAAATAAAGATGTTGTTGCCAAGAAATGAAGAAAAGCAGTATTTTTCGATCACAAAGGCAGCCATGCTAGAAATTCCCGGTGAATCTCCTAGTTTTTCCCATAAAACCCCAATGTTTAGACTAAGGGCTCCTTGTTTTAAACAGAGCGCAGAATAGCGTGAAAAAGATCTAACGTCTCGAATTTTTTTAATTTACCTCAATTTTTGACATAGTAATATCTTGACAGTTTAGTGTAGTTTATTGTGATGGTTCGAAATTTTGAAGAGTGCCAGCAATAGGGGTGAATCTGAATGATTTTTGAAGGATTTCTGAGGTACGCAAATATTGCTATGTCAATGACATTGTTGTAACATCACGTTTGCTGTCTGTAACAGCTTTTCTGACACAGTGAGGGAAGTGTGCCAGAATGTCCATATCATAGCCACTGATAGGTATAACGACTTACCAACTCTTTAAAACGACATACACCCATACAACTGCCCGACACGATGTGACATTGGTTGGTCAAAGTGTCGTTAAAACCCAATAATAATCCACCAAACAAATACCCTCATCGGACAGACACACAAACTGTAAACATTAAAATGAGACGTTATTTTCCATGTCAAAAATCAAAATAAATTAATTTGTTACTTTTTTGCTACTTTTTTGCTATTCATCCGTATTTATGAAGAATGCTCTGTAGTTTTAAGCACCAAATGATAAAAAAATTATAATATTTTAAATATATGACGCCATCCGAAAACACGTCCCCTATTTTCAAGCTAACTTTTCCATTACTTATATTGAACTTTAAGGAGCAAGTAACTGTTGAGAAAACACATATGACATCAGTAGAAAATGCAGCCATATTTCCTTTTGTTAGTTTAAGTAACAGAAGAAAACTTAATTAAAAGTTACAAAAGGAAAACTTTTAAAAGTAACAGAAGAAATTTAGCTTTTTACTACAAGCTAATTATAAGTAACTAGTTACAAGATAATCCTTCATTCAGAATAACATTAAGACATAGCCAACTTGTTATAACAAATTTTATTAATCGTTATTACTACTTCCTACAACGTGAAACTACTAAGTCGTTAACATGACTTACTAAGCCATTGAACCATGAAACACTCTTATTTTTTGCATATAATTCATGCAATCTCTTCGTATTAGAACATACACCAGAAACATTCTGTGTGAACAAAGTTGAAGCTCTCTCGCTAAAATAAGGTGAATGCCAACGTTTTTTGGACGAATCGTATCTGTAGGAAATTCGACTTGCAACAAAAAGCACGGAGGGGATTTTTCGGAGGCTTTGCCCCTGCACTATCTCCAAGTATTGCCTGTGGTAGTTCATGAATTTCAAGCTTATTGGACATATCGTGAATAACTGGGGAAAATATTCACGCAGGCATATATAATACGGTTATACGGTCCACTTAAACTTCGTGCCGCGTGACAAAAAAGTCTCAAATAAACTGGGATAAACAGTAGCGAAATTCGCTGTGAAGGCCCAAAGACGATGAGAAAAAGGACAGTGGCGAAATGCACCGTAAAGGCCCGAGGAGGCTGAGAAAAAAGACAGTAGCGAAATGCGCTCTAAAGGTCCAAGTAGGCTGAGAAATACAGCAGCGAAATGCACGGTAACAACCCAAAAAGACAAAGTACAAAACAGTAGGAAAATGCAGTAAAAAAGTCCATAGAGGCCAGGAAAAGAAAAACAGTAGCGAAATGCACTGTTAATAAAAACTCTAACTCGGCTAGATTTGATACTTGCCAGTCCAAAGCCCGGGTAAAAGATGCAGGGAGTTGATAAAATGAGAAAAAAAGAGAAAAACAACTACCAAAATTCAATGTAGAAGAAACTATAGATCTGCCAAGTTTTATAATTGCCGGTCCGTAACCCGGATAAAGGATGAGGGGATTTGATAATTAAAAACAAAACTGAATCAAAATCAGTGTAGAAAAATTCCAAACCTGCCAAGTATTATAGTTGCGGATCTTATGACCAGGTAAATGATGAGGAATGTTGATAAATTATGACCTATTTATTTCAAGTCAAGCTCGAAATTTTCAAAATTTTCTCTTGAAGCCGCGATAAAATATAGTGGAGTTTTAATTGTTATTCATACCTAATAATAATAGGCAAATCACTTAATTGGCACATTTCAGATGAATGGTTTCCGTATAATCTGTGCCTCTTTGCCTGGTAGGAAATGAGACCGCAAATATTATTTTCTAACAGACATTAAACAGAAAAACCATGAGGTTAAAATCAAGATATTACCACCATCTTTGGAATAAATTCTATATATGATATACAGCGAATAATGTAGCGTTTCGATCAAGATTAATAGTTTACTTGCGGGTCTCTTTGTCCCTTCTTACGAAAATTGAGACCGTAAATCGGAAGTCGCGTTATACATTAACATTGGAATTTTAGGGGTTAAAAATAAAATATCGATATCAAAGTTGGGATATACATTGAATATACCTAAAATCACTAGACAGCATCCATTTGGTACTTTTAGGACCAGACGTTTACTAGCGGTTTCTTTGTTCTTAGTTGCGGAAGAATGAGATCGCATGTCGGATATCGCGCTATATAGTACGTGGAGAGTGTATTATCACTAAATCACCCGCAGAATGGATATTCCACCCGAGGAATAATTGCAAATTTGTTGCAAAGCATAACCAGCACCAGCAAAGTTTCAGCCAATGGACCTCCGGGTTAAACCCGGAGGTCCATTGGCTGAAACATTGCTTGTGTTTTTTGTCAACATGTACACAATTTTAAAGTTATAGCTTGGGTGATAACTCCACTCTGCGAGTGATTTAGTTACAATCCACTCTCCACGTACTGTACATTAAAATGCAATTTTAGGGGTTCAAGTTAAAAATATCGATACCAAACTTCGGATATATATTTGGTATACCCCCTCTAAGCAGAGAACGCTCATTTGGGGCTCTACCCCCTGTACTTTGCCTGCGATCACTTGTGGTCTCGTTTTGTACCTGCGGTCTCATTTTAGTACGACAAGTCTCATTTTCTACCTGCGGTCTTATTTTAGTGCGACCGGTTCTTCAATGTCATTTGTAAAAAATGGTTCGGACTTTCTAATCGAATTGTTTTCGTTTCGCTGCTGCAAAAACACTTCAGTCGACGGCATAAAAGCATATATGTATTACGAATTGCTTTGCTTATTTTGTTAAAAAACAATGCACAGAGAAATGAAAATAAAGCAAAACCAAATAATACGGCGGCGTGCTGACGCCAGTGGATGTATTTTTTAGCTGTTCTAAGTTGTTATAACAAGTCAACTAACTTGTGATAACAACTGAGTAACTTGTTATAAGAACTTAGCTAACTAGTTATAACACCTTGGTAACTTGTTATAGCAACTTAGCTAACTTGTTATAACAACTTAGTTAACTTATTATTACAACTTCGCTATCTTTTTATAGCAACTTATCTATCTTGTTATAACAACTTGCCTATCTTTTTAATCATTGCCCCCTAGGTCAGTTTGTCCCTTCCTTGGGGCTGATCGTAATTGGTCAAACTGCGTTTAATTCTTTACCTGATGTAACGGCCAAAAGCGACCAGCACTATACACAACAATCGCTATTCAGTCTTTTTTTATATTTACATTTTATGCTTCCAAAACATAGGTTATGATCCCTCATTCGAACGAGCGCGTTGCGCTCATTCCAAATGAGGGGTCGTACACTGTGTTTTGGATGCAAAAAATGAAAATTTTTAGTTACACGAAAATTTTTTTCACGAGTGTCGTCTGCTATTAGCGTTAGATTATGGGTTAATGTGTCCCATGGACGGAGCTACATTATAAACACTCTATCCAACAAAACGACAAAAACTTATAAAAATGACTTACTTAAATACGATTCACAAAGTCTGAAACATCTTCGAGCTTTTTCAATAACGCCCTTTAAATATGGATATCGGCAGTTCTGGGTGACTGCGAAGGTTCCAGTGATATTCATATATGTAAGGTTTTAATAAGGTGTACCCATCTTTAAATAAAAGTTTGATTAGTTTTTCTAAAAAGGTCTTATTGGCAAAATAATTAAAGGTCAAGTCGCACAGCTTGCTAAACGTGAATAGGCCGTCGTTGCCCCTCTAACAGGGGCGGATCCAGGATTTCTGAAAAGAGGGGTGTGTCTTAGTCTGAAACTGAGCCATGAAACAACAGGGTGCGTGATAAACTCGAGATCGAGTCTCCCATCTCTAAAGGGGGTGGGGGGGGGGGGGGGCTCTCCTGTGAAAAGATGAATAAATACTGGACTCTGAAGTGACTTTTAATCCAGTACCCAGGAAAGCAGCCAAAAATTATAAAAGGTTTTTAGAAGGATTATGTAAATGTGGATATCATTGCAACCGGCTGAACAATTATGCCCATATTTACACTGTTTCAGTAAGATTTAGTAAGAGCTATTTTCTCAAAATGTTAAAAAACTGCTTGTGTAAAGTTGTGTGGTGTTTTCGACTCATTAGTAGTGCGTTCCGAGATGTCACGGGGAAAAAATAGAGGGAGCGCGCGCCGGATGCGCCCCGTCTAAATCTGTTACTGTCTAAGACAAAATATTTTTTCATGATTCTTTCATTTTCACGTGATACAAGAGGTGATGCAGTATGCCCTCGAAATGAGCTGCGTTTTCAAGATCAAGTGGGTAGGTCCAGCTAAGAGAAGACAAGCAACAGAAAACTAAAAAGAAATGTTTTGGTATTTCACACTCACTGCATAATTTTCACGTCGCAAAACGGTTGGCTTTCCGGTGACTGGGTGATCACGTAGCCTGGCCCACCCGTAGAATGTAGGCTGACCACTATGTGAGAAAATAGGCTTTGTTTGTTTTTCACACTGCGCATACTACAAAGATTCACCAGGCGTTGTTTGGTCAGCCATCACAGGACTATTTTCAGGCGTTAAGTTCCCCAATGAAGTAGCCTTTTTGTGCAGAAATATATGACCTTTAACACCAATAAATAAATAAAATAAATAAATAAATAAATAAGAAGGGCGTACCCAAGCACAATGAACTTGCAATCAAAACACTGAGTTTGATGCCTGGTCGGGGAAAATTGTCTTGTGTCACACAGAACCGCCGATAACCATATTTAAAGGGCGTTATTGAAAAAGCCTGAAGATATTTCATACTTTATGAGCCTTATTTATGTCAGTTTTTTTTTTAAAGTTTTTGTCGTTTTGTTGGATAGAGTGAGTATAATGTAGCTCCGTCAATGGAACACATTAAGCCGTTACCTAACGCTAGTGGTAGACGATACTCGTGAAAACAATTCTCGTTTAACTAAAAATTTTCATTTTGTACATCCAAAACGTAAGGTATGACCTCTCATGGGAATGAGCGCAACGTGCTCGTTCGAATGAGGGGTCATAACCTATGTTTTGGAAGCATAAAATGTAAATATAAAAAAGACTGAATAGCGATTCTTGTGTAAAAGGCTGGCCGATTTTGGCGGTTACATTAGGTAAAGGGTTAAACGCATTTTGACCACTTACTATCAGCCCCAAGGAAGGGATAAACTGACCTAGGGGGCAATGATTAAAAAGATAGTTAAGTTGTTATAACAAGGTAGCTGTGTTGTTATAACAAGTTAGCTAAGTTGTTATAACAAGTTAAGCTATGTGGTTATAACAAGTTAGCTATGTTGTTATAGCAACTTAGCTAAGTTGTTATAACAAGTTAACTATGTTGTTATAACAAGTTACTAAGTTGTTATAGCAAGTCACCTGAGTTGTTATAACAAGTCACCTGAGTTGTTATAACAAGTTAGCTAAGTTGTTATAACAAGTTAAGCTAAGTTGTTATAACAAGTTAAGCTATATTGTTATAAAAAAGTTAGCCAAGTTGTTATAACAAGTTACTAAGTTGTTATAATAAATTAGTTAACTTGTTATAACAACTTAGAACAGCTAAAAAAAACATCTCCTGGCGTCAGCACGCCGCCGTAGTTTTAAATTTTTGCAAACGTCCATTTTTTTCAGTGAATTGAATCTTCCTGAGAATTGAAGTCATCATGAACTGTGTAAAAAATGGTCTCAAATATTACGCTCATGCGCGGTAAATAAGCCAACGCATGCTCTGAAACAAAAAATTCTGCACACCAACTGCAAATGATTCACATTAGTCCCCACGGGACTGAAAAGTTGAGGGCATCAAACAGAGATAACATATTTATCGATGTACCACATTACCAACCACATGTGTTAGTTTTCCAAGGTTTTTAAATATACTAAGCAAACAAAGAAACGTAACAAGAGTAAAATTCATGCCATAATAAATTACTGGTCAACATGATGCAACAATTTAATTATTGCAGAAAAGTTTATTTATTGACAAATTATGTGGGAACATTCCATTTCATAATGTCAGTACACATACCCATGTAAACATGTTAACCTACTCACTAGGGGGCCTTCGCTCTAGTTATTCCTTTGATGATTTCTCAATAGCGGGTATGCCCTCCTTGCGCATCCATAGCTACTTGCACACGTTTGGTCATGGAGGAAGTAAGTCTGTTTACGGTGCGCACTGGAATGTTCTCCCACTCTTCCTGAAGACCTGGTGAAGCTCTTTGAGGTTCATAGGAGCAGGATCACGACGCCTAACTCCCCTGTCAAGTTGGTCCCACAAATGTTCAATGGGGGATAAATCTGAACTGTAAGCTAGCCATGGGAGGGCATCGATGTCATTCTCTGCCAGGGCATCAGTGTTCGAACGTGCCACATGACAACGCGCGTTATCCTGCTAGAAAGTAGGAACTCCCTACTTATTAGTTACTTGCCACGCCTCTGCTTCTAAACCGTACAAAAGCAGGTTGCAATCTATCGTATTTGATTTATAAAGATGACACAGTCTAGGCTTCCAACCCCTGGGTCGTTTGTGCGAACTCTTGGGAAAACGAACGTTTCAACCCAATGGATTGCAAGTACTGGCTCAGATCCCCAGCGAAAATAATATTTCCCATGAGGTGGAAGGACATAAAGAGCGATAGGATTTCACGCACGGCGTAACAAAGTCACGGGTGAAACCCACAAACGTAAGAATACGAACACGATGCAGCGATCAACTCATTATAAATGGCTGTAAGAACTGGATTGCGAGATTTTTGTGTGCGATAGAATTTTTTGGTAATAACAACGAGAATAGAAAAATTCAACGCTAGATGGCTCTGGTTTAAAAATATATATATAAAAGAGAAGATATCGATAAAAACTCTTTCGTTTTCAAACCACGAAGTGTGAAGATGTGTGACAAAATCCTCGAAAACGTATACAAATACAACAATTACATTCAAATACAAGATTCAAAAAAACATTCTACTGAGTGGAAATTCATATATTGAGAAGTGGAACTATTGCATAACACAGTGGAAACAGCTAACCGAAAAACATTTGAAGCAAATCTAACTATAGTTACAAAAACAAATTGTTTGACCAATTAGAGAATAGCTCAGCAGGCCGACCAGTCAACAAACCAATCCACGAAGGAAGTTGCAACTCAAACGTACAAAAGTCTTGAACAAAGGGACGAAGCTTCAGGTCAAAAAGGGATGCACATTTCAGACAAAACAAAGAATGCAGTTTGAGCTGAAACGTTTAATCAAACTAGGACTGAAGTTGTGAATGCCGACCGATTAGAAATTATAAAGAAACCAAAGTCAAGCTGCCTGTGTCATGAGCAAACAACAACGCGAGGCTGCCCGTTTTTTAAAATCTCGAATGAATCGAATGGGAGTTCACACCCCGAAACTAGAACATGATACAGACATAGAGAATAAAAATGCTCCAAAACATCGAAAGCTAAGACGACAATCAACAGATGGTTATCCAACATACGAAGAGCATGGAGCGCAAAGCACTACGTACAACTGAGAGACTCTCATTGGCGATTAATATTACCAAGAAGATCGTTTATAATGACATTGTATATGATGAACCACAAGGTGCTCGAGAGAGCGTAGGAGCAAGGAACGATATACAATGTGCTGGAGAGTGCGTTTGGGCAAGGAACGATATAGGTGCAAGGATCAAGACACGATGCGATGATAAAGGAGCCAATATTCTTATGCGCACATGTGCTGCATTTGTCGTTTATAAATATGCTGCCCATTTTAGAGGACTTCCACCCAGCCGCTAGCTACAGGAACCAATTTGACCTACGAAACGAAATCGGTTTTCCACATAAAACAAGCACTGCTCCAGTTTTCGGGGTTCCCACAGGACGACATTTATTTGAAACAGCCCCTCGTTAGCCTGCCATGCACAATAATGTCTTTACCCTAAATCACTAATCAACGTGCCGGTTACATCCAAGACGATCGATCTCGTCAGAATTTTACATTTCTTTGATTTCTCCAAAGAAATTCGTGAAAGTTGATACATGTAGTTTCAGAAGAGAATGGCATCGAGGGGTTTAAAAAAAATATTCACTAATTGTAAAAGGCGGCAAAGTTGGGTAGTTTGAAATCAAAAAGTAGGTTCATCTCACTGTTCACTATAAATCTGGGCCGTTGCAACGCTCAGTTGATAAATTTTGGAAAGTGACTCCACAGCAACTGTCTTTGAAGGGGATAGGGGTGAAGTTGCTAAAGAAACTATGTTTAACAAACAAAGCAAATCTCGAAGGTCGGTTTTCACTTAGATGAAGCCGTGCTATCTTCAATCGCTTTTTAAAGGGTATACTTTGTTGTCTGCGTACAATGAATTTGTTGATGTGCACATTTTTCGTTGCAAGACAAATTGAATATTCACAAGATTTTTTTTTGTTATTACTGATCAAAATCAAGTGAAGAAGCTGATACATTGTTACTAGAATGCCATGCAAGGAAAACGCCTTTACGTTTGATGATTGGAAAAGTCATAGATTGTTCTGAGATGTCATGCAAAGTAAACGTCGTGACGTTTGATGACGAGAAAGCTGTTACGCTGTCGCGTAACAGCTTTCACGTCATCAAACGTCATGAATCGCGAGGAGTTACCACATTGATTGACTTGACTTCCTCTTGGGAGGTGGCAGTTTGAGTTGCGGCGTTTTCGCTGACGTTCCAGCAATCCCGTTGTATAGAGAACAGTGAGACAAACACGTTCCGCCATGTTATATGCACCACAACAATACATATCACAATAGTATTAACGTCACCACAGGGCGTTTTACGTGCATTACCATGATAATTAACATCAGGTCTTTCATGTAACTGTTGACGTCAATCTCTGAATCCGCCGACCACAGAACGTTCGAATTTCATTCTCAACATGAGATTCACTATATTTTTTTAAAATCTTTCAACATCTTATCACACACGTCGTTTCGAGTTTTCTTATCGGGAAATCTCGCCTAATACGTGACTGTAAGCTGCGCGGTCCACTGTATTTATGGGTTTGTTCCACGATTTCACCCTCGGATTGGGATTTAGTCTCTTGTTCAATTTCGTACCGGATCCCGTGAGTGAATGTCCCAGCAGATGTATTTCGAAAGAAAGAGTATTGACAAGTCTTTTGCCCACACCCTCAACCGTTTGTTTTAGTGAACTGAGGTTTTGTCGACCTGCACACCTTACATATGCCTGGTAGCATCTGTTTGTTATTTTTCGTATGCACTCTACGGATATTGGCCGTGTCTGTAAACTTTTTACATTTTACACAACACTTTTTTATATCTTTCTTTTTATTTTAAATTTGTTTCTTTTTTATTTTCTTAGTTATATATATTAGTTTTTTCCCATCCGTTCCAAACATTTTATGGAAAGAATCGCGAGCTTCCTGTCGACCTTTTTCGATCCGGTCATTTTTCATCTCCCCTTTGGGGATCTGACGCATTTTGATTGTAATGGATTCTCTCGGGATCGCGGTGGTTCAGCAGGTAGAGATGTGGGCAGTGAGCCGTGAGGTCCTCTGTTCGAATCCCGCCGGCGTCAACCACGTTGTGTCCTTGGGCAAGACACTTCATCCTAATTGCCCACGTGGGGGCACGGTGGCGTTGTATACTAAGACGCACTGCACGTCGATGGTGCATTTGTCGTCAAACAGTGCTAACCCTGCTTGTGTGGAGTTAGAACTTGGGGAGTCCGAAAGTTGCTCGCCGTTGCTCGGTTGTCTCTGGGTACTGTGGCTTCCTCCACCCGTAAAACTGTCCGTCGCGAGGTGAACCTGGCTGTCGAAAGTGTCGTTAAACTTCAATAAATAAACAAAATATGCCTTCTTTCAGAGCGTCGCATCTAGTGCGTAAAATTTTCTAGCATGTTTTCTATTTATATAATTTAATCCAATTTGTTCTTATTTTTGGTTTTGTTTTCCTACTAAATAATTTTTTTTAAAATAAAGCTCTACCAACGATTTTATACTAGTTTTATTCACGATATATTGATCGTTATACTTTTTTATAGAAGATCTCGACGCTAGAGTGTTACGATCCACTATTAGTTAACCCTTTACCCAACGTAACGGCCAAAACCGGCCAGCGCTATTCTCAAAAATCGCCAATTAATTTTCAAAATATTTTCATTTTTTATCTCAAAAACATAGGTTATGACCCCTCGTTGGAACGAGCTCGTCGAGCTCGTTCCAACAAGCGGTCATAACATATGTTTTTGAGACAAAAAATGAAAAAAAAATTAGTTATTCACGAATTTGTTTTGCAAGTGTCGTCTGCGTTTCATGTTAGGTAAAGGGTTAATTAACTGCAGTAATATTTTTACTTCTTAAAATGTCACCGCTACACGTTTCAGCCGCTGACGAGTTCGTATACAATCCCTACATGGTTTACACTGAAAAAATCAACCTCGTGGAAATAAAGACGTTGTTGCAAAGAAATGCAGACTTTTTTCGGTCATAACGACAAGTAATATAATTTGAAAGTTTTTATTCTTCTGAGGAAAAAATCGTAAATCTCAGATCTTAGACTTTTCGATTAGAGGAAAGGACATGTTAGTATTGTCTGTCGGTATACACACTTTGTTAATATAACTAACAGAAAAAAAATACAGAACATCAAAAGATGATGAAGAGGCCATTTTTTATTTCTAAATGAGAAAATAATAGTCAAATTTTATTAACCCAGATGTCCATTGTTATCTGAAACATTGCTTGTGCACAGGCTATTTGTACAGAATTTGATATCCTTACTATGGTCATAACGCGTAGATTAGCGCGCAGATCGGCGTGCTATTTGTGCGTATTTCATGACAGGACTTCTAGTTTCAACTGTAACTAACATAAAAAAATACAGAACATTAAAAGTTGATGAACAGGCCTTTTTCTTATTTCTAAATAGGTTTCCACAGAAAATAATAGCCAAACGTTCCAATGATTGGGGAAAATTGTAAAGCCAGCTTTTGTTTCTTATACTACACTACATATCCGAGTATGTCATGTCGAAATGGTTGGCTTAGAGCTAGAAGGTCTAGAATTTTTGTACCAAAATGAAATTTTATGGATAATTGTATCAGTTTCTTCATGCTGACTCTGAAAATGCGTGACACCATTTTTTCTATGCTGATCTTCGACTGTCATCTTGGATTTCAAAATGACCGCTATTCTGGAACGGTTATTAGCCACTATAGCACTTATGACACTTAACAGGCATCGTGGAACTATCTACGGAGTGAAATGACATTTTTTGTCTAGTTTGTTGGGGAAAACTGGCTCAGAATTTCTAGGGGCATATTTACATACTATATAGCGGGTATTTGGAATAAATTAAATTAATAGACAACTAGCGCGTGTACTACTTGTTGTTGCTCGGGAAAAAGTGTATCATCTGATGGAAATGAATAACAACCACGATAATTACTATTTTGAAAAGGAGTCTCCGCTTTTATTTAATGCTCAGGCATCAATTCACGCTGAAAAATTAAGTCATATTCCCCTGTCGGTCGGCAAAACGAAATATCAAAATGATATTTAGAAATCGATATTTCATCGTAGGTTCGGATGACGAATCACATGTACTTTAAACGAGTCAGCACATCAGTAATGAATTCCAGAGTCCCAAATACAAACGAATTCGAATAATTGATAGTGACAGTGACTAAATCAATTCATTAAATCAGCGGTTTCAAAGTTTGACTTTCTCATTCACCTTCCAGCGAAAAGCCGAAATCACTTTCAAATTTCTTCAGTTCAACTTCACACGTCTTCAGTGCATTGAGTTCAAAAAAAAAAAAATGACGTGTCTTGTTATTGAAAATAAGAAAGTGGTGTTTTTTGTTATTGTTCTATTTCTTAGAAACACATTGCGATTATTTCAATTCGTCAGCCTTGGTAAATCGTAAAGTTAGGGGAGAAATAAGACGGGACTACTTTTTGTTCGGATATTCACACATTCCAATGGTTGGAGTTTGGTTGTTGTAATTTTTGTATGGACGCCGGCTCGGCACATAAATTTTGCGCCTTAATGGCAAATAAAGGCCACAAATTGGAGAGTTTGTAGTCGTAGAGCATTAAATAAAAAGAAAATTCACGAAAATTTGATGAATACCGAAAATATCTCGTGAGTGGCTACAAAGAAATATGAGGATCTTCACGAGCGACGCAGTCGCGAGTGAAGATCCTCATATTTCTTGTAGCCATAGTTCTTGTAGTATATTTCTTGTAGTATATTTCGTGAATATCCTCTATGTATCGTTGCTTTTGGCGAGTGCAAGGAAAAGGAAGGGAGTGTCGAGATCGATGGGTACAGTTTGGGAGCGAGTGAAACATGGAGTCAGGAAACAGGAACACAACAAATACATCGCCTCGTGGTAAAGTGAAACCGACGATTTCGCAACACGGCGTCGGAACAAATATATATAAAAGCATATACTTTTAACGGAAAGTATTGTAACCGGCGGTAAGTTATATACCAAGTTCTACAGGTGTGAAAAGCGGGTAGAAGGCACGATCATGGACAAACGATCCATGTCTTCCTTCTCTCGAGGCACGTGCTTCATTTGTTTCAGAGTTGGTGCACCTGGTAAACCACTTAACCCAAACCGGGCAAATTCAGAAAAAAGTCAGAGATTATGCAAACAAATGTTCCTCATTTAGAGAAACAAACTTTTCACCTCTTTGTGGAAGGTTAGCAAGTATTACAGAGGACGTATTCAAGTCTGTTTATCATTCTTCCTGCTACAAAATGATTGGAAATAGAATGAAACAAAAAAAAGGCCGAGAAGAGATATCTTGAATCCGACTATTCATTAGACTAGTGGTGCCTCCGTAAAATGGTCGTCCTTCAAGTTCGTGTTCTACAGTTAAAACTAGAAGTCCTGTCACGAATAGTGCGCTTATCTAGGCTTTATTGCGCGTTGGAATTGCGCGCAATTGCCACACCGAATGGCATCCAAAGCACGGCAGGTTCTCCTGGTTACTCATGGCAAACACATGCAATGTTCTGCCAATGGACCTCCGGGTTACCCGGAGGTCCATTGGCTGAAACATTGCTTGTGCACAGGCCATATGTACAGAATTTGATATCTTTACTTGGGCCATAACGCGTACATTAACGCGCATATCAACGTGCTATTTGTGCGTATTTCATGACAGGACTTCTAGTTTTAACTGTACATCAATATGCTACTCAGAAGTGACAACTGGTATAAAAAGACGACTGAGGTGAACGAAAAAGGTAGCATTCCTGTCATAAAAAGATATGCATATTTCAGTGCTCAAGTCCCACGAGTGGAGAATCGAAAGTGGGGCGATGGGTAACAGAGTTATAGATATACAATTCACATCCACAGACGAAAAAGTTCAAGTTACTCTTGCTCGTGTAACCGAACCTTCTTACTGTGCAGCCTTTGATTAAATATATCATAGGAATTGTCTCTGAAACCAAGACCGAAAAATACAGCAAACTAATTCTGGCGATGATACAGCCTAAAAAACAAGCCAGAGAATTGCAGATATTGACATTTTAAATGTAGTCAAATGCTGTTTATCGACAGGAGGTGTTATCACAATGAACAATATTTTTGACGAGTATATCCATTTATTGACTGAAACGGCGTGGACCCGGTTGTCGGCTCCTCCAGTTACAAAAAACATTTGAAAAGTATCATTGTTGAAAACAGTGGTGATGCTAAGTTTGTCAAATCTTATCGTGCAAATGAAGGCGAACAAGTAATAAGGGAAAAACTACGCCGTGCGACTCTTACTGACATGTGGGAACAAACTTTCGAAGATGATGTCAATTGTCTCGCACACATAGCTGCCATACTGAGGAAGGAGCTTGTATCAACCAACCATTGGGAGTTTACAGGATCAGAATCACTGACGGGCTTCCCCGAACCACCGAAGTTATCATCCTTCATCAAATGGCTTCTCTTTGGTACCAAAAACAAAGACGTGAAAGGGAAGCGCGACGAAGCATTAAAATTCAGTTAATATTGTATCGCATTAAATAGTGTGTCGAAGTTCCGAAATGATAGGCAATTTTTTTACCAGCCAAAAACTGATGCTGGGTTCAGAAGGCGACCATAAACACCACTTGCGGTCGGACTAGCACTCACACTTCAGAAGAATACTAAAATTAAAGGTGGCCATGTGAATGTGCTTTCCAGTCTGGCAATCGAAGCTACGTATGCCAGTGTTGTAAACAAGGAAACGCTCTTTGCTTGTGGAGTTGCTGAACGAATGTAGACAACTGACGAGTTTTGTTCCCCCCCCCCCACCCCCCGTTTGTAATGAAGGGGAAGACTATATATTTTGTTGCGGATAATATTGACTCTCTTGAGAAAATACCGTACAGTCAGAATACACTACATGGAACAATGCTTGTTACCAATCAGAACCAGAAGGATACAGATGTTCCATGAGATCCATGCTCCATGAGCCTCTACACATCACTGATAAAATAGTTCCTGTAGACACTGGCGTGAGATTTCTTATTTTCCCCATCGATTGAAGACAAACCAACAACATACCAGTAGTTGAACTTCACCTTCATGATGGCATCGTTCGAAAATATGCGAAATACGACAGGACGTGGCCGTTTGCTTCCTTTGCCCACAAAGAAAGGGATCCAGTCTCCGGTAACATTAATACTGGAGAACAACCCACAGCCTTTAACGACTCTGAGCAGAATTCTACTCGGTCTCATGTGAAAATCTCTATGTCAGCCGTAGATGATTCAGAGCAGAAGTCTACTCAGAAAATCTCAAAACAGACAGCATGCCAACATGGGCATCGCCCGAAGCTCTACTGATGCACTGTCAGCAGCAAGATGATAATCCTAAGACACAAAGTGGAACTGTGATTCCATTTTTAAAGAGACCGCCAACTGATTATAGTGCTTTATATACAGTCTTGTGTCTTAGGCAAGGGGTATCTGCTTTTTGTTGTAGGTCCTAATCACAGAACTTGACTTGTATGAAAGGGCAAAGAAACTGCAGACTTCGACTGAAAACAGAAACTGTATTCGGAGATTAGGAGACCACTGCTGGCAAAATTTCAACAACCACATCCTGGAATGATACCGTTCCTAGGTGAGGCAATACGAAAGTGTGAAATTTCTATCATTCCAAGGTCACCGTTTTCTTCCAGTAGCCTTCTTCTTAGGCGAACTGACAAGAGTACATTTGTCATTGCCATTGAGGAGAACAAAGTAGGCCCTTCAAGTCACGTTCCAAGGGTCCTGGTAACAAATATGTCAAGAGAAGTAGATGGATACTATAATGTGTGTCTCACTGATGCGATGGCAGTTGTGCAAGCCATCAAAAAGGTACTTTAATTGGTACTTTCTTGGACTAGGCAGATGTGTTTGCTTGAAGCATCCAAACGATTATTGCAGGGTATCACGAAGCTAGAGTTATCTTTGATACGTACTTTCCTAACTCCTTGAATGGCCAGGCCCGTGAAATTGTCATAAGGGACTTGATCAATGTCAACATGGTACCTCCCAAGACTCTTTTGTCCCACTTTGAAACAAAGGCGCAACTTACAGGATATCTGGGAAAGCCTCTGTTCTCTGTTGCAGAAATATTCGGATAGCAGCGAGAGAGGCCAGTTGTTGTCTACGGGACCTCCATCTATTCAAATAAAGATGATAGCTTTGACCCCAGTATTGCAGAGCATACACATGAGGAAACGGATACCTTGATCCCTTGGCACGTGCTAGATGCCGTGTCCCAGTCTAATGGTAGCATATCATTAGGGACGTAGATGTTTAATCCCCAGACACGGATGTGTTAATTTTATTAATAGATCTAGTGGCAAATGCCAGTTTATTATGAAAGCTGAACTTCATCATCGGAAAAGGAAAGGCAAAATGAAGAATTGACGTTCGTGAAAGATGCGAAACTATTGGTATACAGAACAGCCAGGGACTGATAGGCCTCCATGCCTTTACTGGGATGACTGGGGAGGCAAATTTGTGAGTATTTCAAAACGGAAGTGGATTAAGGTACTTCAGCCTGAAGTCTGATTTTGATGTGGCCGAGGTGTTCAGTCAAATTGGGGAGATTGAATTTGATGCAGAATCAAGGACACGGCAGCTTGAAGGCTTTGCATGAGGAACTTACTTGTTAAGTGTGGGCGTCGGAAAGAGTGCTCCAGTAAATATTCATACAAGAAACAACCTGCCATACACATTTTGCAAAGGCTGTATATATTTTAGTGACTATAAATTATTGTAAAGTCTTCGCTGCATCCGAATAAAATCAACTGATCTACACAATTGTGATAACTTCCTCGGAAGAGTCATTTTGTATAGTAAATGATAAAAAACTGGTGACCATTTTGATTTTCAAAATGGCGGATGGAGGGGTGATACAAAATGGTACAGTTTATTTTTTAAATCGGCACCCCCAAATTAACAAAATTAGCCCAAATTCAAGCGGGAGTAGATAAAAACGTGGACTGACAGGAGAATGCCTGGAGTTTGTGAAAAGATTCGCACATCGATAATACAAAATCGGTAACATTTCGATATTTCAATTTTTATTTGAAGTTCTCATACCCCCCCCCCCCCAGTGTTAAATTTACTGACAGCCTTAGGAAAGTGGGGTGAGCCAATATTCATGTAAATCTCTCCCAAGTGGTCCGACTCCTGAATAACAAAACTAGCAAGCACCCTTCACTCTCCTGGACTTTTCATCCCTGACTGACCTGAATGAGATCAGTTGCAATGTTAAACCCATAGACGTAAAATTGGATAATGAATAGAGATTATCATGATAATGTGCATGTCCTGTGATTTGTATCAGATTCGAGGTGGTGTCCACAATAGGATCTTAACGAGCCGGCTTTGCCGGCGAGTTGTGATCCCATTTTTGGACACCACCAAGAATCTGATGCAAATCGCAGGACATGCACATTATCATGATAATTCATTTATCTAACAATTCTGTCACACAAAAAGATTAAATCTTATATTATTAATACAGTTTTGGGGCATAATGTTGGGCTAGGAAAGTTAACAAAAATATAAATTTTATGAAACTATATTGTTGTGCACTTTAACAAACAAAGAGTAACGCGGACACCGCAATTTTCAAAGTTGTGTTGTCAAATTATTCGCTGTCAGTGTCACTTTCTACGATGATCCGCTTAAATTTACGGGTGTGCGATGTTGGCACATCCTCAGGAACTGGGTATGTGTAATACTGCATTGTACAGTTTCTATTAATTGTTAAAGTTTTTGCCAATCGTCCGTAACTGTCGCTGTCGCGGTTATTAGTTGTCAGTGGTGTAGATAGCTTTTCGCAGGCGGAGGGGCAAGCCCAAAATTTTCCGACAGACCGAAAATTTTCCGACAGTGTAACAACAACAAAAATACAAACAAACAGAAAGAATTTGTTGTTTACTGCAAATGTACTAAAAATTGGTCTTTTTTACCCAAAATGGCATGTTTTTATCCCCAAAGCCAGCATTTTAATGTTATTAGACATAAATTCGCCTAAAAATGGTCCCCCAAAAAATTCGACAAAACTTCTGGTGTGGGGGGGGGGCGGGGGGGGGGGGGGCTCTGCCCCCCCCCCCCCCTTTATCTACGCTACTGTTAGTTGTCACCGTGTTCGTAGTGGAAATATCATCAAGTTCTCGTGTCCTTGAAACTGATTTCACATTACTTGCTGGTGACATGCACAAAATGTTTGACATCTCCTTTTGCATTTCAGTTGATGCCACAGAATAATTGTTAACACTGCCCACATTTTTATGTCCGGACAGTTGAGCAATAGTGTTGGGCGATATGCCATCATGAAGTAGGCGTGAACACAGAGTTTTCCTAGCACTTGTATTTGTCTTTCGCCCACAAAATTCAGCACGCGAAGCCATGTCTTTCATAAGTTTGGCAAGTTTATTTTCTCCAATTGGCTGTGCCTTAAACCAGTATTGGCAGTCATTTATCCTGTTGTGGTTTATCTGTATGTCTTCGGTCTCGATAAATTTCAAATGTCTGAACCGGGCACAATTCTGGATTTGACGCTATGGCGAATGCTTTGGGTTTAAAGGCACGAGTATCTGATGTAGTACTTCCAGTTCTCGTCTTTGTTGCTCGCTCATTATATTCAAGAAATTTAGCTCCATTTTCATCCGACTTCAGTTGGATGTCACCCCCACCTGAGCATATGGTGTTCTCGGACATCTCTCATGCCAAAGAGTTTGGTATTATTGAGCCATAAAGAGTTAATTAATGCTTGAGGTTCGTGAATTCCAGTAATTCATTTATCCGCCACTATTTGTTCCTCATTTTCTGTCAATGGGTCTACACGATTTGGTCGGTTACCCTTTCCCATACTTTTTAGAGATTTTCGCTTACTTGCAAGAATATCTCGCGAATTCAGAAATTCCCTGTCCTGAAGGATTCTGAAGGGAGATTGGATATCCTTCAGATATCGATCATAACTTGTCATAGTGTCCGGTTCGTAGTCTGTCCCATCAGCCTTCCTGATGGACAGTATGAATGTTCCAATATAATTATCCAAATCGAGCGCAGAAAGCGAACCGATTTCACGGACCTCATTTTGTGCTTTCGGAAACTGTAGGAATGTTGTTATATTTATTTATTTATTGGTGTTTAAGGTCACATATTTATGCACAATGGCTAATCATGACCGTGACAGTTTTACTGGTGGAGGAAGCCGGAGTACCCGGAGAGAACCACCGAGCAACGACGAGCTGCTGCCAGCTCCCCAACATCGTAACTCCGCACTGCAGCACAGGCAGGGTTAGATTGGTTGAAGACATGCGCACCATCGGCGTGCAGTACGCCTTAATACACGACGTCATCGTGCCCCCACGCGGGCAATGGAGATGAAGTGTCTTGCCCAAGGACACAACGCGGTTGAACCGATGACCTCTCGGCTTGCAGCCTGCACCTCTACCAACTGAGCCACCGCGCTCCCCAGGAATGTTGTTATTACTGACTGGGTCTTTCGGGTGGTGTTCGCATTCCTTTTCTCAATAACATAGTTCTCTTTCTCGTATTCTGCTAGGGACACAAACACTGTTTTTTCACTTCTGGACGTCGTGACAGACTTACTGGGAGGTTGATTGACTGTACTTGGCACCGATGAATTATTCAGAGTATTTTGAATGTTAATTGTGTTGTTGTTCATTTGGGATTTCCATCCATATAGTTGTATCGGAGGTGTGACATAGCTGTCCAGGTCCATAAATGCCCTTTCAATATCCTGTAATGATCCCCATTCAATCCCAGCTGCTTCATTTTCAACTTTCCCTTCATTAGAATCTTCACCACAAAATCTATGGCCCAGAGCAAACAAATCTGCGCAAGCTGCCATTTGAAGATCATCATCACTATTTAAAAAATCATTCAGTTCATTCTGAGATAACAATCCAATATTTCCTTCGTAATTCTCCATTTTATAAACAAATCTTTTGCAGCTATGCTACTTCCTGATGGTGAAACGCTGTTTTGCAGACGATCCTTCCATCGACGTTCGATGTGAAAAGATGAACGCGATTTTTTTTATCATTCCTTCACTTTAGACTCAAAAATACTTTTATTTTTAAATAGTTTTCCCATTCCATCTATTTAACTAATAAAGATTTGTTTTTATTTCGTTTAATCAGTATTTGTTGTGGGCGGTCATTGGCTATTTATTGTTCTGTCGCTAACTGTAAGGAATTTTGTTTTGTTTTCGAAGCGATCAGCTGACTCGATCACTGAAACGAAAATAGATCGTATTCGTGCGCGTTATGATAGCCCGTCGCGTTACCGGAAACAAGACGTCTATATGATACGGAATCAGAATGACTCGTCTTTATGATACGGGATCGGAACACATTATGTGATACGTACCGTTTTTTGTGGTCTTCAGTCCAAAATCAACGTGATTGTTAGATAATGTATTTTATTTAATGTCCATTTCCTTCTCTTTACAGACTGAAGTGGAAGACTCTGTGAATAATGCGTAAGTTTATTTAATTATTGAACGTTTTCTCTTACGAAATGAATACGTGATCGACTGACAATGTCAGATTATTACTTGTTTTGTGTGTTTTTGTTATTTTTTGGTTTCTTTATTCATTGGATCGATGTATTGGTGTTTCAATACGCGGAGAATTGGTCACTGCAAACAAAGGTGCGCGTGATAGTGAGAAATGTGAAGATTATTTGTATACCGCCATATTTGATATCCTCGTGACATTTTCGTGAAACATTTATCAAGTTGATTGATATCATATATACAGTACGTGGGGAGTGTATTGTAACAAAATCACCCGCGGCGTGGAGTTAACACCCAAAGTATAACCTTGAAATTCTGTGCATATAGACAAAAAAACACAAGCAATGTTGCAGCCAATGGACCTCCGGGTTCAGCCCGAAGGTCCATTGGCTGGAACTTTGCTTGTAATTGTTATGCTTTGCAACAAATTCGCAATTATTGCTGAGGGTGCAATCTCCACTTTGCGGGTGATTTAGTGATAATACACTCTCCACGTACTGTATATAAGTATATATCAGCCGACATGTTCGTGGAACATTTACTGAGTTCACTGATATCAGATACAAATATATCCCAGCCATGTTTTTAGATTCAACAGTTTCTTTTTATTCGGTATTCTCGCTACATGTTCCGGAAACATTTACCGAGTTGACTGCTGTCGGAAAAACAAATTGAGTTTCTTTTAAATTTGAGCACTTTTTTGTAAAGGACGATTGCGCCGGAGGCGTCTGAACTCGAGAGTCCTTTATATTATAAACACAAAAAGGGACAATATAATTGTTTTCAAAGGAACATTCGGATACCAGTTGAAAGTGAGTAAACCATCAGATGAGGGAAGTAACAGGGGAGGGGGCGTGTGGGGTGCTATTGAGATATTCTCCGATAATACACCGGGAGTCAGATTAATTTACAATTTATTACATCACGTGACGTTCTTAGCAACACGCAGCACCCAACACCCCTAGCAACAGGCGATCTATTGGACCGATTTTGACCAAATTTGATATATGAACCCATAATGCAATAGGGGTCCAAACCAACGAGTCGGTAATGATGTCAGTTTTGTTTCCCTGGCAACGAACGTGCCTCACTAGCAACGGGCGGCGTCTTGGGTCAATTTCGACCAAATTTGATATATGGATCCACAATGCTCTAGGGATGCAAACCAAAGAATTGAAAATGGTGTCAGTTGGTTTTCCTAACAACCAACGTGCCCCCCTAGTAACGGGCAACCTACTGGGCCAATTTTGACTAAATTTCACTCGTGTACCCATAATGCATCAGAGATTCAATCCAAGGAGCCGGTAATGATGTCAGTTTGTTTCCCTGGCAACCAACGTGACTCCCTAGCAACGGACGAGACCTATTGGGCCAATTGGACCAAATTTGATATATGAACCCATAATGTACTAGGAATCCAAACCAAGGAGTCGAAAATTATGTCAGTTATATGGATCCACAATGCACTAGGGATTCAAACAAAAGAATCGAAAATGGTGTCAGTTGGTTTCCCTATCAACCAACGTGCCTCCCTAGCAACGGGCGACCTACTGGGCCAATTTTGCCTAAATTTGATATGTGGACCCTTAATGCACCAGGGATTCAAACCAAGGAGTCGGTAATGATGTCAGTTTTTTCCCTAGCAACCAACGTGCCTCCCTAGCAACGGGCGACCTATTGGGCAAGTTTTGACCAAATTTGATATATGAACCCATAATGCACCAGGAATCCGAACCAAGGAGTCGAAAATTATGCAAGTTTGTTTCCATAACATCCAACGTGCCTCCCTAGCAACGAGCGGTCTCTTGGGCCAATTTCGGCGAAATTTGATACATGGAACCACAATGCACTAGGGATCCAAACCAAAGAATCGAAAATGGTGTCAGTTGCTTTCCCTAACAACCAACGTGCCTCTCTAGCAACGGGCGACCAACTGGGCCAATTTTGACTAAATTTGATATGTGGAGCCATAATGCATCAGGGATTCAGACCAAGGAGTCGGCAATGATGTCAGTTTGTTTCCCTCGCAACCAACGTTCCTCTCTAGCAATGGGCGACCTATTGGGTAAATTTTGACCAAGTTTAGTCTATGGACCCACAATGCATATGGGATCTAAACCATGGAGTCGAAAACAGGATGAATTTTGACCAAATTTGATATATTGATTTATGAACCTATAATGCACTAGACACCTAAACCAATGATTTGGCAATGACGTCCGTTGGTTTCCTTGGCAACCAGCATGCCTCCCTAGCAACTGGCGGTCTATTGGGCCAATTCTGTCCAAGTCTGATATAAGGGCCCATTATACACTTAGGATTTAAATGGAGTCTGTAGTGATGTCAGTTGGTGTTCATAGCAATCAACATGCCTCCCTAGCGATCGGCTATCCATTAGGACAATTTTGACTAAATTCAATATATGTACCTATAATACACCAGGGATCTAAACCTAGGAGTCGGCAATGATGTTAGTTGGGTACCTTAGCAACCAACGTGCCTCCCTAGTAACGAGCGATATATTGTGCCAAACTAATTTATGTGGCGGCATGTTAGTGACTGTGTTGAGACATGTTTTTTGAAAATCATCTAACATCGTCATATTTTGGAAAAACGTTTGTCAGATCGTGTCCGATCATCAGTAATGATTCAAAAAAATACCAAATACTGCTTTCAATCGCAGCGTTTTCACATTTTCAATACTCCAATGGATGTCCCGTTCACTGGATTTATGGATGGGATTTCCGTGGCTGTTCCGGTAGGTACGCAATCGTCCTTTTTGCATAGCTTTGCTATAATTTCTTGTTTTCCTTGAGTTTGTTGAGCAGATATTTATTGGTCTTTCAAGTGTTCTCATACAGATCTACATTTAACGTCATTCAAAACGAAAAAGTCGTGGTAAACGCTGTGACAAAATGTTACAGTCTTTTTTACCACAACATTGACGATAGAAGTATCTAATTTCTAGAGCTTGTACCACTCATAAACTTCTATCGTAAAATGAGTTTTCCTTCTTACACTAATAATTATCGATCGGTATTTGTAGCAATTTAAGCATTACGACTCGATTTGATGGTACATTTTTCAATTATTCCAGGGGAGAACACTCCAGGACCCCTCCATCAAATTCATCTCTGTCGGGCAGGCCTTGCATTCTTTAGGAGTGCAGGAGTGCTGCACGCCTACTGCACGCCTAAAAAAATTGAGGGGGGGCAATTTTTTGCACCCTTGATTTTTTGGAATGCCAGACCTGTTTGGGACTGTCTTTAAAATCTATTATCATTTCGTCCCCTGACTTCTAATGTATTCTCTGTGTCTACTGGCACAGGGAACACATTGGGACTCGGGGATGATTTGTCAATGTTGCATTGCTTCTCAATAATTCATGACGTATTCTGTGTTTTATTTCGATACATTTTGAGTGTAGAAGACAGTCACATAAGAATTGAATGAAACATTTTGAATAATGAGAAGATGTGTGTGTCAATTTTTCCAACTGTTTTGCACTCCTTGATTTTCGAGATTGCCAGGCGTGGTCGGGGTTGGCTTTGGTTGGAGTCCCCGGAGTGCTCTCCCCAAGGAATATACGAATGACAGTCAATATGACAGAACATAGGCTTGTACACTACTCACCATACATAGGGACAAGATGGCCATTGGAAACTTTCTCAGTGTAATTACAATTACACATGCAGAGGGCAGCTTTTCCATTTGTTTGATCGAAGTTTTGACAAAACATCAGAATATTACTCAAGCGTATTTATCACGTGTTACGTAACTCGTTATAACTATTTATCAAGTCGTAACTCTTTATAACGACAAACCAACGTGCTATAACGACTAAGTTAACCCATCATAACGACGTATTAATTCTTTATAATGACATATACCCACATACAACTCTCCGAGACTATGTGGCACTGGTTGTTGAAAGTATCGTTAAAACCTAATAAAAAACAACCAAACAAATACCCCCAAAGGCACCACACTCTCACGAGCAGTAAAATTAAATTAAGGTGTAAGTAAAGTATATTCCTTAAAGCTTTTCTTGAGGGGTTGGAGTGCGTCATGGAACTTGATGTTCGTGGAAGCATCTGTAATTTTCATCAGACCCAATACGACGACTGGTTGCATATGAATGGAAATGACTGGGTAAAACACTTTGTGGATAAAGCTGTAAAGCTAAGTTGTTATAGCAACTTTCTTACTCATTATAACGGGTTAGCTTTGTCGTTATAACGACTTTACAATTTATTATTACAACCTACGTAAGTCGTTATACTGACTGTCTAAGTCGTTATTGCGAATTACTAAGTCTTTATAACGAGTTAGGCCAGTCGTTATAACGAGATTCTAAGTTGTTATAACGAGTTTTCTAAGTCGCGATTCCGCGTCGAATGATACCAAATATGGCTTGTTGCAATTTTTTTCCTGGTTGATCCCTAGATTTGTTAATTTATTTATTTTAAGGTCACATACTTATGCACAATGGCCAATCATTACCGTGACAGTTTTACGGGTGGAGGAAGCCGGAGTACCCGGAGAGAACAACCGAATAACGACGAGCAGCTGCCAGCTTCCCAACATCGTAACTCTGCACTGCAGCACAGGCAGGGTTAGATTGGTTGAAGACATGCGCACAATCGACGTGCAGAATGCCTCAGTACACGGCGTCATCGTGCCCCCATGTGGACAATCGGGGTTAAGTGCCTTGCCCAAGGACACAACGCGGGAGTCCGAATCGATCGCTCAGACGGTCACCCATCCGACGATTAACCGGGTTCGACGTTACTTAACTTCGGTGATCTGAGAACCCTAGATCGACCGGACGAAACAGTGTCAAGATAAATGCATTATACCTGTTGTGTTTTCAATGAAGAATACACTTGGGACAACTTTTTCAGAGCAAAATGAAAAGAACTGTTTGTGGCAGTATAGGGATTTGATCGTTATGTTTCTTTGACGAATATATCACTGCAAAACCGTCTTCATTAACCCTTTAGCCAACGTAACGGCCAAAACTGGCCAGCACTATTCTCAAAATTCGCCAATTAATTTTCATTATTTTTTCATTTTTTGTCTCAAAAAGCATAGGTTATGACCCTGATTGGAACGAGCTCGCACACTTTAACAGCCAAGGTCATATCGTGTCGGTGACAATTTTACGGGTGTGAAGAAGCCGGAGTACCCGAAGAGAACCACCGAGCAACGACGAGGAGCTGCCAGCTCCCCAACATCGTAACTCTGTACTGCTGCACAGACAGGGTTAGATTGGTTGAAGACATGCACACCATCGACATGCTGTGCGCCTTAATACACGGCGTCATTGTGCCCCCATTTGGACAATCTGGGGGAAGTACCTTGCCCAAGGACACGAACTGGGAGTCCGAATCGATCGCCCAGACGGTCACCCATCCAAGGACTAACCGGGCTCGACGTTGCTTAACTTCGGTGATGTGACGAGAACAGGTTACCGCAACGCCAACGCGCCCAACCTAAGTGTTAAATTTCTCTGATGAATATAACACTGTAAAACCGACTCCATTAAAATATATTATCGTTTCGCTACGTTACATTTACGTGGTATTATTCAATAACGGTGAAGATTTGTTTCCCATATTAAACAAGAACTGCTCAACTTCCCGGGGTTCCCAAGGGGCGACAATCGTTTGAAATAGCCCCTCGCTAGACCTCCATATACAATAATGTCTTTTCCTGCAAACCAACAATCAATGTGCTGGCTACATCCAAGATGATCGATCTTGTCGGAATTTTGAATTTCTTTGATTTCTCATATAAAAATTCGTGAAAGTTGATACGTGGAATTTATTTATTTATTTATTGATGTTTAAGGTCACATATTTATGCACAATGGCTAATCATGACCGTGACAGTTTTACGGGTGGAGGAAGCCGGAGTACCCGGAGAGAACCACCGAGCAACGACAAGCAGCTGCCAGCTCCCCAACATCGTAACTCGCGTTAGATTGGTTGGAGACATGCGCACCATCGACGTGCAGTTCGCCATAGTACACGGCGTCATCGTGCCCCCAGATACGTGGAATTTCAGAAGAGAACAGTACCAAGGGGTTTAACAAAATGTTCATTAATCGTAAAACGCTTCGGAGTAGGGGCAGTTTAAAATCTAAAAATAGAATTACCTCACTGATCTCTATAAAATTGGAATTCTGCAGCGCTCGTTGGTCACATTTGGAAAAGTGATTCCACCACCATTCTTTTTGTATCGTGGGGGGATGGGGTGGGGGGGGGGGGTGAAATTGCTGGATAAACAAGGCCCAACATACAAAACTACGGTGGCTGGTTTAGGACCTAGGAAATACTAAGTCGTGCGCGCGACATAATTATCTCGTGCGCACGTGTTAATAAGTCGTGCGCACGAGATACTAAGTCGTGCGCACGAGATACTAAGTCGTGCGCACGAGATAATAAGTCGTTGCGCACGAGACACTAAGTCGTGCGCACGAGATAATTATCTCGTGCGCACGAGATAAGTCGTGCGCACGAGATAATAAGTCGTGCGCACGAGATAATTATCTCGTGCGCACGAGATACTAAGTATATCTT
Source organism: Pictodentalium vernedei (assembly GCA_031216915.1). NCBI lineage: Eukaryota > Metazoa > Mollusca > Scaphopoda > Dentaliida > Dentaliidae > Pictodentalium > Pictodentalium vernedei. The sequence continues at coordinate 76,922,722 of CM062294.1, forward strand.
TTCATTGCCACGTAATTAACTGATGTTCACGGGAAAATACCTCCAAGTAACTCCTTCTTACAATGATAAATTTATAGAATAAAACGACTTAGTATCTCGCGCGCACGAGAGAAAAATATATTTCCCAGGTCCTAAACCAGCCACCGTACAAACAAATCTTGAAGGTAGGAATCTACTTTGACGACACCTCGACATTTCCGATTGCTTTTTAAAGAATATATTTTGATGTCTGAGAACAATGAATTTGTTGATGCGCACATTTCTCGAATTTAATATTTACAACATAATTTACTTATTAATGATCAAATACAAGTGAAGAGATCGGAAAGGTCATACATTGTTCTGAGATGTCATGCAAGGTAAACAGCGTGACGTTTGATGACGAGAAAGCTGTTACGCTGTAGCGTAACAGCTTTCACGTCATCGAACGTTATGGATTGCGAGGTGCTACCATGTGGATTGATTTGACACCATCTTGGGAGGTAGCAGTTTGGGTGCGGCGTGTTTTTTGCCGACGTTTCAGCAATCCAGTTGTATAGAGATCAGTGAGACAGACACATACCGCCATGACGTATGCAGTGCAACAATGCATATCCCAATAGTATTAATGTCACAACAGGACATTTTACGTGCATTTTAACATAAGATCTTTCATGTGACGGGAGACGTCAATTCCTGAATCCGCCAATCAACTTCTAAAAATGTGGTTCATCCCTGATATATTATCATTCCGACTGTTAGTCAGTGTGCTGATTCTGACCGAAATTTTTCTTTCTTTTTACAGCGGGTGAGCTGGTATGTATAATTTCGGTTTACAATACATTAGATATGTTTATATTGTGGTCTGACTTGTTCACTTTAAAAAGGTCTTGATAGATCAAGTCATATAGTGAAAGAGACGGATGGTGCTTCTCATTTGGGTCGGAGAAGAAAACGGATGTATCTACTTTCATGCAATTGATTTCCAGTTGCGGCGCAAGGTTTTTTGTTCGGGGTATGAGATGGGATAGCTTCCTCATCGGGGTCGAGGCGGAAGCAGGAATGTAAATTTATTTCAGCCCTTCACCTAACGCTAATAGCAGACGACAGTTGAATTTGTTTTTGTAAAACGAAAACAAAACACTTCTAATTCACAAAACGCCTGGCCTTTAATAAGGTTCTGAGTCCAATTATGAATGAAAACAGTCCCAACCCCAACCAAATATATTTAATAAAACGATTGGACTCTTCCAAGTTTGAATGAAAAAATCGCGATACATCACAAGATCATTTCAGAAAGACACATCTGTATGTAGCTTTGTTCCAATACAATAGATCGTTACACTCGTGTGTGGGTCACGCCTGTGGTGCCTAGGGCTGCACGGTGAATCGATAAACCGATATATACTGGTATTCAAAACCATATCTGTTTATCGTCATGATTTATTTACCCACAATTTAATTTTCAAGATGTCTTGAGTTTTTTAACTGTAGCCCCAAATGAATAATATTATCCCTTTATCCAAGGAATCTTCTGCTTTTGCCACCGTAATATACAAATCCAGCCGTTGAAAAAATAAATTTCAACAAAACTATATCATGTGACCCTTCATTGGAACGAGCTCGTTGAGCTCGTTCCAATGAGGGGGTCACACGATATAGGTGTGTTGAAATCTTTGGGGAAAATCTGATAAACTAATTTTGAAAATAATAAATGTTGATATCGTCTGCGTTGGGTGAAGGTTTTTCGAACCGCATCATAAAGGTATGCTAATTCGTTCCGACTGTAATGCCTCGAGTCTCGATTATGGTACTTGTGTTCATATATCAGATTAGCTGTCGATATACCAGTATACCGCGGTATTTTTTGGAATACCGATATCGGTATTCAGTTTTGAATATCGTGCAGCCCTAATGGTGCCTGGAGACTTTTGCACCATTTCTGCCTTTTGGCATTAAAGTCTACTTTAAGTTTTCAGTCTCCAGTCCTGAATTTACAGATAGATCAAGCCATATAGCTTATACAGAACCTAAAAGGAACGGATGGCGCCCTCATTTGGGTCGATAAAGAAAACGGATGTATCTACGTTAATGCAATTGATTTTCAGTTGCAGTGAAAGGTTTTTGTTCGGGGCATGACATGGGACAGCTTCTTCATCGGGTCGGCGCGTAAACATGTTCATAAATTTGTTTGAACCCTTCACCTTACGCTAAGCGCAGGCGACACGTGAATTTGTTTTTGTAAAACGAAAACAAAACACTTCTGATTCGCAAAACTCGTTATCTTCAGTAAGGGTCTGGATCCGCCTGTGGTTAAAAACCGAGGTAGCCCTTTGAGAAAGGACCAACCCAAACCAAATGACTTCAATAAAAAGCTTGGACTCTTCCAAGTTTGGATGAAAAATGCATCGCGATACATCATTTCCGGAAGACATACCTGTATCTAGGTTTGGTCCATCTTAGCACAATGCGATCGTTTCCCTCGTGTATTGACTGTGGGTAAACGCTTATGCTGTCAGGTGACCTTTGCAACTCTTCTGTCTTTCAGCACTAATGTCTACCTTTAGTGTAGTATCTGGCAAACTACTGTAGTATTAGCAAGGGTGTAGGAAGCATTACGAGCTTGGGGCGGAAGTTACGGTCATCGAAGGGCGATCAAAGACTGATGTATATCAGAGGAGGTCCTTGTTCCTTAGCAGCATGGAGGGGAGGGGGATATATATATAGAATATACCCATAGTAGCTTGGTGTATCAAATGTTCACCACGAGTGGTAAACATTTGGTACACCAAGCTACTTTGGGTATATTTTATTTATACCATGATCGTCGGATTATTAAGAGTCGCTGTTTTTTCCTTTATTTGACTGAGCACCAGACGTACATACGAGCGAATGTGTTTTTGTTTACACGAGCATCGGTGGGTGGTACTTCCGCTATCAATTGTATCGCCGAAACGAAATGGAAAAAAGAAACTGAGCCTTTTTCATGTTAATAACAAAATAACATACTATTTCGAGTTATGCATGCTTTATTAACATGAGACAATGTATTTTTGTTAATTTTTAGGCATCTTATGAGGTAAATCCATTTAAAAACGTAATAAATAATTGCTCCTTCCATTTCACTTTTCGCGAGGCGACGTGTGATAAATTTAGACAAGTTTGCATTCAGGTCGACGTCACCAAAGGTCAACGGGGACGTAGTTCTACTGTAGGTTTTAATTTTTACTATTGAAATCTGATTGCAGGCGTGTTCATTTCGGTTGGTGTGTAAAGCTAAAATCTATGTCATAGGCTTTTCATATATAGTAGAATAGGTAATCGTGATATAAAAATAAATAATTACAGGACAACTTTTCAATTTCCTTATCCATTATTGTCTATATTGTGTTTGTACCAAAATATCATTTGACTGAAGGCCGAACTATGCTTATCACATTTGACATATTATAACTGATTTATAACTGCTAATGCAGCAATTAGCAACCCTTTTACAGATTCTCCGTGAGGGACCGGAGACGTCAGTATTATTTTAAGGATGAGTGTGTCAGGATCATCTAAGTATATTCTGCAGTTACCCGAATGAACCCTCGCAACTATACAGAACACGGTAATAAAAGTAAAATCGAGCTGAGTGACCCTAGGGCGTAATCACGGGTGGGTGGGAGTTTTCGCTACCCCCGCAAATGGGCAAAATCTTCTCTTGCCCCCCTCCCTCCAAAAAATACTGTCCCAATGCAAGTTTTACATAACAAAGAGCACCAAAATGGTATTCGACATACGCGACAAAGCTTTTTGATGACTGAATTTTGCACAATGTTCTGGGGGAGCTATAACCACCCACCCCACCACCTCAACGGCTTTCCGAACATCATGCTTGTTGCCGCAAATTAACCCCTAATCATACTGTCTAGACACCCCCGTTTACGGAATCCTCGCTACGCGTCTGGTGTGACCCTACAACTCTTGAAAACAATAAAAAAAAAATAAAACAGAAGCCTTCTGATCAGAGAGCTGATTTATTGGTTATTGTTAATGTCACTGTAAGCTGAAAGCTCAGTCATATCTCAGCAGCACTAATAAAGGCATTTACAAGTTTGGGACTAACGCAGATCTACATTAACTAAAATGCACATTATTAGTTATCCTTGTGTTTTCCAGGGTGTATGTGAATTTACACCGGTTTGGGAACTCATACACCCTGAGGCGAAGCCGAAGGGTGTATGAATTCTCAGACCGGTGTAAATTTCCATACACCTTGGAAAACACAAGGATAACGGGTTTATTTCCACGAATTTTGATGTACTTAATACTTTAGCCTACATTGTGGGCAAAAACTGACAGAAAATTTGTATTTTGCAAGTTCTTAAATAAAACCAAACAAATATGGATGACATTGGAACTGGCTCAATGAACCAGTTCCAATGACATCCATATCTGTAATATTTATTGCACAAAAATATTAAATTTCCTGTATTTTTATTTTTGTTCCAACATAACCGAGCAGAAGGAAAGAATTAATAATTAAAAATGGGTACTTGTTTTGCCATATAGCTTGCTCTTGTATATTCTTGTTTTTACACTGTGGTTAAACACGGTGTAAAAAAGCCACTCTGGTTTGCAAGTTACACCGTACCTCTCAGCTAATCAAAATGCAGTACTTTGTTTCATTTGGAAATAATCATTTTTAACAATGTTTCGGAGCGGTGGGGGGATTCGTTAAATATGGAGCCACAAGTGTGCATGTTTCTCAATTTTAAAACTCGTATAGATTAGATACATCAATCGGGAAATCAGCAAACATTAAGATTCAAGAGTCTTTGCGCCCCTTCTTGCTAAATCCTAATATGAAAATAGTATCGCGCAATAAAACAAATCCATACTCCCCCCCCCCCCCCCCCCCCCCCCATCTAAGATGAACTTTAACATAAGCAAAAGTGTAATGAATTACACATTATTAAACTCTAAAAATTACCGTTCTAGTTGTGACATAGGTTAATAAAATCTCCAGTAGAATGCTATCAATTTTCAACAAATAGCCATGATTTTCAAACATGGCCAAGACAATGTCCATATAAAAAAAAAATTCGAAAGTTATTAAAATCTGATGTTTACTTTTCAAATTATCTTATAAACACAAACAATTTAAGTAGAACGTATACACAAAGGACAATAACTCTGTCAATTTTCAACAAATCAATCTAATCCTAGACAAGGTAATATAAAGTTCATTATTTAGATAACCCTTTACCCAACATAACGGCCAAAACCGGCCAGCGCTATTCACAAAAATCGCTACTAATTTTCATTTTTCTTTCACTTTTTTCACCCAAAACATAGGTTATGACCCCTCTTTGGAACGAGCTCTTTGAGCTCGTTCCAATGAGGCGTCATAACCTATGTTTTTGAGACAAAACAAAAAGTTATTCAAGAATTTTTTGTGCAAGTGTCGTCTTCTTTTCATGTTAGGTAAATGGATAACAGAAAAAATCTTGTAGTTTAATTTAAAAACCACCCCCACAATTCAGAAGTGTTGATATACTCCAGTATTGCTAATCTATTCTATTTTTATCGATATTGAGATGACATTAAACCGAGCTGTCATTGCTGTCTATAAATAACACAGTTAGGTTGATATATTTATTCCAAATACAGGTTTGCGATAAAAATAGAAATGATATTTTCAACTTGTCTCTTCCTTTAATTTCCCTTTTACAGTATTTAGGGACTGTTCAAATAAAACAATTAACACGGGATACATGTAAACCGTAATTTGGACATGCCAGAAGTGTCGATCGTCGCAGCGAGACATTTCTATTTTGGAAACAAATTTTTAGAAGCTTCTATTTCTAGTCTTGCTGCATATTTATAAATTAGATCGTGGACTCTTCATGAAAAGGTACAGTTAAAACAAGAAGTCATGTCACGAACTGTGCGCTCTTGTTGGCTTAATTGAGCGTAGGAATTGCGCGCAATTGCCATGTCGAATGACATCCAAAGCACGGTGGGTTCTCCTGGTTACTCATAGCAAACACAGGCAATATTTCTGCTAATGGACCTCCGGGTTACCCGGAGGTCCATCGGCTGAAACATTGCTTGTGCACAGACTATATGCACAGAATTTGATAGCCTTACTATGGTCATAACGCGCAGATTGACGTGCTGTTTGTGCTGTCGTTGTTGTCTATACACAACACCGGTACGTTGATATATTTATTCCAAATACAGGTTTGCGATAAAAATAGAAATGATATTTCCAGGTTGATCCTTCCTTTAATTTCCCTGTTCCAATGTTTAGGAACTGTTCAAATGAAACAATTAATTGCAACATGAAAAATAAGTTAATGCACATTACTTATATATTATGTATGTTGAAATAAAATTTATTTTGTTGAATATAAATATGCTGTTTATCTTCGAAAACTTTGTAATAAAACAAAGAATTTCCAAACGATTTTTTCTTTCATAATAATGAAATAATAATTGATATTCCTAGAGGTTGATACAATGTATTCTCAACCCCGGCAAAGTAATATTTACCGAATATTACTTTTTTCGGGATGATAATTCCTTGTATCAACCTCAAAGTAAGTCAATAATTGTGTATTATGAATGTTTATTGAAATCTGATGTTTGCTTTTCAACTAATCACATAAACACCACAAATTCAAGTAAAACGGAACCAACATAGGGCAATGTACCAATAAGAGTAAATTCCTCGCGCTCTGATTGGATGAGAGCTGGCGTAGATTCCTTTGTGTTTACGGCTCCAGTTGCAAATGTTACCGACTGACGTCGCAATGCGAAATATTTGAAATGACGTCACGCGTTTCGTGATTGTTTCATCAACGGAGTGACAAGCGAGCCGCTTCAATTTTGTGGCCTTTTCAGATGTGTAGCAGACAGTGTTCCGAATGGAGTGTTGTTTAAATTACAAACAAATTTAAGATTTGAACTAAGATGGAATGAACTTATCTGCTATATTGATTATTTATTCACTGCTGTCGTGGGGTACACAAGAGGTTTATTTACTAAACTTGTGATCGTTAAAAGTTACCTCGAACATGGCAACCTTTAACGATCAAAAGTTCAGTAAATAAGCTTCTCGTTTTTTTCGATGTAGGTTTTGGGCTATGGTAGGGTCGTATCTCGTTTGAACATAAGCTCCAAGCCGCAAACCTCAGACCATGTTACCGTGAATTCATCACAATAACTTATATTAACTCTACCAATGTCCAGAAGTCATCTTAATTTTTGATTTGTCAAAGACATTAAAATGCAAGACAAGATATCAAAATGGATGGAAAGCAGGTGTTTACTGTTCAAATGATTAGAGGTTGTAGTACACGTGGAGAAAATATTGGGGATCACGTCATGCATTGCGTAAGAACGCAATATCCTGACGTCATGATCTTCATTCAGAAAAAAACCTAATTCAGGGACGCTGAAAGATTATCAAAATATATGCGAACACGTCAAGAAGGGAAGGAATATTATAAGATAAATTGGTTTATTACCATTAAGTAGGTTTCCGAGATGGTGTATTGAAATCTCGAACTCGTGTCTGGATCGTATTTCCACTCATCCCAACGGACTCGTCGATACATACCCAGAGACGAGGTCTCCACTTCAATATACCATCTCGGAAATCCACATGGTAGAAATGACCTATATGTATTGAAATCAAATGTTTACCTTTCAAGTAATCACATAAACATTACAAATTCAAGTAAAACGAAACAAACAAACGCCATAACTCTCTCAATTTTATGACGTCATTGTATTGTTTTTTACTTCCAAGGCATTAAAAATACAAGACAGGATATCAACATTTATTGAAGTCGGTTGTTTAATGTTAAAGTTATTGCATAAACAATAACATTTTGAACAATAAACAAATAAGAGCTGCTCTCTTATATTTTGAGAAATCTCCGCGAGTTTCGACCGTATTCAAGACAATGTTAATATGAAATGGTCTTTCAAATTTAAGTCCTTACCTAATACGAAAGGGAGACGACACTTGCAAGCAAAATTCTTGAGTAACTATTCTTTTCAATTTTGCGGCAAAAACATAGCTTATGACTCTCATTGGAACGAGCTCGATAATATTGTTTCAATGAGGGGTCATAAGCTATGTTTGGAGACAAAAAATAAAAAAAAATAATAATGAAAATTGAATGGTGATTTTTGTGAATAGCGCTGGTGGGTTTATCCTTTACGTTAGGTAAAGGGTTAATATGAAACAGTCTTTCAATTTTTATGGAAATCTCAGGACTACTATTCAAGTTACAGCATTACCAAACTGAATGTGAGGTCAGGAAAATTGCAATAAACAAAGGTCCACAACTCCCTAAGTTTTCATCGAAGAATGGTGATATCGATCTTTGAAAGAAATTTTCAGTTCAATGAGGCACGGGTACACTTTCTACCCTGTTGTCGATAGACTGCAAATTTGATTTTTTTGTAAATAAAATGACAATGAAAATATTCCTATATAAACTTGCGTCTCTATTGTAAAAACAAAAATAGAGTGCAAATCAAGACAATATATGATGTTTTTTTATATTCATAAGCATTAAATTAAAGACTTGAAGATTGTCCACCGTGCGGTATGGGTTCTTCAGTTTACATTCAGCACATTTGGTATTGATCTGATTGAATTGACAGAGAAGGAATTTTCGAAAAACTTCTTGAATCACCGAGTAGACCGTCCACCATGTGATATGCGTTCTACAATTTACACTGATCGCATTTTAAATACCTCTGATTGAATTGACAGTAGTACTGAAATGGTTAACTAGATAACCGATATGAAACCGGTTACCTACCTAACCGATTTAAAAAAAAAACGTCAACCGGTCAACCGAAGTATCGATAGTGATCGTCATCCCACGGCTAAAACGAAGTACATCTGCCGTTTTTCCTTTGGGATAGATTACACCCCGAATCAGCGCTGTATATATTGAGAAATAATCGACTTTGCTTCAAGACTGCGTTAATGATCGGCAATTTCCGTGAGTACTGAGTAACCGCAGAAACTATTCCGTAGTTTGTATACAAGCGAACGTTGTGGAGTACTCGACAACGTTCGTTTGTATACACACTACGGAATAGTTTCTGAGAATACTGCTTTCCAATTTCTATAGTTTTAATCCCAGATTCGGTGAAATAATGCTACGGATAACCGGATATTAACCGGTTTTAGCTCTCGGTTGTGAAAAGGAGCTAACCATTTCAGCCCTAATTGACAGAGAAAGAAAATCCCCAAATACAACCTGAATCAATGAGAACTCGCAAATGCTGAAATAAATAAGGAAAAACAATTTACTTTGAAATTTCCAGGTCTGTAATTCCAAAAACTTCAAATCAATAAGCCTTTTTCGAAACTGCCATCTTGGACTATAATCTATGCAAGGCCACAGGTCGCGAGGTGTAAACATTTCACGAAAACGCATTACGGTATCGCGGAACTAAATATTGAAATTAGAATGAAGCGCCTTAAAATGGTGCACTCGGAAATGATGCAATCTCTGAAAATAAAAAGCCTTGGGAAAATCTATTGTTTCAATAAAAGTTTGAAACATTCTATTGACATCTTGCATTATTGTTGAGTATTCCTGATAAAAAGAGGGTGATTTGATGACTTTTGAACCTAAAAAATACAATTTACTTTTTGTGTGTTTCTGTAGAGAATTCCTGAAAATATGTGCACGTGACCGGTACTTCCCTTTGTGTCAGTTTTTCTCTCTTATTTGTTGCATGACCTCCTGTTTTCAGGTCAGAAAAAGTTGTCTGAAGGGCTATACTTGACAGAGATATTTGAATGCCAAAATTAAAGTAATGCAATCATATTTTTTTCCACCTGAACGTTATAATGGTCGCCTATGGGAAAATATTTAGTTCTGTGATACCTATGTGAGCAATGGGAGAAGAGAGCGGGTGAAGTGCTTCGGACCCCATTACGTTCATTAGTGAGAATTCGAAAAACATTTAGCCAAGGTTACCATTTGTTTAAGGAAAGAGCAATATTGTATGAGAACATTCATTATTTAGAATTGAGATCCTATCGACATAAAATTATGGTGTTTGAATGCACAATGTGCCAGTACTCCGTGGCAATGGGCAGTTTTCAACAACTTCCGGGGATTTTATAAGCCGAGAAACTCCGTGCAACATACGTGTCCTTGTTCCCATTCAAAACAAGCCCTCACCTTCGTAAAAAATTCTGTAAACCTGCGATATTCCATCGTTTAACATCATCTAGGGCTGCCCTTTCAGTCAATTCGAATGACGTCGCCGGTTCTACGAATTTAAACTTGATATTTCACAAAACTAGTTGTCTTGGCTGACACAGAACTCAAGGTGATGAACAAGAAAATCACTTTGTTTAAACCCCGCGACCCGTGATCTTGCATAGATTAAAAGTTCAAGATGGCAGTTTCGAAAAAAGGCTTATATACACAAATTATTAAGTTTGTGGTGTATAAAATACAAAATATTTATGTATGTAACTTACATAGTTGGTAGCAGACCGAAACGGTTCCCGAATGTCTGCTACCGTATTGGAACCAGAACTGATAATAAAATAATATTTAACCCTTTACCCATCGAATCGCCGCATACGCCCGCGTAATATGCAAATTGAGCAGTTGAAAAAATTAAATTTTTCAAAATATGTTTAAAAACACCTTTGAGCTCGTTCCAATGAGGGGTTACATGATATAGTTTTGTTGAATTTTTTTGAAGATTTTTTAAAAATTATATTTAAAATAATAAATTTTGAAATCGTCTGCGTTGGTTAAAGGGTTAATGAGAACAACAAGGGGCCAAATATACCTCAGATATCATGAAACAAGATTTTTTTTTATTGAAATTTTGAACGTATAATTTATATTTACTCGTAAATTTATTATGTATTATTTGAACCTATACTTGTAGTATTAATACATAAGATGTAATATTCTGACCACATGTTTATTTTTTTACAGAATTAATGACATCGGAACTACAGAACAACGAAAATCCAAGAAGCAAAGCTTTTAATTCATTTTTATTCTATAGATCTCTATAAATAACTATCCTGTAGAACAACTCTGTCGTATGAGTGGCGATGCCACAGGATGTCTAAGGGTCATTTACCACTTAAATGTAGATTTTGACCCCACATTTGCCCCTCCCCACCCACAAGACACACATCCTCACCCCACAAACCCCTCAAATTGTCTCTTTTTTCCCCATTCACACCAGGAAGATGAACATATCCAGTAATAATTTGCAGGGTCGGAAGCAGATAATTATGAGCCATGTACGTTCATGCACGTTTGTCTCCTAAATATGGGTCATGTTTTTTCGCTCTATGACAAACTGACATTATCTCCTTTCAGTTTGAATCTGCGTTCAAACGAAGCTTTCTAGTGGCTTTTGGAACAGTTTGAAGACACTATTTAATTTTAGATCAGCCTAGCCCTCCTCCCCTCCCCGCCCCCCCCCCCAAAAAAAAACAACCCTAAAAACCCTGTGATTGCTCGTTCCTAAGGGATAGATGTATACGATATCTGAATGCAAAGCCGTGATCCAATACTCCTAAAATATCACTTGCTGACTTTCAATCTTCATGGAGATCCTGTCCCTGATGCCTCTCCCCCGAAACATTTTCTGGCGCCGCCACTGTATCGTAATATATTCCATAACATTTTCCATTGTTAGCGATATACTCTATTTTTTATATGTATTTTTCTATATATGTTACAATGATTCTCAAGAAAACAATACCACACCCGGCTTTTGAAAAGTAATGACTATTAACACTTCATCACGCAGTGCCCTTCTGTTTGGGGACACTACCGAGGTGATTGATGTCATCTGTCTTTGAGGGGCTTGCTGAAGCCTCCGGCGTCTGCGTAAAGATGAACTTTAACGGCCCTGGACACCTAACAAATTGGGATGGACTATCACATCCCGCCTCATTAATGGCTTAATTAAAATTCCTGGGATCCATCTGGTCGGCCAAAAACCCGGATTCTAATCAGTAAAGTTGGTGATTCTTTGTATTCTCTGAATTTCGTATTATAGACTGTTTAATCTTCGTTTATTTCATAATAAATACTTGAAGCATTATTGTGTCATTATATTTATGTTTGGTAATATCAGAGGGAGGTACAAGCATACAAGAAGCAACGCCGGACGAGAGTTCTACCCACTGGCGAGAATTGGAAACTTATTCCACGGAAACGCCAGTTCCTTGATTTTGAGGTGGTTTTGATGAAAAAAAGGTGCATGTGTGTGTTTGAAGTGAGGCACACATGGAATAGCTGACGTCCTTTTGTTGCATCACGTTTCATAATCATAATTACGTCTGTAAATGTACAAATATACTGTCAAAATCTCGTCACGTTATGATCCCCCACCACGCCGACAAAATACCCATCGACAAATCCGTCTGGACAAAATTCCTTACTAACAACCCCCCCTTCCCAGACACTTACATTGCACATCAGATACATTTGTGTCAGAAAAATATATTTATATATCTCTCGTTAAAAACATATTTAACCACCTGCGTACGGATCTCAAAATACCCAAATTTCAAACAACATTGTTTTCCTTCTACGCAACTGCGAATTTAAACATTTCAGCCTTGTTTGACAGAGCTCGATGAGCTCTGTCAAACAAGACTGAATTGGTTAAATTGCAAGAAGCATGGTAGGAAGGATTTGTGACTTGAATATTTGATTTTTTTGCGGGTAGGGGGAGTAGGATGAAAGAAATGGCTTCCATGCGGCGAAGGCAGGATAGCCCCTTTCGATCATTTCAGCAATATAATTAAGGCATGTTGGAACTCTGCTCGGGAGGAAGGATATAGGGTCAGTTTAGGTCCTGTTGTTTGAGGGTTCAGAGGCGAGTATAGTCAGCCGCTTGATGTATTCGAGGTCAGGAGGGACAGCCATTGGCAAGTGACTCTGGCTCATTGGTTCTTCAGTCAAGTATCGTCTATTGCTTATAACTGACGTGTGTAAGCGAGACCACCACAAGCAAGTGAAGTCTTACCCCGGTTGTAGTGTGGCTTGTGTATCTTGGCTCTTGACCAGAAGTTGACAGGAACAAACAAGCAACGTATCCTGAGAGGGTTTCCCCTAGGTTCTGATACCGCCCTAGTGATGAGGTAGTTCCATGTTGGCTACAAAACGGTCAGATGGGCGAGTTCAAGAGGACCAACGCTTACATCCTCTGTTGTGGTAGAAGATGATATGAAGGATGAAATAAGACTCCATGGCGGTTAGAAGGGTTCCCTGGTGGTTAAAGGAAAATAAAAAACTCAAAATCTGTGTCGTTTGCTTGCGCGCCTTAACACTGGGAATAAAAGCCTGTTCCTAGCTGGATAGAGCAATGAGCAGTAGGTTGGATTCTAGACCAAGATAGACTCTGTAGAACGGACGCGGGAAATACGGGGTTTCTACCACGCATGTTACCGTCCCGAGATTATCACATAATACAGTTATACTTACATTGCACAACATATACTATTCTGAGGCTCAAATTTAAACGGAATGTCTGTATATTGGTATATTTGCATTAACAGAGTCGGCCGAATGTCAATGAAAGTGTCTATGTGGGCGTGCGAGGGTGTGTGGAAGGGGAGGGGGGGGGGGGCAAGTATCCAAGACGTACCATAGTCAGCCTCACAATAAAATTAGGCGTTATCTGTAACGCAAGATTGCTTTTCCAGAGATACCAGACTACTTGCGAGGAGACCCTTAGTAATGACTAAAGTACATGAAACTAGAATATATTCACTTTTTGGCACAAAAAGATTTTTTTATGATTTTGAGACATGACAAGCCTCCAAAGGCATAAATAACGAATTGCAAAAATCAAGAAGGGATCGGTAATTCCAGTAACAGGATTTCCAAAAAAAATACTTAGAATAACACATTTTACACTTTGTCCGTGATGTATTACAAACGCCCAAAAGAAAATGCGCGGAAAGGAAATAAACTTCTATTTGAAAATACCATGTGGGAAATCAGTCTCCTAGCGGTATGTAACCATATTAGGCTGATCGTGAACAACTTGGGCAAAATATTGTTTTAAAAGAACTGCAGAAACGGTCACACTCTTCTCATATCTGCGATGGAATTGAAAATGCTTAATACATCCACGGGGGAAAAATGCATTGACAATAACATTAATGCGAGATAAAGTCGAAATTGCAGGACAACGGTCAAGATTAGCCATTGTGCATAAGTATGTGACCTTAAACCTCAATAAATAAATAAATAAATAATTGCAGGACAGCTTTTAAATTTCCTTATCCATTATTGTCTTTATTGAGTTTGTACCAAAATATCATTTGACTGAAGGCCGAACTACGCTTATCACATTCTTCGTGTTTCCATGTCCAAGTTTGTCTGCTACCCTCCATTTCCATGTTTTATCTATTACCCACAAAAGTTAACCCTTTCATACTTTTGTACGTCTTATGGCGAACGAAATCAAACAGCGGGTTGATACTTTGTATTCATATGTTTTGTTATTATTTTTCAATTTTTTTTAAATTTTAACTCCAATTCCTATTTTCTCCTGAATAGTACTCAGTGACAACCGTTGAGCTAAATGTTATCGCAGCTCAAAATTCTAATATAATCCTGCTGTCAAGACTTCTTAACTGGTTGAATGCTAAAAGCCACTATCAGGACTTTCAAAAAATGAGGATACCAGAGCAAAAGCCAACACTTTCCTTGCTTATATTTCATATTCAGCCTAACACAAATAATATTTTGTTTATATAAATTTGTTTTATTAAAAAAATTATTGGAGAGTGCCCGTGGGCACTCTCCAATAATTTGTAATAAATCAAGTTTTGAATAGCAAATTCAGACCATCAAAAATAATCTAGCCCTCAACCAGTTAATCACTAATGTGAAAAATATCTTGTTTTTGTACTTTCCGACGTTTGACGTCGCATTTTGAAAAACGTTGAAGAAACTCACTTCCCATTGACGTTTGAAGGTCAGGATAATTAAAGTCTCAAAGGGTTAAAAATGAGGGAACAACAACGGTTTTAGCTGTCCATCCCCAGTGAAGTTTGGGAACATCATAACATTAACTTTCTTTGCCATGAAATTAAATTCAGTGTGAAATGGATGCATGCTGATCTTAACGCTTAAGCCTTGGAATATAAAATCGGTGCCACCAAAATTGCATGTCAACATAATGTCGACAGTATGTAAACATTCCCTCGTAGTTAGATTACCAAAATGAGACCCAGACGCCTATAAAATTACGGATAAATGAACTCATTAACCGAAATGATCGTAGTTTTGTTTACGCCTTTCACTGACTGCCTATCAAATTGGATTTAATGAACAAATAAGCTAATATTGTTGAAAATTGTCCGGTTCTGATAACAGTTCACCTTTCCAGGAACGTACTACAGGAGGACGACAGTTTCAAGACAACTTATATAAGTAAAACATAGAATGAACAATCACACACTTACAACCAAATCATTTGTTGATATAATTTCATTAATTTGTGACTGTCAGTATTGGTGGTTGTTCCAATCTTTGTTGCCATATTTCATATTAGCTGAACACATAAGTGACAATTACCATAACTAAACACCAGAGATGATCCACGTGATACCAAATAAAAAAATAAGGAAACTTTTTTTTCCTTGTATTTTAATGAAATAGTTTTTGTGAATTTGCAAAAATATTAAACCATCTTCAATAAAATTATGAGATATATTTACTCCAAAATGTTCACATTGCAGATTCTTTTCATTCGTGAAGTCACTTGTGCCTCCATACATGTTGCTCTGATCTGTATGGCGATGACCGCTGTTAGACTTTCTTCATCAAAACAAAAAGTAAAAAAATAGCAGCATTTAGAAATTGTAAGTACCATGGATTGGAATTAATCTTACTGCCTCATTTTTCTCATGAATGGCAAAAAGATTTCTCAGTGTCTCCACTAGAAGAATTGAAAATACAACCATTCAGTTATTTTATGGTAGTTTATTGTCCAACGTTTGGTGTCTTACTTATGGCATAGCAAACTTTCAGGCTGCAGTCCCAGCCACGGAACAGCAATTCTATGGCAAATGTGAGTTTCCACATGTTCAGTGTTTCTTTCCAAACATTTAGTATATACTTTACTGAGGTTATTTCTTTTTATCCATTTTGAGGTTTGGGAGAAAATTTGCTGAAATTTGACCAACGTAAGGTTTGGACGACCTCTTTAATCTATTTTCTGTAAAATGCCACATTCAGTTTCCATATCGATCCAAATACTCAATGGTAAAAATCGTTAAAAAAGTTAACATATATATTCCATAGTAAATATGCACTGTTCCACTTCACTGGAGTCGACAACGGAAAAACAACAGCAGCGTGGAATATGTCCCTGAATGCATAGTATCCATGGGTAGGATACGTAATCCCGATTTCCACACCTGGGGCTCTGTGGGACTAGTGGTTTGGTGTTCAGCACATTGATGATGCAAGTGCCTTCAGCTGCTGTCAACTTTCATTGTGCCAAGTTAGTAGGTTGGAGAGTCTGACAGTTGCCCGCCGACGTACGGTTGCTTTCTCCTGGAACTTCTTTCTCCACCCGTAAAACTGTCTGACAAAACGCGACCTTGGCTGTTGAAAGTGTCGTTAATCTCCAATAAACAAGCAGACGTATATAATTTAATATATGGTACATACCGTTTAACCCTTTGAACACGAGAGGCCGATTTACCGGCCCAGGGACATTGTACGTAATACTTTCATTAAGTAGTATGCCTGTTAAGGTAAGCGCGAGTAGGCCAATCAATATTTTCAACGTACAGCCCCAAAGCTGCACGTTGAAAATATAGATTGGTCTACTCCCAAATAATGAATATGGACTCTTCTCATTGCGCATTTGAACTGACATGGAACGAGGCATGTTTGACGACTTTCATCATTGGAAGAGATTTACAGAAACGAAAGATCCTCTTAATTGTTTTTAAAGCTTTTTGTAAATTTTACTTTAGTTCTATGTGAATTAAATATAAAAATTGAAACTTCGAAATGTTAACTAAGTTGTATCATCAATTGGCGCATCTTCGAACATTTTCCTGTAGAATAGTATAAATACAGAGAACATAAAAAGGCCAACGAAGGATGGTTGAGAATTTTCGTCATTGGAAGAGATTTACAGAAAGTTAGCTCCCCTTAATTTTCTAAAGCTGTCAGTGAATTTTAATTCTAATCGTGTGTGAATTAAATATAAATTTCGAAATGTTAGCGAAGTTGTATCACCCATGGGCGCATCATTTCACAAACTTAGAGCATTTTTCTGTAGAGTAGAATAAAATACAGGAGGACATAAAAGCCAACATTTTTTCTGTAGAGAAGTGTATAAAATACAGGACGACATAAAAGCCAACATTCCCTTTGTATTTTTTAATAAAACAAACAATAGACAGCTCCGAGAGTTGTCTGTTGTTTTCTTTTATTAAAAGTAACACAAGGACACTTTGCTTTATTTTCTACTGATGTCATATATCTATGCACAATGACTTGCTTCTTAATTGGACCTTGTTCGCCCGTCCAAAAAAACTTCCAGGGAGATAACTTTATGGAAAGTCGATTTTCATGAAGATACAGGCGAGGGAAGGTCAGTATGAATCTGAGTTTTCTCAATATGGAATCCAGACAATTATCGGAACGAAACTTCCGATACCCATCCACAATACATCGCCAAGAGATGAGACTGGTCAGCCAATGCAAATCCAAATCCAGAAGGCTGCTGTGGCTGTCATATTTGATATGGAATCTAGTCATTTATCAACAGTAACGTTCCACTATCCATCTACTATACACCACCTATGGTTGAGCAGTGAAAACATTCTTGAGTTAATGGACGGAAATGACTGAACCCAAAATCGAGATGGCCATGTTGGATATCGAACCTGGGCAATTATCGAAAGGAACATGCAAATACCCACCCTCAACACAATACCAAGAGATGAGAATGATTGGTGATGGGAGTTTGGAGTGAACTGGCGGGAAAAGAAAATCAAGCTGGCTGACATGGCCAAATCGATATGGAATGCGGACAATACACTATTACATGGTTTGCTTTTCATAGTAATGCAACATCGTTTCCCCGACAGTCTGTGAATAAACAAGGTAGGTAAAAGTATGTAAGAACATCAAGTAATTACAGATAATGCATTAACCCTTTACTCAACGTAACGGCCAAAACCGGTCAGCGCTATTCGCAAAAATCGCCAATTAATTTTCATTATTTTAACCCTTTACCTAACGAATCGCCCGCATCCGCCCGTGTAATATGCAAATTGAGCAGTTGAAAAAATTAAATTTTTCAAAATATTTCAACAAAACCATATCATGTGACCCCTCATTGGAACGAGCACATTTAGCTCGTTCCAATGAGGGGTCACATGATATGGTTTTGTTGAAATATTTGGAAAATTTTTTAAAAATGATATTTAAAATAATAAATTTTGATATCGTCTGCGATAAATAGAAACAAAATAAAATACACCTACCAGTAAAATCATCTATGGAGCTTTGATTTGAAGAAACAAATGCAGGTTGTAATTTATTTATTTGTTTAACCCTTTACCTAACGTGAAAAGCAGACGACACTTACAAAAAAAAAATTCTTGAATAACTAATTTGTTTCATTTTTGTCTCAAAAACATAGGTTATGACCCCTCATCGATGATCTCGTTCCAATGAAGGGTCATAACCAATGTTTTTGAGACAAAAAATGAAAAAATAATAAAAATTAATAGACAATTTATGAAAATGGCGCTGGCCGGTTTTGACCGTTACGTTAGGCAAAGGGTTAAATGTCATGTGCAGGTGCATTGTTCTTTCCGGTTTCTGTTACGTGATTTTACATTAACATACACAAGCAACTCGGTTTGTTTTCTCGTAATTTTGTTTAAACATTCCATTACCCATCCTACATATATTACCAAGAGATGAAACTGACCAGTAAAGGCACTCTTGAGTTAATTGACCAAAACCTAAATGGACCCCATGGCCAGAGATGAAAGGAACCTTATACTACCCAGGTGAAGCTATTTTGAGCTAATTGATGAAAAAACAAACGTGTACGGCTGAATGACGGACGGATGGTGGGTGAACATGTTGGTGACATAATGCCCGCTATCTTTTGAGTTCAGGGCATAAGGATGGCTTATTGTTTGTTTATTGTGGTGAAAAGTCACTCTTTGTATCCATAGTTATATCAAGACAGGAACAAATGAGTAAAGTCAAGATTAGCCAATTTTTTTTTTTATTATGATGACCATTTTGGGGGACTCTCACTCCGGGCATTGGTTTCCAGATCCAATTATACCAGTAAAGCAGAACTTTTCTACAGCAGTAAGCAAACGCTGATCCACTTTTCATGGCCTTATACATCAATAATTGGGATCAAGGTGGTTCAGTGGATAGAATACGGGACTTTAAACCGAAAGGTTGATGGTTCGAACCAGACCAGCGGTAACTATGTTGCATCCTCGGGCAAGATACTTAATCCCAATTTCCTATCTGGGTCTCTGTGGGGCTGTGTGCGTTGGAGTTCGGTACATTGATGATGCAAGTGCCTTCAACTTCTGCTGACTCTCCTTGTGCCGAATTAGTAAGTTGGAGAGTCTGATAGTTGCCGTAAAACTGTCTGACAAAATCTGACCCTGGCTGTTGAAAGTGTCGTTAATCCCAATAAACAAATAAACGTCAATAATTTTATATATGCTACTGACTGTTTAACCCATTGGACACGAGAGGCACTTTGCCGGTCCAGGGACATTGTACGTCATACTTTCATTAAGTAGGATGCCTGTTAATTTAAGCGTGGGTAGACCAAGCAATATTTTCAACGTGCAGCCCCAAAGCTGCATGTTACAAATATTGATTGGTCTACCCCCAAATAATTAATATGGACTCTTCTCAATGCGCATTTACACTGACACGGAAGATACCACCAGTTTCAAAGGGTTAAATGTCTCAAAAACAGTGTGTTATTTGATATGTGCTTTCTTGGACCATGATCATTTTGTTGCAGTTTATAGCCATACTCTTGGAAATCTAAAAAAATATTTATGAACAAATGTACAAGTGACATTAGCCATATCATGTGAAAGGAACGTAAAATAGAAAGGCTTGGAAGATGGTGGTCCACCAAATTGATAGCAATCAGAGTGTACAGCCACAGAATACTGAATAATTGATACCACTCGATAAACTGGCG
This sequence comes from Pictodentalium vernedei, assembly GCA_031216915.1. Lineage (NCBI taxonomy): Eukaryota > Metazoa > Mollusca > Scaphopoda > Dentaliida > Dentaliidae > Pictodentalium > Pictodentalium vernedei. The sequence continues at coordinate 76,942,963 of CM062294.1, forward strand.
GAGTCTAAAGACAATGTTGTACTGAATACATAATGATAATTACATGGGAGATGAGAGGTAGACTGCTATGTCATCTCCCTGTAGTATACTTTTACTTTCACATTATTATAATCTAATAAGTACATATAAACTGTATATATATACTGCAAAATAAAGAATCTAATCTAATCTAATCTACGTTAATCTCGGTCCCAAGTGTATTGAAGTTCTCGTTTAGTTCTTGTGATTATTCCGTAAAACCAGATCCACGTGAACAATTGATCGGTTAAGAATATGTTTTCTTCAGTCGAACTTCTAGGTGCAACGTTGGCCAAAAATGTGTTCGTTCTAAGTGATCTTCGGTGTAACGACCCAACTTTTATCTGTCAGCTGCCCTCATGACATTTACTTTAACCTTTTACCTAACTTGACAAGCAGACATCAGTTGCAAAAGAAAATCTTCAATAACTATTTTTCTTCATTTTGTTTCTCAAAAACACAGGTTATGACCCCTCATTGGAACAAGCTCGACGAGCTCGTTCCAACGAGGGGTCATAACCTATGTTTTTGAGACAAAAAATGAAAAAATAATGAAAATTAATTGGCAATGTTTGAGAATAGCTCTGGCCGGTTTTGGCCGTTACGTTGGGTAAAGGGTTAAACAACATTGAGGAATTGACTCTTTTCATGTAACGAGCACGGAACGTGTTCCGAATGTCAACCATATAACTGGCTGAGTCATTTCCACTCTATTTTTTTCTTTTTTTTTTTTTTTTTTTTTTCTTTTTTCTTGGAGTGGGTGGGGTTGGAGGTGGCGCATTTTCTATGATGCACTGATCTCTATATAACTAGATTTTAGTAATGTTAGCGGAAACTCAATTTGCAACCCCCCGCCCCTCCCCACTAGATGTGTCAGGCAATCGACGTTATAATTCTTCCCATTGTTAACATTTGATATCGTGAAGTCACAATGCAACCGATTTCACATTTTGAACATCAAATGAAAGCCTGCCTCGAAAACTAAGAACACGGTATCAGCTTTCCCATCTTGGCAATTGTTTTTGTCTATAACTGATATAGGTATGTTGTAAATATTCAACTATCAGTGTAGCGACAAAATGCGCTCATGATCAATAAAATTATTTAGAGTGTGAGGATTTACCTTCTTACAATTTATAGGAAAGTACCTTTCGGTACCATCCTATAAATTGTAGCAAGGCAAAAATATGTTAATGAATTAGGGTGACTTCCCAAAAATCCTCACACTCTACCAGTTAAGTGGTTTTACACTGTATGCATTACCCTGTTGTTTTCTGAGCAGTGTGGAAAATGGTTATAAATTGTTTTGTTACAGTTTATTGAAGAGTGTCAGCAGGTAATCTCCAAAAGGTTGTAATAAAACGAGGCAAAACAATTATTTATGAATAAAATCATGCTCAGTGGCGTGCCCTCCCCCCCCCCTGCCCCCCCCCCCCCCAAAAAAAATTCCAAAACTTTGTAAACCATATCTAGTATCTACACGAAAATAACCACATACATCTGCATATTCTACATTATACAGGCGCACATAAGAACTGTATGATCTACACCATTTGCAGTGCATAGAAAAGTTGGTAGCCGATGTCACTGACTGATTTGACGCTCAACAGGTTAACATCTTCCTCTCTAACATACATCCTCCTTTAACCCTTTACCCAACGTAACGGTCAAAACCGGCCAGCGCTATTCTCTAAAATCGCCAATTAATTTTCATGATTTTTTTTCATTTTTTGTCTCAAAAACATAGGTTATGACCCCTCATTGGAACGAGCTCGTCGCGCTCATTCCGATGAGGGGGTCATAACCTATGTTTTAGAGACAAAAAATTAAAAAAATTAGTTATTCAAGAATTATTTTTGCAAGTATCGTCTGATTTTCATGTTAGGTAAAGGGATAAACACCAAAAATTAACAGCAACGATAACTTGATTTTTTCACTTGAGAAGCGAGGAAATGAGCTCTCAGTAGTTCATATTTCACACATTTTCCTGGTATCCCCCTCCCGCACTCTCCCACGGGTTCGGCTACGCAGAGAGTGCTGTGCTGTCCCCATGCAAACTCCCGTTTACAATACCTCTCCCCCTCCCCAATATAATAAGCTTCCTACGCCCCTGACCATGCTAAAGTAAATCATCCCTTGCAAGGAGCATGGCGTTTAAAAAAACAATATTCGTGTCACATATCTCCTTTGAACAATCATTTCGCAATGTATCCCCACCCACCCCTCCCATCTACACAAAACCCCAGTTTTTCACACCTGAAAAAAATTGCATATGTCATCCATTGCTTGCACAAAACTCTGCCAAATGTGGATTTGTTGCAGTTGGATTACCCGCTTTGTCCTGTAGTGAGAACGTCTTATCAGTAAGAAGTGAATACATATATAATATCACCAATATGTTGACATAAGCAATGTTGTAACAGAGTCTCGTTCTTGTTTCTAATGACATATCTTCTAAGACTCGACTAGATATGACCTCAGAAACAAGAGCGACAATCTGATGAAACATCTTGTACATATACAATGGTGATTATAGATGTATCAACAGTTCTCAGCAATTATGCCAGTAATTTGATTTGCTTGCATTTTAATCCTAGATTTCGTTTTCAGACTCATGAAACGCTGGACGTAGAAACTGTATGCGGCCGCCTTGAACTTTCCCAAACCTGGAATAAACTTACTGATCGTGTTTGTTCAACATTATAGAAACACTTCGTGCTTTAACTGCATGTTTATCCAACTTTAGCGCTTCAAGCAATTCAAATATAGAACCACATTAGCAATGTGGTTTCATAATTCCATGTTGGAAACTGCGCATTCCATGCATCAGTTTCATCTTTTTATACAGAGAAAAATTACTCAGCGTGTAAGAATTAAAAAAAAATATATTGTGAGAGATTGGTCACTGAAAATTCCAACATTTCAAAGCCAAGTTATGTTGAGTTAAGAAGCCATAGAGAAAAACTTACAATAGAAGATTTGTAGTGCGATCACAGCTCAGCGAGCCCAGGCTTGTCAATTTCAGGAGAGCGATTTTTTAGCTCTCCTTACTGCCCTCCTGAAAGAATTAAGGAGAGCGAAAAATTGCCCTCCTAAATATTTTGGTCTGGGATGATTGAGATTACATGTATTATGCTCACATTAAATTTTTGTTGTAAAGCAAAAATGTAATTTAACTTCGAAGTCACATAACATCACATAATTTCATTTTGAAAGTGATTTAGTGGTAAAAGGTAATGGCTGCAACCATACCCAAACACAGTTGCAATCATTTGAAGCAAAATGGGTCACAGCAATATTTTTTTTTCTGTCAGTTTCAAGTTCAACAACTGACATCACAGTTTGAGGGGTAGTTATTCAAGGAATATTGACACTATAATATACTACCATTACTACTATCCTGTCACTTGAAGCACTTGCACCAGGATGTGACTGTAGATTCAAGCAGACCTGTTGTCCAAGAAAGTCATACGCCTACTACTACCACCTTCAACCCCCTTTGGGGGGTTGAAGGTGGTAGTGGTAGGCGTATGACTTTCTTGGACAACAGGTCTGGGTACACACACAGGTCTTGTCAAGTGTGTGTTTGGTTGTTGAGTGAGACATCTAGATGTCTAAGAGATTTCGCTTTACCTTAGTAAAGTTAATAAAATCACTGATGTAGTCGGTTGGTTTCAGTTTCAATGAGTTCGTTCAACTGGATACTTAAAATGCTGTGTAAAGCGAATTGCTCTCCTAAGCTGATTGAGGAGAGCGATTTTTTGCCCTCCTGCATTTTTCAGAATGCCAGGCCTGCGAGCCCTCTCTGGAAATATCTACAGATGATGCGTGATAGTGGACTACCATATGAACAAGGTTCACCTTCAGTGTTCTGCGGTTGATTCACCGATCGGTTGGTATCTATCCTTTTTTGAAGTAACTGCGTCGTACGCATAGTTTGTGTGGAAGCTTTGAATGGACATCTTAAATACCTTTCATATAGAATATATTGTGAATTACTTGTTGATTTGTTTTTAAAGATTACTTCTATAAGGTGACGTCGTTGCAGACATTATTTTCAGCTTTTTCTTCTTCTTCTTCCAAATATTGAACTGGAGTCGCGACCGACTGATGTAAGTTCAGCGGGCCCTGCTCATTCCAGTCACACATATCCGTCGGCCCTTGTAGTTACAATAAAACCGAAAGTATGTACAGGTTAAAACTATGTACAGGCCCAGTAGCCTACTGGTAGGCAGGGCTAGCTGTAACTGAAACATTCGAAAACTCAGACCACTCATGCTTTAATGGAAGGCGAGTAGTGGATTACTATATGAACGCAACTCACCCTCTGTGAACTACGGCTGAACCATCGACCGACCAGTGCTTGTCCTTTCTGAAGTAACTACGGTGTACACATAGTTTGTGTGGAAGCTTTGAATTGACGTTTTATAGTTGCTGCTTATTGAATTCTTATCATATAGTATATACAATGAAAACGTACTGATTTATAGATAACTTCCATGAAATGACGTCGTTGCAGACATTATTTTCAGCTGTATCTGAAACTTTCGAAATCTAAAATTACACATGCTTTAATTGAAGGCAGGAGGGCCGCGTGGCCCAGTAGGTAGAGGTGCAGGCTGCTTTCCCAGAGGTCCTTGGTTCGAATTCCACCTGTGGCAACCGGGTTGTATCCTTGGAAAAGACACTTCATCCTCATTGCCCACCGAGGTCACGGTGGCGTTGTCTGCTAAGGCGTACTGCACGTCGATGGTGCACCTGCCTTCAACCAATGCTAACCCTGATTGTGTGGAGTTAGTATGTTGGGGAGCTGACAGTTGCTCGCCGTTGCTAGGTGGTTCATATTCAGTCAAACGCAAATAATATTTTGTTTATATAAATTTGTTTTATCGCAAATTATTTAAGAATGCCTGCAGGCGTTGTGCCTGTGGGCACTCTTCAATAATTTGTTATAAAACTAATTTTGATGAACAAATTCAGACAACCAAAAATAATGTAGCGCTCGACCAGTCAAGGCATTAAACGACGAAGATACAGATTGTACAATCAATGAGAATGAGAAAATATTCCTTGTTTATTACTCCCGCTTCAGTTCCTTCAAGCAATTGAGTGGCGTAAAATGAGAAATGTCTTCATCTGATCATGCCAATGTATAGCCTAATAATTTTTTATTGGGGTTTGATGGAGTGAAACTTGTTCCACCTTGTTTTAAGATCACGGGTTTGTTTATGCGGTAGTGGAATGAGAAAGAATCTTTTATCGTGATTAAGTCCGATGTATAATTATAATTAATTAATAATTGTTTTCTTATTTATATATATATATAGAACAAAGGTTTGTCCATACAAGTATATCATATATGAAAAAAATCAAAGATGTCGGTTTCAAATAATTCTTTATATGTATGTATAATTCTCTGTAATCCACATTTACATAGAACACAAAACGTTTTGGTCGTTTTTACACTATATTCAAAAGATTTGGTCATTTTAAAATGAAATATACCAGGAGGTTAAGTGAATATATTATAACAGAGGCGTAATCTAAATATTTTCTAAAGAGAAATGATTCATGTGGCCCAAATGTTATTTCAGACCGGATAACGTATTACAAGAGAAAATACTCTCGCCTTCCATTAAAACGTGAGTAGTCTGAGGTTCAAATGGTTCAGATACAGCTGAAAATAATGTCTGCAACCACGTCAACTTATAGAAGTAATCTTTAAAAACAAATCAACAAGTAATTCACAATATATACTATATGATAGGTATTTAAGATGCAGCACCTGTAAAATGTCCATTCAAAGCTTCCACGCAAACTATGCGTACGACACAGCTAATTTTATTGTGAGGCTGACTATGGAAGGTCTTGGATACCTGCCCCCCTCCCCTCTTCCACACACCCTCTCACGCCCACATAGACACTTTCGTTGACATTCGGCCGACTCTGATAAAGCAAATATATCAATACACAGACATTCTTTTTGAACACGAGCCTCAGAATAGTATATGTTGTGCAATGTAAGTAAACTGTATTATGTGATAATCTCGGGTCGGTAACATGCGTGGTAGAAACTCCGTATCTCCCGCGTTCGTTCTACAGAGTCCATCTTGATCTAGAGTCCAACCTACTGCTCATTGCTCTATCTAGTTAGGAACAGGCTTTTATTCCTAGTGTTAAGGCGCGCAAGCAAAAGACACAGATTTTGAGTTTTTCATTTTCCTTTAACCGCCATGGAATCCTTCTAACTGCCGTGGAGTCTTATTTCATCCTTCATACCGTCTTCTACCACAACAGAGGATATTAGCGTTCTTTCCTCTTCAATTCACCCTTCGGACCTTTTTTGTAGTCAACATGGAACTACCTTCTCACCAGGGCGGTATTAGAACCTGGGGGAAACCCTGTCAGGATACGTTGCTTGTTTGTTCCTGTCAACTTCTGGTCAAGAACCAAGATACACAAGCCGTACTCCAACCGGGGGAAGGCTACACTTCCTTATGGTGGTCTCGCTTACATGCGTCAGCTATTAGCAATAGACGATAACTTGACTAAAGAACCAATGAGCGAGATTCACTTGCCAATGACGGTCCCTCCTGGCTTCGAATACATCAAGCGGCTGACTATACTTGCCTGAAGCCTCAAACAACAGGACCTAAACTGACCCTATATCCTCCCCCCCCCCCCCCCCCGCAGAGTTCCTGTATGCCTTAATTATATTGCTAAAATGATCTAAAGGGGGCTATCCTTTCTTCGCCGCATGCAAACCATTTCTTTCATCCTGCTCCCCCTCCCCGCAAAAAAAATCAAATATTCAAGTCACAAATCCTTCCTACTATGCCTCTTGCAATACAACCAATCCAGTCTTGTTTGACAGAGCTCATCGAGCTCTGTCAAACAAGGCTGAAATGGTTAAATTCGCAGTTGCGTAGTTGGAAAACAATGCTTTTTGAAATTTGGGTATTTTGAGATCTGTACGCAGATGGTTAAATATGTTTTTAACGAGATATATATAAATATTTTTTTCTGACACAAATGTATCTAATGTGCTATGTAAGTGTCAGGGAGGAATTTTGTTAGTGAGGAACTTTGTCCAACGGATTTGTCGAAGGGTATTATGTCGACGTTATTATTATGACGAGGGGAGATTTTGACGGTATCCCGATATTTGTACATTTATAGACATAATTATGATTATAAAACGTGATGCAACAAAAGGACGTCAACTATTCCATGTGCGCCTCACATCAAACATACACATGCACTCTTTTTTCGTCAAAACCTCAAAATCAAGGAACTGGCGTTTCCGTGGAATAATTTTCCAATTCTCTCCAGTGGGTCGAACTCTCGTCCGGCTTGCTTCTTGTATGCTTGTACCTCCCTCTGATATTACCAAACATAAATATAATGACACAATAATGCTTCAAGAATTTATTAGGAAATAAAGGAAAATTAAACAGTTTATAGTAAGAATTTCAGACAATACATAAAATCACCAACTTTACTGATTAGAATCCGGGTTTTTGGCCGACCAGATGGATCCCAGGAATTTTAATTAAGCCATTAATGAGGCGGGACGTGATAGTCCATCTCAATTTGTTAGGTGTCCAGGGCCGTTAAAGTTCATCTTTCCTCAGACGTCGGAAGCTTCTGCAAGCCCCTCAAAGACAGATGGCATCAATCACCTCGGCATCGTCCCCAGAGAGAAGTGCACTGCGTGATGAACCTTTAATAATCAATACTTTTCAAACGCCGGATCTGGTGTTGTTTTTTTTAGAATCATTGTAAAATATACAGAAAAATACATATAAGAAAAATAGAGTATATCGCTAATAGTGGAAAATGTTATGGAATATATTACGATACAGTGGCGGCGCCAGAAAATGTTTCGGGGGCGAGGCATCAGGGACAGGATCTCCATGAAGATTGAAAGTCAGCAAGTGACATTTTAGGAGTATAGGATCGTGGCTTTGCATTCAGATATCCTATACATCTATCCCTTAGGGACGAGCAATCACAGGGTTTTTAGGGTTGTTTTTTTTGGTTTTGTTTTTTGTTTAGTTTTTTTTTTGGGGGGGGGTGGGGCTGGATGAGATCTAAAATTAAATAGTGCCTTCAAATTGTTCCAAAAGCCACCAGAAGGCTTCGTTTGAACGCACATTCCAACTGAAAGGAGATAATGTCAGTTTGTCATGTCAAAGAGCGAAAAACATGACCCATATTTGGGAGACAACGTGCATGGACGTACATGGCTCACAATTATCTGCTTCCGACCTTGCAAATTATTACTGGATATGTCCATCTTCCTGGTGTGGATGGGGAAAAGAGAGACAATGTGTGGGGGGTGAGTGTCTTGTGGGTGGGGCGGGACAAATGTGGGGTCAAAGTCTACATTTAAGTGGTAAATGCCCCCCTAGACATCCTGTAGCGTCGCCACTTATACGACAGAGTTGTTCTACAGGATAGTTATTTATAGAGATCTATAGAATAAAATGAATTAAAAGCTTTGTTTCTTGGATTTTCGTTGTTCTGTAGTTCCGATGTCATTAATTCTGTAAAAAAATAAACATGTGGTCAGAATATTACATCTTATGTATCAATACTAGAAGTATAGGTTCAAATAATACATAATAAATTTACGGATAAATATAAATTATACGTTCAAAATTTCAATCAAAATCTTGTTTCATGATATCTGAGGTATATTTGGCCCTTGTTGTTCTCATTAACCCTTTAACCAACGCAGACGATTTCAAAATTTATTATTTTAAATATCATTTTTTAAATTTTTTCAAAAAATTTCAACAAAACCATATCATGTGACCCCTCTTTGGAACGAGCTCGTCGAGCTCGTTCCAAAGAGGGGTCACATGATATGGATTTGTTGAAATTTTTCGAAAAATAATATTTCTTCAGCTGCTGAATTTGCATATTACGGATGCGTGCGATTCGATGGGTAAAGGGTTAAATATTATTTTATTATCAGTTCTGGTTCCAATACGGTAGCAGACATTCTGGAACCGTTTCGGCCTGCTACTAACTATGTAACTTACATACATAAATATTTTGTATTTTATACACCACAAACTTAATAATTTGTGAATATAAGCTTTTTTTCGAAACTGCCATCTTGAACTTTTAATCTATGCAAGGTCACGGGTCGCGGGGTGTAAACAAAGTGATTTTCTTGTTCATCACGTTGAGTTCTGTGTTAGCCAAATCAACTAGTTTTGTGAAATACCAAGTTTAAATTCGTAGAACAGATGACGTCATTCGAATTAACTGAAAGGGCAACCCTAGATGATGTTAAACGATGGAATATCAAGGTTTACAGATTTTTTTCACCAAGGTGAGGGCTTGTTTTGAATGGGAACAAAGACACGTGTGTTGCACGGAGTTTCTCGGCTTGTGAAATCCCCGGAAGTTGTTGAAAACTGCCCATGGCCACGGAGTAATGGCGGCACAGTGTGCATTCAAACATCATTTATGTCGATAGGAACTGAATTCAAAATAATGAAAGTTCTCATACAATATTGCTATTTCCTTAAACAAATGGTAACCTTGGCTAAATGTTTTTCGAATTGCGCCGCAACTGGAAATCAATTGCATGAAAGTAGATACATCCGTTTTTTTCCGACCCAAATGAGGAGCGCCATCCGTCTCTTTCACTATATGACTTGATCTATCAAGACCTTTTTAAGTGAACAAGTCAGACCACAATATAAACATATCTAATGTATTGTAAACCGGAATTATACATACCAGCTCACCCCGCCGACGCGCTGTAAAAGAAAGAAAAAAGTTCGGTCAGAATCAGCACACTGACTAACAGTCGGAATGATAATATATATCAGGGACGAATCGCATTTTAGAAGTTGATTGGCGGATTCAGGAATTGACGTCTCCGGTCACATGAAAGACCTCATGTTAACTGTCATGGTAATGCACGTAAAATATCCTGTGGTGACATTAATACTAGTGGGATAAGCATTGTTGCACTGCATACGTTATGGCGGTATGAGTCTGTCTCACTGATCTATATACAACTGGATTTCTGGAACGTCGGCAAAACACGCCGCACCCAAACTGCTACCTCCCAAGATGGTGTCAAATCAATCCACATGGTAACACCTCGCAATCCATAACGTTCGATGACGTGAAAGCTGTTACGCGACAGCGTAACAGCTTTCTCGTCATCAAACGTCACGCCGTTTACTTTGCATAACATCTCAGAACAATGTATGAGCTTTCCAATCTCGTCACTTGTTTTTGATCTAATAACTATATAATATTCAATTTTTATTGCCACGAAAAATGTGTACATCAACAAATTCATTATTCCCAGACATCAAAGTACATTCTTTAAAAAACGATCGGAGATTGCGAGGCGTCGTCAAAGTGAAAACCTACCTTCGAGATCTGTTTTGTATGTTGGTCATTGTTTTTTTAGAAACTTCTGGTCCCCCTACCACCCCTACCCCCCCCCCCCCCTCCCGATATAAAGAGAGTGGTAGTGGAATCACATTTCAAAATGTGACCAAAGAGCGTTGTAGAATTCCTGGGGTTTTTTAGAACAGTGAGGAGATTCTGCTTTTAGATTTCAAACTGCCCCAACTCCGCCGCGTTTTACAATTAGTCAAAATTTTGTTAAACCTCGTGATACCGTTCTCTTCTGAAATTCCATGCATCAACTTTCACTAATTTTTATATGAGAAATCAAAGAAATTCAAAATTCCGACAAGCTCGATCATCTTGAATGTAGCCAGCACATCGATTGTTGGTTTACAGGAAAAGACAATATTGTGTATGGAAGTCTAGCGAGGGGCTATTTCAAACGATTGTCGGACTGTGGAGACCCCGGGAAGTTGATTAGTTATTGTTCAATGTGGGAAACAAATCTCCACCGTTATTGAACAATACAACGTAATTGTTGTAGCGAAACGATCAAATCTATTAAATGAGTGGGTTTTACAATGATGTATTCATTAAAGAAACATAACCCATAGGTGGGGGCGCGGTGGCGTTGCGGTAAATGGTTCTCGTCAGATCACCGAAGTTAAGCAACGTCGAGCCCCATTAGTCCTCGGATGGGTGACCGTCTGAGCGATCGATTCGGACTCCCTCGTTGTGTCCTTTAGCAAGACACCGATCGTCCACATGGGGGCACGATGACGCCGTGTACTAAGGCGTACAGCACGTCGATGGTGCGCATGTCTTCAACCAATCTAATCCTGCCTGTGCTGCAGCGCGGAGTTACGATGTTGGGGACCTGGCAACTGCTCGTCGTTGCTCGGTGGTTCTCTCCGGGTACTCCGGCTTCCTCCACCCGTAAAACTGTCACCGACACGATATCACTTTGGCTGTTAATTTGTCGTTAAGCTCTAATAAACAAATAAATAAATAACCCTTAGTTCCCCATGCCGCCACAAACAGATCCTTTTTATATTTCTCTGAATAAGTTGTTCCAAGTGTATTCTTACTTGAGAACTCTACTGGTAAGATGCATTTATCTTGACATTGTTTTACATCACTGTTATCTATCTGTCTGTACAGGTAGCCAACAATAATGTAGAAACACTGTTAAGTCATCTATAGATGTACACATGTATATACGGTAGTTATTTACGTAAATTTAATCTGAGGACTTGAGGATTAACATATGTGTGCTGAACATGATGGCGAATGAACGTTTAAATCGGACGAAACACATTAACCGTACCTTTTGGAAAAATCTGGAGTGTAAATACCGCCCTTTTCTACCCCCACAATACGTGACACACACGGGTGAGACAGCAGGGTGGGATATTTCTATCCCACCCACCGGTGGGATATTTCTTTCTCTCCCACTGCATCTGTATCATACGTCTGTCCAGGGTGAGATAGCAGGGAGAGACAGATGTATCCCACCCCACCCACGTGACGTTATACATTTATAACGTTTTTATGACGTTATGCATATCGTATCAGTTTTTTGTTACCAGCTAATTCATATTGACGTCATCGGAATGCAGTGTGATCAAAGTTTGATGCTCTAAAACTCTTCAACCCTCAAGCTGCCACCGTTCATAATTGATTTCGTGGTATATACCTTTGGTATATACATAACTTTTGCATGCTCTTTCCGATGGTGTCATTAGTTTTTGAAAACAACGAATACAAAATGAGTTGATTTAATCAGCACGTGACCCCCCGATTACCTCTGGCTAACGTAACCGCTGTATGGTGGGGGGAGAAAAATAATCCCTGATGGATACGGGTTTGGGGTGGGAAAATCTCACCCTCGGGACAAGATATTTGGTCCAGACACTCGGCAAGCCTCGTGTCTGGCCCAAATATCTTGCCCTCGGGTGAGATTTTCCCATCCCACACCCATACCCATCAGGGATTATAATAATCCCACCCACCCTACATGACATACTCATTTGCATATTTTGTTAGGTCTCCGGGACTATTTCATCATCATCGTCTACACAATTGTAAATAAACAAAATGGCTTCACGATTTGCAAATAGAAATAGACTCAATATTTAATTATTATTCAAATATTAAACTTGGTTTGTTTCAACCCCATTTTTCTCTGCAGATTTAATAATATCACTGCGCGAATTTATCGATCGATCAATAATCTCACAACGCCTTTCACATTACAGTTTGACACGCGCAAATTCATTAACCCCTTAATGGACAGTGTTACAAATTATTTTTTTAGTATATACGTATGGTATATACCTAACTTTTGTACGATCTTTCCGATGAAATTGTTCGTTTTTCGAAAGAATTACGATTTGATAAATTGGGTATGTCAGCACGTGATCGCCAATTATCAATAATGGCGTAATCTTCGTGTGTGGGGAGAAAAACCATCCTCGATAAGTCTGAAGGTGGGAATGGGGAAATCTCACCCTCGGGGCAAGATATTTGAACCAGACCTCGGGTCTGGTTCACATATCTTGCCCCTCGATCGAGATTACCCCATCCCACCTCCAGACTCATTGGGGATCATAATAATCCCTCCCCAGATTTATACGCAACTGTTTATAAAGACTTTTGCTTTACTCCTTATCGTTGGAATGGAGTCTATAATATCCTAGTCGAAGTCTTTACTCGCCCTTCTAATTTAGATTTGCTGAATTTAGGGGAAATGGCCTTTTTATAAACTGTTAGTATGGTTGTAACTGTTGATTGTGTCGACTCAATTTTTCCTTATCATGAGTAGAGATGGGCGGTATTGGAATTTTGAGTTCGGTATCGGTTTCGGTATTTTTGTGTGGGCATACCGCGGTATCGGTTCGGTATTCAGTATGTGACTTCAGATTCACTGATAGTACCAAAGGGGAATCCATGTCCGAAAAAATACAGAATAAGTTGTTCATTGTATCATTCTATCACAGTGCTACGCATGCCATTGTTGATGGGCTCAACATTGTCAATCTTTTGTCAACACAGATCATATCTACAGTAATTTGGTGACTCGTTCTAAATACGCCTTAACTTTTCAAGCTCACTTAAGGCGTCTGTAATCATAGAATGTGTGTCCTGAAGATGTCATCTTTAGGTGGGCCTGATGACAGTAGTAAAATTATCTGGTCAGTGATTTCTAGCCAAGTCTTGGCTGCCTGTTAAGGCAGCCAAGACTTGGCTAGAAATCACTGCTAAGCAACTGGACATGTACAGTTCGTAGACTATTGATAATTTAGTACAACTGCCCTGGTCCTTAAGGCTTAACAAAACTGAAAAATAAAATCAGTCACTTCTTTCATGAAAATGAACACTTCATCTGCTATCAGTCCTCATCAAGGCCTTATAAATAGCGAATGCACAGGGGAAATTGAAAATACCGTTGGTTTCGGTATTCAAAGATTGGGTCGGTTCGGTTTTTCGGTGTCCCCATGATATCGGCATCGGTTCGGTTTTTCGGTATATTGCCCATCTCTAATCATGAGGTATGTGTTATCATGAATGTCTCTTATCTCTTTATCAATTATCGATGCAGCTTTGGCATCTGGGCCCGCTTAAGTTCGTAGTACTTTACTTGCTGCAAACGTGCCAATATACCAGCCTCCGCCCAAAACATATTCTTTTCTACTGTGTCACTATACACGTTATGATTTTGATATATGGGGGTTGAATGAACTCCCATACAATACACTTACATGTATTTGGAGTTTCTGACAATTCCATCTGTAACTGTTCTTTTCTGAATGGTATTTTCGCAGCCCCTCATAATTGTCCATGCGTTTTAGGCTATTTCTCGTGAGATACATATACATTATCATGACCATGTGCATGTCCTGTAATATGTATCATATTCGAGGTCGTGTTTACAATCCGATCGCAACGAGCCCGTCAGGGCGAGTTGTGATCCGATTGAAAACACGGCCGAGAATCTGATACAAATTACAGAACATGCATTTGATCGTGATAATACATTTATCTAACAATCCCATTACACAAAGTCTGTTTTTCCGTTTTTCAGTTTAAATTGGGTTGGAATTGGTTAAAATTTTGAATTTCAAAATTTTAATGCGTGATAACAATGCATATAATGTTATTATTTGTCATAGCGCGGTGTTTTCGGAAGTTGAATCTATGTGATACGGAATCAGAATGAGTCGTCTGTATGATACGGAATTGGAACACGTAATCGTGGTTTTCAGGCCAAACTCTATATAGTTGTTAGATAAACTGCTGAGCACTTATTGGTCTTGAAGACAGGGGCCGGAAAAAAGTGTGTGTTTCATCCGATCATGCTCATTTTTTCCTTATCCTTTTTTATAGTGTATTTATTTTTGTCCTAAAACAGCTTCACATGCATTGCATGTATTTGCATACCAACCATAAGGCATTCTGAGCAGTATATATGCATCCAATGACAGAAAACTTGGGTGATTGTCACTGGAACTCATCTAGAGACAGAGATGGGTGGCGTGTGGACAATGGGAAAAAATGCATACATTTTTTTCAAACTGTGTCTACTTTGAAAGCAGTACATGGGCATGGGTTTTCATATTTTTTGCAACCATTTTCCCACATTGAAACTCATGTAATACACAAAAATTGCAGAAAAATGAATATTTCCCTGGATATTCCTTTTGTATGTTGTTGAAGGGTTACAATTGTTACATGTACTTTCGTGTCTTCCTTAACTGTCTAGAGCTAACATCAGAGTTGTGGCAGCAACCCAAGTTCGCCATTGTGAATCTATGATAAGGACGGTCATATGCCTTCAGTCTTTTGTAATCATAAGGAAAGAAATAACATTTTGATTGTTTATTGATTAGCACGAAAATAAAATAAAAGGAAACAATAAAATCATCTGCAGAATGTCATCGCATCAACCTGCTGTTGATACAATATCATTCAACCTGATTCAACATCATAACAGAAATATCATTATTCATATATTTTTTACTGCTATTGGAATTACCTTAACAGATCTCGTGTCAACTTTAACTGGTTGAGTACTAAACACATTTTCTGACCATACAGGATACGGAGCTTTTTCATCAAATATTGCTCTGTCACATTCCATTGGATAGTGCCTCTGGGCACTATCCAATCAAATGAGACAGAGCAATGTGTTCTGGCTTCCAGTACTCTACCATTTAATTGTTTGAGTTATATCTGGCGACAGGTATTGGACATGCATTGATGGTGAGCGCTTTTACAGTCAGTAACGTTTTGCCTGAAACCATTATGAACTTCATCCCTCTTAGGTCATGGATGGTATTTTCTCCTACACTAATGGCATCAAGAGTCACTTTAGACAGAACCATAAATCGTTCCTTGGTGGAAAAACGATGGCAGCTGCCTTGAACATGTAATAAACAGAAGAGGTAGTGGCGGTTTTACACCCCTATATCTATGTCGTAAAAGTAATATGTCACGAGAAAATCAAATGCCGCGGTATTCACAGTTTATTTTCTCTCAATACCAAGAGTACAATTTCTTCTTGTGTTCTATTCATTCTCCACGTACTGACCGAAAACTAATGCATTGATCCCATGAACTAAAAAACCCTAAAATATTCCAACATTTTAGGTCAATCAAGTATTCATAAAAAAAATATTCAGTAATTAAATAAACTTACAGACAGTGCATTTCGCTAACGCTTTTTCACGCAACATTGTAGAGAGAACGAAATACTCGTTAAATCTTACACAATGTCATCCAATTTCACATCCACGTGTACTACATTGCTACTGAAATTATTTAGCTTAGGAGAATGTAGGTGAGCTCTGGTGCCCCTCAAATCTCCGCCCACCCCCAACCAAACAAAAAGAAATAAAAAAAACATTTCTTCGTATCGTCGGGAGTAATAGAACAGAGTACCATTTACCCAACGTATCGGCCAAAACCGGCCAGACCTATCTACAAAAAATCACAATTCAATTTTTATTATTTTTTATCATTTTTCGTCTCAAAAACATGGCTTATGACCCCTCATTGGAACGAGCTCGTCGAGCTCGTTCCAATGAGGGGTCATAAGCCATGTTTTTGAGACAAAAGATTAAAATATTCGTCTATTCAAAACTTTTAATTGCAAGTGTCGTCTGCCTTTCGTGTGAGGTAAAGGGTAAAACTGCCAGATGTGGTTGATAGTTTGATGATATAGGCTCTGTCGTAAAAAGGTTATCTCCACCAGATACCCCAAATACGTCTGTGCCTTTGAGACGATTATGAATTCAGACTGGAATGTGGAATTGTTTTTTTTCAGAGCATCCGTTGGTTTATATTGTACGGAAACGTATTCAAAACATGTGTGAACTGTTTTTTTCTGAGTCGCAGTAACGGCTTCATAAGTTATTATAAAGACCATGTTACAATACACGTTATAGGAAGTAGTAATAACGACTTACAAAGTCGTTATAACGAGTTGGGTAAGTCTTTATAATGAGTTAGTAAGTCGTTATAACGACTCAGAAAACTCGTTATAACAACTTAGAATCTCGTTATAACGACTGGGTTAACTCATTATAAAGACTTAGTAATTCGTAATAACGACTTAGACAGTCAGTATAACGACTTACGTAGGTTGTTATAATAAATTGTAAAGTCATTATAACGACTCAGAAAACTCGTTATAACAACTTAGAATATCGTTATAACGACGACTGGGCTAACTCATTATAAAGACTTAGTAATTCGTAATAACGACTTAGACAGTCAGTATAACGACTTACGTAGCTTGTTATAATAAACTGTAAAGTCGTTATAACGACGAAGCTAACTCGTTATAATGAGTAAGAAACTTGCTATAACAACTTAGCTTTACAGCTCTATCCACAAAGTGTTTTACCCAGTCATTTCCATTCATATGCAACCAGTCGGCGTATTTGGTCTGATGAAAATTACAGATACTTCCGCCAATGCTCTTTGGGTGGGGGGGGGGGGGTATTTGTTTGGTTGTTTATTATTGGGTTGTAACGATACTTTCAGCAGCCAGGGCCACATCGTCTCGGAGAGTTGTATGGGTATATGTCAGTATAAAGAATTAATAAGTCGTTGTGATGCATTAACTAAGTCGTTATAAAAAGTTGGTAAGTCGTTATAACGAGTTACGACTTGATAAATAGTTATAACGTGTTACGTAAGACGTGCTGAATACGCTTCAGTAATATTCTGATGTTTTGTCAAAACTGCGATCAAACAAATGGAAAAGCCGACCATTGCGTGTGTAATTGTAATTACACTGAAAAAGTTTCCAATGGTCATCTTGTCCCTATGTATGGTGAGTAGTGTACAAGCCTATGTTCTGTCATATCGACTGTCATTCATATTTTCCTTGGGGAGAACACTCCGGGGACCGCAACCAAAACCAACCCCGACCAGGCCTGGCAATCTAGGAAATCAAGGAGTGCAAAACAGTTGCTCTCCTCAGATTGCTTGTGAGTACAATTGCTCCTGAAATTTTCAATGCAAAAACTTGTATGCTACTTCGATTATATTCACTTCAAAGTATTAATATTGTAACTGAAAAATTGTACTACATTCAACTACACAGTGGGAAAATTGGCATACACATCTTCTTATTATTCAAAATGTTGCATTCAGTTCTTATGTGACTGTCTTCTGCAATCAAAATGTATCGAAATGAAACACAGAATATGTCAGGAATTATTGCGAATCAATGCAACAGTGACAAATCGTCCCCTGAGTTCCAATGTGTTCTCTGTGCCAGTAGGCACAGAGAACACATTGGAACTAAACTAAAGAGACGAAAGGATAACAGATTTTAAAGGCAGTCCCAAACAGGTCTGGCATTCCAAAAAATCAAGGGGTGCAAACAATTGCCATCCTCAATTTTTTCTAGGCGTGCAGTAGGCGTGCAGCACTCCTGCACTCCTAAAGAATGCTTGGCCTGCCCGACAGAGGAGAATTTGATGGAGGGGTACTGGAGTATTCTCCCCTAGACTAATTGAAAAATATGCCATCAAATCGAGTCGTGATGCTAACATTACCTCAAATGCCAATCGATAATTATTAGTGTAAGAACGAAAACTCGTTTTACGGCAGAAGCTGATGGGTTGTACAAGCTCTAGAAATTGCTTACTTCTATCGGCAATGTTGTGGCAAAACCTGTAACATTTTGTCACAGCGTTTACCACGACTTTTTCGTTGTTAATGACGTTAGATGTAGATCTATATGAGAACACACCAAAGCCCAATACATATCTACCCAACAAACTCAATCCGACTAATGAAAAAATATTCAAAGCTAAAAGAAACTCAATTTGTTTTTCTGATAGCAGTCAACTCGGTAAATGTTTCCGGAACATGTCGCAAGAATACCGAACAAAAAGAAACTGTTGGATCTAAAGACATGGCTGGGATATATTTGTATCTGATATCAGCGAACTTAGTAAATGTTTCACGAACATGTCGGCTGATATATACTTATATACAGTACGTGGAGAGTGTATTATCACTACATCACCCACAGAGTGGAGATTGCACCCCAGCAATAATTGCAAATTTGTTGCAAAGCATAACAATTACAAGCAAAGTTCCAGCCAATGGACCTTCGGGCTGAACCCGGAGGTCCGTTGGCTGCAACATTGCTGGCGTTTTTTTTTTGTCTATATGTACAGAATTTCAAGGTTATACTTTGGGTTTTAACTCCACTCAGCGGGTGATTTTGTTACAATACACTCCCCCCGTACTGTATATATGATATCAATCAACGTCAACTTGGTAAATGTTTCACGAAAATGTCGCTGAATATCTAATATGGCGGTATTCAAATAATCTTCATATTTTCCTCACTATCACGCGCACCTTTGCTTGTAGTGATCAATGATCTCCGCATATTGAAACACCAATACATCGATTCAATGAATAAAGAAACCCAAAATAACAAAAGCACACACAAAAATTAATAATCTAACATTGTCGGTCGAACACGTATTCATTTCGTACAAGAAAACGTTAAATAATTAAATAAACTTACGCGGTGTTCGCTGCATTCTGTAAAGAGAAAGAAATGTACGTTAAATCTAATACATCATTATCCAGTTTTATGTCTACGGGTTCAACGTTGCTACATGTGCTGATCTATTTCAGTTCAGTTAGAGGTCAAAACTCTTGGAGAGTGAAGGGTGCTTGCTAGTTTTGTTATACAGAAGTCGGACCATTTGGGAGAGATTTACATGAATATTGGCTCACCCCAGTTTCCTAAAGCTGTCAGTAAAGTTAACAATAGGGGTAAGAGAATTTCAAATAAAAATTGAAACATCGAAATGTTACCGATTTTTTATCTCACAATCGGGGCGTTTTTGAACTGTCACGCAATTAAAGTTTAATGTATCTGGGCCCTTGTTCCGAATCCGTATCAAGGGCCCCTGATACAAGCGCGTGATTCTGCCGTTGTCGAAACAACGGCATTAATATCATTTTTCGATCGCATCGCGTTTTTCCCTTCAAAGAAAACAATATTAGGTGAGGCGAAGCCGAACCTAATATTGTTTTCTCTAAGTCGTATATGCCAGTGTATCTGCCAACTAAACGCCCTGTAAAGTATTTATTATGCACGGCATACTAACATGCCACTGGAGTGGGGAAGTTAACTCAACGAATAGTTAAATTATGCGCACTTTTCGGCATCTTGGGCTGATTTGTAGCCTATTATTGGGATTTACCTCAACGCTCGAGTCGAGGCTTCTCTCTTGAAGTTAAAGGACTAGCTTTCGCTATGAAATGTGGAAAACTCCACCTCAATAAACGATGAACGGCATATTTTAAAATATAATAAACCTTCACACCAAGAGGGATATTTAATTCACCAGTAATTATTGCAAAAGTAACAACCAAATTCACGTTGACGAAACACACAGTTGCTGCACTTCGCAAGACAGTATTCAGTTAAGTGAATCCCAGTGACGTAATTTTCTCTGAAGTGTAACGTCATCACTGACCTCAATATGGAGATCAATGAACGCTATTCTATTTTTCAATTTGCGTCTTTCCATCGATAAGGCAAATGAAAAAGTTCCTCTTAAAATAGTTTTATAACACATTTTGTGGTCAATATTGTGAGATAAATTTATCATCACCACAGTGTGTGTCTCCGAAAACTCTGATCAAGTCTCGTTGTAGGCACAGAATCGCATTTCGACTCGCCCTAACGGGCTCGTCGAAATACTGTTCTGTTCCTATAACTCGGCTTGGTCTGAATTCCCTGAGACACACACTGTGGTGATAATCTGTATGTATCATCGACGTGCGAATCTTTTCACAAACTCCAGGCATTCTACTGTCAGTCCAGGTTTCTGTATACTCCCGCTTGAATTTGGGCTAATTTTGTTAATTTGGGGGTGCCAATTTAGAAAATAACCTGTACCATTTTGTTCAATTTAGAAAATAACCTGTACCATTTTGTTCAGATGATAATCAAAATGGTCACCATTTTTTATGGTTTTCTATACAAAATGAATCTTCTGAGGAAGTTGTCACAATTGTTTGGATCAGTTGATTTCATTCGGGTGTAGTGAAGACTTTACAATAATTTATAGTCACTAAAATATGTGCAGCCTTTGCAAAATGGTGTGTATGGCAGGTTGTTTCTTGTATGAATATTTACTGGAGCACTCTTTACGACACCTACACTTTACAAGTAAGTTCCTCGTGTAAAGCCGTCAAGCTGTCGTGTCCTTGATTCTATATCACAATCAATCTCTCCAATTTGACTGAACGCCTCGACCACATCAAAACCAGACTTCAGGCTTAAGTACCTTAATCCACTTTCGTTTTGAAATACTCGCAAATTTGCCCCCCCCCCCCCCCCCCAATCACCCCAGTAAAAGCATGGAGGACTATCAGTCCCTGACTTTTCTTATACCAATAGTTTCGCATCTTTCACGAA
Source organism: Pictodentalium vernedei (assembly GCA_031216915.1). Taxonomy (NCBI): domain Eukaryota; kingdom Metazoa; phylum Mollusca; class Scaphopoda; order Dentaliida; family Dentaliidae; genus Pictodentalium; species Pictodentalium vernedei. The sequence goes on from CM062294.1 coordinate 76,964,339, forward strand.
CGTCAATTGTTCGTTTTGCCTTGCCTTTTCCGGTGATGAAGTTCAGCTTTCATGATAAACTGGTATTTGCCATTAGATCCATTAACAAAATTAACACATCTGTGTCTGCGGAATAAACATCTATGTCCCTTATGCTGCCATTGGGCCTGGGTACGGTATCTAGCCAAGGGCCGTTTGCTTCCATTACCCACAGAGAAAGGGATCCAGTCTCTGGTAACATTAATACTGGAGAACAACCCACTGCCTTTAACGACTCTGAGCAGAATTCGACTCGGTCCTATGTGAAAATCTCTATGACAGCGTAGATGATTCAGAGCAGCAGTCCACTCAGAAAATCTCAAAACAGACAGCATGCCAAAATGGACATCGCCCGAAGAACCACTGATACACTGTCAACAGCAAGATAATAATGCTAAGACACAAAGTGGAACTGTGGTTCCATTGTTAAAGAGACCTCCAACTGATTATAGTGCTTTATATACAGTATTGTGTCTTACGCAAGGGGTATCTGCTTTTGTTGTAGGTCCTAATCACAGATCTGTGATCACGCTTAATCTTGACTTGTGTGAACGGGCAAACAAACTGGAGACTTCAGCCGAAAACAGAAACTGTATTCGGAGATTAGGAGACCACTGCAGGCAAAATTTGAACAATCACATCCTGGCATGATACCGTCCCTAGGTGTGGCAATATGAAAGTGTGAAATTTCTATCATCCCAAGGTCACTGTTTTCTTCCAACAGCCTTCTTCTTATGCGAATTGACAAGAGTACATTTGTCATTGCCATTGAGGATTACAAAGTAGGCCCTTCAAGTGACGTCACAAGGGTCCTGGTAACTGATATATCAAGGGAAGTAGATGGATACTCTAAGGCATGTCTCATTCAGGGTATCACGAAGCTAGAGTTATCTTTGATACGTACATCCCTAACTCCTCGAATGACCAGACCCGTGGTAAAAGGTTGCTGGCGTTGATACGGTGAAATTGTCATAAGGGACTTGATCAATATCAAGATGGTACCTCCCAAGACTCTTTTGTCCCACATTGAAACAAAGGCGCAACTTACAAAATATCTGGGAAAGCTTCTGTTCCAGAAATGTTCGGTCAGCAGCAAGAGAGGCCAGTTGTTGTCTACAGGACTTCCGTCTATTCTGTAGACATGTCAGTAGCAGTCGCACAGCGTAGTTTTCCACTTATTACTTGTTCGCCTTCATTTGCAAGATGAGATTTGACAAACTTAGCATCGCCAATGTTTTCAACAATGATACTGTTCAAATGTTTTGTTTTTTATGTAACTGGAGGAACCGACAATCGGATCCTCGCCGTTTTTAGTCAATAAATGGATATACTCGTCAAAATATTGTTCATTGTGATAACACCTCCTGCCGATAAAGAGCATTTTACTGCATTTAAAATGTTAATATCTGCAATACTCTGGCTTGTTTTTTTAAGCTGTATCATTGCCGGAATTGGTTTGCTGTATGTTTTGTTCTTGGTATCGGAGACAATTCCTGTGATATATTTAGTCAAAGGCTGCACAGTCAGAAGGTTCGGTTACATGAGCAAGAGTAACTCGAACTTTGTCGTCTGTGGATGTGAATTTTATATCTATAACTCTGTTATCCATCGCCTCACTTTCGATTCTCCACTCGTGGGACTTGAGCACTGAAATATGCATATTTTTTTATGACAGGAATACCTTTTTCGTCACCTCAGTCGTCTTTTTAGACCAGTTGTCACTTCCGAGTTGCATGAAGATGTGGAACACGAACTTGAAGGATGACCATTTTTCGGAGACACCACTATCTTTAATGAATAGTCGGATTCAAGATATCTCTTCTCGGCCTTTTTTTTTTTTTTTTCATTCTATTTACAATCCTTTTGTAGCAGGAAGAATGATAAACTGACTTGAATACTTTCTCTGTAATACTTGCTATCATTTCACAAAGAGGTGAAAAGTTTGTTTCTCTAATTGAGGAACGTTTGTTTGCATAATCTCTGACTTTTTATAAATTTGCCTGGTTTGAGTTAAGTGGCTTACTAGGTGCACCACCTCTGAAACAAATGAAGCATGTGCCTCGAGAGAAGGAAGACATGGATCATTTGTTCATGATCATGCCTTCTACCCGCTATTCACACTTGTAGAACTAGGGATATAACTTACCGCTGTTTACAATACTTTAGGTTAAAGGAATATGCTTTTATATATATTTATTCCGACGCCGTGTTTCGAAATCGGCGGTTTCACTTTACCACGAGGCGATATATTTGTTGTTGTCGAGACATCATAAATAAATCGAATTTTGTGTTTCTGTTTCCTGACTCCATGTTTCACTCGCTCCCAAACTGTCCCCATCGACCTCGACACTTTCTTCCTTTTCCTTGCACTCGCCAAAAACAACGATATAAGCGGAGACTCCTTTTCAAAATACTAATTATCGTGGTTGTAATTCATTTCCATCGGATGATACGTTTTTTTCCCGAGCAACAACAGGTAGTACACGCGCTAGTTGTCTATTAATTTAATTTTTTCCAAATACCCGCTATATAGTATGTTATTATGTCCCTAGAAATTCTGAGCCAGCTTTCCCCAACAAACAAGACAAAAAATGTCATTTCACTCCTTAGATAGTTCCACGATGCCTGTTAAGTGTCATAAGTGAACCAGTGGCTAATAGCCGTTCCACAATAGCGGTCATTTTGAAATCCAAGATGCCAGTCGAAGATGAAAATAAGAAACTGATACAATTAGCCATAAAATTTCATTTTGGTACAAAACAAAAATTCGAGATCTTCTAGCTGTAGGCCAACCATTTCGACATGACATACTCGACTATATAGCGTAGTATAAGAAAACAGAAGGTGGCTTATTACAATTTTCCCCAATCAGTTGGAACATTTGGCTATTATTTCCTGTGAAAACCCATTTAGAAATAAGAAAAAGGCCTCTTCATCAACTTTTGATGTTCTGTATTTTTTCATGTTAGTTACAGTTGAAACTAGAAGTCTACGTGTTAATCTACGCGTTATGACCGTAGTAAGGCTATCAGATTCTGTACAAATGGCCTATGCACAAGCAATGTTTCAGACAATGGACATCGCTAACTTGCATTTGGAATCAATATATCAACCTACCTGTGTTATTTATAGACAACAATGACAGCACAAATAGCACGTCAATCGGCGCGTTAATCGACACGTTATGGCCATAGTAAGGCTATCAAACTCTGTGCATATGGCATGTGCACAAGCAATGTTTCAGCCAATGGACCTTCGGGTAACCCGGAGGTCCATTGGCATAAACATTTCCTGCGTTTGCTATGAATAACCTTTTTTCGAATGGAGATCTTAGTCTTCAAAGTGTAGCCACCCTCCCCTTGTCCAATAAGCTTGAAATTCACGAACTACCACTGACAATACTTGGAAATAGTGCCGGGGCAAAACCTCTCAAAAATCCCCTCCGTGCTTTTTACTTCAAGTCGAAGTTCCTATAGAGACGATTCGTCCAAAACACTGATCCTTTTTAGGGCGGAGGGGGGGGGGGGGGGTGGTGGTGGGAGAAGTGCCTATTCAAGTGGTTTCGAAGGAAGATGTTACCCCCCCCCCCCCCTCCCATAGCCTGAATCCCTGTCCAATAACGTTGAAATTATTTTAAATTAATGTATTGTGAATCATCAGTCACAATGCTTTGAGAGTTGGTATTCACCTTCTTTTAGCGAGAGAGATTCAACTTTGTTCACAGAATGTTTCTGGTGTATGTTCTTAATACGAAGAGATTGCATGATATATGCACAAAAAAGAGTGTTTCACTGGTATTTTCTCGCGCGCTTGTGCTAGCACAAAACGTTTTCTTGTATTGTATGGAAACATTTTAGAACATGTGTGAAATGTTTTGGTTTTTTCTGAGTCGCTGTAACGGACTTAGTAAGTACAGGTTATCGGACACTTAGTTCGAGGCCGCGGCAGCGGCCGAGAACTAAGGTGTCCGATAACCTACTTGTTGTTCAGCGTTTCATCTTGCCGACTGTACGTGACAAATTCACCTCCCACTATAAGTTGTGCCAGTGCATCATCTGTGCACGTATTGAGGGGCTTGCTCAAAATTCTCAACTGTCACTGTGATGGCATAAAAGTGAAATCGACAAAGCACGAACTCAAGTTGGCAACGCGACAACTCCATCACACACATTTCTGCGTCAGGCTATAAATCCCGGCACAACTTATAGTGGGAGGTGAATTTGTCAAGTACAGTCGGCAAGATGAAACGCTGAACAACAAGTGGGTTATCGGACACCTTAGTTCTCGGCCGCTGCCGCGGCCTCGAACTAAGTGTCCGATAACCTGTACTTCTTGTCTTTGCTTTCAATACAAATCATTTCCACCGTTCCCTAAGTACCGTTTCTCGATTTTTATTCCATATACCTCTTCCCAAATAAGCTGCACGTTCACCGAGACGGGTCAATGTCAGCTGAAGCCATCACAGTGACAGATGAGAACTTTGAGCGAGTCCCTCGATAAGAACACACGTCTCTCTGAGTTTTCATAAGGTCAATGACGGCGGTGTCTCTTTGAAATTGGAGAGGACGATAACTTATTTATCGTATGCTTGGGAGGCTGCCAATTTCTTGAACTCAAAGTCTGTTGAACAACAAGTCGTGATGACGAGTTGGCTATGTCTTAATGGGTTAACAAATCGCTGTAACGACTTAGAAAACTCGTTATAGCGACTTAGCTAACTTGTTATAACGACTTATTAATTCGTTATAACGACTTACGTAGCTCGATATGACACGCCAGAAAGTCGTTATTAGGATGCAGTTGATTTAATCGGTCGTTTGTCTGGGAGTGCGGTAGCTCAGTGGTTACGGCATTGGACTTCAAACCGTAAGGTCCACAGTACGGTTCCATCTTCGCAACGGGTAATGCATTGTGTTATTGGTCAAGGAACTTCGTCTCGATTTGCCCATGTGGGGGCACGGTGTATACTGATGCGTACTGCTGGGGCGTATGGAGCTGGTGCGCGGTGGCCCAGTAGGTAGAGGTGCAAGGTGCAAGCCGAAAGGTCCTCTGTTCGAATTCCATCTGTGGCAATCGCGTTGTGTTCTTGGGCAAGACATTTCACTCCCATTGCCAATGTGGGAGCACGATGGTGTTGTGTCCAAAGGCATACTGCACGTCGATATGCACTTGTCTTCACCCAATGCTAACCCTGCATGGGTGGAGTTAGTGTGTTGGGGGGGGGGGTCTCACAGTTGCTCGCCGTTCTCCCCGGGTACTACGTCTAACCCCACCCTTAAATCTGTTCAACACGAGGTGACCCTGGCCGTCGAAAGAGTAGTTAAAAACAAATAAATAAATAAATCGGCCCATTTCCCTCATATGAAACCAGTCAGCGAATTTGGTCTTCTGAAAATCGCAGATGCTTCTATATACCTCAAGTTACACGACGCACCTTATCCCCTCAAGAAAAGATTTAAGGAACATAATTTTTACGGTTCGTGTGTGTGAGTGGATGGGTGTGGTGGAGGGGGTATTTGTCTGGTCGTTTATTAACGACACTTCCAACAGCCAGGGTCGCATCGTGTCGGAGAGTTTTATGGGTGTATGTCATTATAAAGAGTTAACAAGTCGTTATAATGAGTTAGCTAAGTCGTTAACGAGTTGGTAAGTCGTTTTTATGAGTTAGTTAAGCCGCTATAACGAGTCGTTAGGTAAGTCCTTATAACGAGTTAAGACACGATAAGTATTTATAATGAGTTACGTACAGTTAAAACTAGAAGTCCTGTCATCAATCGCGCGCAAACACCTCGCCATTTAGCACGTTTATCGGCGCGTTAGGTCATATGGAAAGGCTATCACATTCTCTCAGCAACCTATGCACAAGCAATAGTTAAGCCAATGGACCTCCGGGTTTAACCCGGAGGTCCATTGGCTGAAACATTTTGCTTGTGTTTGCTGTGAGTAATGGCAAGACTCTGTGGTATTTTGGGTATTTTCAATTGGAAAAGTGCGCGCAATTCCTGTGCGAAATTGTGTCAAGATAAGCGCGCAATTCATGACAGGGCTTCTAGTTTTAACTGTAACATGGGTACGAAGTATTCTTCCGTCATATTGTGATGCTTTTGAAAAGCTATATCAAAACTGAGAGCAAACAAACGGAAAAGTTAATCGCTGCGTGTGTAATATCAGTTACACTGACAAAGGTGTCAACGGTCGTGTCGTCGTTGTGTGCTGTGCGTAGTGTAAAAAGAACCCTCGAAAACGAAAACACACACACAAAATAATAATAATCTAATATTGTTGGTTGATCATGTATTCATTTCAAACAAGTAAACATTTAATAATTAAGTAAACTTACTTGTGCCCCTTTCACGCGGTTTTTCAAAGCGTTTCCCACTTGTTTCTGTAAAGAGAACGAAATGCGCGTTAAATCTAATACATCATTATCAAATTTTACGTCTACGGGTTCAACACTGCAGTTGATCTAATTCAGCTCAGTCAGGGGTGAGAAGTCTAGAAGAGTGAAGGGTGCTTGCTATTTTTAGTTTAAACATTATTTATTTTAAGAGTACAAGGTCATATAATGCAAAGATTGTTAATGTGGATTCGGCAGGAAGCTATAAGCTTATACAAGGCCGTTTCCACCCAGAACAAGATTACAGAGAGTTACCAATGTCAATGGTAGGTGTGAATGACTTTAGTCTTTAGTTTAAACAGTATTTGTATACATTACACAAGCGTCTGTAGTCGAGCTCACATATCATCGCCCACCGCCTCCCGTACACCAGATTAACCTCTTACCAACACGGATAGAATACGACAGTTGCACAAAAGACTTCTTGAACCACTAGACATTTTTATTTTCTGTCCCCAAAAAGCACAACTCTTGACCCTCATTAGAGCGAGCTCAACCAGCCCAAGCCAATCGAGGACCACGAGCCATGTTTCCGAGTCAATTATTGGAAACATAATAAAATTTGAATAGCAGCTTTTCTTAATAAGACCACACGATCTTGGTCATCCCTGGAAGTGGAGGCGGTGGCCACCGGGAAACGATATGTAAGAATGTTAAGAGTGCAATATGAACAAAATAAGAACAATATGAAAAGAAACAAAACTCGGCCAGCTTGAATACATGGCGCATTTACTACACACGAGAAAGAGTAAGTATGTAATTTCATTCAGTTCATTTAATAGAAGATTTTGAATACAGTCTGTGAATACAGTCCACGTGGCGTTGAGCTTCTAGAAAAGTTGAATGGTGTGGAGGGGTATATTCGTTCCGCTGAGCTAGTTTAGCTGCAATATTCATGATAATATTAACTTTTATCTCACAATCTACATGTATTTTGTCTGTATTAACTCCGCAACTGTCGTGTATCCGACCCCCTGATACAGACGTTTGTATTAGGGGGTCGAATACAAGCACGTTCCTTTCACGTGAGTTCCATTTTTTTTCTTTTTGTTCATCCATACGAATAAATAGTAGTAGGTGTAAGTGGGGGATATCAGACCACTTTTTTTTCTTGTACATGTTCGTGTACACGTACACATACATGTACACATAGAGTTCGGTGTTAAAATGTACACGAAATGTACAAAAACGAGTTGAGGCGTACAGTTAAAATTAGAAGTCCTGTCATGAAATGCGCACAAATAGCACGTTAATATGCGCGTTAATGCACGCGTTATGGTCCCAGTAAAGCTATCAAATTCTGTACATATGGCCTGTGCATTGGCAGAAACATTGCTTGTGTTTGCTATGAGTAACCGGGAGAACCTGCCGTGCTTTGGATGACATTCGATATGGCAATTGCGCGCAATTCCAACGCGCATTTAAGCCTAGATAAGCGCACTATTCGTGACAGGACTTCTAGTTTTAACTGTAGTTGGTTATCGTGGTCTTGATGTTCAATCAGCCGTTGGCGAACTAGTGCGGATTCCAGACCAGTCCACACGGAAGAAAATCGACCTAAAATTTTCTCAACGTTCGCCATCGCGAGTTAGACGTTTCGATCGGTCGTTGGTGAACGCTGTGCGGATTCCAGACCAGCATTAAAATGTCTAAAAAATTAGAATCGACAAAAATTTTCCTCGACGTTCGCGATCGCATTCTAGACGGTGATGGGTGCGATCCGGTCGCCGACGAACGATTGCGGATTCCAGGACAGGAAAATCGATCCTAAAATTTTTTTCCAACGTTCGCCAACGGTTGATTGAACCATCTAGACTGCGATAACCAACTAGTGCAGATTCCAGACCAGCAAATCATCAAAAAAATTAAGAAATGTCGAAAAAATTAGAATCGACGAAAATTTTCTCTACATTTGTCATCGTGGTCTAGACGGCGCGATCGATCGTGGACAAACGGCGGAGATTTCTAGTGGAGGGAACAGATGAAAAATAAAATCGTTAGGAGTTTTTTGAGATAAATTGTAACAGACTTACGAGATTCGCGAGAGGAAATAGAAAAGTGGTTGATATTATATACAGGAGAAAAAAATATATATAAATAAATGTTATTTAAAAAATAAATAAAATATCGAATCGAATAGATAATAAAAATATACATAAATCATGAACGATTCTCGGATTATTCTCAGATGATGAGAGCATCGTTTCTTATAAAGGCGCTGGTGAGAGCCTACGCATTCTGTGTGAACGAACAACTAGCTCGCGTCTTGTTAGAACGATGTGTCGGGTGTCGGGATCATCTAGACTTCGATCACATTCATGTCTGACGATGGAAAGGAAAGATATGGTCGTCAAGTATTTCGAACCGGCGTTCGAATACGTTCAAATAGACAACGTGATCAAGTTTTGGAGGAGATTAGTCTTCTGTAGGCTAAGGCGTCGCGAATAAAATCATCAATAATCTACCATTCGAAATGCATCTGCCGGGTCAAAGTTTCACGGGACCCGGGACGAAATTGAACAAGAGACTCAACGCCGATCTGACTCCTAAATCTTGGAGCAAACCCGTGAATAGGGTGGATGCGGCTGTGTACGATCACGATCTGTGCTATGCTAGACATCCGGACACCAAGACTCGCAATGATGTCTGCGATGAATCCGACCAGGAGAGAGAAGTTCGAACGTTCACTGGTCTGCAAAGTGAAAGTGATCGGTACGAAACGTCTATTCGGATGGGGTGTTCAAAAAAAAAGTCTCTCGGAAAAGACGAAGAATCAATTATCGATGAGGAATTCGCCGAGGAGTTACACGAGCCCATCATGCGTAAATTGCGAAAGAGAAGGGTGTTTGTGAAGGGTCTGGACGACATTTGGTCCGCCGACTTGGTCGACATGAGATCATTTTCGAGGTGGAACGGGGGCATGAAATATCTATTGACGGTCTTCAACGTGTTTTCCAGATATGGTTAGATCAGAGCCTTGAAGGATAAATCGGGACTTTGCATTGCCAAGGCTCTGAAGAGCGTGTTCGACTTGTCTTCTCGAAAAACGAATAATTTGTGGGTGAACAAGGGGAAGGAATTTTGCAACAAGGACGTTCGTCAGTTGGTTGACCTCTATTCGATCGAAAATGAAGAGAAAGCCAGCGTCGTGGAACGTTGGAATTGAACGATGAAGGAAAAGATGCACAGGTACTTCACGGCAAATTCAATCAAGAAATACATATACGCTCTGAATGGTCGAAGATTACAACAACACGTGACACAGATCGATCAAGATGGCCCCCGCAGAAGCTAGTGATCCTCGAAACGAAAAACGGGTCTATGTGAATATATATCCCGAGAGATCTAAGATCAGGAAGGAGTCTAGACCGCCGAAATTTGCGGTCGGCGATCGAGTGAGAAACAACGCTTATAAGAAGCACTTCAAAAAGTGTTACACTCCTCGATGGACCACAGAAATCTTCGTGATAATCAGAATATTTCACACCGATCCGGTGACTTACGAAATCGAAGCTTTGGATGGTGAAGAGATCATCAGAAAGATTTACGAACAACAATTGAAGAAGACGAAGTTTTAATAAAAAATATATATATATATATTTACTCTCGTTAACATTTCCTTGTTTACACACATATATATAAAGGAAAAAAATAATAATAATAAAAATAATTAAAAACTATTTTTAGATAAAAAAGCAAACGACTTCATAAACAAAAAAAAAAACCTTAAAAAATGGTAAATATACTAGATATCGCACAAGGCATACCGAAAGACAAAAGTATTGAGGAATACGAGGTTCACGAATATGAACCGATAACCGGAACAAGTTTGAACAATGCGGGAAAGATAAGATCAACGTCGAAACCCAAGATCTATTCATTTTATCCTAGCGAGAGTTACATAGTGGTGCAGGGACGTCTCACCAAGGAAGATGGGAGCAAATACGCCGACGACAACACCGTCACTCAAGCCAATAATGGCATCATGCATCTACTCAGTAATATAAAATACTTGCTATCCAGACAAGAGATAGAATCAGTGTTTCATCCCGGTCAGGCCACCACGATGTTCGGACTCTTGACGTATATGGTTAATTTTTTTAAATCCAAGGGACTTAATCAGTTGTGGATGAAAGACACTGTCGTGGGTATTGGCCCTGCCAACGCCGGTGCTGCCATGTTATTTGACTACATCGTCAAGACGTCCAAACACAAAGGAACCTTTTCATTCAGGATACCTCTGAAACACATCTTTGGATTCGCGGACGATTACAACAAGATCATGTACATATTCAAACACAATCTGACATTGATTCGAAAGGGAGACGACGACACGATAGTGAGACTCTCCATGACCAATGCGGCTAAGTTAACTCTACACAGGATATCGTGGTTCATTCCGCATGTGCAGCCTACGATCATGAAAAAATGCGACTCTACAACATCATAGAATTCAAGAGTAAATTACCCGTGGGATTTAGAATGAGACAGTGCGACACAGCTAGCATTCCACCTTCCACGAATCACTTCGATTGGAAAATGCCCATGAAATCCGCTTCTGAAAGACCGTATTTCATCGTGGTCACGTTTCAGACCAACAAGGACGGTTCTCAAGAAAAGAATTCGTCGCAGTTCGATCACTGCAATTTGAGAAATATGCAAGTTTTTCTGAATGCCACAAGATATCCTGCAATCGATTTCTGCAGACTGTACGGTGATGCTGCGGATTTTAGAAAGAAGTATCGTGGTCTGGACAAATTGATGAGCAACCTTAATATATCTCCCGCTGAATACAAGTCGATGTATCCCACATTCGTTTTCGACATCAGTAAACAGAGCGAACGACTCAAGAGTGGCGTCTTAGACATTCAGATCAAGATGCCGTTCAACAAGAACATGCCAAAAAAAAAACTGAGTCCATTGCCTTGGTCCTGTCGGATAGAGAATTACAATTCGAATCAGATGGAAATAAGATGTCGATCGTTCAATGAGAGACATGTGTGTGAAGAAAAGAAAAGAAAGAAAGAAAAAAATATATATATATACATAAAAATTAAAAAAAAAAATTACAAAAATGAATGATAAAGAAAGAGAGTACTTGAGAAGAAACAGACGTGGTTTGATTAAAAATATTTTGCAAGATTCGCTAGCAATAATTCTAGATACTTTAGTCGGAACAGAACCTTTGATATTGAGCGATTATATGAGATGCAAAATCGAAAGTAAAATCTTGATAGAAAATAAGACCAGAAAACTTTAAGACACGGTGACGTATAGAGGACCAACTGCTTTTCGAAATATTATAAAAGCTCTCCGAAATGCTAAAATAGATGTAGACGTGTGTTTCGAGATAAGCGATCCAATTTCACAAGATGAAACATTACAAGAAATAACGTATTAAAACAAAAAAAAAATAAAAAGTAATGAGATCTAGAGAGATTGAATATCATTCTAAATCTCATTACTTTTTATTTTTTTTGTTTTTATTTTTTATTTTTTTTTTAATAATTACTCATTATTTTTAATTAATTATTTCCATACATTCACTATTTGTTCAGAGGATCTAGTTCGCTCAGTAGGCTCACCTCGGAAGTGGCGGCTTTGGAATTATTGGTTTTCGTAATGAAATTAATCCTGTCTCCGGCGTTCACTTTGAGAGGTGTGCCGAAAGTGCTGACATTCGAGTGTTTATTCTCAGTCTTTTCGACGCTGTATCTCTTATCACTCTCTATTCCGTTCACCATGAGATTGACGACCGCTCTGTTATTCAAATCTGTGGAAGCCAGACCCATTCGAATGATTTTGCCTTCCAACGGCATGGGATATCCCACATGACCGTGTTGCAATTCACTACCTTCATTTCCGAAAGATCATTCGGCTTTTCCCTCGTCTAGCGCGCCACTCTCCTCGGCCCACATGGTGATCAATTGCCTGGCGTATTTGACTTTCTCCACTACCGAAATCAGGGGGCAGGCGTCCGACATGTCCACGGGATCCGGCAGATTCGTGAATGCGTGTCCACCCATGTCTAGTTTACCTTCCATGATGTCACCCTTTCTCCAGACCGAGTTGTCGTCCACGTACTGCCTGCTGACCACGCTGAAATTGAATTCGGGATCGTGATTGAGACCGAATAAGTTCTGACCGTTCATGTTGATGCCGCCCTTCATGGTTCCGCCAGATTGTTTATTCAGGTAGAGATCATCCACTTGCAATTCTATGGATTCTTGAGATCGTGTCAGGGCGGAATCCACATAGCCCTTGTTGACCGTGGTGGAGTCCTCGTCCACGTTGTCGATCTTTGACAGATTCAATATTTTGTTGAATCCCGCATTCTGATCTGATTTCTTTTCTTGTCTAGCAGATTTTCTCTGTCCCAGGTCTACATAGTGTTTGGTCGCCACGTCCTTGGGATTTGTGGGAGTGGCCACATTCGTTATCTTGTTAGAATTGGCGTTCAATTCCGATTGCATCATTTTCTGAACGTATCTACTTCTCAGGTATTCACTGAATCATGAATGAGAATCGTCTGCGTATTTCTTGGTTGTGGCATCGGTGGAATCTATGGGATTCGTGACGTTCACCAGACATTTGGATTTCAGATTGAGATCGTCATGGCTTTATCCACGTAATTATCTCTCGTGATTCCTTCAAAATCCACGTCCTTCTGTCGACGTATTTTTTAGTCGTCGCATTTGCTAGCCTACCAGCTCAGCAAGATTGTAGAGCTTCTTATCATTCATGTTCAAAGGTTGCTCTCGAGGTTCGTATCTCCAAACGTAACATTCATCCAAGTTGATGATGTCATAACCATCGCCGACTTCGAGCATCTTCCTTTTCTTTTTAGGTCGACTTTCGTCGTCACTCCTTCCAAATTTATCGACTGGCATGGGTTTTTTTTGTTTTTGTTTTTAAAATATATTTCAACGCAGTTTTTTTTAAAAATGAATTCTTTTTCACTTATTTTATTTTTTTATTCTATTCAAGTCTTTTTTAAAAATAATTTTTACCTTTATATATATATACTGTAAAAGAAAAATCTCTCTCTAATGTAATTCGTTGAGAATGTCTTAAAACCGATCTCCTTCTGACCATCTCTTGAGAACATAGAGACACAGGCGACTGCAAAACACTTGATCCGGTGATTGCACTCATTCCGTGTTGTAACGAACCACCAATTCATCAAAATAGTTCTTTATTTCTTTCGGCGGTGAGATTCTGTAGCTGTCAAAATAATGATTCTTCTTCCTGTTCTTGAACCATGCCACCCAGTGAGTGACTTCGCCCAATAAATCGTCCAGATTTAAAATTCTGCATTCCAATTGTCGTCATCAAGGTCTTCTCTTCGGCAAGGCATCCCTGGAAGACATGCCTCGAAAATCTTATATTTTCAAAGCCTTCGCCGCATCGACAGATCGATGCTGGAATGGGGTTCGTTATGTAAGACTACACCTTCTACGGATATCCATATTTTCTTATTCATAAATGTGTTTTTTTTTATTTATTTTATTATAATTCACTAAATGACATAATTTTTTTTTTTTTATTTTTTTATTTTTCTTTTTAAACTAATTCTCTCGATGCTTCTATCGATTTCCATAATCTTGAATTCGTCTAATTCCTCTTGATTTTCTGGAATTCTCTCGTCCTTAATCATATCCAAAACCCAATGTCCGAGTGCCAAAGTGCTTATTTTATCATCTAACATGATTCTCTTATCGTCGTCGGCCATCAGTGAAATCTTCTTGATTATTTCAGTATACAAGTCATGATTGCCGCTTCGAATCGATTTCATAGTCTTGTACACCGGCCGACTTCAGAACAGAAATCTTTATACTCTCGGAAAGAGATGTTTTTCTTCACCACGCAAGCTTGAACCCCTTTGCACTTCTTGATCTCTTTGCCTTCTAGGCGATAAGCGTACAGTTTGGGTCTCAAACCCACGAATTTGACAATTTGCTTACCGCTGATCTCGTCCTTACCCAACATCTTCTTGTTGTCATTCAATTGAATGTTGGATGGGTGATCGACGGCATAATTGCTCGTGTCAAACCACGTGGCCATGTCCGGAGATATATTTCGGTAAATGTCTTTCATCTCTATCTCGTAAACCAAACTGTCCGTGTTGGTGAACAGTAGTTCGACTTTCTCGCCGAATTTCCGTTTGACATAATCGTAGTGAAACTCAAACATCAATTGCTTGCTGATATCTGATGATGATGATGAATGAAAGGTTTTAGCATGCCGAAGGCACGCAGGGATGATGTGGGATTTACAAATCCCTTGTGACCCAGTTAACCTTATTTTATTTCACTTGGATCACACAGGCCTAGCTTTCCTATTGCCTCAAATGGGGTCTGCGGGGGTATGCACGCAGTTAGAATTTGGAAGTTTACATTGGCGTGATAGATTGTCAATAATCAATCCCTCAACGCCATTAAGACTGTTAGAGAGTGGGCTCTATTCAGTTCTAGCTTGGCGATGGTAGAGGTTTGAGTCCCACCATGGTGGCGAGCCAGCATATAATGTTGTGCGATGGCAAATTTAAGGGAAGAAGAGAAAAGAAAACCAAACAGCAACGCCGGTTTGGTAGCGGCCCCGGTATATAGCAATTACAAAAAGGAATGGAGAAAGCTCCAACAGTTTAGTTTGAAAAAACTGGGAGTCATCCATCAAGCCTTCTGGGAGATAGGATGCCGTATGTGATTATGAGGTATCTGGTTATCCTTTGGGAATTCCAAATGACCTCCCCCCCAAAAAAAAACAAAAAAAAAAACAAAAAAAAAACAAAAAACACAAAAAAACAAAACAAAAACACCCTCTCACAGACACACACCCTCAAGCCCTTAAAAGGGCTGTTAAATCTTTATTCAAATGCTTATTTATATAAAATTTACACTCGTCCTCAGCCAGACAAGCTTGTTTCAATCCTTGCCTGGTGCTGATATCTAAGATGATCGGTCTGAGATAATAGGGTTTGTCAAACTTCAGGTGCATCTTTTGCAGGTGAACGGCCACTAGATTTTCATCGAATATGGTTCAGTGTCTGCAACTGGGTTGCGCCACTAATGTTTTAGCTCTTTTCTCGGACGTGACGAGTGGAATGTCGGTTCTCTTCCTGATGTTTTCCATAGATTTACCATACATGCAGTTGTTCATGAGTTTGAAGAAATCTTTTTCAAAATCGTTCTCAGCTCGAATTCTGAGATTCGTGTTGAGATCGATGTATTTTTTCATCCAAGGCTCTTCGTCGAATCAAATGACGCGATGTATGCTGAGTAATTTCATCCTGTGATCGACGTATTGTTTCAAATTCTTGCTGTAGATGACGTACTTACATTTGTTAAATAAATTGGGAATGAGTTTTTCGTTGTCTCATTTGAATGGTTCCATTCATTTGGGAGCCAGCGGATAATCATTGTGTGGATCGTGTAACTCTTCCGAATAGTTCAAATCAACTTTTAAAATGCAAGGATAGTCTCTCCACTTTTGCATCTCTTCTGGTTCCGTCACCCATTAGAAATTTCCAATCGCTAAAGGATGACTCATGGCCCAACCGTACAGATTATTAGCGTCCCAATACTGAAAGTATTTATTTGATCGTTCTGAACCGAAACCTTCTTTCATGTAAGGATTGTTGGCTTCAGAATACCTGTGGAAGATCATCGAGACGCCACCTCCCATGGCCTTTTCGAACATGAGCAACATGTCCACGCCAGATAATAATTCCAATTGGACTTCAGTGGTCTTCAACAGAGCATCCAGGCCGAGTGCGGTGAAATATCAAGCCGGATCCAGATCGTAATTTCGATGACAGACGTCTCGAAAATTTTCGAACACGTCTGCCAGGAGTAGAACGTCAGTCTTCAGATAGAGATCATGAAAATCTCTCATGATTTTCATATCGAATGATTTCCACACGTTCGTAATCCTTGTCGGAAATGTCGGATTTGTATAATTTCGAATAAAAATCTTCTTTCGAAGCTAGCGCAGTGTCGTCGAATCTCTTTAGATCATTCATGTAACCGTAAGGATAGACTCCTTTCTTCAACATGACGTCTACTCGTTCTCCAAAGTCTTTGCTCGTGATTTTAAATTTATCCTTGCTCATGTTATCGACAGATTGACATGAATTTAAAACTGTCGATGAAACGTATGCCTCTACAAATAGATTTTTGTTTCTTCCTCCAATGTCTCTTTGTCGATTACTCTTTTCTTCTTCTCCACGACCTTCAATTTCATGAAGGAAATGTATCTTTCTTCGCTGTTCGTGATGCAGGTTAATTCTTCATGGAAGGTGCCAAGATTTTTCATGAACAGATGACTGTCGTAACCTGAGAGATTGTGAAATATCACCGGATAGAAAGTGACGTCTCGATATCTTAAATTACACTTGCTGTGGGCCAGACCGCAATACAGACCCATGTAATGAACGTGGTCACTGACATTCTTACTTTCCTGCGAATTCTCATCGAACGATTGTCTGCATATGTGACATTCGGTGGCTCTGTTATTTTTGTCCTGTTGCTCTCGCGTGATGATCACTTTCACCAGAGTTTTGAATTTGTCGTGTAAAATTTGAATTTTCAATTCTAACTCTTCCACGAATCTTGGAGCCACGTCGTTGTCTTCGCACCGTTTCGTGTAGGTGAAGGGACCATGTCGTGTTGCAAGTCGAAAGCGCATTTCAGGTAAATGCAATAGCCCATGTGTTTTTGATATCTTTTGGTGTAACTTCGAAGAGCGTAGGGTTGGCAGGAACTCATTTTCACGGTGAAGCATTCGAAATCGGTGTACACGATAAATGGCACTTTTAACCTTCTATTGTGATCGCAAAAGTTCACGATGGTGTTGGGTTTGGGCATTTCGACGGCGACACCTTGAATTTCATTGCAATATTCAAGATGTTTTACTAACGATTTTTCACTGTGAAACGCGTTCATGCAGTGACAACATAAACATACCTTTTCTTTATGTTTACTATTTTGTCTCGACAGTAATCAGCTTAGACTTTTAACCCAACAATAATGACGATTGTCACTGTTCAAAATTAATAACAAAATAATCGTCTTTTCTCTTCTGAGATACGAAGTCTTTCTGAAAGGATAGATCGGTCATTTTTCCTTATTGTATCCCAAGACGTTCATCACTACGGTGGGATTTTGAGCTTCGAATCGTCCGATGTCTTTTAACGGCATTGGAAAAGTCACTCCGGTCCAATCGAGATTTTTACAAGTCTCCTCGCAACGAGAAACTATATCGGAGTGCATTTTGACAGAGTATAAAGTGGAAGTGACTGCCCATTTAAAACACTGATCATCTTTGTTTCTCACATTGGCCATGGCGGTATTTTTAGCTAGGAAATACGGTAATTCCACGTAGGAAGATGCTTTCAATGAATCGTTTTTGGTCACGTGAATTTCGAGATTCAACACCTCTTCGAACGTCCAGTTACTACCTCTATGTTGATAATTTGTGAGAGACATCAACATCTTGTCTTTCGTAATATCGAAAATGTCCGATAAATCGGAAGCTCGAAATATGGTCTGGACGCCAGATCTTAAATATGCATCTCTCACGATGCTCTCGCCGGAGTTTACATTTTATTCATCACGCAATGGAGTATCATCCCAATTTTTAGTACCACGTCCTTGTGTTCGCGAAACAAATCCAATACTTTTTTCTTCACCCATTCCATGAACAATTTCGGATTGACTTTTTTAAATGAGGGAACCAGGTCGAAAGTTTTAAAAATGCCTTTGATTGCACTCTCCCATTCTACGGGATTCGATTGGAATGCTTTTGTGACAATTCGTCCTACATATTCTTCTCCTTTCCCTTTGTTGATTGCTCATTGAATTCCGTTCAATATATGTCGTTCGTCTCGATTCTGAACTGCATCACTCATTTTCGTTTTTTTTATTTTTATTTTTTGAAACTTGCAGTTCTTTGGCGGCTTTTCGTTTGGTCGTCTTCTTATTTTTCGCAACTGGAACATTTTTTTTTTTTTTGACGTTGCCATTTCGATTCCCTTTGCCACCTTTTTCTTCTCATTTTTCGCAACTGGAACATTTCCCTTTTCATCGAACACACTACGTAACTCCTCACGTAAGATCTGTCTAAGTTTTAAATCATTCTGTGTTACTACCACGTTTTGTTTTCTATCGTGAGATGTTACTGCCATCAGCTTATTTTTCGCAATTTGAGTCTGTTTAAGTTTGTTCACTTTCAATTTCCTTTCCATCGCCTCGCGAATGATACTCCTGTATGGCTTTAATTTTTTTTGAATTGGTTCTATGATTTCTGAAATTTGGAATTTCTAATTCTTTACAAATCTTGTTTAACCAGGGTATGGTATACTTATCTAAATTTTCCATTTTTTTTTTTTTCATTTGTTTGTTTTATTTGTAAGAATATATTTTGAATTTTTTGCTAAATAATAATTTTTTGTAAAAAGTTTTTAAAAATAGTCTTTTATATATTTGTTTTTAATTCCCCTCAGAAAAAAAAAACATTTTTGGAGATTGATCGATTTTTATTTCCTTAACGTGGAAAAAATTGAATTAATACGATAAAAATCAAGGAAATTAAAAATTTAAACTTTTGTATATATCTATATGAGAGAAAAAGTTTCACAAAAAAAAAATTTTTGCATTAAATAAAAATTAAATTGAAAAAACTTTTTGTATATATATAGAGAGAAAAACTTTTTTACAAAAATTATTATTTAACAAAAAAAAACACAAAATTGAAATATATTATTATTTGCAATAATTCATAAAACAAAAAAAAATTTCAACCATGAGAACAACACCTAAAAGATACGAACTGAAATTGAAACAAGTCAAAACGTTCGAGAAACTCAGTTGTAAAATTTGCAGATTACAACAACACAACACTATCGAATTGAATGGGGTCAAAACGAAGGGCTTACATCACAAATATGATAAATATAGCATGCCTTTGAAATTGGACGAAGCCATGCTCGATTTGTTTTATGAGTACGAAAGCGATCTACAGAATATTGTCATCGCCAAAGACAAAGAATTCGATAAGAGAGATTTGTTGTTACCCTAAAGAAGTTACATATATCCAAAAATCTCTCTCAAACTCGTGGACAAATCAGTTGGTGAGAGCGCGTTGACCAAAGTAAAAAAAACTCGCAAAGATAACCATCCAACAAATATGCGCAAAAGGAGAAGACACGACCATTAACATGCTAATAACGTACTTGGAAATATAAAAAGACAATAGAGAGAGCGATTAGTGAAGAAGAAGGGAAAAAAATAAAAAGTAATGAGATCTAGAGAGATTGAACATCTTACTAAATCTCATTACTTTTTATTTTTTTTTTTTTTGTTTCCTTCTTCTTCTTCTTCACTATCACTCATATATATTGAAACAACGTTTCCCTTTTTCTTCACTTTCATTATTGATTCTTCTTTTCTTTTCTTTTTTGATATATTACGTTTTTCATAATAACACATTTCATTCCCTTCATCATATTTATGAACGAATGTGGTGCATCTCTTAGCAACACTCATATCATTATTCTCTTCAAAAGGTGGTGGTGAAAAACAAAGCGTTCTTCTTCTTCTTTTTAATTTCCACAATCTGCCCCTATTTTTTTTTCATTTCTTTTTCCAGTTCTTTCCTGAAATATCCATCATTATCATTCAAAAAGGCCTCGTAATCCTTTTTATCCATTTTTTATATTATTTTTTTATACTTTATCTAATTTATATTTTATACTTTATATAATTATATAACTTTTTTTACTTTATAATAACATACTCAAAAGTGGTATATTCTTAAATGGCGAATTCGGACCAAACAGCAAACCCTTACCGAGTCACTTCACGTTCTGTACTCTCTTCAGATAGAGACCGTTTCCACCAAAAAGGTTGCCACCTCTCACAGGTTTTAGATACAATCCTTTACCGCCATCTATGTCGACGTGACACACGACTCCTCCCTTCTTCAAAAACAGTCCGCCACCCATTAATTTCTGAACTCCCAAAGTCACGCGTTCCGAGGCGGCTCTTTCACCGAGAGCTGGCAACAGGGTCTTTGTGAGAAAGGGCAATATTTTTCCAGCGAGTCCTGCCAATAGCAGTAGGAAACCACCTTTCATTCTCATATTGTATCTCAATTGAGCGGGACTCAATCTCACCATCAACCCTCTTCCATCATAAATTGCTTTCTCCATCCTTTTGATTTGAGTTCTGGTCCGGCTTATCGAATTGTGACCGTCACTCGCCAGATCTTCGTGAGTGAATTTGAATCTCATTGCCTCACCTCGAGTACTTAACGCTCTCCAAAATTTGTCCCTCTGTCCTTCAGATATGTTCATGTTTTTAACCATGAATCAAGTCATATTTCTTTTTCTGTTAAATATATTTTGTTCAATTGTATTTTTGTTTTAACGATAATTATATATTAAATAATTTTTGTAAATTAATATTGTGTTTCTTTTATTTTCTTATTTATATATATATCCAATATTTTTGTATTTTTATTTTTTTTTTATTTTTTGCTTTTATATTTCTCTTATGTGAAATTGTATCGTCACCCTCTCTCCACGAAGATCTAACAGCTCACCATTTTGATCCATCAACATGGTTTGGGATTATACAACGTGTCTAACATCACGGATAGATAAACTAAATTTCGAGGTCATTCCACGATCTTATAACCTGGCGACCTGTTTGGAAAGAAGGAACAGATCATCGGTGGCGCACTACCATTCACGTAGCTTCCATCAATCACATCCACGTTCACCAGAATACTATTGACGGCAAGAATGTCAACCATATTTTTGGACGCAGCGTGGCCTCAATACATTTTTTGATCAAATCCCAACATTTTGTCGATCAAATCGTCCGTGTTGAAATCTACTCGGAAATTATCTTCCAAATCCAACATCGTCTGTAGGGTATTAGGGTTGGGAGAGATTCTGATCGTGTTGCTTTCCTTTCCATCTGTCTTCATTCGCATCTGAATGTAATTGTTCAAATCGTCTATGTCGTAACTACCTTTGGGAAATTGAATATCCATCCAATCCACTCCATCGAAATACTTGAATGAGTTATTCTTTTTGGTGACGTTGGGAAAGGAATAATAAGTCTCCAGATTCACCAACGCCATCACGTATCTTTTCTCCCTATTCAATTCGATGGAAGGTTCGAATTTCGTTGTGAATCGAGTCAAATCACCATTCACCATGATTTGAATGGACTGTTTTGGAGCTGTATTCTCGACTATCCATTCTAATAATTCTCCCAATTGTTTGAACATTATTTTTTTTTACTTTTTTATTATTTATCAAAACTAAATTATTGAAGATTTATTATTATTTTTAATTTTTGTATCATCAGAAACATAAAACTTGTCGAACCCGCTCCGATATTTTCCACGATTAAACTCGCTAGTCAAATCGATCATGACAAAATTGTGAAGTCCTCCATCCCAAAGCCTCTTGCAGAATCTCCTGAATTCTTCTCTGCTCATGTCGTTTGCGACATGATCTCCGTAGATGTGATTGAGATTCTTGAGATCCTGGTGAGAGAGACACAGGAAATTAGCGTTCTCCCTTATTGTCTGTCTGGGCAGTCGAAAATAATTCTGAGACAAGTAGAAACAGTCCACGGTGTTGTGACGACCTTTAACGTAATACGATTCACATCAGTTCTGTCTCTCCAAAAGCAGATTGTCGAAAATCAGGAGATTCCTATTTTCTGATTTCAATTCCCTGGGATCCGGAACATCGTTCACGTTCTCGTAAAATCGACACTCAACGTTTGAAGATGCATTTCTCTTCATCAATTCCATCGCAGCACCATCCAAAATGGTTGAAATAGAAACTCCGCTTTTGTCGAATTCCTCACTACTGTCAAAAATTCTGGCTATGACGTCCTTGGGCAATCTATGATCCATGCACTCTCGAAGCAGTCTGTATTTGGGTTGAAACTGGCTCTTGCTGAACACGAATAATCTGTCATAATCCGACCAGCTGGGTTGCGACAACACATTCTTCAACAGATTGGTCTTTCCACAATTCGATTTTCCCACTATCAAGCCCCTTATGCTCTTGGGAAAGAACTCATTATTCGACCTCTTGGTCGTGGCGTCGTTCCAAGACATATCTTTGATGTTCATCATTTTTTTTTTTTTTTTAGATTTTCAAACTCAATTTTTTTATTATTATTTATTTATATTACACCATCGCGGGTTCTCTTCAATCCAGTTCTACTCGTCATTTTGGCTAAATCTTGTATGGGTACCACAGCATCCTTAAAATCTTTTCAACTTTTTGGTGATCGCTCTAACGTAGCTTGCTTCACCAGTGGACTGATCAATTTATCGATCAATGCATCCTCTTGCCAGCCACTGAAATGATCCTACCACTAGCTTCAGAAGCGGCTTTCTTACCAGCATCCAAAACTGTCTTCTTACCGACCTCATGCACGGTCGATGCAAGTTTTCTACATGCATCACTCGTGAATGCTCACATTATAGAACCAACGATACCAGAACCACCTTGGACGTAAGTTCTAACATATCCCCTGATCTTTATTACCAACATATTTTATTTTATATGTATTTTGTTTTTTCACTCGTAAATCTTTTTTTTTGTTTAAATACTTTTATTATTTTTAGTGTAAATTTACTTTTATTTATCTATTTTGTTTTTTCTCTCTACTTACTCTTTTTCAATCCTTCAATTCGTTCATCAACCTTTTATAATCTCGTCTATCCAAGACCTTCTGCCTCAACAATTCGTCGCATATACTCACTCTCTGATTATCCACTCCAGTATTACCAGCGCACCGACTAGCCATCAACAATTTCAATCTCTCGAACAGAGCATCGGAATCGCGCAGAAGAAAAGTGGTTGTCACTCCCTTTCCCATTACCGATTCGATGAATTTCTTATTCATTTCCCATATGGGTTTCACCACCTTCGTCCACTTATAACCTCTGTTAGCCTTGGGTCTCGTCTCTCTAGCATTGTTATTCCTCTTCATGGCATGGGTCTGAACCAGAATTTTGCCGTAATTGTCGAAATCCTGATCCATGTAATTTCCAGGCTTGTGGAAAAGGAGCAATTTGCGCAATCCAGAAGTTAATTCATACCTAATCGAACCACCGATTAAATCCTCATCATCCTCTTGCACTTCAGTGTCACACACAAAAGTTCTACCGCTCGAATCCCTGTAAAGTCCATACAACAGATCTCTCTTACCACCACCATCGGACGACGCGACACTACTAGTAGTAATAGTTGAAGCTGTATCATCACTCTCGCTCACATCGGTTTCGATTCTCATGGGAACGTAATCCAATGGAGATCTTTGAACGGAAAACTGTGTTGTAAAACTACCAGGCAACAAACCCGTTCTCAAAGAACTCTCTTTTATGGGTTTCAGTTCCTCGATGATCTCCTTCTTGCTTTGTTCCTGAATCTCCGTCACGCGTTTGAATAGTTTGGTGGTCTCTTGTATTAATTCCATCTCTCCCAATCGTCTGCTTCTTTTGGTGGATTGAATGCTTTTCTTGACTTGTTCATATTCGTCGAGTAGTTTGTCCCTTCGCTTGGAATGTTTGATAAGTAAAAACATTTTTTCTCTCGATTATTAATATTTCTTTTTAGAGTTTGGTAATGTCGATTATTTATTATTCTCAAAATTAATGTGATTATTTTTATGTTTTTAAATAAATAAAATTTTATGTCTTTAATATATATAACTAAAACCAGTTCGAAAGAAAAAGAAAAACATTACAAATGAAATGTCGATAATACATCGCTTCAAACGAGTTAAATCACATCAACGGTTATTTTCCCACAATGAGAAACTTAGAGTTAATCTCAAATAAACATAGATAATGCACCACTTCAAATGCGTTAAGTCACATCAGTAGTTATTTTCCCCATACTGAGAACAACTTGAAATTAATCTCAAAATAAAAAACATCAATAATGCATCGCTTCAAACGTGTTAAATCACATCAGCGGTTATTTCCCACAATGAGAAATTCAAAAAGTTAATCTCAAATAAACATCAATAATGCAGCACTTTCAAAATGTGTTAAATCACATCAGTGGTTATTTTCTCCATGGTGAGAACAACTTGGAGTTAATCTCAAAATAAAAAACATCAATAATGCATCACTTCAAACATGTTAAATCACATCAGCGGTTATTTCCCACAATGAGAAATTCAAAAAGTTAATCTCAAATAAACATCAATAATGCATCGCTTTCAAACGTGATAAATCACATCAGCGGTTATTTTCTCCATGGTGAAAACAACTTGGAGTTAATCTTTTTAACTGCTCGGCTTTCATCCATAGAACAGTTTTTCAGTTAAACAAACTTGATATCGTCAAAAAGCAGAATCGCGTTTGAGTTATTGACACACAATTTTATGATTAAACGTATTTTCAACCTTTAATAGTAAATAGTTTATTCAAAGCAAAAATAACTCTTTCACACAGAAAACAGATAGATTTACACAAAGAGCCTATCGCTTTGCTTCGAGAAACACTGACAAAACGTTTTTGAAAGCAGACCATTATCATAACTAATTCAGACACACTTCACCCATTTCACCTATTGAATGAAACTCATTTTACATCTGCATCACTTACACCTACTAATAGTTCGTCATATATTCGTCTACATTCTTGACTTATCTCCAATATATTGTAAGATAAAATGATTATTACTATTATGTGGATGTACAAAATATGCATTCTAGTCTCGCTCTGGGGTCTAAGGGTAGATCACGACTCGTCTTCGACTCGTCGTGATCTGCCCTTAGAACCCGGAGCTCGACTCGGATACATAATTTGTACATCCACATAATGGTAATAATCTCTAAATATTTTAAATAGGTTAATACCGGTACTGTGTTAGGGATTAATCATTGGAATCGCTTATTTGATGATATAAAGTCATGTTCCACTTCAGAGATAAGGTGGTTCTCTTCTTTTTCAAGAATTCTGAGCTGAAGAGAAGTGTTGATGTGTCCAAAAGGGAGCAAGTGTTAATTGTATAATTGCGAGCGTCTGTGAAGATTAGACAATGCAAGAGAAAGTGATCAGGTATTTCTTTCTCGCCACACTGACATAAGGGGTTTGGTAATAAATGATTATCATATAAGTGTGAATTGAGGTTACTACACCCCAGTCGTAACCTGCAACGTTATATTTGAGGTGTACGAGATTTCGCCTTTCTATATAGGGGCTGCGGAACGATTTTTAAAGTGAGGGGGCTGGATCAGGGATGGATGGACGTCGGTATGAACCTTTTAAATTCCAGGGCCCATAACCCCCATATCCATGCATCTGAGTGGATAATTTGAGATTTTTCAGGAGATGTATTTGAAAGATTTCACACTTTGAGAGCCGTTAAAAAAACGCCGGTAAAGCATACAGGTGAGGTCTATTTATCAGCTTCGGTCGAAACGACCAATGCTGATAAATTGACCTCACCTGTATGCTTTACTAGACGTTAACAGCAATTATACAGTCTGTGGATTATCTTGTCTGGGGTGGATTTGGTACTTGTATATCTCTAAGAGTACGATCTATTTCAGTTAACCGATTTTTAACAGACTCTATACATTTTAGCGTTTGCTGCCACTTACTGCAAAATTGATCCGAAATCCATCGAAACTGAAGTTACTGAACCAGTACGAGGGAAACATAGCTGGCGAAAATATGGGGGAGGATCTTGTTGCATCCGTCATTGGTTGTATTAAAATATATGCATACAAAAATGCATGGCCAGGCAAAAAAGTGGTGGGGCTGATGGTGGTTACAGAACATTTGTCCCAAACAGGATCCGCGTATTTAAGAAGAGGCCTACTAAAGGTAAAATATATCTTTTTTTAAGACTCTACGATCTAAATTAAATTTGTGCTTCCTCAATATGTCTAAGCGAGGCCAGGCTTTAGAGCAAATATGGTCGATATGATCGTTTCATGTACAAGTGATGTTCAGTATGACCCCTAGGTATTTATGGTTTGAGATTTTGGATATCTGAGGACCGCCTAAGAATAAAGGTGGATGGGAGATGGGGCTGCTTCTACGCGATATTAGCATACTTTCTGTTTGTTCGAATTGAACGCCACCAACTATGTTTTAGCCCAATGTTCAGTTGTCGCCAGATCATGGTTGATTAAGGTCGTGGCTGGTTCAGGATTCCCGATAATTAGAAATAAAGACGTATCGTCTGAAAAGAGGCGTACACTGCTAAGTGTGTCTTTGGTTATGTCGTTAATGTATATAAGGAAAAGTAATGGGCCGAGGATCGATCCTTGTGGAACACCGGCATTAATGGTTCTTCGTGAAGATGTCTCCGACAATATCACTACTCGTTGCAACCTATCTGCAAGATACGATTTTAGGAACAGCAGAAGTTCACCTGAAACGCCAATACTCTCCAGCTTGTAGATAAGACCAGCATGCCAAACTTTGTCAATGGCCTTCCTAACATCACAGAAAACAGCCCTAAAGTCTTTGCCATCTTCAAGATCATGACAGAATTCATCATATATGTCAGTCAGTTGGAGGACAGTTGAGTCACCGGGTGTAAAACCTGACTGAAATTGACTGAGAACGTTATTGTCAATTAGGAACTCCCACAGAGGTTTGAATACACATTTTTCAAATATTTTACCAACACAGCTGATTAGAGATATTGGGCGATAATTAGTAACAGAATTGGAGGGTTGTTTTTTCAAGATTGGGGAGACGTTTACTTTTTTCCACAGTGACGGGAAGTACGAGTTATTCATTAATATATTAAATAAGGTCGAGAGTGGCTTACAAAGGATTTACATTCTTTGAGGAGACGCGTGCTTATTAGATCTGGACCAGACATCTTGGACACTTTTATCGACTTCATTACAGAATATACTTTACTACAATGTAGAGTGATACAATCAATACTTTCGGAAACACGGGGTGGTACGTCTGGCCGGGAAGCCTTCGAGTCATCAACTGTTGAGACAGACCTGAAATATTCGTTGAACACTTCAGCTTTCTCAACATTTGAGGAATATATTTTGTTAGAGTAAATGAGAGTCGGACTTCCTACTGCGATGCTGCTGCCGATGAATGATTTCAGGGTTTTCCACCACCGTGATGGTGGTGTCTCGCTACTTCTCAGGGTGGATTGGACTTTGGACAAGTATAACGCTTTGGCCTTCCTAATAGCCGATACAACTTCATTCCGTTTCAGTTTGTATTTTGCCCATGCATGTGGAATGTCAGTGCGTTCAGCAATACGATACAAACGTTTTCTCTGTCTAATCAGTAATCTTATTTTATTATGCATCCATTTCGGTATTGCTTGCTATTTTTGTTATGTAAGAGTCAGACATTAGGAGAGATTTACATGAAAGTTAGCGCCCCTCAATTTCCTAAAGCTGTCAGTAAATTTAACACTACGGGCGTGAGAACTTCAAATAAAAGTTGAAACTTCGAAATGTTACCGATTTTGTATCACCGATGTCCAAATCTTTCACAAACTCCAGACATTCATCTGTAATGTAGTATAAGAATACATAAGTTGTTTTTTTCAGTTTTGTCCAATCAGTTGGAACCTGTGAATATTATTCTCTGTGGAAACCCATTTAGAAATAAGAAAACAACCTCTTCATCATTGTTTGATGTTCTGTAGTGTTCTGTTGGTTATATCAGCAACTTGCTTATAGTGACAGATAATACTAACACTGCCTTTTCCATTGATTTTAAAGTCTTAAGATTTGAGATTCGCTATTTTTCCCGGGAAGAATAAAAACTTGCAAATTACTTTAAAACTTTTCTCTCTAAACAAAGAAAGAACGTGGAACTTAAGTGTTTGGGGGGGGGGAGGGATACTGATAGATATTCTGAATGAAGGAATATATTGTAACTAATTACTTATAATTAGCTTGCCGTAAAAAGCTAAGTTTCCTTCTGTTACTCTAAATAAGTTTCCTTCTCTTGCTTTTAATTGAGTTTTCTTCTGTTACTTAAACTAAAAACAGGAAACATGGCTTTATTTTCTACTGATGTCATACGTGATTTCTCAACAGGTACTTTCTCCTTAAAGTGCAATATAAGTAATGGAAAATTTAGACTGAAAATAGGGGACATGTTTTTGGATGGCGTCATATATTTAAAATGTTATATAGAGATTATTACCATTATGTGGATGTACAAAATATGTATCCGAGTCGAGCTCCGGGTTCTAAGGGTAGATCACGACGAGTCGAAGATAATGCTAATAATCATTTTATCTTACAATATATTGAGGATAAGTCAAGAATGTAGACGAATATATAACGAACTATTGAAAAAGACAAAAATGGAACTCACGCGAAAGGAACGTGCTTGTATCCGACCCATTGATACAAACATACAAAATACAGACAAGATACATGTTGATTGTAAGATAAAAAAATTTATCTTTTGGTGTTCAAAACTACGGAGCATTCTTCATAAATACGGATGAATAGCAAAAAAGTGACAAATTAATTTATTTTGATTTTTGATGACATGGAAAATGACGTCTAAATTTAATTTTTACAGTCTGTGTGTGTACCTGAGGGGGTATTTGTTTGGTGGTTTATTATTGGGTTTTAACGACACTTTGACCAACCAAGGTCACACCATTTCGGACAGTTGTATGGGTGTATGTCGTTATAAAGAGTTGGTAAGTCGTTATACCTATCAGTGGCTATGATATGGACATTCTGGCATACTAACCTCACTGTGTCAGAAAACCTGTGACAGACATCAAGCGGGAAGTTACAACAATGTCATCGACATAGCAATATTTGCGTACCTCAGAAATCCTTCAAAAAGCATTCAGATTCACCCCCATTGTGGCACACTTCAAAATTTCGAACCTTCGCAATAAAGTACACTAAAATTCCAAGATATTACCATGTTCCAATAAGACTAAAATCCCCCACCTCTGATTGGACGAGAGCTCGCTCAGTATATTCTATGTTTACGGCTCAAGTGGCAAATGTTACCGTCTGACGCCACAACGCGAAATATTTGCAATGACGTCGTCCGTTCCGTAACTGCTTCATCAACGGAGTGACCAGCAAGCCGCTTCATTTTTCTGGATGTTCCACGAGTGCAGCAGACGGTGTTCTGGATGAAATGTTGTTTAAATTACTA
Organism: Pictodentalium vernedei; assembly: GCA_031216915.1. Lineage (NCBI taxonomy): Eukaryota > Metazoa > Mollusca > Scaphopoda > Dentaliida > Dentaliidae > Pictodentalium > Pictodentalium vernedei. The sequence goes on from CM062294.1 coordinate 76,993,938, forward strand.
ACTGATTTACGATTTGAACTAAGATCGAATGAGTTTATCTGGTTTATTGATTCTTTATCAGTGCCGTCGTGAATACACGAGAGTTTTATTTACTAAATCTGTGATCGTTAAAAGTTGCCTTGAACAAGGCAACTTTTAAAGATCACAAGTTTAGTAAATAAGCCTCTCGTGTTTCACAATGTAGGTCTCGGGCTATGGGTAGTGTCTGTTGGAACATATACGTTATTGTGATGAATTGGCGGTAACATGGACTGAGGTTTGCGGCTCAGAGCGTATGTTCAACCTCGACGCTTCGCGTCTGGGTTGAACATAAGCTCCGAGCCGAAGACCTCAGACCATGTTACCGTCAATTCATCACAATAACTTATAATGTCAAAAATTGAGGTAAATTCAAAAAATGATCTCTCTATAAATTGCACTAAAATGCCGAGACGTTACTGTTAATTTCTAGAACCAAAAAATGTAGGTATTTTTCTCGCTTTTCTGCGCTCTGTTCAAAACAAGGAACCCTTAGTCTAACGATTGGATTTTTAGGAGAAAAACTAGGAGATTCAGCGGGAATTTCTAGCATGTCTGCCTTTGTGACCGAAAAATACTGCATTTCTTTGTAACATCTTTATTTCCACGAGATTGGTCTTTCAAGTGTAAACCCTACAGGAATTGTATACAATATAGTCAGCGACTTGAAAATGTCGTAAAGGTTACGGTGGCATTTTAAGAAGAAAGACAAATTTTTAAAAAATATCTTAAATTTAATTAACTAAAAGATGATGTAAACACTGTTTGGGCGATACTAGATCCATATGAACGCCATAAAAAGGAATAACGATCCAAATTCTTAGAAACCGAAATCGAGTAAAAGTATAAATGGAAATACAGGATGAACAAAAAGCAATCGTTAGATAGATCCTCGGAACGGGAATGGCGGTCGGTGGTCAGTTGACGTCACAATCTTTCCAGTTTTCGCGATATGTGTATGGAAGAAATTTCTCAGTGCCTTTTTTCTCGTGCGGTTCCATTATCGACCCCGTTTGTAATTTCTGGCAGGTCGTTTTTATAACACTCTGTGACAATCACGGTCAAACGCCGGTAGGGTTTTATAACAGAAGCATCTCGATGATGACTCATGAGTTGTCGGCGGGTTTGGTTAAAACTTGATTTACCTGAATTCGAAAGTATTGGCGACAGACAGGTTGGCAGAAAGTATCAGTTACAGAGACACATACTTTGAAAGGCGCGCCAACATTTCTCGGTTGACTTCGGGCGTAAAGTATTTATTTATTTATTTATTTATTTATTTATTTATTTATTTATTTATTTATTTATTTATTTATTTATTTTAACGACACTTTTGGCTGCCTGGATCGCCTCGTTCTGGACAGTTTTACGGGTGGAGGAAGCCGGGGAGCCTGAGCAAGTACGAGAAAGAACCAGAACTCCTAAACGTACTAACTCCACACAAGCAGACTTAGCATTGGTTGGCAAGCTTCACTGATCTATTTGTAGTGTCAAACATTTAATCTATTTTCTTTAAATAAGGAATACCGCCCTATAGGACCAAACTTGGAATCAAAATCAGTAATATAATTTTTTGGGGCGTGGTACGTCTCACAGGATGTGCTACACCAAAAACATTTATTACGGACTTTGGGTGATAGTTTAACTACAGTCTTGTAAGAGAGTTAACACGTATGACGACTTGGATACACAGGTCTAACAGTTTTTTTTAAAAAAAAAAACGTTCCCAGAGAGAGCATGCCGCCATGCTGTTGGGATTGCGGGGGGGGGGGGGGGGGGGGGGGGACTCCTCCAATAAGCATTTATGTCGGCAATTTTCACATTCTGTCGGAAAATAATTGCTGCATTTGTATGGATCGAAAGCAGATTTTAAGATGTCAAACATTATATTGTTAACGTTATTGAATAACATCAGCAGCTGGACTAAGGCACCCGGAAGCTCTAGAATTGTTCTCGGGTGCTCAGATTTAAAACAATTTCTCGGGGGAAGCTCACGATCCCACCAACGGGAGGTGACACCACCTGCCATACACTCCCCCACTTATGTGTCGGACACCTCGGGTATGCCTTCGGCACACATAAGTCCACCCGCCCCACCCACTCCCCTATGTTGGATTTATAAATACGGCTGGCTTCGAGCCTGCGGTAGAAGGCCACCTACCTCCGCTCTCCCACCTCGGTTCCACGTGTTTGGCAACACTTTTTGTTAAATGAACCACTTTTGTTACAACTCACCACTTTTGTTACAACACTTGCTCACTTTTGTTACAGCTCACCACTTTTATTACAACAATCATCCATTTTTGCAACAAAGAAACTCGCTCACCACTTTTGTTACAATAATCGCCCATTTTGTTACAATTTTTGTCAGTGTGAAAAATGTAGTTATCTGCAAGTACTTGGATGTGACGTTCAGTCATGATTATCAAAGCCTAAACCTGTTGCGTATGTCCGGTACCAACATCATATACCAATGTTTGCAGGAGTTCTAAAGTTGACTATCTTCCAAAAATTCTAACTTTTAGGGGAAAGGGGCTGCGGGCTGCTGTTTCTTTCGCGACCTGTTGGACACAGTCTTCTTGGATGAGAGGTCTTTTTCCTTTATACAGTAATCTCTTGAATATATCGCCATTTCTCTGCTTTTTTATCGATAGAAGTAGTATGTCTCCTCAGGTACCCATACGTGCAACATGGCGTAAATGGGTCACGTGACATGACGTCACTTCCTAGGTCCCCCAAATGGGGAGTGAAACTCATATTGCATACTACTAAGTGTTACTACTGAAGTGTCAATGTGATATAAACCGTTCAACCCATATCTTTTTAATTTAGATGACAACAGTTACCTTATATTTACGTGAAGATGACTTTGGAACGTTTACATACTAGCACTGGCTGTCTGTATAGACAGACAGCACGGGTTTTCAAACGTTTCCAACATAAAAACATACAAACCTTCCGATCTAAAGATCAATGTTCTAACCACTGAGCAACCACGCTCTTGATAATCATGACTGAACGTCACGTCTCGCATTACTTGCAGATTACTTATTTTTCACTGACAAAAATTGTAACAATAACGAGCGATGTTGTAACCATTGGCGGCGCTACCCCCCCCCCCCCCCCCCCCAAACGAAGGCTTTGCCCCCCCCCCCCCCATTTGCCCCCCCCCCCCCCCAACCACCTCGCATGCATTTCCATCCACCCTCACACACAAACACATTCAGTCACTCTCTCTCACACACACACACACCCCTCTCTTTTTTTATTCCCAATAATTAACCCAAAGCCTCAGGCTAGCTGATGAACACATCCAGGCAGTAGAGATTTAAAGACTCGGATGCAGATACTTATAAGTTATAATTAAGTTATGAGCCAACAAAGGCATGTCTATCCATATCCCTTGTCTAAAAAAAATTCATGGATTTCGCATTATGACAGACGGGCATTATCTCCCTTGCACTGTTCAATTATTTGAAGTCTCTCTCTCTCTCTCTCTCTCTCTCTCTCTCTCTCTCTCTCTCTCTCTCTCTCTCTCTCTCTCTCTATCTATCTATCTATCTCTCACGCACAGACCCACCAGACGCGGATCCAGGATTTTTTGAAAGGAGGACCGCTAATTACCATTACATTTAGTCGAAACTTGGACCCAAAGTCCGTAATATAATTTTTTGGTTTGGTACGTCCACAGGACGTACCAAACCAAAAAAGTATATTGCGGACTTTGGGTCCAAGTTTGGACTACCTCATAACAAAGTAATGATATGATCCTTTACGTATTTGCCCCCCTTTATGGGAGTCTGCCCCCCCCCCTAGTTGCCCCCCCCCCTCCCACAAAAAAATTTCTGGCGCCGCCACTGGTTGTAACAAAAGTGGTGAGCGAGGGGTTTTTTTGTTACAAAAAATGTGCCATGGTTGTAACAAAAGTGGTGAGCTCATGTTGTAACAAAAGTGGTTGATTTTGTAACAAAAGTGGGCAAGTGTTATTACAAAAGTGGTGAGCTGTAAAAAAGTTGTTGTTGCAAAAGTTATGACAAAATGATGTTCCCCCATGAGGTTTGGAAAAAAATCCAAAACGTTTGTTTGAAAGGCCTAATTTTCCTGTGCCTGATTGTTCACAATATTTTTCTGTCTCAAATAATGGAAATGAACAATTATTAATGGGGGAAAATCGACGGAACAAAGAATCCTCCGTAAACCCATGTACTAATTTATTTATTTCGTTTTTATGAAATGATTATTTCGTTTTAACTGAGTTCAATTTCAGCTCACCAAGAGAATTTTCTGTACACTATAAAACTGGCTTTAGTTCCCCGGCTGCCCCGAAACCTCCCCTACCCCCGCCATCCCTACCAATACCGCGGACCCAATGCAACACGAAATTGGAAAGAGTCAGAACTTCACGACGATTGGAAGGGATTTTGATTCGTTTATATTTAACACAGTACGTGGGAGAGCGATGGCTGAGTGGTAACCGCTTGGACTTTAAACCGAAAGGTTTACGGTCGATCTCCGCCAGTGCTTACTGCGTTGTGTCCTTCGGCAAGGCACTTCATCTCGACTGCCCTTGTGGGAGCACGATGACGCCATGTACGCCGATACCGCATTTTGTCTTCAAACAAAGCTAACCCAGCTTGCATGGAGTTAGAACGTTGGGGAGCCTGGTAGTTGCTCGCCGTTGATCAGTGGTTCTCTCCGGGTACTCCGGCTTCCTTCCCATGTACAATTGTCCAATACGAGATAACCCTGACTGTCAAAAGTGTCGTTAAAACACCAATAAATAAATAAATAACACCAATTAATTAATTAATTAATTAATCAATTAATTAATCAATAAATAAACCACCCCCCGAGTCAAGCGACAAATTTTGGCGAGCCTTTCAAAATATGTGTGTCTGCAACAACGACTTTCTACCAATCTGTCTGTCACCAATACTTTCGAATTCAGGCAAATCAAGTTTTAACCACACCGGCCCGACAACCCGTGAGTCATCAACGTTATGCTTCTGGTAAAAAAAAACCCTACCGACGTTTGACCATGCTCGTCACATGACAGAAAACGACCTGCCAGAAATCACAAAACGGGGCCAATAACTGAAGCAACGAGATAGGAGGCACTGTTCAATTTTTTCCATACACATATCGCGAAAAATGGAAAGATCGTAACGTCAAATGATTTGCGAGTGTTTCAAGAAAATATGACTTAATTTATTGCACAATAAAGTGAAGTCATTAATTTTAATGACTAAAATTCATATTTTGTTGGCATACGTAACTTTGTTACTAAGCTATACAAGCAGCATTTGCAATCAAAAAGTAGCGAGGCGCTCTTAGCTGAATCTGCATAAGACAAACGGCTGCAGATATTTATTTCGTGATTACGAATTAATATTCCGTTATTACGGATTAGCTATTTCGTTCTGACGAATTATTAATTCGTAATTACGAATTAGTATTTCGTTATTACGGATTATTAATTCGTAATTACGAATGAGTATTTCGTTATTACAGATTAGCTATTTCGTAATTACGAATTAGTATTTCGTTATTATTGTTTATTACTTCGTAATTACGAATTAATAACTAAATTGGATGTGGCGCTAATACGTTTCCGGAATCACGTATTCATTTCAAACAAGAAAACGTTTAATAATTAAGTAAACTTACAACTTTGTTTTTCGCTGCATTCTGTAAAGAGAAAGAAATGCACGTTAAATAAAATACATCATTATCTAATTTTACGTCTACGGGTTCAACATTGCTACTGATCTAATTCAGTTCAGTGAGGGGTGAAAAGTCCAGGAGAGTGAAGGGTGCATGTCAGGTTTGTTATATAGGAGAGGGACCATTGGGGGACGTCACAGGAAAGTTAGCTCCCCTCAATTTCCTAAAGCTGTCAGGATATTTAACACCAGGTGTAGGAAAATTGAAACTTCGAAATATCATCGATTTTGTATCATCGATAATAATAATGATAATAATAATGTTTAACCCTTTACCCAACGTAACGGCCAAAACCGGCCAGCGCAATTCTCAAAAATCGCCAATTAATTTTCATTATTTTTTTTAATTTTTTGTCTCAAAAACATAGGTTATGACCCCTCGTTGGAACGAGCTCGTCGAGCTCGTTCCAACGAGGGGTCATAACCCATGTTTTTGAGACAAAAAAATAAAAAAATTAGTTATTCAAGAATTATTTTTGCAAGTGTCGTCTGCTTTTCAGGTTAGGTAAAGGGTTAAGCCTAAAATCCAAATTGTGCTCTATGGCTTTACAAACGTAACTGGCACACACACACACACACACACACACACACACACACACACACACACACACACACTCACTCATCTTTGTCTACCCCACATACCGAGGTACCCCATTGTTTGTCCTTTGTGTGGACTAACGGTTTCTACCTCGTTTTGCCGGTACAGTTCTGGAAAAACAACCGAGGTAAAGGGTTTCTTTTGTCCTTTGTACCTCGGTAAGGCGAAACACGCAAACTCTTTTGTCTAGTTACCTCGTCACATCGGTAAGACAACCCCCCCCCCCCCACACACACACACACAATCACACACACACACGCACACACGCACACACACACACACGTGCTCATAAAACTATGTGTCATGATCAGAAATTACAAAATCAACAGATAAAGGCCCGTTCGTACAAATGGGTTTTGAGACCGGACTTAAATTGATTTATGGTCAATACAGATTTTAGATGCACTGGGATGTAGTTCCAGAGAGCCGGTGCGGCACATATGAAAGCTCTGTCACCTGCTGTTGCGAGTTTAGACTTTGGTACCACCAGATTATAGGATTCAGAGGAGCGGAGATTCCTGACTGGGGTATAGGGCTTAACAAGTGTAGATAAATATTCCGGAGCCAGACCGTTAATACATTTGTATGTAATATGTAGTATTTTATATTTTATCCTTTGCTGGATGGGGGCCATTGAAGGGTTTTGAGGAAGGGGCTGATTCGGCAGAAATTACGATTTTGAGTGAGGATCCTGGCAGCACAATTCTGAATATATTGGAGTTTGTCAATAAGTGAATTTTTGCACCCATACAGCAAAGAATTACAGTAGTCAAGACTACTGGGGTCGAATGCATGGATGAGTTGTTCTGCAGTTTTCCTATCAATAGTTGCCCTTATCTTACTGATATTTCGCAGGTGGAAAAAAGACGTGCGGCAGATATGATTGACATGTCTGTCGCAAGTAAGATTCTCATCCAGGAAATAGCTCAAGTTCCGAACTACTTTATTGGGGGTGATAAAGGATGCTTTCATTGATGTAGAGAGTTGATGAGGTAGGCCTATATATAGTATAACCTCAGCTTTTTTCAGCATTTAGCTTCAGATAGTTGTTGGTCATCCACTGGATAATATCAGCAACACACCTTTCAAGCTTACAACGTAATACGTCTTCTTCGTTAGATTTAAAGTGAATGAGCGAAACTCCAGGCATTTTCCTGTCAGTGCAGGTTGCTGTATATTTCCGCTCGAATTTTGTGTCAGAAATGGATTTTGTGACTAATTTTGTTAATTTGGGGGTGCTGATTTAAAAAATAGCCGGTACCATTTTGTTCGATCACCCCTCCATCCGCCATTTTAAACATCAAAATGGCCGCCAGTTTTTTTATGGTTTTCTATACAAAATGACTCTTCTGAGGAAGTTATCACAATCGTTTGGATCAGATGATTTTATTCGGATGTACTTTAGTGAAGACTTGGCAATAATCTATAGTCACTAAAATATGTACAACCTACTACTATAATGGAAAAATGGTGGAATTTTATGTAAAAGTTGGTAAGTATAAACTCAAAAATTGTCAAGTTCCGTATTTTCCTCAAGAATTGTCGTCTTTTGATTACCAACCTTTTTTTTTTTTTTTGTTAAAATTGGACTGTTATTATATTCGTGTCCACGGATGTTACATTATAACTATATTACACCTTGTAAGTATAACTGTGATAATAGGTATTTTCCATAACACAGGATATTCGTAAGTATCACTGACAAAATTGTTGGTGTTCTCCATGACATGGGAAGTTATAACATATAGATACAAAAATGCCCAGATCACGAGATTCAGTTTGAACATATATCATTTGTAACTGTGTTGTCTAGAAGATCATCTATTTTACTGCAGTCACTACATTTGCAAAGTGTTGTGTATGGCAGGTTGTTCTTCTTGCATGAGCATTTACTGGAGCACTCTTTACGACGCCCACACTTCACAAGTAAGCTCCTCATGCAAAGCCTTCAAGCTGCCGTGTTCTTGATTCTGTATCAAACTCTTTCTCTCCAAATTGTCTGAACGTCTCGACCGCATCAAAACCAGACTTCAGGCTTAAGTACTGTTAATCAACTTCTGTTTTGAAATACTCGCAAATTTGCCTCCCCCCCCCCCCCCCCCCCCAGTACCTGGCTTTTCTGTATACCAATCGTTTGGCATCTTTCACGAACGTCAATTTTTCGTTTTGCCTTGCCTTTTCCAGTGATGAAGTTCAGCTTTCCTGATCAACTGGCATTTGCCACTAGGTCCATTAATAAAATTAACACATCTGTGTCTGGGGATTAAACATCTATGTCCCTAATGCTATGCTACCATTATTAGACTTGGATATGGCATCTAGCACGTGCAAAGGAATCAAAGTATCCCTTTCCTCATGTGTATGCTCTGCAATACGGGAGTCAAAGCTATCATCTTTATTTGAATAGACGGAAGTCCCTTAGACATCAACTGGCCTCTCTTGCTGCTGTCCGAATATTTCTGGAGCAGACACTTTCCCAGATATTCTGTAAGTTGCGCCTTTGTTTCAATGTGGGCCAAAAGAGTCAAGGGAGGTACCATGTTCATATTGTCAAGTCTTTATGGCAAATTTCGCATTATCAACACCAGCAACCTTTCTGCCACGGGTCCGGTCATTCAAGGACTTAGGGATGTACCTATCAAAGATAACTAACTCTAGCTTCATGATACCCGGCAATAATCTTTTGGATGCTTCGAACAAATGTATCTGCATAGTCCAAGCAAGTACCAATTAAAGCACCTTCTAATGACTTGCACCACTGTCATCGCATCAATGAGACCCACCTTATAGCGACCATCTACTTTCCTTGCTTCATCACTTACCAGGTTCCTTGGGACGTCACTTAAAGGGCCCATTTGTACTCCTCAATGGCAATGACAAATGGACTATTGTCAGTTTGAATAAAGAAGAATAGCCCAAGAACATTAGGTTTCACTAGGGAAAAAAATCGGAGAAAGCTGATTTTTTCAGGGAATGTCGAGTACATGTCACTGAACGATTAGACAAAAGTCCCCTAAAATCCCAGTTGAGCTTTTTTTTCTACAGCCTTTTTTCGAAAACGCGTTTGAAAAAAATCAAAAAAAATCGCACGAACTTTGTAACCTCGAATTGATCCAACTGTATTTTTTTGTTTACGCGTATTTCGAGCTACATAATGTCTAATATACATTTACCTAGAGGAAAATGTGCATTCTGTGACAATTTCTGCGAAAAATTATTGAAAATTCACAAAAAAGTATCGGATTTACGCAAAAAATGACGATTTTCCTAACGGATTTGCCCAAAGGGTCGTAGTACAGAACGGGATGTTAGTTGGACAGACGATAAAAAATCCACCACCATTTGAAGACTTTTATCATTGCTTACAAAATAGACATTATGGAAGACCCCCCTCTGCTTCTGGCCGAGTTCCCCTTTTGGCATAAAATTCGTCAGCATGAGAACTCAACTATTTTCGGGCTTGGGACCGAACAGACACGTCTGTGTCTGGCAGCATTAGATCAATAAATAATATTTACAGAATGTACAAAAATCAATAAATAATATTTACAGAATGTACAAATCAATCAACATGGATTAAGTTACATTGACTATTATCAACGCTATATACAGAAATGACATGACCTATATACATATTATTCATCGAACTCAGAAATTTCCGACAGGACAGTGTTTCTGTGGTTGTTACAAGAATCCGAACTGCAATTACACAAACCTGAGCAAGAGAGTCCTGCCTTCTTACACCCACACCTTTTTGTACAAGCACTCTTGCAACCTCAACTGATCAGATTCAGTAGGTTATCGGGGGCACATGGCTTTGTGGCTGCAGTCGGTACAAGAAGTCCATTGTCTAGCGACCACCCCCAATCCGTCGGAGGAAGCGAAGTGCCCAGCCATTGTTGGACCTGGAGATAACATCTGTAGACATGTTGTTGTGCAGCATCGCTGCTTGGTGGGAGTGAGGCTAGGTCGATGGGTTTATTCAGTTTAGATTTTGCTACATAACGCTTGTAAGTGACATATCTATATTGGTCGAGAGAGGAAACAGTTTTACTCCCGTATAAGATCAGGAGAAGTTGTTCCCCGGCAGCGGCTACTGCACTTGGTGTACTGTCATCCGCCAAAATTGTGTTGACATACTGTTGTGAGTCGCTAGTAACATCGGAGACAATTGTACTGAATACTTTCTTCTTACCAACTCGAAAGAGTGCAGAAGTAGTTTCACAACCACTTATAGAATGTGCTACAAGGAGGTTGCTTCTATGGTCACCCATTTTGGTTTTTATTTCACTAACTGAAACTAGTAAGTTTGGGGTAATGGAATACATCATGTGAATATTACATCCCGGTTGAACTCGAGAGGTAAGAATGACTAACAAGTCTGTGTCTGTTCCCACAACGACAACATTGTTGTCATCTTGAGCGATGTCAAGTGCAGTTTCGGCTATCAGTACATCAGCATCAGCCTCGGCCTGCTTGGACTGAATATTGATAGCAGATAGCTCCTGCATTAGAAGATCGATCAGTTGGGTTTTGTTCTTGGCATTTGCAAGGAAATCGGATTGGGGTGTGGTGGCTGGTAACTCGGGTGAGATATTGATATCAATGGAATACCTGTCTTTAGATCTACGGGCTTGTTCCATGCCCTTTGTCGACATTGTACAAGCATAACCATCAAAAACAACGACGACGTTCGCCCCAAAATGTCTCACTAGATAATTGGAATATGATGTACATATGTCCTTATATGACGACTGTTTAGGCCATACAACTGCCCTCAATAAAAATCCACCATCTACAACAAACAGAGAATGTTCGGGGATTTTAGTTTGCTCGGAACCGTATGTTTTGAGGATCTTACCGAGCGTGCTTTTCTGTGTCTTCCTCATTCCAGCAGAATCAAACAATGCTGGTGGTTTCGGGGCGAGTTCATATTTGAGATACTCTTCCATCTCTGCTTGTGACTGAATTACACATGTGATGCGGTTGAAAAGAATTGTGAGGTCAATCACTACCTTACTTCCACGGACTTTGATGCTATTTGCCATCGATGCGAAAGACTTCACAGTGTCAACACGTCGTAGTTTGATGCTGTTGAACGTTTTGCTTACAACATTCGATACGCAACATTCACCAATTTTGCGAACTTGGTCACAGTTCACAGTTTCGTCGGCCACAAGCCCGGTCGCTATAGAGACTAATTGTAGTGGATCTCTATTCTGAAATGGGGAATGCACTCTGAGCCAGTTCAATAATTTGGTGATATCATTGGCATCAGTCAATTGTGAACTTTGACGGAGATCCCGATGTTGTTCGCCATGACCAGTGTGAACATGAACAAAATTTTCGAGAGCATTACATATCGGAAGGCAAAGAGGTAGTCCATGTACCCATTTCGCAACAGTGCTATCGGTTATTCCCCTGCCATGTGTGAGACCACCAGGGAGCTTGAACATTCTCATTAAATACTGCTCTATGGTCTGATCAGAATATATCCCGTCCCAGAATTTATCAGAGCGCCTTATGGTAAAGTAACCTTTCTCAGTGAACAACTTCAAATCATCCTGTTGCATTATTTCTGTTAGCTCCTTCATCTGCTGCAAATAGAGATGAGAACTTTTTGCGTATGCAAAATGATCACCTGCGTGAAATACTGGAATCATATTGCGAACACAATATGTGTGGAGTTCCCAGTCGCCTGTGCGCTCTGCTCTCAAGAACAACTGGAGAAGACCTATTTGCTCGTAGTATTGTACCCAAAGCTTTCATGTGCGTCCTACGGACGCATTCTGGAGCAGTTCGTGTAATTTTGACAGTAGATGGTTGACACTTTCTTGATTGACAGCGTCAGCTGTTGTACAGTCACCTCTGGCAAGTCCACAGAATATTTCATTGACTTCTGTGCAGTCTATGTTATCTAGTGTTCGGCTTTCTTCAAACACAAGTTTTGTAATGGCAATTTGTGTTAGCAAATGGGCACGAACTGCTCTTGAATATGCATGACCACTGATCAAATGATGGATTGACCCACCAGCATAAACAGTCCCCCAAAGTTCATCCAAGCCGCTACCAGCCATGATCGAACCAATTGCCCCTAAATATGACATAATCATATGGAAGCCGCCGAGTCTAACGAAAACTTTTGTCAACTTATCTGACGAAGACACAATCTCCACTGCTTTGAGTACACATCAAGGGCGTGCACACATTACATACCAATGCATCTTGAGTGTAGGCGAACACGACATTATGTGATTTAATCGAACATGGAAATTGAAACAATGATGCTATAATACGGTATTTGAATGAGAAAAGTCGATGCCGTTTGAATTTGAGTTTAGGGGGTATGGTTAATATTTCACACGTTTCACCAGTTCATTATGACTATTGTTATATATCATTATAAAGCCACTGCTTTTCTGCAATTTTTGATATATAACTTAATACCCAAAGTAGTCGTAGATTTGATTTAATGGACGTTGTGTACCGTTGTGTGTATGAAAACAATAAAAAAATGTTCGTAATTTTGTACATTTTCGTGAATATTTCACCATTGAGTGTGAGGATTGGTACAAAGTTGGCATTTTCTGTTGGGGATATGTATTCTCAATATAATTCAGCACGATATTTATGATTCTCGCCCTACTAAGGCGAATAAGAATGAGAAATATGGAGCTGGGTCGAATTTTTTTTTAATTTTTTTTTTTCATCAAAAAAACGCTATAACTAAAAAAGCTCCACTCGGATTCGCGGGGACTTTTTACACTTTATCCGCAATGTGTGTCCCGGAAACATATAAAAAAATCAGCTTTCTCCGATTTTTTTCCTTACTTTCTCATTTTTATGTCTAATGTGCCTGGACTAGAAGGGTATTGGAAGAGAACAGTGACCGTGGGATGATAGAAAATTCACATTTTTCTATTATCTCACCTAGGTACTGTATCATGCCAGGGCGTGATTGCTGAACTACAAGAAACTTTGCCAGCAGCGATCGATCTTCTCTTAACTTGACAAGTTTATTGCCAACTTACGTCGTGTCTTCTGAGATGTGCTGATTGTCTTCAGTTTCATTTTTTATCAAAGCCCATACTGACGTTTTTGCTGAAGATGCAACTAATCTCTCTGAGACAAATTCTTTAAATCTATCGGCACCCTTATCATCTCTGTGAAGAATGTCGGTGTCTGCAACCAGCATATTCGACACAACATTCATGAGTTTTGTGTCATTACACAGGAACGGATTACCATCACAATGCTTAACAATGCAGTGATTGTTGATAGCTGAGTTGTTGAAGATGCGAACTAACTGAGCCACTCAGTTAATTCTGTTCCTTTGTATTTTCTTGTTCATCAGCGATGCAATATCAATCTTGAAATTGCTGAATTAGGCTTCGTAGCTCAGGAGCAATTAAGAAGAATCTCTCTTCAGTACATCTTCATTTTGTGTTATGGCGGTTATTCCTCCTGCAACTTTTAGTTCTCTGATACGTCGTTCCAATGCATGGTCCACAAAAAGACCTGTGAACGGAATGCCTGATTGCGTAACCATGAAATCAGCACATCAGAGATTTCCAGGTTTCGTCGGCGTTAGTGTCCTTATCTTCGTTAAGATAAACCGGAACAAATCGTACATACTTGTAAAGATCATGGACGAAATAGTATATTACTTGCTCCCCAAGAGTACCGAGATGCCGAGATGCAGTTACCAGTCTCCTTGTCGGTTTGCTGGAATCAAGTGAAGTAAGCGTTCTATCCGCCTCATATAATTTCTAAGGAATTTACCCATTGACTCATTTCTCCAGAGTCTTTGTCGAGATTGTTATGAGAACTGGTCAGAAAAAGGTTAAGGATGCACCTTAAAAAGGAATCGTTCATGTCATCTGCTCTTTGACAAAGCTTTTGACGAAGTTCGTGCAACTTGAAGATTATGGGCTCTGTGTCTGTAGTTTGCATAACTGCCTTAAACAGCAGTTCATAACAAGCTATGATATTGGTGAAATGACACTCAAAATCTCGCTCAAACCACAAGTAAATATTTGTCCGACCGTTGATGGGGAATACAGACCTGCTTCAGTGATAATTGTATCCAGCCCACCGCCTTCGAGCTACTTTCCCGCAGCATGGAGCGATTCAAAATAGGCATGGAGCTCTCCTAATCTCAAAATACAGTTTCTGTTTTCGGCTGCAGTTTGATTTCCCTTTCATACAAGACAAGATGAAGTGTGATCACAGTTCTGTGATTAGGACCTACATCAAAAGCAGGTATCCATTTTGCAACAAGACTGTATAGAAAGCACTATAATCATTAGACGGTCTCCTTAACAATGGAGCCACAACTCCACTGTGTGTCTTGTGATTATCATCTTGCTGTTGACACGAGTATCAGTAGAGACTTTGTCGCTGCCCATGTTGGCATGATGTCTATTTTTGAGATGTTCTGAGTGGACTGCTGCTCGGAATCATCTACGGCTGTCATAGAGATTTTTACAAAGGACTGAGTAGACTTCTACTCAGTCGTCAAAGGCTGTGGGTTGTTCTCCGGTATTAATGTTACTAGAGACTGGATCCCTGTATCTGTGGGCAAAGGATTAAAGAACCAATTCCTGTCGTATTTCGCATATTTTCGAAGGATGTCATCATGAAGGTGACGTTTAGGCTTCTGGTATGTTATTGGTCTGTCTTCAATCGATGGGGAAAATAAGAAATCTGATGTCAGTGTCAACAGGAACATTTTCATGAGGAGTATGTTGAGGCTCATCAACTGGAACACCTTTATGCTTCTGGTTTTTATTGATAACATGTGTTGTACCGTATAAGGTATTCTGACCGTCCGATATTTTCTCAAGAAAGTCAGTATTATCCACAGCAAAGTATATAATCTTCCCCTTCATTGCAAACGGGGGGGGGGGGGGGGCAAAAGCCGTAAGTTGTCTTCATGCGTTCAGCATCTCCACAAGCAATCTGCTTTTCTATGTTTAGAACATTGGCATACGTAGCTCCGATTCCCAGACTGGAAAGCACATTTAGATGACCACCTTTAATTTTAGTCTTCTTGTGAAGTGTGAGTGCTAGTCCAACCGCAAGTGATGATTGTGGTCGCCTTCTGAACCCAGCCACAGTTTTTGGCTGGTGGAAACAAATTTCTGTTTTGAACTGCGACACTATTTGTATATTAACTGAATTGTTATGCTTCATTGCGCTTTCCTTTCACGTCTTTGTTTTGGTACCGAAAAGAAGCGATTTCATGACGGAGAACAATTCAGTTGGAGCGAGAAAGTCTGTCAGTGATTCTGATCCTGTAAACTTCCAATTGATGCAAGCTCCTTCCTCAGTATGGCAGCAACGTGTGCGAGGCATTTGACATCATCTTTCAAACTGTGTTCTCGCATGTCAGTAACAGTCGCACGGCGTAGTTTTTCACTTGTTACTTGTTCCCTTCCATTCCATCGATGCGATTTTACAAACTTAGCATCATCAATGTTTTTAACAATGATACTTTTCAAATGTCTTTTTTTTTTTGTAGCTGGAGGAGCCGACAACCGGATTCTCGCCGTTTCAATAAATGGATATACTCGTCAACAATATCGTTCGTTCGAGCGCGAAAGTCCGTTAGTGATTCTGATTCTGTAAACTTCCAATGGTTGGTTGATGCAAGCTACTTCCTCAGGATGGCAGCTGTGTGTACCGGACAATTCACATCACCTTCGACACTTTGTTCTCGCATGTCACTAACAATCGCGCGGCGAGGTTTTTCACTTATTACTTGTTCGCTTTCATTTGCACGATGAGATTTGACAAACTTAGCATCATCAATGCTTTCAACACTAATACTTTTCAAATGCTTTTTGTAAACGGATCCTCGACGTTTTCAGTCAATAAATGTATTTATTATGCCTCACGTTGTAACATCAGCCGTGATTGGTTAATTTGACACCTTCTAAAAGTCACAGTACTGGAGTTTTGGGGCAAAACACGGGTACTATCGGAATGTGTGAGCTCTACTTCCATTGATCAGCGTCGCACAATTTCTCAACACCAAACGCTGGCGCCGTGTCCGTTTAACTTTTTTCGTCACCGATAGACACAAACTTACCAACAAATATATCATCTTCAGTGGGTGTGTTTTCAATTTTAACTGCAAACATGAATTCAAAAGAATCAAAAATATTAAAAACTCACGTGTTGTTCACCACTTCAGTGAATCCTGAATATGAATTATGACTTCAGTTAGGTTGTATTTCCACAAGTTTAGTACTCCTCGACCTTACTGAGTCTCCGCCTCAAGTTCAAAATAAATTGTTTCAAATTTATATTCCATTAATTTATACCACTTATCACGCAAGCATTAACAATGAATTATAACATGAACAGCATGATGCAGTTGTAAACACTGGCATTTGGTGATATAGAAACTCCCAAAGCGACGGCACTTGTGACAAGTCATTTTCGAAGAGACGTCATTCCTTCGAAATGACGTCATGTTTTTGGAGTCGACTACATTGTTGTTACAAGGCTGATTGCATGTTACAGTTAACGCTTAACAATGAAAGTTATTTTTTGTTCGGCATTATAAAATAATTAGAACATTTCTTTTCATATTCTATCGGTCGATAGTAGCTGAGTTTGTGTGATTTCTGAAATAAAACCTTCAGCAGCTTCGCTGCTTCAGGTTTTATTTCAGAAATCACACAAACTCAGGTACTATCGACCGATAGAACATGAAAAGAAACGTTCTAATATTATAATAGTCGTCAAAAATATCGTTCATTGTGATAACACCTCCTGCCCATAAAGAGCATTTGACTGCATTTAAAATGTCAATATCAGCAATACTCTGGCTTGTGTTTGAGGCTGTATCATAACCAGAATTGGTTTGCTGTATTTTTCGTTCTTGGTATCGGAGACAATTCGTATGATATATTAAGTCAAAGGCTGAACAGTCAGAAGATTCGGTTACACGAGTAAGAGCATCTCGAAATTTATTTCGCCTGGGGATGTGGATATTTTATCTATAACTTTGTTGCCCATCACCTCACTTTCGACTCTCCACTCGTGGGACTTCAGCACTGTCAGGAATGCTACCTTTTTCGCTTCAATCTTTCTTTTAGACCCGTAGTCACTTCCTAATTGCATGGTGATGTAGAACACGAACTTGGAAGGACGTCCATTTTTCGGAGGTACCACTGTCTTTAATGAATAGTCAGATTCAATATATCTCTTCTCGGCCTTTTTTTGTTTCATACTATTTACAATCCTTTTGTAGCAGGAAAAATGATAAACTGACTTGATTACTTCCTCTGTAATACTTGCTATCCTTTCACAAAGAGGTGAAAAGTTTGTTTCTCTAAATGAGAAATGTTTGTTTGCATAATCTCTAGACTTTTTTTTTTTAAATTTGCCCGGTTTGAGTTAAGTGGCTTACCAGGTGCACCACCTTTGAAACAAATGAAGCATGTACCTTGAGAGAAGGAAGACCTAGATCCTTTGTCCGTGTTCATGCCTTCTACCCGCTATTCACACCTGCAGAACTAGGGATATAAATTACCGCCGATTACAATAATTTATGTTAAAGGTAGCTGCTTTTGATATATAGAGATTATCATGATAATGTGCATGTCCTGTGATTTGTATCAGATTCGAGGTGGTATCCAGAATGGGATCTCAACGAGGAGCTCGTTCCAACGAGTGGTTATGACCTATGTTTTTGAGACAAAAAATGAAAAAAAATTAGTTATTCAAGAATTTTTTTGCAAGTGTCGTCTGCTTTTCATGTTAGGTAAAGGGTTAAATTATTTTTAAACATTTTTGGGACATAATGTTCGGTCGATCACAGAAACGCACATAGAATGTATCCATGTGCCTGTTATGATAGCCCGTAGCGCTATCGGAAACGAGCCATCTGTGTGATACAGAATCAGAATGAGTCGTCTATATGATACGGAATCGGAACACATTATGTGATACGTACCGTTTCTCGTGGTTTTCTGGCCAAAATCTATATGATTGTTAGATAAATGCTTTTATATATATTTATTCCGACAGCGGCTTAAAAATGTCGCAAAGGTATCGGTGGCATTTTAAGAAGAAACAAAACTACTTCAAGTTAATTAACTAAAAGAGGATCTCAACACTCTTACGGCGAGATTTGCTATAAAAAAGTATAACGATCCTAACTCTTAGAGATCAAAATCGAGTAAAAGTTATAAATGGAAACAAGTTGTGAAACCAATATGGGATTTATTTATTGGTGTTTAATGTCACATTCTTATGCACAATAGCTAATCGTGACCGTGATAGTTTTAGGGGTGGAGGAAGCCGGAGTACCTGGAGAGAACCACCGAGCATCGACGAGGAACTGTCAGCTCCTCAACATTCTAACTCTGTTCAGCCCCGCTCAAGCAGGGTTACAGCGGCTGAAGAGATGTGCATCATCGACGTGCAGTATGCCTTAGTTCACGGCGTTATCGTGCCCCCATGTAGGCAACCGGGATAAAGTGCCTTGCCCAAGGACACAACGCGGGTCGTCCTGGACAACCAATATAGTATAAACAAAAAGCATTCGTCATATCGGTCATCGGGCCGGAAATGGTTGTCGAAGGTGATGGTACAACGTAGATCATTCCTTGTGATCCCAACGCGCTCGTAAGGAGATTGGAGATCTTGATTGCTAGTAGAGCAGCCTGTGATACGGGAGTGAAAAATGATATTGTGAGTGTATGCGACGAAAAGTTAAGGCAAAATATCGTGAATATAAATTGGTATAAAACCGTCGGTAGAGTTTTATTTTAAAAAAATACTTAGTAGGAAAAGAAAAACAAAAATAAAAAATAAATTGAATTACATTATATTAACAGAAAACATGTTAGAGGATTTTACGCACAACATGCGACGCTCTGAAAGAAGGCATATTTTGTTATTTATTTATTGGGGTTTAACAACACTTTCGAAAGCCAAGGTCACCTCGTAATGTACTGTTTTACGGGTGGAGGAAGCCGGAGTACCGGCGAGAACAACCGAGCAACGGCGAGCAACTGTCAGACTGCCCTAAGTACTAACTCCATACAAGCAGGGTTAGCATTGTTTGACAACAAGTGCACCATCGACGTCCAGTACGCTTTAGTATGCAACGTCACCGTGCCACCACGTGAGTAATTAGGATTACGTGTTTTGCCCAAGGACACAACGCGGTTGCCGCAGGTGGGATTCGAACCGAGGACCTCTCGGCTCGCAGCCTGCATCTCTACCTGCTGAATCACCGCGATCCCGAGAGAATTCAAAACAATCAAGATGCGTCAGATCCCCAAAGAGGAGATGAAAAATGACCTGGTCGAAAAAGGTCGACAGGAAGGTCGCGAGTCGTTCCATAAAATGATTGGAACGGATTGGGAAAAAAATAATATAAATAACTAAGAAAAATAAAAAATAAAACAAATTTAAAATAAAATGAAAGATTTAAAAAAGTGCTGTGTAAAATGTAAAAGTTTGCAGACACGGCTAATATGCGTAGAGTGCATAGGAAAAATAACAAAGAAATGCACAGATGGTACAAGGCATGCAGTTCGACAAAATCTCAATTCATTAAAACAAATGATTGTGGGCGTGGTCAAAAGACTCGTCAATATTCTTCCTTTCGAAATGCATCTGCTGGGACATCCGTTCATGAGATCCGGAACGAAATTGAATAAGAGACTAAATCCTGATCCGAGGCTGAAATCGCGAAACAAACCCATAAATACAGTGGAATGCGCGGCTTACAGTCACGATCACTGTTAAGCCGATAAGAAAACTCGAAACGACGTGTGGGATAAGAAGACGATGAAAGATTTAAAACATACAGTGAATCTCATGTTGATACAGAAATTCGAATACTTTGTGATCGGGAGATTCGGGGATTGACTCACCACTTACATGAAAGACCTGATGTTAATTAGCATGGTATTGCACGTAAAACACCCTGTGGTGACGTCAATACTATTGTGATGTGTATTGTAATGTTGCGTACAACATGGCGGTATGTGTTTCTCTCACTGATCTCTATACAACTTGGTTGCTAGTACGTCAGCAAAAACGCCGCCACTCAAACTGCCACCTCGCAAGAGGGGGTCAAATCAATCAACTTGGTAGCTCCCCGCGATCTATGACGTTTGATGACGTGAAAGCAGTTACGCGACAGCGTAACAGCTTTCGCGTCAACAAACGTTAAGGCGTTTTCCTTGCATGATATCAGAGAACATTGAGTGAGCTTTCCAATCTCGTAACTTGTTTTTGATCGTTAATAACTAGGATATGTTATAAATATTGAATTTGCGTGTCATGAAAAATGTGTACATCAACAAATTCATTTTTCACAGACATCTGAATATATTCTTTAAAAAGCGGTCGGAGATAGCAGGGCGTCGTCAAAGTGAAAACCATCGAGAATTTTTTTTGTCTGTTGAACATTATTTCTTTGGCACGTTCGCTCCCCACCCCCAGCCTTCACCTGCATTGCTGGAACGTCCGCAAAAACCGCCGCCACTCAAACTGCCACCTCCCAAGATGGCGTCAGATCAATCAACATGGCAACACCTTGAGATCTATGACGTTTGATGACGTGAAAGCTGTTACGTGACATGGGGAATACCAAATATATATCCGAAGTTTGGTACCGATATTTTAAACTTTATATTTAATGTATAGCGCGACTTCCGATTTGCGGTCTCCAATTTTGTAAGAAGGGACAAAGAGACCCGAAAGTAAATTATTAATCTTAAACTAAACGCGACATTATACGGTATACCATATATAGAATTTATTCCAAAGATGGTGGTAATATCTTGGTATTTATGTTTAATATCTGATAGAAAATCACATTTGCGGTAAGATTTCCTACCAGGTAAAGAGGCACAAATTATACGGAAACCCTTCCCCGAAATGAGACAATTTTGGGAATTTGCCTTTTGTTATTTGGAGTGAAAAACAATTAAAACTCCACCATACCTTATCGCGGTTTAAGAAGAAAATTATGAAAATTTCGAGCATGACTTGAAATAAATAGCTTATAATTTATCAACACTCCTCATCATTTACCTGGTCTTAAGATCGGCA
Organism: Pictodentalium vernedei; assembly: GCA_031216915.1. Classification (NCBI taxonomy): domain Eukaryota; kingdom Metazoa; phylum Mollusca; class Scaphopoda; order Dentaliida; family Dentaliidae; genus Pictodentalium; species Pictodentalium vernedei. Next base: position 77,015,364 of record CM062294.1, read on the forward strand.
GCTATATTATTTGGCAGATTTGGAGTTTTTCTTCACCGAATTTTGCTTCTGTATTTTGGGGGTTTTTAATTATCAACTCTCCTCTTCCTTTATGCGGGCTTAGGACCGGCAGTTATCAAACTTGGCAGACCTGTAGTTTTTTCTACAGTCAATTTTGCTAGTGTTTTTTTTTTAACTTTAACTTTTAAACTTTTGTTTCATCAGTTCATTTCGCTAATGTTTTTCTTTTCTCTGCATCTTTAGACTTTTTCAGTGCATTTCGCGACTGTTTTTTTTTTCCTAGCCTCCTTGGGTTTTTACAGCGCATTTCGCTGCTGCTTCTCAGCCTCTTTGGGCCTTTAGAGTGTATTTCGCTACTGTTTTTTTTCCCCTGCCTTTTTGGGCCTTTATGGTGAATTTCGCCACTGTCTTTTGTCTCATCGTCTTTGGGTCTTTACAGAGAATTTTCGCCTTTACATCATGCGGTACTGAGTTCTCAGGTAGATTTTATTGACTTGGAAAACAATGAAAAATGGGACCGATCCACTGATATGTGGAATTCGTTATTTGACTGGTATTTACCGTATTCAGTCTTGTCAATATTAGTGTTGTGTTATGCCACCTCCAAACTTAGAAGTACGTTTAACCCTTTACCTAACCTGAAAAGCAGACGACACTTGCAAAAATAATTCTTGAATAACTAATTTTTTTCATTTTTTGTCTCAAAAACATAGGTTATGACCCCTCGGACTACTATTCCTAGAAATGTTAGACCTAGGACTATAATTCCGCGGAATAATAGTCCAGAGAGACTAACGTTCCTACGGACTATCATTCCTGTCACACCGGGGCAAATCCTCTCAAAAATCCCCTCAGCGTTTTTTGTTCCAAGTCGAGTTTCGGACAGAGAAGATTCGTCCAAAAAGCTGATCTTTTTTTTTTTTTTTGGGGGGGGGGGGGGGGTTGTATGTAGGAGAGGTGCCTATTCAAGTGTTTTCGAAGGAAGATCTTAACCCCCCCCCCCACCCCCACCCAGCCTAAAACACTGTCCAATAATGTTGAACTTATTTTAAACTAATTTATTTTAAATCATCAGTCACAATGCATTGAGATGTGGTACTCACCTTCTTTTAATGAGAGAGATTCAACTTTGTTCACAGAATGTTTCTTGTTTATGTTTGAATACGAAGAGATTGCATGAAAATGCACAAAATAAGAGTTTTTCATGGGTATTAAGTGGCGCTGTGTATTAAGGCGTACTGCACGTCGATGATGCACTTGTCTTCAACCAATGCTAACCCAGCTTGGGAAGTGTTAATATGCTGGGGAGTCTGACAGTTGCCCATCGTTGATCGGTGATTCCCTCTGGGTACTCCGGCTTCCTCCACCCGTAAAACTGTTCGACATGAGGTGACCCTGGCTATCGAAAGAGTCGTTAAACCCAAATAAATAAATAAATCGGGCCATTTCTCTTCATATGCAACCAGTCAGCGAATTTGGTCTTCTGAAAATCACAGATGCTTCTATATACCCCAAGCTCCACGACGCACCCTTATCCCCTGAAGAAAATATTTACGGAACATAATTTTTATAGATTCAGCTCGTGACGTTGTTACGCCGTGCGTTAAATCCTATCGCTCTTTATATCCCTCCATCTGCTGGGAAATATTATTTTCGTTGAGGATCTGAGCCAGTACTTGGGTTGAAAAATTGTTTTTCCCGAGATCCTACAAACAATCCAGGTGTTAGAGGCCTAGACTGCCTCGTGTTTATAAATCAATTGTATTCTCCACGATAGATTGGAATCTGATTTTATCAGTTTAGAATCAGGTGCGTAGCAAGTAAATAATATAGGAGGGGTACATTCTAGTGACGAACAGTGTATTTGTCCGGTCACCCAGCACAGAGGACGAAAGAGGGAATAGGAGAACCTCCCCTGCGAAACATTTTTTTAAAATCTATGATTAAAACAAGCAATCTGGTGGCTTTCCTGGTGGTTTCAAACTGGATTTCTCTGCACCACAAATTCCCCCCCCCCCCCACCCCCCGTTATTACAGTGGCGTAACGGAAAATCGTGTGCCCCCCCCCCACCCCCTCCCTCCCCGCGAGATAGAGACGGAGGCCCTTTCATAATGGTGGTTGCCTTTAAAACGGGAGCAAATTTAGTGCTGTTACCGCGAACAGCGTACAGGATTTCACGTAGTGCATACGCCATAAATTAAATGAAGGTATAGCCTATAGGATCGATTTTAAAAGTACGAGTCTGTAGATTTTTTCATTACATGTTTTAAGTTTCACCCCAACCATCCAACGATACACACATGCACGCCCAACATGTGTGACTTGAGAGGCACCATGTATGTATATTGTTTATTTCTCACCCCTATCAGTTACAATGATGTAGCGTTCACTTAACCCTTTACCTAACCTGAAAAGCAGACGACACTTGCAAAAATAATTCTTGAATAACTATTTTTTTTCATTTTTTGTCTCAAAAACATAGGTTACGACCCCTCGTTGGAACGAGCTCGACGAGCTCGTTCCAACGAGGGGTCATAACCTATGTTTTTGAGACAAAAAATGAAAAAAATATTGAAAATTAATTGGCGATTTTTGAGAATAGCGCTGGCCGGTTTTGGCCGTTACGTTAGGTAAAGGGTACAAACAGTACGTCGTGTGGAAGTGAGAGTTTGAAATTATGTGTATTTGGTACACATTCTCGCTCTCTTTTTCTCTCTTTTTCCCTCTTTCTTCCAGCGTTGGGAGGTCCTTCAAGACGGGGGCCTCCTTCTAGCCCTGTGGGCTCATCCCCAACCCCTCTGCGTTATTGAATAATTTCCACGTAGTTGTTGTGGCGAAACGACAATACCTGTTAATAGAGTCGGTTTTGCTGTGATTTTTCAATCAAAGAAACTTAACTTCTAGGTCACCATATCGCCACAAACAGATCCTTTTTATATTTCTCTGAATAAGTTGTTCCAAGTGTATTCTTACTTGAGAACTCTACTGGTAAGATGCATTTATCTTGACATTGTTTTACATCATTGTTACCTGCCTGTACAGGTAGCCAACAATAATGTAGAAACACTGTTAAGTCATGTATAGATGTTTACATGTATATACGGTAGTTATTTGCGTAAATTTAATCTGAGCACTTGAGGGTTAACATATGTGCTGAACCTGATGACGAAAGATTAATCCTATCATTTGGCAAATATTTTGGGGGTAAATACCGCCCTTACACCTCCTTGATTTATACGCAAAAGTTTAGAAGCACCTTTGCGTTATTCCTCATCGTTGGAACGGAAACTAAAATATCCTGGATGAAGTCTTTTCTCCTCATTCTAATTTCGATTTTGATGATTTTAGGGGAGATGGCCTTTTTTATAAACTGCTAAGTAACTGTTGATTGTATCGACTCATTTCTTTCTTCGACCGTGGGGTATGTGTTATTATGACTGTTTCTTGTCTCTCTATCAATGACTCGTGTAGCTTTGGTATCTGGGCCCAATTAGATTTACTTGCAAACGTGCCAGTATCCTCGCTTCCACCAAAATCATAATCTTTTCTGCTATGTTATCTTACGTTATGATCTTATATATGGGTTTGAACCAACACTCAGAATGATATACTTAGGACCTGTATTTGTGGTTTCGGACCGTTCCATTTGTAACTGTAAGTTTCTGAATTGTATTTTCGCAACCCCCAAAGTTGTTCGTGAGTTTTTAGGCTATTTTTCTAATGATGCTTTGCTCGGCACTTATAGCATTCGAAGGCCGCAGTTTTGTGGATTGTTTTCCCATGTCGCAAAAGATTTGTTCGTTCAGTGAATATTTTCCTACAAAAAGCGCACCGATGTTCGCACTGTGCTCTTCAGGGGCGTACAGTCTCTTGTCTCCTAGCTCCTTCTAGCCTATTCTTTAGTGGCCCCTAGCTCCAACATAGCCCACACCTTTTTGTTTCTAGCGCTTTTACAGCCAGTAACTATTTGCCTCTAAGGTTATGATCTTCAGCGCTTTAGGTCATGGATGATATTTTCTCCAACATAAGTGGCATCTGGATTCACTGTTGACAGAACCATAATTCGTCCCTTGGGAGGAAAAAAGGTGTCAGCTGCTTTAAACATGTTGGAAACAGGAGAGGTAGTGGGGGTTCTACACCGCTATACATATGTCATGTAAGTCAAATTTGTAAATGATTCAGGAATATGTCGCGAGAATATCAAATGCCGCGGTATTCGTAGTACCGTGATTTTTTTTTTCTCTCAATACCAAGAGTGCCATTTCTTGTAGTGTTCTATTCATTCTCCACGAACTGGCTAAATACCAATGCAATGATCCCAGAAAATAAAAAAAAACATTCTAGGTCAATCAAGTATTCATAAAGAAAATACTCAGTAATTTAATAAACTTACAGAAAGTGATTATTGCCAACGGTTTCTCACACAACTTTGTTGAGAGAAAGATGTGCTCGTTCATTCTTATAAAATGTCATCCAATTTCACATCCACGTGTACAACATTCCTTACATTGCTAATGAAAACATTTGGCTTTGAGGAATGGTGGCGGACTCCCCCCCCCTCCCCCCCACCCCCACCAAACCAAAATAGTAAAACAAAAACATTTCCCCGTATCGTCGGAGAGTAGAAGAAAAGAGTACCATTGCCCGATAAACAGCATGTTTAAAAACCACCGTATGGGCTGAAAACTGACACATGTTGTTGGTTGAATGGTCATATCGGGTTTCACAGGTTATCTGATACCCGAAACTATTCTGTGCTGTCGGGACTAAATAAAATGAATTATTTAAAATATGAATTATTTAGCGCGCATGCGCGAGTAATATTTGAAACGATAACTGATACACTTCACGGTGACTCAGAAAGATTCAAGTGACTGGCGAAAAAGGAAAAAATGGACATACGCAAAAATCTGAAACGAATATTTGTACAGTACGTGGAGAGTGGATTGTAACTAAATCACTCGCGGAGTGGACTTATCACCCAAGCTGTAACTTTCAAATTTTGTACATATCGACAAAAATCACAAGCAATGTTTCAGCCAATGGACCTCCGGGTTTATCCCGGAGGTCCATTGGCTGAAACTTTGCTGGTGCAGGTTATGCTTTGCAACAAATCTGCATTTATTCCGCGGGTGGAATCTCCACTCTGCGGGTGATTTAGTGATAATACACTCTCCACGTATGTAATTCTCCTTTATTTGGTTTTGCTTTATTTTCATTTCTGTGCATTGTTTATATACTATCAAAATGAAGCAATCCGTTATAAATATGTATGCTTTTATGCAGAAGTGTTTTTGCAACAGGGACACGAAAACAATCGACTAGAAAGTCTGACCCAATTCTTTTTATAGGTGACATTGAATACCTTGTCGAACTGAAATGAGAGACATTGAATAACCGGTCATACTAAAATGAGACCTAAGGTAGAACATGAAACCACAAGAGACCGCAAGAAAAGTACGGGTTTTAGAGTCCCCAAATGAAAGATATCTGTTATTTTGGGAATATAAAATATGCATCCGAAGTTTGGTATCGACATTTTTACTTTAACACCTAAAATATCACTTTTAATGTATAGCGCGATATCCGACTTGCGGTCTCACTTTTTGCAACTAAGGACAAAGATATTACAAGTAAAGTACTGGTCCTAAAAACACTAAATAAACTACTATCTGATGCTTTGGGGTATATTCAATATATATCCGAACTTTGATATCGATATTGTAATTTAACCCCTAAAATTCAACTTTTAATGGATAGCGCGACTTTCGATTTGTGGTCTTCCAATTTTCGCAAGCAGGCCAGAGACCGGCAAGTAAACTATTAATCCTTTACCCAATGCAGACGATATCAAAATTTATTATTTTAAAAATCATTTTTTCAAATTTTTCAAAAAATTTTAATTTCAACAAAACCATATCATGTGACCCCTCGTTGGAACGAGCTCGACGAGCTCGTTCCAACGAGGGGTCACATGATATGGTTTTGTTGAAATTTTTTGAAAAATAATATTTTTTCAACTGCTGAATTTGCATTTACGCGGACGGATGCGGGCGATTCGTTGGGTAAAGGGTTAATCCTGAAAACATCAAATAAACGCGAATGTATTCGCTGTATCATATATATTTATTCCAAAGATGACGGTAATATCTTGATTTTAACTCCTTATTTTTATGTTTAAAGTCTGATAGAAAATCACATTTGTGGTCTCGTTTTCGACCAGGCAGAGATACAGATTATGCGGAAACCCTTCCCTGAAATGAGCCAATTAAGTGGATTTGCCCATTGTTTTTAGGTGTAAATAACAATAAAAACTTCACCACCCTTTATCGCGGCTTCAAGAAGAAAATTTGGAAGATTTCGAGCATGACTTGAAATAAATAAATAGCTTATAATTTATCAACACTTCTCATCATTTACCTGGTCTTAAGATCGGCAACTATAATACTTGGTAGATTTGGAGTTTTTCTACTCTGAATTTTGTTTCTGTATTTTGGGGTTTTTTTCGGGGCAGTTTCTTTCAAAAACACCTTGGCGTTTTGTCCCATGTCGAGTTTCGTACAGAGACGGTTCGTCCAAAACGCAAATCTTTGGGTGTGGGGTGCCCTTTCAAGTGTTTTTGAAGAAAGATGTTAACCCCCATAGCCTGAAACCCTATCCAAAAAACTTCTAATTTCTTGTGAATCATCAGTCACAATACTTTGAGATGTGGTATTCACGTTCTTTTAGTTTGAGATTCAACTTTGTTCACAGAATGTTTCTTGTTTATGTTCAAATACGAACAGATTTCACGATATATGCACACAATAAGAGTGTTTCGTGAGTATTTTCTCGCGCGCTTGTGCTTGCAGAAAACGTTTTCTTGTTTCTTGTTGATATGCGGAATTGTTTGTTTCAAAGCATATGTTGATTTATATTGTACGGAAATGTATTTTGAACATGTTCAAATGTTTTTTTTCCAAATCTTTGTAACGGCTCAGTGACTCATTTTATTATAAGCTAAACGATAGATTATCGAAAAAATTGCGGAAAGATAGAAATCGTATCCTCCTCTGTGAAGATATAGAAATTTTCATTTTCACGGTATCAATCAAAATGGCAGCTTTCAAAGCATCACTTTAAGGTGAATAAGAGTCCAATTATCACTGGAAAAGATCAGTTTGTTCTAAACACGTATAATGAAAAGAAAATCTTGTGTTTTTGAGTGGATCGATCATTTCCAGCAATAATTCAACACATATTCATCTTGAATTGATGCATGAAACTCGCCACTTGAATGAGATCGAAAGACGCTACCTTTTCCGAGTGTCGATCAAATCACTTCCTCGTTTCAATGCGCGAGGTGGGCCGGACTGTTTAAAAAAAAAAAACTCGCGAAAAGCGTAGAGTTATATCCCCTGGTCCAATCAGTTCGTCTGCGTTAACATTTTTGCGTAAAAAAAATAATACATGGAAAACCGTCCGAGTACACCTGACCAGGGACCGATCAGGACTATTTAAAATACGCTCTAGCCTCGGAGCCTATTTTTTCAATTCATGCGCCAGATTTCAATTTACGGAGTCACACTGCTGTTTGTAACACACACTGCAAGTATGTAAAAGCTCTCATCATTTTCATTTAGTACACTATAGCAAACATTAATCTTCACTGTGGTTTCTGATCAAGTCTTGGCTGCCTATTTAGGCAGCCAAGACTTGATCAGAAACTACAGTGAAGATTAATGCTTGGTAATTAAGACTTGAAGTATTAACTTAAGCACTCTACAACAATGATAAATGATAATCATATATGTAATACATGTAAGAGTGTCTCTCTCGATTATCCATCGAAAGAATATCAAAATATGATCTGAGAAGTTACGCGCCAACTGAGAAGCTTATTTCTGAGATTTAAGAGCCAGGTCCTGATGTTTCAGAACCAAATACGCACTGGCGCATGACCAGGTCGGTCTCTGCTCCTGACCGAGATATTCTGTGGGAAGATTTCTAATTAGAAGAACAAATTTCTTTTGAATTATTCATTGATAATTTCGATGAGCCGAATGTGTGTTCCTCTGAAAGTTCTTTTGCTGGTGATGGGACTTTTGTGAGTATTGGAAATGGGACTGGGTGCGCAAATGAGTCAGACCAGGGCGTTTCATTTGATGAAATTGGCGGACTTCTGCTATTTCCACAATTAATTTCTCAACCGATGAGGAGGAGAATGAACAAGCTGATATTTGTGAACTTGTCAGAGGATGATGTTGATACTTTCAACCAACAGCAACAAAATAAAAACACTGAAAGAAAGACTGAATATGACCCGAAGTTATTAAAAATGTATATTGCAGAAATGGGTGAAACGCGAGATGTTGAGAACATTCCACCAAATGAACTCTCCGATTTGATTGCTGGTCTCCTGCTGTCGGTTCGAAAAAAAGGATGCTAGTGAATTTGAGCCTACAACACTTAGGGTCCACTTACCATCATTTGATCGGTACCTCAGAAGTACGAACTATGAGGCAACAACAATCACCGATCACAGATTTTCCAAATGCCGAGAGACGAGAGACTTTAAAACATACGCACCAGCAGCTGAAAGCAATGGGGAGAGGAAACAAGCCACATGTAGTTGATCCACTGTCTCAAAGTGACATTCAGAAACTTTTTGCCACAAAAGTGCTCGGACCATATAACCCCAAATCCTTGTTAAATTCTATGTGGTTGATGTGTACTCTCCATTTTGGGATGCGGACTGGTATTGAAAATTATTCGCTGAGATGGGGTGAGTCCAAGTCAATGAAGATGAGGAGGGCAGGAAATATATCATCTACACTCAAGAGCGACAAACAAAAACCCGAACTGGTGAAAATCCCCGAGATGTCAGGAAAGTGAAGCCAAGAGCATATCCCCACAGAAGATAAGACAAAAGATCCTGTTGTATTTTTTTGAATAGTCTGCAGCAGCAGAAATAAGACCTGCTGAAATGAAGGGCTGAAACGGTTTGCTCATTTTCATAACCAGGAGCTATAGCCGGATAATATCCGGTTATCCGTGGCCATTATTTCACCGAATATTGGATCAAAACTATAGGAATTGGAAAGCAGTATTCTCAAACTATTCCGTAGTGTGTATACAAACTAACGTTGTCGAGTTCTCGTTTGTATACACACGAAGGAATAGTTTCAGCGATTACTCATTACTCACGGAAACTGCCGATCTTTAACGAAGTCTTGAACGCCAAAGTCGATTATTTCTCAATGTACACAATGCGGCTTCGATATGTAATCTTTCACAAAGGAGAAGTGGCAGATTTATTACGTTTTTCGGATAACCGGTTGATGGTTTTTCTTATCGGTTAGGTTGCTAACTGGCTTCAAACCGATTATCCGGTTAACCATTTCAGTACTACCGAAATGCAAGAGCAAGACTGCCCATTTTTCTTAGCCATCAACCACAATGGTTGGAAGAAGCCGGGAAAGTCGTGGTACAAAAAAAGCTCACATGCACTCGATTATATCTATAAAATAATGAAGAACATGTTCAATGATGCTGGGTTACAAACGGACAAAAGAATAACAGTCTACAGTGTGAGGAATATTTATTTATTTATTTATTGGTGTTTAAGGTCACTTACGTACAGTTAAAACTAGAAGTCCTGTCACGAATAGTGCGCTTATCTAGGCTTAATTGCGCGTTGGAATTGCGCGCAATTGCCATATCGAATGGCATCCAAAGCACGGCAAGTTCTCTTGGTTACTCATAGCAAACACATGCAATGTTTCTGCCAATGGACCTCCGGGTTACCCGGAGGTCCATTGGCTGAAACATTGCTTGTGCACAGGCCATATATACAGAATTTGGTAGCCTTACTATGGTCATAACCGCGTGGATTAACGCGCAGATCAACGTGCTATTTGTGCGCATTTCATGACAGGACTTCTAGTTTTAATTGTATGCACAATGGCTAATCGTGACCGTGACAGTTTTACGGGTGGATGAAGCCGGAGTACCCGGAGAGAACCACCGAGCAGCGACGAGCATTCTAACTCTGTTCAAGCTCCGCTCAAGCAGGGTTACAGCAGTTGAAGACATGTGCACCATCGACGTGCAGTACGCCTTAGTACACGGCGTCATCGTGCCAACATATTGGAAAGCGGGATAAAGTGCCTTGCCCATACAGTGTGAGGAAACATCTGGTTCAATGCCTTAGAGATGATGGTGTACCTGCACATGAAATAATTCAAGTATCAGGACACAAAAAATGTAAACTGCCTTCCTAATTACAGCAAAATTAATCCTGACCAAAGTCAAAAAATTTCGGATATTCTGTCGGGTAATGCACAAAGTAACAACACTGTTTTGTCAAGAATTCAGCACTCTACAAGTTCAACTAGTACCTGTGTATCTGTGCCTAGTAGTAGTTCTACTTTGAGTCATGTTAATGTCTGCGAGAATACTGGAAACTAGGCAAAGTCCACGTTTAGCAGAAATACCTTCAATGGGACTGTGAATGTATATATTCAGGCTTCTCAGAATCACACGTACTCTCACGAACAGAATGTTGTCTGCAGTCTAAAGTGCTTGAAGCGCATTCGTGTCATTGATAGTGACAGTGACTGATTTTCCATGAGCACTGTTGACCAATTTAGACATTTTGAAGTTGAGTTTCAAGGACATTTCGTTATTGGTTTCGGTTTAATTTTTAAATTTCACATGGGGTTAGGGATGGCAGGATCAAAGCATCTGAAAAAAAATATTCTTCAAAATATTTCAACACAACCACATCATGTAACTCCTCGTTGGAACGAGCTCATCGAGCTCATTCTAATGAGGGGTCACATGATATGGTTTTGTTAAAAATGGTTGAAAAATTTTAAAAAAACATGATTTTTCCGAAAAATCAAAAAAATATTTATTTTCTTTCAAACCATAGCTCGTTCCAATGGAGGATCGAAAGCTATGGTTTGGAAGAAAAAAAGTAACAATACTTCAAGGGTGGATACCGAAAATTATCTCATTTACGATTTCTATCTTTCCTCAATTTTTTCTATAATCTATCGTTTAGTGTATAATAAAAATGTTGTTTTTTTTAGAGCGCTTGCGATTTTTTTTTATTACTTAGGTGGATATGACTGAAAATGACAAAGCTGAAAGATAAAGAGGATTTTATTTGATACAGTCTCAGTCTTGATTTCTTTTCAAAACCAAGTTTCGATATCGCTTAACCCTTTACCTAACGAATAGGACGCATCCGCCCACGTAATTTGCACATTACGCAGCTGGAGAAAAGTATATTTTTCTAAATATTTCAACAAAACCACATCATTTGGCCCCCTCATTGGAACGAGCTCATCGAGCTCGTTCCAGTGAGGGGTCACATGATATGGTATTGTTGAAAATCGGTGAAAAAGGTTGTTTTTAATTATTTTTCAGAAAAATCAACAAATATTTATTTTTCTTTCAAACCAATGAGGGGGTCGAAAAAAAGTAACTAAAATAATAAACTTTGATATTCTGTGCATTGGGTAAAAGGGATAAGCCGACCAGCTCTACTCAAAATGGTTTCTTGACACTTCGTGCCCATCAATTCGTACCTCGTTTGCACCTTCTGGTCAATTCGTACAAATGTACAGTACAAATGGAACTTAGTTGTATAATAACCATTATAATCTATCTATCCTTCTTTTCCTATACTGATAACACTGGACTGTGACATTTTTTTCTCGTATGAGAGCTTTCCAGAAAATGATGTCAGGAACTGGTCTCTTCAACGTAGAAGAAACAGATTGGTTTATTGCGGTTATTCTACAACTTATTTTGACTCGTACCGTACCCAGACAGGCGGTGAGCGAATTTTCTATGGCGGTAGGATCCTATGACAAAGTAACTTTGTAACTTGAGTTGTGATTTGTAAGCAATGAACGGGAGGGGGCCCGTGGGGGGGGGGGAGGGCACAGAAGATGAATACTCATACTTCGTCCCATCATACCAATTTCACGTTTTCTCTATAGAGTAATTTAGATAAATTATAACTACTTCTTGTTCTATGTAATTCCAGGAAGTCCTGGGTAATTTCGGTGTTTAGAACATGTAGCCCCCCCCCCCGCCCCCACCCCCACCCCCCGTTGATGTTTGCAGGAATTCCGGAAAGTTGGCAAAGTGCATGTTTAGCGGTAATACCTTCTATATCCAGGCTTCCCAGAATCACGAAAACACCAACGAACAGAATGTCACCTTTAATACGACGCGTTTCAAGCGTATTCGCGTATTTAACTGTGACTGAATTTCAACGTGTGCTGTTGGGCATTCTTGACATTTTCAAGTGCAGCTTCAAGGACATTTTGGGGGAATACCTTTGCAGAATTAGCAGTGCTATAATTTATTACACATATGATATATGTTTATTGTTACCATTCAAGGTACATTAAATCCATTTTGTGTGAAAAAACGACCCAGTTATGACGAATATTAATGGAAGTATATTGGAAAAGTCTTTATAATGAGTTATTAAGTCGTCATAAGGACTTAGAAAACCGTTATAACTAAGTACCTTGTTATAACGACATAGCTAACTCGTTATAAGGACTTGGTAATTCGTTATAAATGCTTAGAAAAAGTCGTTATAACGACTTACATAGGTTCTGATAACAAGTTAGAAATAGCTCGTTATAACAAGTTAGAAGAAAGTCGTTATAACGACGTAGCTTACTCGTTAGAATGAGTTAGAAAGTCGTTACAACGACTTAGTTTTACAGCTCTATCCCCAAAGTGTTTTATATGGTTATTTGCCTTCATATGTTACCAGTCAGCGTATTTGGTCTTCTGAAAGTCACAGATGCTCCTATGTTCCTCGCGTTCCATGACGCACCCCATCTCCTTAAGAAAACGTTTAAGGAATATAATTTATTTACGCCTCAGTTTAATTTTTACAGTTCGTGTGTGGGGGTGCGGCAATTTTTTTAGTATTATCGACTTGCATCCCTAACAAATTATTGTAAATTCATATATCGAGTCTAGCTGTATGAATTTGCATAATTTCATTTTCTTACTGTTGCCACCGTCACGTCAGGACGTCGCAATTCAGACATGGGGTGAAATGAAAAGTTCACACATGCAGTCAATAGCATGTATGTCCGCCGTTTGCCTCTTCGATGCCAAGACATCGGCGGCGCATGGACATGATAAGTCTCTGGATGTCACCCTGTGTTATTGCGTTCCACTCCTGCCTTAGAACATTACGTAAATTGCCTAACGTCTGAAGATCATGAAGTCGTACCCGACGGTCCTATTGATCCCAAAGATGCTCGATTGGCGACAAATCTGGCAAAAATGGGGGCCAGGGAAGACGTTCGATGCTCTGCTCCTCATGAAAGTCCCGACAGATACGCGCCACGTGACATCGGACATTCTTTTGCTGGTATAACTGCAATCCGACGTCCGAAACGGTCGCATTCCCGCACGCAAGCGTCAGAAAACCGTTCTCCTCGTCGGCGTTACACTCTTGCCCTACCATCAGCGCGCCGTAGACAAACTTGTGATTAATCACTAAAACGAACTGTTCTCCAACGCTGCTGAGTCCAGCGAATACGCCGACGAACCCATTCCATGCTGATGGTACGATGACGTGGGGTAAGGATTGGTCCGTGGTATGGACTCCTACTTCGGATGCCATTTTTAGCGAGTGTGTTGCAGGCAGTTTGTGCACTATTCTATTATTAGTTCTACCAGGAGTAATTGCTGTTGTCCTCGTCGCCGGAAGGAAGCGATCCCGCAAGTGAGATGCCCTGATGTGTCAGTCTTGTGCAGGGGTCGTAACTCTTGGTCTACCTGAATACGGTCTGTCGGCAGTAAATCCAGTGGTTCTATACCTTGCAATGAGACGGTAAATGGTGGCCACAGTGACTCCGAACTCAGCAGCGAGCTCATCTGGAGGTATCCCAGCCTCATGCATACCAATGGCATGCAACCTCTGATTTTCGGTTAACCTTGGCGTTTTTTTTTAATGTCGAAAGACAAAAACTTTCTCAATAACCCAGGCTCTCGAGCATAACATAACACAAAGAAAATCGTCGGTCACCCATTCAACTTGACATTCTTGGGTAGCACGTGCTATTTTGAAATCCGCAGTAAAGTTGTATTCGGTTGTGTGGACAACAACAACATGTCATTAACCTCTTTGCACGACTTCTTGTCCACAAACATGCAACATTAGAATTATTATATTTCATCCTTTACGCTATCTTTCACATTTGTTTCTATTATACTTTCTGTTTTTGACTCAGTTTTTAGGTGATATCAGTCAACTTAGTAAATGTTTTATGAATATGTCGCGAGAATATCGAATATGGCGGTATTGGAAGAATCTTGATATTTTTCTCACAATCACGACGACCATTTCTAATAGTGATCTATTTTCCTTGTATTGAAACACCAATACATCGATCCAATGAACAAAGAACCCCAACAAACAAAACAAAAATAATCAAACATTGTCAGTCGATCACGAATTCATTTCATACAAGAAAACGTTCAATAATTAAGTAAACTTACAAAAGTCGATTTCGCACCGTTTCCCACTTTATTCTGAAAAGAGAAAGAAATGCATATTAACCTTTCGAACCCTAGCGGCCGTTTCTCAGGCCAGAAACATGATACATCATAATTTCATTAAATAGGATGGATGCTAAGTGCATGTGTGTGGTAGACCAATCATTATTTTCGACTAGCAGCCTCAAGGCTGCACGTTGAAAATATTAATTGGTGTACCCCTAAATAATGAACATGGGCTTTTCCAGTTGCTATCATTATACCCCCGCTTCGAAGAAGTGGGGGCTATATAGGAATCGCCCTGTACGTCCGTACGTCCGTCCGTCCGTACGTCCATCCGTACGTCCGGCCGTACGTCTTTCCGTCCGGACAAATTCTTGTGTGCGCAACTCCTCCTACATTAATGAACCGATTTTGATGAAACCTTCATCTCTACTAAGTGAACATGTGCATATTCCAAACTTTTTGATCTGCGACAATTTTAACCAGGTTATCTCTCTTGAACTTTGATTTAATATGGGTTTCTATATGAAATTCTTGTGTGCGCAACTCCTCCTACATTTATCAATCAATTTGGACAAAACTTTTCAGACATCATCACTACTAAGTGAACATACGCATATTCCAAAATTTTTGATCTGCGACAATTTTAACCAGGTTATCTCCCTTTGACTTAGATTTATTGTGTCTTTCCATCCGAACAAATTCTTGTATGCGCAACTCCTCCTACATTAATGAACCGATTTTGATGAAACCTTTCAAACATCATCTCTACTAAGTGAACATGTGTATATTCCAACCTTTTTAATCTGCGACAATTTTAACCAGGTTATCTCTCTTGAACTTTGATTTAATATGGGTTTCTACATGAAATTCTTGTGTGCGCAACTCCTCCTACATTTATCAATCAATTTGGACAAAACTTTTCAGACATCATCACTACTAAGTGAACATGCGCATATTCCAAGATTTTTGATCTGCGACAATTTTAACCAGGTTATCTCCCTTTGACTTAGATTTATTATGTCTTTCCGTTCGAACAAATTCTTGTGTGCGCAACTCCTCCTACATTAATGAACCGATTTTGATGAAACCTTTCAAACATCATCTCTACTAAGTGAACATGTGCATATTCCAAACTTTTTGATCTGCGACAATTTTAACCAGGTTATCTCTCTTGAACTTTGATTTAATATGGGTTTCTGCATGAAATTCTTGTGTGCGCAACTCCTCCTACATTTATCAATCAATTTGGACGAAAGTTTACAGACATCATCACTACTACGTGAACATGCGCATGTTCCAAAATTTTTGAGCTGTGGCAATTTTAACTAGGTTATCTCCCTTTAACTTCGATTTATTATGGGTTTCTACATGAAATTCTTGTGCGTGCAACTCCTCCTACATTTATCAATCAATTTTGACGAAACTTTTCAGACATCATCACTACTAAGTGAACATGCGCATATTCCAAGATTTTTGATCTGCGACAATTTTAACCAGGTTATCTCCCTTTGACTTAGATTTATTATGTCTTTCCGTTCGAACAAATTCTTGTGTGCGCAACTCCTCCTACATTAATGAACCGATTTTGATGAAACCTTTCAAACATCATCTCTACTAAGTGAACATATGCATATTCCAAACTTTTTGATCTGCGACAATTTTAACCAGGTTATCTCTCTTGAACTTTGATTTAAAATGGGTTTCTGCATGAAATTCTTGTGTGCGCAACTCCTCCTACATTTATCAATCAATTTGGACGAAAGTTTACAGACATCATCACTACTACGTGAACATACGCATATTCCCAAATTTTTGATCTGCGACAATTTTAACCAGGTTATTTCCCTTTAACTTGGATTTATTATGGGTTTTCAAATGGGATTCTTGTGTTTGCAACTCCTCCTACATTAATGAACCGATTTTGAATACATGTTGCACATTGTAAATGTGTTTTTCCAAATGTAAACCATATATGTGTGGGCTCTTTAAGTATTCAGTGCTGTTCTTTGGAAGGCCACATGCAAATACAAATTTCAACAACAAAAAATGATCTTTATGTATACATTTCCTTATGGCCTTCGCCTACATGATCAGAAGTGCATTCCTCTAAAAACCCAAAGCGGGGGTATTAATCACCTTCAGTGATAGTTCTAGTTGAACTAATATGGAAGATACCACCAGTGTTCAAAGGGTTAAATTTAATACATCAATATCCAGTTTTACGTCTACATGTTTAACATTGCCACTGATCTAATTCAGTTCAGTCAGGTGTGAAACGTCTAGGAGAGTGAAGGGTGCTTGCTAGTTTTATTATATAGTAGTCGGACCAACAGGTACTTGCTCCTCAAAGTGCTATATAAGTAATGGGAAATTTAGCTTGAAAATAGGGGACATGTTTTTTTATTCTTCATGTACTTATAACGACTTAGCTTTACAGTTCCATTCATCTTTGTTCCATTTTTATTGGGGTTAAACTTCCCTTTCGAAGCCAGAGTCATCTCGTTTCGGACAGTTGTACGGGTGAAAGAAGCCGGGGTACCCGGAGAGGATCGCCAAGCAACTGTCAGACTCCCCCAAATACTCATTCCGCACAAGCAGGGTAAGCATTGGTTGAAGACAAGAGCACCAGCGACGTGCAGTACGCCTTAGTACACAGCGTCGCCGTGCCCCCTGCCTTGCTTAACCCTTTGAACCCTAAAGGCCGATTTTCCGTCCAGGGAACATTATAAGTCATACTTTCATCAAGTAGGATGGCTGCTAAGTTAAAGTGTTGGGTAGACCAATCAATATTTTCAACGTGCAGCCCAGAGCTGCACGTTGAAATTATTAATAGCTCTATCCCCAAATAATGAATATGGACTCTTCCAATTGCTAACATTGAACTGACATGGAAGATACCACCAGTGTTCGAAGGGTTAATATAAAAGTCTAAGATTTGAGATTCGATTGTTTTCAAGGAAGAATGAAAACGAGAAAATTGCTTTAAAACGATATTCCCCAAACAAAAATCGAACGTTGAACTTAATGTTGGGGGTGTGATACTGCTGTTACTTTTAATAAGTTTCCTTCTGGTACATTTAATTAAGTTTTATTCTGTTACTTAGACTAACAAAAGTAAACATGGCTTTATTTTCTACTGATGCCATAGATGTTTTCTCAATGGGTACTTGCGCCTTGATGTGCTATATAAGTAATAGGAAATTGAGCTTGAAAATAGGGCACATGCTCTCTTGATGGCGTCATATATGTAAAATTCTATAATTTTTGGTGTTCAAAACTGCGAAGCATTGTTCATTAATACAGCTGAATAGCAAAAAACGTGACAAATTATTAATTTATTTTGATTTTTGACGACATCGAAAATAACCTATCAGTAGTTATGATATGGACATTCTGGCACACTACCCTCACTGTGCTAGAAAAGCTGTGCTAGAAATCAAGAGTGATGTGACGCGTTTTTCATAGGAATATCTGCGTTCCTCGAAATTAACCCACGCTAAATAGGACAGATAACTTAAATTCTCTCTACTGAAATTATGCAAATGTCACCCAGTTGTATTTTGTTTAGCCAATCAAATTGTCCAGTTTTGAAATCGACCAATGAAAGCTCCTAACTCTAATTATGCAAATTATGAAAATGTGGCCCAGTTTTATTTTGTTCAGCCAATCAAATTGTCTAGTTTTGAAACTGACCAATGAAATTGACGGAAGGCTTTATTTATCACTGATTAATATGAAAACAAAATATCAAATGTTTTAAAGTGAACAAAACGGACGCGTCATATGATAAAACTAGTTACGATATGGATAGTCTGGCACACTATCCTCACTGTCTCAGAAAAGTTGTAACAGAAATTAAGTGTGATGTTACATTGATATCATTGACAAAGCAATATCTTCATACATCGAAACTCCTTCAAAAAGCATCCACATTCAGCCGCATTTCTGGCACACTTCAAAATTTAGATACTCAGCAATCAAGTACACTTACATTCCGAGACGTTATTATGCTAACAATATTGAAGAAATTTTTTTTAAATGCTCTTTCAATAAATTGCACAAAAATTCCGAGACTTTATTGCATTTCTAGCACAAAAAAAATGTATGTCTTTTTTCACGCATTTCTGTGCTCTGTCAAAAACAAAGAACCCTTAACCTAACCACTGGATTTTTTACGGAAAAAAACGAGGAGATTCGCTGGATATTTCTAGCATGGCAGTGTTCATGACCGAAAAAATTCTTCATTTCTTTGCAACAACATCTTTTTATTTCCACGAGGTTGATTTTTCCAGTGCAAACTCTTTGGGGATTGTATAAAAAAATCGTCAGTGGCTTAAAAATGTCGCAAAGGTAGGGGTGGCATTTTAAAAATTATTTTTTCTAAATAACTTCAAGTAAATTAACGAAAAGAGGATCTCAACACTATTACAGTGAGATCTTAAAAAGGAATAACGATCCAAACTCTCAGAGACCGAAATCGAGTAAAAGTTATAAATGGAAACAAGTTGTGAAACCAATATGGGATGAACAAAAAGCATTTGTCAAATCGATTCTCGGAACGCTGTCGATGGTGAAGGTACGACAATGATCATTTTTGTGATCCCAATGCGCTCGTAGAGATTGGAGATCTTGATTACCAGTTGAGCAGCCGAGGATACGGGAGTGAAAAATGAGATAGTGAATATATGCGACGAATTGTTGCAGTAAAATATCGTGAATAAAAACTGGTTTAAAACCATCGGGAGAGTTTTATTTAAAAACAAAATAGTAAGTCGGAAAAGAAAAATAAATTAATTGAATTAAATTATATTAAAAGAAAACATGTCAGAGGATATACCACACTAAATTCGATGCTCCAGAGGAAGGCATAGCAAGCAAGATGCGTCAGATCCTCAAAGAGAAGATGAAAAATAACCTGACTGAAAAAGGTTGACAAGAAGCTCACGAATCGTTCTGTAAAATGTTTGGAGCAGATGTAAAAAAATAAGAGATATAAATAAGAAAAAAAAAAAATAAAAATAAAAATATAAAAAAAATGTTCGTCGATTGATCGCCATTTATTCTACAGAAAATGAAGAAAAAGCGAGTGTGGTCAAACAATAGAGTACAACAATGAAGAATGTTCAGATGTTTCACGGCAAATTCGACAAAGAAATATTTATACATTCTGGGCTATCTGGTGGATGCTTATAATCACACTCGTCACCGTTCGATCAAAATGACACCCGTGAAAGCTAGTTATCCTCGAAATGAAAAGAAAGTCTATAGGAATCTCTATCCTATGCAATTGATAACGAGACAAAAAACATCTAAATTTGCCTTGGGCGATCGAGTGAGAATATACATTCATAAAAAAAACATTTTGAAAAAGGCTACACACCAAGATGAACCCAGAACATCTTCATCATGGTTCGAGTTTTTGACACTGATCCCATTATTTTCGAGATAAAAGAGATGGACAGAGAAGATATCACAGGAAAGTTTTATGAACAACACTTGCAAAGGACTGTTTTTAACTCTTTGAACACTGGTGGTATCTTCCATGCCAGTTAAATGGCAGAAATTGGAAGAGTCTATATCCATTATTTAGGGATAGAGCAATTCATGCTGGACGTTGAAAATATTAATTGTTCTACCACACACTTTCACTTAGTAGCCATCTTACTAAATGAAATTATGACGTACAGTTAAAACTAGAAGTCCTGTCATGAACTGCGCGCTTATCTTAACACAATTTCACACAGGAATTGCGTGCAATTTTCCTATTGAAAATACCCAAATTACCACAGAGTCTTGCCATTACTCACAGCAAACACAAGCAATGTTTCAGCCAATGGACCTCCGGGTTAAACCCGGAGGTCCATTGGCTGAACCATTGCTTGTGCATAGGTTGCGTAGAGAATGTGATAGCCTTTCCATATGACCTAACGTGCAGATAAACGCGCTAAATGGCGAGGTGTTTGCGCGCAATTGCTGACAGGACTTCTAGTTTTAACTGTATCATGTTGCTGGACTGGAAAAGCGGTCTCTCATGTAGAAAGAGTAAAGAGAAAAAATAGAGTTTTTTTTCCTGTTGCACTCATATAATATAATAAGAAAGAAAGAGAGAAAAAATTAATAATTAAGGTATAGTAAAAGATGAGAGTATCGTCGAATATGAACTAAACAAATACAAACCCTTGATGGGAGCCAATCTCAATAACGCAGCAGAGATTTGAATCAATATCGAGATTCAGAATGTGACCATGTGAAGCCGAAGGGTGTGTGAGTTCAAAGACCGGCGTACATTCCCCTACACCCTGGGAAACACAAGGATAACGGACTTATTTCTTAAGAATTTTGAGGTACTTAATACTTTAACTTAAATTGTGGAAAAAAAACTGACAGAAAATTTGTACTTTGTAAATTTCTTAAATAAAACCAGACAGATATGGAAGCCATTGGAACTGGCTCAATGAGCCAGTTCCAATGACATCTATATCTGTAATATTTTATTGCACACAAATATTAAATTTCCTGTATTTTTATTTTTGTTCTCGCATAACCGACCAGAAGGTATGAATTAATAATTAAAAATAGGCACTTTTTAGCCATATAGCCTGGTATTGTGTATTCTTGTTTTTACACCGTGGTTGACCATGGTGTAAAAAAAAGCTATTGTGGATTGCAAGTTACACCGTACCTCTCAGACAATCAAAATGCCGTATTTTGTTTCATTTGGAAATGAGAATCAATATCGAGATTGAGAATGTGACCATGTGATGCAGTGAGCATTCCCAGAATGAGAATCTTTGGTACGAGACTGATGAATACAATATGCTCTATCCCCTGTTCATGTACGAAATCAGCAAAGAGAGTGCGAGACTCAAGAATAGCATCTTAGACATTCAGATCAAGATGCAGTTTGAGATTGATGCACACGCTAAAATTGTAGCATTCACTCTACTCATTTCCCACAGAATGTTTTTGTTTCAATCAGATGGAAATAAAATGTCTGTCATAAGATAAATAGAAAAAAAATTAAAATTATATATTTTTATTAAATAAATAAATGGAAACAAATTATACATTTTTTATTAATAAATAAAGGTAAACAATTTATATTGAATAAATTTTTTTTAAAAGATTCATATTTTATAAACTTTAATTCGAGGTATTCTTTTTTCGGGAGGGAGGGAGGGTTGTTTGTTAAACTCCAAATAATAAATTTTCTTGTTCATAAACATGGCTTTTAATAATGTAACATGTTTTGTTATGTGTTCTAAATTGAAATCGGTATTTTTAGTATGATTTTGTATGATGTGAGAAATCAGACATAGTTTATCTATCTTTTTTATTTTTTTTTCTTTTGCTTAAAAAAGAAGACAAAGATTTTGTTGACGTGTCTTTCAAATGCCAGAGATGATGTTGCAATTCTCTGTAATTTGATTTGCAATTATGTTCAGGCAAAATAAATTCTCCAAGAGAACAGACCAGTACTCGATTGTTATTTCGTTTTTCTTATTTATCAAACTTCCTTGACCTTCAAAGGACATTAGCAAATGTTTACACCTGCGCTTTTTCATCGTGAATATCATCATTTAAACAAAAAAATGCCAGGAAGAAAATATAATACCGCGAGGATTCAAAGTGAAATGGAATATGACATCGGATGTCAGTGGAAGACGAAAATCGGAATATGAAAACCTTTTAAATGAAACATCAGAGAGACTGGTAGATATTACGCGATTAGAATTCGAGGAACAGTTGGGTCTTCTGAGGGATGAGTTCGCGAAGTTAAAAAATTCGATAAATTCCCGTTTCAACATCTCGGATAAAGAGGCAATTCTGAAGATAATAAAGAACCATGGTGATAAAATCCAAGTCCTTACAGAAAGAACAAAAGATAAGAAGATAGCGGGACTGGGTGATTCAGACGGTACCGACCTACCTGGAAAGAATGTATCGCTGTTGGAAATAAATAATGTGTTAAAAGTATTAGGAATAAAATTACAGAAGAAACTTCCCAGCCACACTGATATCGCAACACACAACATTGAACTGAGAAGGCAAGGGTTTGGATTGTAAAATGTTAGAGCTGATGGGAATTGCTTTTATAGATGCATCAGCAAAATCTGTACAGGCGATGAAGAATATCATCATGTAATACGGAAACGAGTAATGGAGTATGTGGAACATCACGCGAAAATAATGTCTAAATATATAGATGGGCCAGTATCAGGATTCATTAGAAAGAGATCAAAAACGAATGGTAGTATTGAGAGATGGGCAACAGATGAGGATATAATAGGTTTGGTGAATATGCTGGGAATAGGGATTCATGTATATTGTAAGTATGGTCAAAATTACAGGTGGGTGCGATTCGAACCTGAAAAACAGGTGAGTACAAATGAATTAAATTTCTATCTCTTTTTGAATGATTCTCATTTTCAGGTTGCACAAATGATTGGAAGTATGAAAAAGACAAATGGGCCTAAAACAATCAAATACAAATACTTGCAGTCACAAAATATTTCCGCGTTCCGTAGGGATGAACCAAAACTGAATCCCCGGGGTTATTCAAAAAAAATTACCGACAAAAAGCCTGAGAAACCCTCCAAAAAGGACGAATCTGTGAATCCCCGGGGTTATACAACAAAAATTACCGACAAAAAGTCTGAGAAACCCTCCATAAAGGATGAATCTGTAGAAGTTAAGGATATGAGCGATGATCAAAATAACATGTATGTAGATATAAAGAGTAAAATTCTGCACAACGAAACTAAAATAAATCAGCAAAATAACGTGTTTAATTTATCCGGTAAGAAACTAACAAAACACCAAAGAACATTACTTAAAAGGGGTCTCAAGTTTGTCCCAACGGAAAGAACTTTGGATATGGCGAACCTTATCGTTGAGATAAAAGAATGGGAGCGAAGAATGCGACTATGTGAGTATTTCCTAGACAATAAACAGCAATATATTAATGATAAATTTAAAGAGCGTAACCCGTGGACCCCTAAAGAAGGTAGAGATAAGCACCTTGACCTTTATTTAGAGATAGTACGGGAAGATATTTTGAAGGGCATAAAAAAACGCGTGCGAAACAACATAACAAAAATGGAGGAGAAGGCTCTGAGGGAGTTGTTAAATGATAATACAATAGTCGTGCGACCAGCCGATAAAGGGTCTGGAATAACCGTTTTGGATGCAAGTAAATATGAAAATGAGATCTTGATGGAGTTGGGGGACCAAACAACATACAAAGAAGTACCTGTAAATCTGACAGAGAAAATAACAAACAAGATTAAAAGCCAACTAAAAAAACTAGAAAAAAACAAACTGATAGACAAAAAAGTATTAGCGTACATGATACCTAAGCAGCCACAGGCTGGAAGAGTAAAAGGTAACCCCAAAATGCATAAAAATGAAGCCCCTTTAAGAACAATAATTTCGGGAATAAACCACCCAACAGAGAAAATAGCAGAAGTGATGGAGTCTGAATTAAAACAACACGTTGAGTCATTACCATCATATTACATACGCGACACCACACATTTCTTGAACAGACTGGACAGTATACCCCAACCACTCCCTGAAAACAGCATAATGTACTGTATGGACGTCAAGAAACTATATCCAAGCGTCCCACGTAATGAAGGTATATTAGCATGTAAAAAAGCACTAGAAAACTCTAAAAGAAAATTATTCCCAACAGAGATAGGTCTTAAACTAATAGAAACTGTTTTGGACAACAACAATTTTTCATTTAAAGGAAGACATTATCTACAAACCGACGGCGTTGCAATAGGTTCGCGATTAGGGATGAATTATGCGTGCACATATATGGGTGAATGGGAAGAGAAACTGTCAAAAGCATCGAAGTTACACCCCCTTGAACAGGTACGGTACGTTGATGATATCTGGGGAGTATGGACGCATGGGCTGGAGTCTCTGAAACAATATCATTCTTTGGCAAATACGATACACCCAAGAATACAGGTCGATTTAAGGTGGTCTGAAAATGAGATAGAATTCTTAGACACGGTAGTCAAAATTGAAGACGGATTTCTTAAAACCGGTTTATATACAAAACCCACGGACACGCATCAATACCTACACGCAAAGTCAGATCACCCAATCAACACTAAAAGAGCGATACCATATGGAATAGCTTCAAGAGTAAAAAGAATATGTTCCGATAATGCTGAATATGAATGCCACAAAAATAATATAAAACAGCACCTGCATGCCAGAGGTTACGACGAAAAGTTTGTAAGCGAACAACTAGAGAAGGTCGATCAAATCGAGCGCAAACAGTTACTTGAAAAACGATCCAACAATTCAACCGGCGAAAGAGTCCCGTTTGTGGTCACATACTCGCGGCGCCTCCCCGACATTGGGAAAATAATGCGGGAACGGATGCCCATTTTACACCGCTCAAAACGCATGAAGTTGGCATTCGAAAAACCTCCCCTGATTTCGTACAAAAGACTGAAAAATTTGGGAGATATCATAGTCCACAGCAAGCATAATAAAATGTTCAACAATCAAGGGACGGGATCTGATAGATGCGAGAGAAAATGTGCAATCTGTGGGTTTATGCTCCAAACAAAACAATTCGCAGACAAGAACGGGACGGCCTACCACATAGGCAAAAAAATCACCTGCATGTCCAGGAATGTGATATATGGGATTTTCTGCGACAAGTGCAATGAAGTCGTGTACGTGGGAGAGACGGGGACAAAATTGTATGAGAGAATGCAAAACCACCTGAGTAGAATAAAACTTGAGGTTATGGATGAACCGATACCACATCATTTTCTGACCAAAAACCATAGTATAAACGATTTTAAGATTATTGGGATTGAACAAATTAATAAACAAAATACAGCTTACAGGAGGGGTCGTGAAGCATTTTGGATTAACAAACTTCAAACACTAGAACCCAATGGGCTCAATAGACAAGAATAATTCCAAATATTCTCATTTATAAACTTGCTGAACGGGGGGGGGGGGAGGGGGGGGGGACAAAAATTAGTGTACAGAGCAATTACACCTAAACACGCACGCATTGGTGTTGGACATAGCGTGTATATGTTGCGAGATTATGATCATTTGGTACATGTCAGTGCGTACATCATGTGTATGTGGTGTGTGTGTGTGTGTGGGGGGGGGTGGTATGGAACCCTAGCCTACGATTGTCAGTGTAGACATTATAGGAGGGACTGCACTTAGATCAGTGGTGGAGGGCATATATATGCTGCAATAGTGGGTTGGGACAAGACATTTACACACCCTGGAAGGATCGGGCGGGGTTGGGGGGGGGGGTATTACTACGCAAGGAGGGTATGAAAAATTATATTTTCCATCAGCGGTATTGATGTCTGATTGACGCGGTTTGGGTACTGGGGCGGAGATATGGAGGCGCGCGGAGTGGTTGGATGTGTGAATACGGTATACGAAGTTACTTGCCTCTGCCTCTGTTACCAGGGCGAGGTTTTAGAAATAGTGTCTAATTCATATTTGCTTTTTACGTAATAACGCGGAACATATCTTTACTTGTTGCCACCCAAGGAAGATATGATACGGTTATTTTGCGCGTAATAGACTCGGATACGGGGAACAACATGAAACGGGGAACATATCTTTACCACCCAACGGAGATATGATACAGTGGTTTTATAAGCAATACACTTGAATATGGAGAACAACGCGTGTAAACAATTCGGGTCAAGGAATGGCTGAATGTGTGAATACTGCATGCGAACTCGCTTCTGCCTCTGTTACCAGGGCGAGGTTGAGATAAATGATTGAATGTTTCTAATTCTAAGGCTGAGAACAAAAAAATGCGCGAGATAACGCGGAATATATCTCCACTCGTTACCACCTTAGGAAGATATGATACGGTCTTGTTTGTCCATAATTTACAATTAAAGAAGGTGAACAACGTGTAATGCGGAACATATCTTTACTTGTTGCCACCCAAGGAAGACATGCATCGGCGATTTTATAGACGGGTTCGTGATTAGGAGCTAGGCAGCCACTTGCCAAATAATAAATCGATCTGTAAGACGTACGCGTATCACGATCAATTTTATAATTCCCATTCAACAATTAGGATCAGCGTGACGCTAAATTTTACGTTCCCATGACGCGATACACATTGGTACGGCACTTAACGTAACGGAATAAGTATTAGTCAAAAATGAAAGCCGCTTAGAAGGAAGTAAACTTCCGAGCATGACGGCAATTTGACGAAATCATTTAAACAATATATAAAAATTTGAATGTGATACATTTCTTTCTTCTTTTTTTGACATTTTCTTTAATTTTTTCTGTTTATTTATTCATTCAAAGGACCACATTCGATCAACAGAGACACCACAGAAGTTGTTGCTTTGGGATTAGATGAAACAGTCTTGAAATAAACTCTGTCTTTCAGTTTGACTCACAAAGGTGTGGTGAATACATTAGAACTAGAATATTAATTCTTTGATGTTATACATTTCATTTTGTATGCTGATCACCATGACATTGACTTTTTAGCCTCGTTCACCATGTCGGTTTAAGGATCACAAAAAGTATATGCATGTGCCACATGACTCTGAAAGGATGAAAATGATTTTTCCCGAATCTACATAGGATGCACATAAACAAGACAGTAATCTGTGTGACATTTTAGTACACAGGAAAACAGCAAATAGTGTGAATGCGCGAATCAAACTTTTTCAGGATGGATGTGATGTCTGTACTAAAATTAATATCGATAAGGTTGCAAATGTGCATAAGTCGGCAAGTTTTACTATCAAGAATGGCGAAAATTGTAAAACTTTCAATTATATATATTGCATTTCATGTAAGAAGTGCGGGTCTGCAGTGTTTGTGAGAGAGAGCGAGCGCCGTTTAAAAGATCGTGTGTTTGAACATATAAGAGACGTGAGATTGCACAGAGAAACATGTGATTCGTCATTTTAAACAGAGCGGTCACCATGGAGTGCATGACATGGAAGTTGCAGTGTTAGAAACTGTTGGGAGAGGCAAGCAAGAAAGGCTGTTGCAAGAAGATTTCAGGATACGCAAGTTGGGGAAGCGAGGTGGAATAGGATTCATTTTCCAGAAGAGTGGTGTGGGAGTGACACATTGACATGTGACATTACATTTTATACTAATGATATCTTGTTATTCTGTGAATTGTTTCTGTTCTGTGAAGATGTAATCTAACCCTCTGATTGTTCTGCATTGATAAAGGCCTGTGGCTGAAAGCTCTGCACATGGGCATTAATGTTTTTGAATATACTACTTGTGTCCCTCTTTTGGACAATGGTTGACAGTTGAGTCAAATGAATATTAATGCAAAAACAATATCCCGATGGTATGTGTTTTTGATATTTTTCAGTATAATTTTGACTATCGTCGGGCTAACATGAATTCATTTTTACTGTGAAACATTCAAAATCGGCATACATGATGAAAGGTTCTCTCAATCTTCTTTTGTCATTTGAATTTTTGATTTCAGAAAGTATTAGGTTTAGGCGTATTGATGGTAATACATTGATTTCTATTGAAATATTCCTCATGGCATTCTAACTTTTCTTCAGAGTTGAATGAATTCAAGCAGTTGTAACAAAAGAACTGCTATCTATGATGTGCAGAACTCTGATTCGATAATAAGCAGCTTAAATTATTAATTCAACAATAATGTTGATTGTTGTCCTCTGAATGATTGTTAAATTGATTTGTTTCTCCCGATTCTTGTGCGAACTCATAAAAAATATCTTTTAAGTTGAATTGTTGAATCCCAAGACGTTTAAGTCAATGGTGGGTTTCCGATTTTGGAAATGCTCGATGTCTCATA
The DNA here is from genome assembly GCA_031216915.1 of Pictodentalium vernedei. Lineage (NCBI taxonomy): Eukaryota > Metazoa > Mollusca > Scaphopoda > Dentaliida > Dentaliidae > Pictodentalium > Pictodentalium vernedei. The sequence continues at coordinate 77,043,737 of CM062294.1, forward strand.
ATCATGTGGGGAAACTTTATTCCTGACCAATCTAAATTCTTATCGCAAGTCTCCTTATATTTTGATACTATCTGCGAATTTCTGCCTTCTGCAGGATGTACAGCAGACATGACCACCCATTTCTCATTTGAAGCATTGGTTGCCTTCTTTATTTTCCACATATTATAAGAAATAAGGTTATTTATATACAACAATATGCACAGCTGATCAAACTTGTCCGTATGTGAATTTAATAAATTCAAAACTTCTCCAAATGTACAATTACTACCCTCGTGTTGATATTTGTTTAAAGATTCTAATATTTTGTCTTTCGTTCTTTTTGTTTTTTTATTTTTTTTTGAAAATATCAGATATCAAGGAACTTTTAGTTGAGTCTCCTTCTTACACCTAAAGTAAGATATATTTTCACGACTTTACCGTTCATTCCTTACAATTTTACACTTTAATATGTCATTTGCACTTTGATACCCTTCTATAGATTCTGATGAAATAAGTCCATCACGTGGGAATTTTGCCTCTTTCATAAAATTGTTGGGAATAAACTTCTTGAAACCTTGAATGATTTAGAATATAAACTTCCATGGCTCGAGCTCATTCTACTGGAATGAAAGTGGATTGGAATTTATTGTATATCGTCTTCTTGATGATATCATTCAACTCATTATGGCCTTCCATTCTTTGTTTTGAAGTTTGGCTTTGACTACGTCTAGAATATCCATTACTTCACAACACATTTTTATACCTTCTAAGGGGAGAGAAGAAGCCTCTTCAATTTTTCGTTCCCTACTACTATTAGAAGATTTTTTCTTCTCCCATCTTAAATAATTTCTTTTTTCTCCCTCTTGTTTCAACCTTTCTTTTTTTTTTGGTGGGGGGAGGGGGGGGGGGAGTCTCATCACGTTAGTTTTCTCTTGCATTCTTCCTCCCTCGAGCAAAAATGTCTTCCATTTGATTTCTACTGAATTTAGAAACACCCTTATAACCCATTTCGAATGTTTTTGATCTTAATTCCTGTTTTGTCTGTGGTCTCAGCACTTGTGCCTTTGATCAAAGTGGATTTAGTCTTCAGACCCGACACTCTCAGAATATTGAGAACTTTAGCACACTTTTTTAATTCAGGTACAGTACAGTCGCCACGGATTGGTCGTAATCCACACGTGGGCAGTTATGTCCACGCATCTGTTTACCAGGTAGTAAAAATCTTCATTAGCAAAATTTTAATTAATGAAGTACCGGGTTGTACCCGGTGCTTCATTAATTAAATTTTTGATGATTATTCCTGTAATTAGAGTTTGGAATCAAATAATAAAGCGTCCGTGGAAATATTGCCCACGCGTGGAAAGTGACCAGTCCACGGCGACTGTACTGTACATTGTAATCTCGGAAATGCACCATATTAATTTTTATATGAATATTTTTTTTAATCATTTTTATAAAAAAAATAAGTTTTTTAAAAAAAGTTGTTTTTTTTCTTAAAGTATATAAAAAAAATCCTAAAAGTCTTTAACTCGAAAAAAGTCTGCGACTACAAAATCAAAAAGTAATGAAAATTAAAAAAAGGAAAATAAACTTTTTTTTATAATTTGCCTATCTTTTGTTTTCATGCAGATGTCACTTTCTTTCTTTTTATATAAACTCTCAATGACTGTATTATTATTTTTTACATTATTGAGAGCTTCTACTCCTCTGAGTCGATCTACAAGATCTTTATTGAGTTTCGGATATGTGATTTACCACACACTAACGACAAGTTGTTGTCATCGAAATTTTTCTCTTTTCTTAAGATTTTGCACAGCTCATCTGTCAAATCATAAAATAATTCGACCTGTTCTTTTAATATTAAAAGGATGGAATTTATTCTCTCTTTCAATTCGAGATTGCAAGTTTTCAATTGAAAAACATTTTGGAATAGCCAAAATGTTGTTTTCGTCCAAATATATATATTGAACCTTGATATGTTTCAAACATGACCAAAAAATACACAAATTTGATTTAAACTAAGTGGTGAGCTTAGGAAATGGTTAAACTTGTGATAATTAATGTTTTTGCATTTATGGGCTCCAGTTTAGTTCTGACAAGGATGTTATGTAATCAGTTGTTTTTCTTATAAGCAACGAGAGGTCAGAGATTTAAAGGTTCTTATAATTTCGAATTGATTAATTCGAATTCATCTTTTACTATTTTTGCATTTTGGCCGTTTCGACATCCATTTTGTTGTATATTGAAGAGAACGGATTGGCCGTCCTCCTTTAGTATTTGCCCCTCTGATATATGTCCATACCAAATGACCAGAGGGTTTGACTCGCTTTGATCCAAAAAGGTTCCCGCTGTTTTCTAAATCCACATGCTTCTTCTGGCAAATCTTTATATGGTGGTTGTTCGTTTGGATTGATTCCCACCCCACACAGAAAGGGCAGAAAGGTTAAAATGTTGGGCTACTGCGGCGCCCGCATCATGTTTTATATCGTGTTTGTGTCAAGTAGCACGCATTCGTAAAGGATTTTGAGTTTGACCAACATACTCATTCCTACAGCGTTTGTAATTCATCAGGGATTGTACATGTATTAATTGTGTGCGTTCCAATGGGTGTAGTACTGTAAAATATTAGCTGGTCTCTTCTCGAAGGTGAGGAAAGGCCTCTCTATAACGCCAATCTTGCCTAGAAAAAACAAAACTGTACCTAGAAAGTGACGACTATCGGACGTTTTGGCATGTTTAGTTGTCAAGCTTGATTGGGCGTTTTTCCTCTACAAGTGTAGAGGAATTATAACATCATGAAAACTTGACAATTAGTTGCCAAACTGTTCCATTCTTCTGTCAAATCATACCTGATTTGCAGAACTGGAACAGTCGCTTGAAGTTTAGCCGACTCCAGCCGCCCGGTATTAATTGGATCTGGTTGGCCAATCACGTGCACAACTAACAGGGAACATCCTCCAGGCTGACGTCTATTGAGCCTGGAGATTCTTGTTAGAGTGTAGGAACGGACTGGTGGAACCATTTCCTTGCCTTCTTTGGAAAAGGGTGTTCAGATGATCTACTCGAGGTCTCGTGATGCTTCATCACCAGGAATTCGTAATTTCTATCAAGGCCAGTCACGTTCCACCCCATAAACGCCAGAAGAATCCCAGAACAGAGGCCCTCTCGTCAACGCTCACAATTGACGTACGTGTGTTTACAGATTCTTGTTGGAAATTTGTGGCCGGGTAGATTGTGACTGCCCACAGAAATCACTACCGTCACTCCAGTTAAACGAACTTTCCCAGTTTCCAGTTATAATTTGCATTGATGGAATATTGGTCAAGATTGTATAGATTTCACAGAATAAATTTATATAGAGAAAAGTATTTGCCGAGAATAATGTCGTTCCTACTAATTACTTGCTTGCTGATCAATTCATTGGCTGAACCATACATTATTTGTCTGACGGCCGCACCATCAGACGGAACACGGATAGCTAGGACAACCGCATAAGAACCTATTCCGATGCCAAAGATGTTTGAGAGTACTGAAGTTCGAACTCTTCTCTCCCAAACCATTAGACCATCGCCGGAGCGACATCCCCATCTATGCCACAGAGTCAGTTGGTTTAAAATACATCTTATAATCCAAATGAGCTTGTTTATTCCTACAGCGTATGAAACTGATAAGGTAAATGGACATTGGAATAATTACAGTTGAGAGAGTTTGTTCAGAGGAAAATTCATCTTTCTCATCAGGCATAAAATGATGCAATCTACGAGTTTTTTGCAATTCAATACTGCGCCAGTACACTTCTGCAACAGTTTAATTTGTTCAAAGTTCAGTGGTTGGAATGTAGTAATCACCTTTATTCAACACAGCGTCAACTATTGACATCCCCGCCTGTATCGAGCCACCATCTTGCATACTTTATTATCTCCCCTCCAACAAAATTATATCTAAAAATGTCCTGCCGACCCGGAAAATTATCAATGGTTATCTCCGACTTTTCGGTGGACCCTTTTCACACCAACGTTAGAAAAAATACGTTTCGTTCGATTCTCATGAAATATTAGTTTGAGGTAGAGCTCAAAAAGAAAAGGTAGCTGTTTTTTTAATTTTCCCATTAACGCCGTTTCAACGCAATTTCAAGTTTTGACCCTACCTAACCCCTCTTGTGACAGCACCACACCCCAAACTACATAACGTAGCACCACAAGGATATCACAGACGGGAAACGGAATAGTTGAACTCGAGCATTGAGCAGTGTCATCCAAATTGTCGGAGAATTGTTAAAGTCATGATGTTATTGGCGATCAAGGACGGAAAGCGTCAAAATTAAATTTCACTGCATCAAGATGAAATCAACGAAACCCTTTGAGCTCATGGCCTGGATTAACCCTTTACCTATCGTAACGGTCAAAACCGGCCAGCGCTATTCTCAAAAATCGCCAATTAATTTTCATTATTTTTTTTTCATTTTTTGTCTCAAAAACATAGGTTATGACCCCACATTGGAACGAGCTCGTCGACCTCCAATGAGGGGGGTCATGACCTCTGTTTTTTGAGACAAAAAATGAAAAACATTAGTTATTCAAGAATTATTTTTGCAAGTGTCGTCTGCTTTTCAGGTTAGGTAAAGGGTTAACATGTTGAAACAAGTTTGAAAATCAGACGTCAAATACCGGAAATATGAGGTCAATACCGACAGGATTTCCCCCCTCTCATCTGGTGACAGCCCTATCCCCAAAGCTACATAACTTATCTCTATAAACATATTCTAGGCGTCAAGAGGAATAGATTGCCCCAAACACTGCGCACGTTGACTCAAATAGACGAAAAATTGTTAATGCTATGACCTTATTGCCGACCGAAGGAGTGAAAAGGTCAAAAATTAAATGTCACCGAATAAAGTAGCAACCAAGGGAACTGTTAGTGCCCACGGTCTCGAATAGTAAGTTAAACGTAAGCGGCCCCCGAATGGCCTTAATCACTTGTCTGATAACATTGTTTAACTGGTAGAGTGCTGGAGGCCCATATTTGGGCTTTATTGTGAAGTGCAGGTGCCACAACTTAATGGCTTCATATTCTGTAGATGTACTTCGTATTGTTTTTGAATTGAAAGTAATTAATCTGTGGGGATTTGCATTGTTACAATTCATGGGAGAGTGCCTAGTGGCACTCTCCCATAAATTGTAACAAGGCAAAGAGACGTGGACAAATTGGACGACCAAAAAATAACTTAGCACTCTACCAGTTAAAGAAGGATTTCTGGTCACATTTAGCATCTATATGTGAATATAGTTAATCTAATTTACCGAAGGGAGTGGTGTGGGGGAGAAGGATCTGTTGAGTGAAGTGGGGTTTTTGTGCGTAAAATCACTCAAACTCCTGCAAAACTCATATACTGCTCGAACGACTCGAATCCAATCGAGTAAATGTGCTATCGAGCAAATGCTCGTTTGAGAGACTCGCACATACGACTCTTAGCCTCATTTCGGTATTTGATGATACTTATGACCTGGTATTTTATTATTTGAGTATACCTTCTGGAGAATCCCCTCTTTTGTCATATGTGCTTATGTGAAAAGGCACAATGTGACATATTGTGCACTAGCACATAGGCACATGCTGGATGTGCCGATATGTGCTTATGTGAAAAGGCACAATGTGACACATTTTGCACTAGCACGTAGGCACATACGGGTATCTGAGGATACCTATGACCTGGTATTGTATTATTTGAGGATACCTTCTAGAGAATCCCTTTTTTGTCATATGTGCTTATATGAAAAGGCTCAATGTGACACATTGTGCATTAGCACATAGGCACATACGGGTATTTGAAGATATCTATGATCCAGCTCCTATACAGCTCCTAAAGGGCTTCTTGCTCCTATATGGCTCCTATCCAGGTACTCTTACCAACGGCTTCCATCTTATCTCCAACCTCCAGCCCCACTACTTGTCTATGGTCTATCTGTCCTATCATTAGCTTTTACAGCAATCTTGTACCATTGCTGTTTGTGTCAGTTATGACTGACACAATGTATCACATTGTGCCTTTTCACATAAGTACATATGACAAAAATGGTTTCTCCAGAAGGTATCCCCAAATAATACAATACCAGGTCATAGGTATCCTCAAATACCCATATGTGCCTATGTGCTCGTGCACAATGTGTCACATTGTGCCTTTTCACATAAGCACATATCGGCACATCCGGCATGTGCCTATGTGCTTATGTGAAAAGGCACAATGTGTCACATTGTGCCTTTTCACATAAGCACATATGACAAAAAGAGATTCTCCATAAGGTATCGTCAAATAATACAAAACCAGGTCATAGGTATCCTCAAATACCCATATGTGCCTATGTCCTAGTGCACAATGTGTCACATTGTGCATTTTCAAATACGCACATATCGGTACATCCAGCATGTACCTCTGTGCTACTCACAATGAGTCACATTGTGCCTTTTCACATAAGCACATATGACAAAAAAGGATTATCCAGAAGGTATCCTCAAATAATACAATACCAGGTCATAGGTATCCTCAAATACCCGTATGTGCCTATGTGCTAGTGCACAATGTATCACATTGTGGCTTTTCACATAAGCACATATCGGCACACCCAGCATGTGTCTATGTGCTAGTGCTTAATGTGTCACATTGTGCCTTTTCACATAAGCACATATAACAAAAAGGGGATTCTCCAGAAGGTATCCTCAAATAATACAATACCAGGTCATAGGTATCCTCAAATACCGAAATGAGGCTAAGAGACGCACGTGCGAGTCACTCGTACGAGCAATTGCTCGATGGGATTCGAGTCCTTCGAGCAGTATGTGGAGTCACTCGATCGAGCAATTGCTCTGTAGCACATTTGCTAGATGGGATTCGAGTCGTTCGAGCAATGACATATCAGTAACTACTCGATAAATTCTTGGCATTAGGAATGATATAGGCTAACAAGAAAAACTACTCTAGTTCAATCGAACTTACCCCCAGGAGCGCCATATCAGATTCAGATTCTTTATTCACGATATACATATATGTATGATGTAAACAAAAATAAAGATTATGCATGAGTAACAAATAGCATACCGTGGGAAGTGGCATAGCCAGATTGGCTGTCTACCTACCACCCCATAAAGGAAACATAACTCGCGAACAGACTGTGACTAGATGAGTAAACATAGGGCGATTTATCCGGTCTATGATAGGGATGCTGGTTCTTCCGTTCCTTGGGTCGAGATTACGTTCAAGTGTGAGAGGTTAGGATAAGAAGCCAGCGGGAGGGTGGTGTTTCTGTTTAGGCAGAGTCCGCATATGAAGTATGGCACTACGTTCTGCTCTACTACAAAATGTTCTGGGGGAAATCCGTATCAAATAAAGTCAATTTCGGTAGTTCGGGGTGAATTTTGGAGATTTGGAGGGATTGCCGGGTTGTTTGTGGTAATTCTACGAATCGGAAAATTAGTCCTGTTGAATCGAACACACCTTCCGAACATACCCCTGATTTATAAGATAGTTTTATGTCGCATAGTAACCACGTGCTATCATAGAAACCAAGATGGCGGCCTCCAGTATACAAAATGGCAGACGGAAACACGTATCACCCTAATAACACGCGCTGCGCATGCGCTCTAACACCACTTATAACTATGCGGATGACGTCACAAGATGGCCGCTCACGCGCATTACCATGACAATCAAACATGGTGCCACTGGGTTACGTGACATGACGTCACTTCCGGGGTCCTGCCCGGATTCCTGCCTATGTGGGCGGATCGGGTGCATGATCTACTACTAACATTAATCACTTGTCAGGAAAGTGTACAGTAAGTTTCATTTTGTCAACTTAGTTACCTGTCCCAAACCAATCTGAAAAAATTCTAAATCCTTTTTTTTACTTTTTCAAATGTAAATTGTTATTGGCTTTAGAGAACATGTGATATGTTGTAAAAATGATTATGTCTTGATATCTAAAACAAATGACACTATGCTGGAATAGTTGCGAGAATGAAGAATACAAAGAAAGTGTTAAATCTAAAGACACGATTGAGATAAAAATCAGATTGTAGTCAACTTCTTAAATGTTTCAGGAACATGTCGCGAGAATACTGAATAAAAAGAAACATTTGAAGACACTTTTGAGATATTGAGATGTAAAAATATATATAAGATAGAAGACAACTTATTAAATCTTTCCTGATACGAGAATATCGAATATTACCCTTTCATTTATTAAAAGTAGGAAAAGGAAAGTTCGTTTTATTTTCTACTGATGTCATAGGTATTTTCCAAATAATCACACGCTTATTAATTGGGTTATCCTCGCCCGTCTAATAATTTCAAGAAAAATAACTTTATCATAAGTCGATTTTTGTGACGAGACAAGTCAAGGGTGATTGTAAAAGCACATTTTTCGCATTCCTTCTGTTGTCGCATATTACATCCGCATAATTAAACACTGGGGAAATTCGGTACCTATAGGGTGATTCTGCGCTGATTCAGACAGTCTGTATTTTAAAGCTCTGGAGGCAGTTTATCATAGCACTAACCTTTTTACAACGCCGTCGACATTGGTATCCTAGAAAGAAGTTTTGGAAACACGTTATGCCCATTTGATTATGTCCTCTCTGTTCTTCGGTGTGTGTCCATGTAACTATAGGCGCGGACAAACAATGGGATTAGATTAACGAGATATATTAAGATACTCTCTTAACCCTTTACCTAACGTAACGGCCAAAACCGGCCAGCGCTATTCTCAAAAATCGCCAATTAATTTTCATTATTTTTTTTCATTTTTTGTCACAAAAACATAGGTTATGACCCCTCGTTGGAACGAGCTCGTCGAGCTCGTTCCAACGAGGGGTCATAACCTATGTTTTTGAGACAAAAAATGAAAAACATTAGTTATTCAAGAATTATTTTTGCAAGTGTCGTCTGCTTTTCAGGTTAGGTAAAGGGTTAAGATACATTTCTTCACGAATCTTTTGTAGTAATATATTCTCCACGTATTAACTGGTTGAGCGCTAGAAACCACTATCAGGACTTTAAAACAATGAGAGTGCCAGAGCAAAAGCCAATGTTTTCCTTTCTCATGTTTCATATGCATTCAAATACACATAATATTTTGTTTATATAAATTTGTTCTATTACAAATTATCAGAGAGAGCCTGCAGACACTCTCCACTAATTAGTAATAAAACAAAGTCTGAATAAGAAAATCAGACCACCAAAAATAATCTAGCCCTCAACCAGTTAAAAAAAACACCAATACATCGATCCCATGAACAAAAGAAAAACAGAAAAACAAAAACCAAAAACTAATCTAACATTCTCGTTCGATAGGGATGCGGACCGGACCGCAAAAAAACCGCTACGGTCCGCAGTCCAGGGCCGGACAGCGTATCGGACCGCCGTCATTGGACCGCATTGGACGGTCCACACATGGCGGTCCGATACTGGACCGGTTCGCAGACTTTAATACATAGATGTAACGTCTAGCTTTAGCACTGGGGTTATCGATTACAATAAGTAGTTTTATAAAGTCAGACATTGCCGCTTTAAAGGTTAGATGATTAGCAGGACACTTTCTAAAACGCGTTTCATACAGCCATCTTCTCTAACTTGACAGCTTGCATCTAGAACAAAAATAACGATCCTTGATGAAACGAATAAGCGTTTTACAAAATATCCTCTTTAACCTTTGATTTCTGAAATGGCAATGTCTGAAATTACGAAACCGTTTATACAGTTATCATGTTCTTGACATTTAGGCCTATATCTGACCTTTTGGGGTATTTGGGTAATATCCAATGTGTCAGATATAGACCAAAATGTCGAGAACATGGTAGTTATATAAGTGTTTTCGTAATTCCAATGGGTAATGGTATGCATATTGCTAGTGACAATGACTGATGTCAGACAATATGGCGAATTAGGAATAACCATATCAAGTTGTCAACTAACCCTCATAGGCTCATATACATTCCAATGTACTTAAGATAGGTTGCAAATCGCGATATAGCCTTTAGTTGGCAATGTCTAACTCCAAGTCACTACCTCCAATACCGAATACCGGTACGCATACCTGCATCTCGGAAACTGACCAATCTATCTGGAATGTGTCAGGTGCCAGTGCTAAGAACAAAACGTTTTTGCGCTTAAAGACTTGGAGCATTTGCACTATCTATCTTTAAGTTCTTAACCCAATCATATACTGTATATCATATGACTGGGTTAAGAACTTAAAGATAGACGTGCAAATGCTCCAAGTCTTTCAGCACTAATAACATTTACATGTAGTTTGTAGTTTACGTTTCCGCTATCCCCCACATGTTGCAAACATATAGCATGTGCAGGATAGCTGGAAACATGAACTACAGACTCCACTGTGAGTCACAGTCACAAGTTGTAAGCACGTTTATTCGCTCTCTAACTTCTCTATAATGAAGGATATGAGAAAATATTTCAAAATACACTACACATTTCCACAATATGCATACAATGTATTAGATAACATGCCCAGCGTTAACAAGCTTGCCCGTCAGATGGCAGTAACTTGATGCTTTCTTTAACACAAACGCGTGTACCAATTCAATCATTATAAAATATCTTAATTAAAGCAAATGTGTTAAAATCTTAATTTGTTATTACCAAAAGTAAGATTTTAATACATTTCACTTCATTTAGGGTATTTTATGATTATTGGACCGGTCCAGAACCGGCCCAGGCAAGAATGTCGTACCACCTATGGTTGGACTGGACAGGACTGGACCATCGCTCCCCTGCACCTGACCACCACTGGCGGTCCGGCCGAGTCCGCATCCCTATTGGTCGATCAAGTATTTATTTTATGCAAGAGAACTTCAATAATTAAATAAACTTACCGCTGTTGATGTAACTTTGTTTTTCAATTTCTGTACCCAAGCAGGCTGCAGAGAGAAAAATACATTTTAAAATCTAATACGTACAGATTGTTACAACAGTCAATTAATCAACAGTACATTGAGAGTGCATTGTTACTGAATCACTCATGAGGTGGTGTCTCCACTCAGACAAAAAAATCCTTGTCTCGGAAAAAGCATTAGAACGACGAGCAAAGTTTGAGCAGAGGGACCTCCGTGTTGAACTCGTAGGTCCCTTGGCTAAAACTGCGTTTGCCCTTTTCATGCATTGGTGTTATTGTCTGAGAGGAAACTTCACCCCACGGGTGTTTTAGTGGTAATTCACTCTCCACGTACTGTAGGTCGCCAAATTCAGCCGAGTTGACGAGGGCAGATCAAACAAGACGCTTTAGGCATCATGCTTAATCTGACTGTTCTGATAATGCGCTGTTAAACAGTACTGAATACCAAATTGTCGTGAGTATTACATTAATAGAGGATCTCAATCGAGTGATGTTTGGATATAGGATTTTTTGAAACGAGTTTGATGAATTTGATTCACAACGAGCTTTTAGGCGAGTTGTGAATCGAATTCATCAAACGAGTTTCAAAAAATCTTATATCCAAACATCACGAGTTAAAGATTCTGTATATCACATGAATTTTCGAATGTTTTTTACACTTTTTAGTTAATTCATTGTCGCCAAATTCTCCCAAAAACAACTGACAATTACTTCGTTGGCTCAGACGCTCCATACCATGACGTCATGAATGCGCTTTACTTGCACCTGTTGTCGTAATTGACGTCAGGTGAACTACGCTCAAGGATACAGTGCTGCTGCCGCTATGGGAGCACGCGCCGATTAGACACTAGTTGATAATCAGGAAATAAGACATGGGTTGTTACGTCGAAAATAACGACGTTTCATGTGGTATATGCTATTTACTATCGTTTTCCAGTTTGTAAACACCATTTGTCGTCCTTATGTGTGGAAGAGACGTAAAAGTATACAACTGTTGGCGTCTTCACAGCGATAGCCGCAGCGATAGTCCGAATTATCTCCAATAAATCTGTGAAACGTATTTATAACAATTTAGTTGACTACTGTCTTGTTGGCGCTGGGTGCTCTGTGCTCTTCTGCCTCGTAGTAATATTTAACCATTTGAATCCTGGTGGTATATTTCATGCCAGTGAATGGCAGCAATTGGAAGAGACAAGATTAATTATTTGGTGTGGACCAATTAATATGGTCAATGTTAACCCTTTACCCAACGTAACGGCCAAAACCGGCCCGCACTATTCACAAAAATCATTCTATTTTCATTTTTGTTTCATTTTTGTCTCAAGAACATAGCTTATGACCCCTCATTGGAAGGAGCTCGTATCAAGTATTGATTTGTCTACTCCACACATTCCCTTAACAGTCATGCTACGAAATGAAATGATGACGTACCATGTTCTTAGGGCGCAAAAGCTGCCTCTCGGGTTCAAAGGGTTAGGGGCAATGGGGTCAGCAATTGCTAAAACCTTTTTAAAAACATTTACTGTTTCTCCGTTTCTGGTGTTCTTATCTAATCTGTTTCGCAACCTCGTTGAAGATGACAAAAATCAGTTTGAAAACCAATTTGTGTTACATTTAATCTCACTTAACCCTTTACCTAATATGAAAAGCTATCGACACTTACAAAAGAATTCTTGATTAACTAATTTTTTTCATTTTTTGTCTCAAAAACATAGGTTATGACCCCTCGTTGGAAAGAGCTCGTTCCAACGAGGGGTCATAACATTTGTTTTTGAGACAAAAAATGAAAAAAGAATGAAAATTAATTGGCGATTTTTGAGAATAGCGCTGGCGGGTTTCGATCGTTACGATGGATAAAGAGTTAAGAAATGATATGTCCTTTGCGGATAAGTGATTACTAAAACTAGATGAGGGATAAGTATACGCGTGTAATTAGGAGCATCCATGTTAATAAATTTAAACATAGATATAATTTTGTAATGACGGGAATCCAAATTCTTTAAAAATAAGATTATTATGCCTCACATTTGTAACATCAGCCGTGATTGGTTAATTTGACACATTCTAAAAGTCATAGTACTGAAGTTTTGGGGCAAAACACGGGTAATATCGGGACGTTCTTCCCTGGAGACAAGAGGACAGAGAAAATGTAAGATCCACTTCCATTGATCAGCGTCGATTACGCACGCCCTGATTGGAATGTCTCAACACCAAACGCTAGCGCCGTGTCCGTTTAACTTTTTTGTCACCGATAGACACAAACTTACCAACAAATATATCATCTTCAGTGGGTGTGTTTTCAATTTTAACTGCAAACAATGAATTCAAAAGAATCAGAAATATTAAAAACTCACACTTGTTCACCACTTCAGTGAATCCTGAATATGAGTTATGACATCAATCAATTATGTTTCCACAAGTTTAGTACTCCTCGACCTCACTGAGCCTCCGCCTCAAGTTCAAAATAAATTGTTTCACTCCGCTTAATTCTAACAACTGTCGTCGTCCAAGAAACATGAATTTATATTCCATTACTTTATACCACGTATCACACAAGCATTAACAATGAATTATAACATGAACGGCATGATGCAGTTGTAAACACTGGCATTTGGTGATATAGAAACTCCCAAAGCGACGGCACTTGTGACAAGTCATTTTCGAAGAGACGTCATTCGTTCGAAATGACGTCATGTTTTTGGATTCGATTGAGTTTGTGAGAGTTCTGAAATAAAACCTTCAGTAGCTTCGCTGCTTCAGGATTTATTTCAGAAATCACTCAAACTCAGGTACTATCGACCGATAGAACATGGAAAGAAACGTTCTAATATTATATTATGACTTTTCATATTTGGAACTCCAATAATTGTATGTAATGTGTCTAAATGTAAATTTTTCGTATCACTACAGTTATCCCAAAGTACATTCGCGAACACTCAGGCATGTAGCTAGGATCTCAATTTCCCGACATGGTGGGGGGAGAGTTAAAAATGTCCGATAGTGTTACCGGGTTGTCGACCACCATCGGTACCCACATCAAAACTATCTTAGTATACTTATTTAAAACAATAATAAACGAAACAGATCCGAAACATTCGTTTATTGTTATTATTTCATAGAATTACTTTCTGTTCAACTACAGCGATTCTTTAAAAGAATAATACGAAACGAACGAGCGCTTTCATACAGAGGATATATGAAATATGAAGGTATTTGGCAAAATGGAAATTGTGGTCTCGTAACTTGGTCAACATTTTTTTTCAAATTTCGATTTTCAGAGCAATTTTTGGTGTTCCGGTGACCAACAATTTTCCCGACACATAGCAAAACATTCCGACAAAAATGTAATGAGGAGCACCTTGACTGCTTCGGGCCAGCAATCTCTGGAATACTCATTAACCCTTTACCTAACATGAAAAGCAGACGACACTTGCAAAAGAAATTCTTGAATAATTAATGTTTTTCTTTTTTTGTCTCAAAAACATAGGTTATGACCCCTCATTTGAACGAGGTTCCAACGAGGGGTCATAACCTATGTTTTTGAGACAAAAAATGAAAATTTACTGGCGATTTTTGAGAAAAGTGCTGGCTGGTTTTGGCCGTTACGTTGGGTAAATGGTTAAAGATCTATAGAGTCTGTCTAACTTGGATATGAACAGTCTGTATTTTAAAACTTTGAAGGCAGTTTTTTTCACATCACTAACCCTTTTCACAACACTGTCGTTATGGGCTGACCTTCTATTAGGACTACCCTTTTTCATAACACCGCCGTCATTGACAACCCTGGACGCAGTTTTTGGAAACACTTTACGCCCAATTGTTTATGTTCACAATTTTCTTCAATTTATTGTCCATGTAACTATGTGCCCGATCAATCAAGGGAATTTGTATTGCGGGACATATTCAGAGATTCTGTTTTTGTAAGATAAAACAAGACCTGCCAAGTATTTGACCAGGCCCCAATTTTTGTGAAAACGTCATTCAAAACTTTGGCCGATAGCTTTGCATCTTCCATTACTGAAGGCAACTGTAGTGTCATCGGCGTACAGCCATATATTTGACATATTGTTACGTCATTAATATAAATATAAAAGAGAATGGACCCTATTAATGATCATTCTGGGACCCCTGCTGATACTATTTTGCGCTTAGACTGGGGAACGATGTGTTAGAGAGCTTTCAAACCACAATAAAAGGTCACCCCTTTTTCCTGGTGAATAAAATTTATGTAATAGACAAAATAAATAAATAAATAAATAAATAAATAAATAAATAAATAAATAAATAAATAAATAAATAAATAATAATAATAATAATAATAATTTTATAGCCTGAAATCCATACATTGTGCTTTATGGCTGCCTAATGGAAGAAAAAAAGATTCGAGTTTGTTGCTGTGATTATAAATCCCTTGTGAGTCGGCCAGACCAGGATCAAGCCACGAGCAGCGCCCAAGAACCAATGCTGGCATCTTTTCTTATGCGTGATGAGGTTATGCAGCACGTTGCACTTGCCTATCCGTATTTACTCTGTAGTAACTGTATGTGTTTTGTTTGTAGCTGTTCTGGAGTCGATGCTGTAGCAGTGTGTGCGAGAGTAGTTTGATTTTCCAGTGTGATTCTGTGATTCGATCTTGGAAGTGTCATGTCACGAGCAGCATCCAGAAGACATGCTGGTATCTGCTCTAGGTGATGGGTTGGTCAACAGAGTTTATGCAGCTCGTCCCTATTGTCTGTCCGTATCCAGTCTGGTGTGGCTAATGTGTGTGTTTGTAAGTAGTAGGAGATGTGGAGACCGGGGCTCATTGGCCGGACCTATCCCCGGACCTAGGATGGACGTCATAGTCACGTGACCCAGTGGCGCCATGTTGTGTTGTCATGGTAACCCGCATGGGTAACACAGCAACCACGTGCTACCATAGAAACCAAGATGGCGGCCTCCAGTATACAAAATGGACGGCGGAAACAAGTATCACCCTAACAACACGCGCTGCGCATGCGCACTCACATCACATATCACTATGGGGATGCCGTCACAAGATGGACACTCACGCGGGTTACCATGACAACACAACATGGCGCCACTGGGTCACGTGACTATGACGTCACTTCCTAGGTCCGGGGGTAGGTCCGGCCAATGAGCCCCGATCTCCACATCTCCTATTACTTTTGTAGCTGTTCTGGAGTCTACGTTGTAGGAGAGTACTTTAATGTGGTGTGAATTTTCAATGTGGTTCTCATAATTATAACAATATTTTCATAGCATTAAGTCATAATAATAACAACATTTTATAGCATTAAATCCACACATGGTGGTCTATGGCTGTGCAGAGTTGCAAAATGTCTTATGGAAAGGTACGTTTTAATACATGACTTGAATGATTCTAGGGATTTTAATTTCTTTAAGGCAGATTCGAAGAGAATTCCATGGCTTTGGCCCGGCAACGGTAAATGCCCTATCGCCAGCAGAACTTAGTTCAGATGAGCGTGGTGCGGATCCCTTCATGCATTTAACCCTTTACAAACGTAACGGCCAAAACCGACCAGCGCTATTCATAAAAAACGCCAATTAATTTTTATTATTTTTTCATTTTTTGTCTCAAAAACATAGGTTATGACCCCTCTATGGAACGAGCTCGTCGATCTCGTTCGAATGAGGGGTCATAACCTATGTTTTTGAGACAAAAAATGAAAAAAATAGTTATTCAAGAATTTTGTTTGCAAGTGTCGTCTGCTTTTCATATTAGGTAAAGGGTTAATAATAAGATATTTTTCCCAAATACACTCACGCAAATATGAATCCGGAGTTTTTTTAGCGTGAAAATGTGATGGGGGTCATTAGGCAATGAGTTCTCTGGCCTGTCACGTTTGCTCCGAATTTGTGGTTGTTCCATTTTTGTTTCCAAACAAGACATAAAATACTAGTTTGATCTAAAAGTCGCGCTCCCGCGGGACAGCGCTTGGTCTCGATACGACAACTCGAACGACATGTACACGTTTGTTGCAACCACTTTTGTTATACCGCCCACTTTTGTTATACCTCACCAGTTTTGTAATAGCGATCGCCCATTTTTGTTATACCTCACCAGTTTTGTTATAGAACGCCAGCTTTTGTTATAGTTTGAGGTCACCATTTTTGTTATAGAAATCGCCCATTTTTGTTATAAAAAAACAGCTAGCCACTTTTGTTATATAAATCGCCAGCTTTTGTAATACTTGAAATCAAAACTTGTATTCGCCCCTATTCTGATGTGTGTTTGGTGAAAGTGATTTTGCTCGGAGTTGGGGTGTATTTGAAACGTACATGTAAGGAAAAGGGAAACACAAATTCGTTTTTATTCGATGGTCTGCATGCTTGCCTGCTTGCCTGCTTGCCTGGTGTCTGCCTGCTGGGCGGCCGGCCTGCCCGCTTGTCTGCCTGCCTGCCTCCTAGCTGCCTGTCCGATGATCACCCGGAAGCCCACCCGAAGCCCCCCCCCCCCCCCCCCCCGCTCTCCCACCCGCCTGACCATCCGCTTGTCTGTCTGTCAGTCCGTTTGTCTGCCCGTTCAGGCTACTTCAGAAGTACGTGTGTGAACAAGTTGTGCGCACAGACGTTACTTGTGCAGACCGGTGATTTAACCACTGGTCCAGTCCCCTCTTCTGAGGAGCGGCCCCTCAAAACACTCACTTTTGAGGTGCAAAAACGGTCGCAGGTGCGGAATTTTACCCGTACCTAACACTGAAATCACCTCACAAGTACATCCGTTCGTCCGTCCATCCGTCCGTCCGTCTGTGTTTACATTTTGTACCTAATGTGGTAAATCTAGCGTCCAAGACGTCCTTAAGTTGTTTTCTGGGATAATGTGGTAAACCACATTCTAATTGTTATTTTAAAATGTTTTATGTGGTATAATTTTTCATTTGGCGAAACTTACCACATAAGGCCTTGGTAGACTTATAGAGGGTGTATGTCCAGTGGGGTCTAATGTACTATAACAAAAGCTGGCTTTCTATTACAAAACTGGTGAGGTGTAACAAAAATGGGCGATCGCTGTTACAAAACTGGTGAGGTATAACAAAAGTGGGCGGTATAACAAAAGTGGTTGCCACACACGTTTGTAAGAAGAATGTGGTGTACTAAGACAGATAACAATGAGTGCTGATGTTCGTTGGAGTTTTTTTCTGTATTTCATAAGCGCCAAAGAAGGAAAACTACAACAAGGATCGTTGATTCGTGTCCCTTGTATTTTACCAGAGTTGTGTTCTGTAATCATACCACGGTAAAAATTGAATTAAGTGAATGACGCCGATATTTTTAACCCTTTACCCAACGTAACGGCCAAAACCGACAGCGCTATTCTCAAAAATCACCAATTAATTTTCATTATTTTTTTATTTTTTGTTTCAAAAACATAGGTTATGACCCCTCGTTGGAACGAGCTCGTCGAGCTCGTTCCAACGAGGGGTCATAACCTATGTTTTTGAGACAAAAAATGAAAAAAATTAGTTATACAAGATTTTGTTTTGCAAGTGTCGTCTGCTTTTCATATTAGGTAAAGGGTTAAAGAAAAGCAACCACTTTTGTTATACCGCCCACTTTTGTTATACCTCACCAGTTTTGTAATAGCGATCGCCCATTTTTGTTATACCTCACCAGTTTTGTTATAGAACGCCAGCTTTTGTTATAGTTTGAGGTCACCATTTTTGTTATAGAAATCGCCCATTTTTGTTATAAAAAAAACAGCTAGCCACTTTTGTTATATAAATCGCCAGCTTTTGTAATACTTGAAATCAAAACTTGTATTCGCCCCTATTCTGATGTGTGTTTGGTGAAAGTGATTTTGCTCGGAGTTGGGGTGTATTTGAAACGTACATGTAAGGAAAAGGGAAACACAAATTCGTTTTTATTCGATGGTCTGCATGCTTGCCTGCTTGCCTGGTGTCTGCCTGCTGGGCGGCCGGCCTGCCCGCTTGTCTGCCTGCCTGCCTCCTAGCTGCCTGTCCGATGATCACCCGGAAGCCCACCCGAAGCCCCCCCCCCCCCCCGCTCTCCCACCCGCCTGACCATCCGCTTGTCTGTCTGTCAGTCCGTTTGTCTGCCCGTTCAGGCTACTTCAGAAGTACGTGTGTGAACAAGTTGTGCGCACAGACGTTACTTGTGCAGACCGGTGATTTAACCACTGGTCCAGTCCCCTCTTCTGAGGAGCGGCCCCTCAAAACACTCACTTTTGAGGTGCAAAAACGGTCGCAGGTGCGGAATTTTACCCGTACCTAACACTGAAATCACCTCACAAGTACATCCGTTCGTCCGTCCATCCGTCCGTCCGTCTGTGTTTACATTTTGTACCTAATGTGGTAAATCTAGCGTCCAAGACGTCCTTAAGTTGTTTTCTGGGATAATGTGGTAAACCACATTCTAATTGTTATTTTAAAATGTTTTATGTGGTATAATTTTTCATTTGGCGAAACTTACCACATAAGGCCTTGGTAGACTTATAGAGGGTGTATGTCCAGTGGGGTCTAATGTACTATAACAAAAGCTGGCTTTCTATTACAAAACTGGTGAGGTGTAACAAAAATGGGCGATCGCTGTTACAAAACTGGTGAGGTATAACAAAAGTGGGCGGTATAACAAAAGTGGTTGCCACACACGTTTGTAAGAAGAATGTGGTGTACTAAGACAGATAACAATGAGTGCTGATGTTCGTTGGAGTTTTTTTCTGTATTTCATAAGCGCCAAAGAAGGAAAACTACAACAAGGATCGTTGATTCGTGTCCCTTGTATTTTACCAGAGTTGTGTTCTGTAATCATACCACGGTAAAAATTGAATTAAGTGAATGACGCCGATATTTTTAACCCTTTACCCAACGTAACGGCCAAAACCGACAGCGCTATTCTCAAAAATCACCAATTAATTTTCATTATTTTTTTATTTTTTGTTTCAAAAACATAGGTTATGACCCCTCGTTGGAACGAGCTCGTCGAGCTCGTTCCAACGAGGGGTCATAACCTATGTTTTTGAGACAAAAAATGAAAAAAATTAGTTATACAAGATTTTGTTTTGCAAGTGTCGTCTGCTTTTCATATTAGGTAAAGGGTTAAAGAAAAGCAACCACTTTTGTTATACCGCCCACTTTTGTTATACCTCACCAGTTTTGTAATAGCGATCGCCCATTTTTGTTATACCTCACCAGTTTTGTTATAGAACGCCAGCTTTTGTTATAGTTTGAGGTCACCATTTTTGTTATAGAAATCGCCCATTTTTGTTATAAAAAAAACAGCTAGCCACTTTTGTTATATAAATCGCCAGCTTTTGTAATACTTGAAATCAAAACTTGTATTCGCCCCTATTCTGATGTGTGTTTGGTGAAAGTGATTTTGCTCGGAGTTGGGGTGTATTTGAAACGTACATGTAAGGAAAAGGGAAACACAAATTCGTTTTTATTCGATGGTCTGCATGCTTGCCTGCTTGCCTGGTGTCTGCCTGCTGGGCGGCCGGCCTGCCCGCTTGTCTGCCTGCCTGCCTCCTAGCTGCCTGTCCGATGATCACCCGGAAGCCCACCCGAAGCCCCCCCCCCCCCCCCCCCCCGCTCTCCCACCCGCCTGACCATCCGCTTGTCTGTCTGTCAGTCCGTTTGTCTGCCCGTTCAGGCTACTTCAGAAGTACGTGTGTGAACAAGTTGTGCGCACAGACGTTACTTGTGCAGACCGGTGATTTAACCACTGGTCCAGTCCCCTCTTCTGAGGAGCGGCCCCTCAAAACACTCACTTTTGAGGTGCAAAAACGGTCGCAGGTGCGGAATTTTACCCGTACCTAACACTGAAATCACCTCACAAGTACATCCGTTCGTTCGTCCGTCCGTCCGTCTGTGTTTACATTTTGTACCTAATGTGGTAAATCTAGCGTCCAAGACGTCCTTAAGTTGTTTTCTGGGATAATGTGGTAAACCACATTCTAGTTGTTATTTTAAAATGTTTTATGTGGTATAATTTTTCATTTGGCGAAACTTACCACATAAGGCCTTGGTAGACTTATAGAGGGTGTATGTCCAGTGGGGTCTAATGTACTATAACAAAAGCTGGCGTTCTATTACAAAACTGGTGAGGTGTAACAAAAATGGGCGATCGCTGTTACAAAACTGGTGAGGTATAACAAAAGTGGGCGGTATAACAAAAGTGGTTGCCACACACGTTTGTAAGAAGAATGTGGTGTACTAAGACAGATAACAATGAGTGCTGATGTTCGTTGGAGTTTTTTTCTGTATTTCATAAGCGCCAAAGAAGGAAAACTACAACAAGGATCGTTGATTCGTGTCCCTTGTATTTTACCAGAGTTGTGTTCTGTAATCATACCACGGTAAAAATTGAATTAAGTGAATGACGCCGATATTTTTAACCCTTTACCCAACGTAACGGCCAAAACCGACAGCGCTATTCTCAAAAATCACCAATTAATTTTCATTATTTTTTTATTTTTTGTTTCAAAAACATAGGTTATGACCCCTCGTTGGAACGAGCTCGTCGAGCTCGTTCCAACGAGGGGTCATAACCTATGTTTTTGAGACAAAAAATGAAAAAAATTAGTTATACAAGATTTTGTTTTGCAAGTGTCGTCTGCTTTTCATATTAGGTAAAGGGTTAAAGAAAAGCATCAGATTCGGAGGTCTGATAACATGCTGATAGCGGCATCAGATTCGGAGGTCTGGTTTGTGTCGAAGTATTTCATTCTCGTCATAACGTCACTCAGACGCGTAACGTCAAATCAGATATGTTCTTACAATGGCGTCCGTATACAGTACAGCCGTCGTGGACTGATCACTTTCCACGGGTGGGCAATATTTCCACGGACGCAATAATATTATATTCCAAACACCTATTATAGGAATAATCCTAAAAAAATTAATTAATGAAGCACCGGGTACAATTTCTTGCAATGTGGGTTTCAGGAAACTGGATTTTCATTATTAAGAAAGACAACAACCTATAAATAGATATTATCATAACAGTGCGTTGATCCGTGTCGTAGTATCACGTCGAGTTGAGGTGGCCAGATTTTCGGATCACACGAGCTGCGCAGGCAGCGAGAGTGATCCGAAAATCTGGCCACCTCAACGAGACGTGATGCGACGACACCGATCAACACACTGTTATGATGATATGTTTATCATATGACACGCAAATAGTAACATAATTTGCTCATTTCGATTCACTGGCCGTTATAATTTAGATACCCAGATTTTTCCCGGCAGACGAAACAACAACGACTTCCCTAGTTACGAAAACTATTCACGGAAACTCTCGGATATTTCCGTGGGAGTGTGATATGGATTTTTGATTTCCGTAAGAGTGTGATATGGACTTTTGATCCGGAAAAATCTCACCCGGTGTGATACAACAGTTTGGAAAACATCGTCAAACAGTAGTGATATTTAGGGTAAACATGTCATAGTCATATGATAAATGTTTGTTACATCACCTCGGATTTTGAAATAATTTATTGCTTGAGACAGTATACCTCGGTAGAGTTGGTTATCTGCCTAATTGGTCAGATGTCTTGGTTTTATGAATTATTGTAAGATGATTTTCTTTTCCGATTCATTTCCGAACAAGCCATTTACCCGACACCCAAAGGTGCAGGTGGATCTGAATGCTATGGGAATAAGGGACATATAGTCCCCGTGGTTTGAGGGCTATTTGGCCGAACGAAGCAAATATCTGGTGGTAAATGGACAGAAATCAGTTAATAAATCGGTCCCTGTTGGGGTTCCGCAAGGTGTCGTACATAATATCAGATCTAATATTCGACTATACAGGGACGACACTTTATTGGGCTAAATGTTAGATGATCCGACAGAATAAATGTGCACAGTATCAACGTAATAGGGGGCGCGGTGGCTCAGTTGGTAGAGGTGCAGGTTGCAAGCCGAGAGGTCCTCGGTTCGAATCCCACCTGCGGCAACCGCGTTGTGTCCTTGGGCAAGACACTTCACCCCGATTGCCTCCATGGGGGCACGATGACGCTGTGTACTAACGCGTACTGCACGTCGATGGTGCGCATGTCTTCAACCAATCTAACCCTGCCTGTGCTGCGGTGCAGAGTTCAGAGTTACGATGTTGGAGAGCTGACAGCTGCTCGTCGTTGCTCGGTGGTTCTCTCCGGGTACTCCGGCTTCCTCCACCCGTAAAACTGTCACGGTCACGATTAGCCATTGTGCATAAGTATGTGACCTTAAACACCAATAAATAAATAAATAAATAAATCAACGTAATAACCTTTCACGGGTATTAAAATATTATCTTCAACCCTTTACGCATGTAACGGCCAAAACCGACCGACGCTATTCTCAAAAATCCATCATTAATTTTTCATTTTTTGTCTCAAAAACATAGGTTATGACCCCTCGTTGGAACGAGCTCGTCGAGCTCGTTCTAATGAGGGGGCCCTAACCTATGTTTTTGAGACACAAAATGAAAAAATTAGTTATTCAAGAATTTTTTTTGCAAGTGTCGTCTGCTTTTCATGTTAGGTAAAGGATTAAAACGCGATCGGCGAATGCGAGACGTCCATAATATTTTTCCCCTTTTTTTGGGGGGGGGGGGGTTGTTGCTGAGTATTGTTTATTTAAAACAACGGAATCCCCACCCCAAAAAAGCGGCAGATGAGACACTTTTCAATATGTGACCAGTGAGCGTTCCATCAATCCAGTTGCATAGAGATCAGTAGAATGCCACAACAAACCTAATGACGTCAATAAACGCAACGATATTACAAACGTCAGACCAATATAACATGGAGTAATAAGAGACAGTCTTGGCTGTGATGAAAATACTTTTCAAAAATATATTTAAATAATTTTGGGGAACGATTCGTTAAAATGTTACCAAACAGCTTTGTAGAACAGGAGGTTGGAATCATTAGCAGTCCCCCTGCCAGCATGTTGTTCTTTGTGGTCTCTGATCTTCGCCAACCAGTGTGTCACCCTTTTCTATGGGAAAACTACTTGCAGTCTTGTCTTTATTAAAACAAAATATTATATCTCACGTGACTTCCTTACATTCTAATTGGCTGAAAGATGGCACCCTATTTCGTGTAGTTTGCATCCACAGAACTAACCAGGCACTACACCCAGGCACTACACGTTTTCTATTTTTAGCACACTACTATATCAGTTTTCTTTTCATACTGGGCGAATAAAACTGATCAGGCTAAATTTAAATATCGATTCACAGAGGCACAACATCCACAAAACGACCCGGAAAGAAATCATTGTGGAAAAATGTATCGCTTTTCCATTGTTGAAGTCACATTTTTCGAGGCGTTCATTTTATTCGTTGAGAAGATGATCCATATCTTGTTTCGAAGAGAATGATCCATACCTGGGTACAACTTTCATGAGAACGCGTCCGGATATGAAAAATCGTTTGTTTCGCTGCTCATATAATTTCGCTATTTGATTGTATGTTTTGGGCAGTAAACGAATAAATAATGGAATTCAATTGAATCTTCGGAGTTTGTATCCCGTACTGACCCGTTCGGTAATGTATATGTGTGACAAATGTGTGGAAATTATCAAACTGCGTTGTCAAATTTCGAAAATTTTAGTTTTCATTCGCGAGTTGCGCGATTCTAGAATACCCAGTTCCGTTTGGGGGAAATGTTTTGTTTACCCTTGCCGACCGATTCAAAATCTGTCTTCTGCTTATATTAATAATCCAAGTTAGCTGTGTTTTGGAAGAAAATGTTTTTTTAAAAACTACATGGTATTTTTTTCTATATAACGCTGGTTGGTAGGGCTGCTACCTTGGTAATAGATTAACAAATCGGACAGATGTTTTTCTTGATGGGTGTTCGATATAATATAAGGATTAGTGCATGAGCTTGTCGTTGACTACGCCCATATAGTGCCCGGTGAGGTGGTGTAGTTCCCTCCGCTTCGCGGCGGGAACTACACCACCTCACTGGGCACTATATGGGCGTAGTCAACTCCAAGCCATGCACTATTCCTTAATTAGTGTCCAGGCGTTGTTCATTGCTGACTTAAAGGGGACCTTCTTTATTATCGTTTGACTCATATAATCTGCTGTCAGTCTAGTTTAGTCATTTCCACGTCTCAGAGAGATGTGAAAGGTGTTGCATGTGGGTAGTTTATTTTCATAGCGCTAGATTACATTTTGCATTGTCCATTTATTTAGAGAATTCGGGGTGTATACAATATTGCAGGGGGTACACATTGCCCCTCATACAATAACTCGGCACCACTTTAGAATCCGAAACAAAATTCATGTGCATGATTAGGCTTTGTCAATGAAATTCTACTATGGAAAATATGTTACTACGCCAGTCGGATAGATTAACAAATGAAATATCATTACTAATGGCCGAGGACTGAGAGATACATCGACAATAATTGTCAACATTGACTCCATATTAATTCAGTATACTGACGCCAGTGGAATATTAATTATCAAAGTACGCCATTTTGTTTTCATCGCAAAAACTCGCAGTCTTAATTCGGCCAATTGCCATTTTAGAACGTTCCTTTCTGTTCAAATCGTGGGGAAGCAGGGAGAATCGTAAATACACTCAAAATATAGGATGTAATAAATTAATAATGTTATTGACGATCAATGAGATGTTGGATGTTTCATTACATCACTACTCGTCTGCTTTTGTAATCAAATGAATGCCGATAGGAAATTTTAAGGAAAACACCAAGCAGCTTGCAAACGCAATTGATCTTGAAAGTTTGAGGAAAACAGGCTGGCAAAATAAATACTTTACGAGATATTTAGTTGGCGGATACGGTTCCACCCGAGGCTCGGCGAGAGCAATATTAGGCTCGACTAAAGACTTGCCTAATATTATTCTCCCTCGCGTGATGTGACACCATATCCGTCAAACAAACGCCCCGTAACCTTTTACATACTGCCCAGGAATGTTTTCCAAACCATAGGCAACATAATGGCACGTAACACCAATGTAACAATTCTAAGATAGATCAAACCGCCCAAAATAATCTTTACTACCCTGGGTTATCAAATTCCCTTAATCATTTGAACACTGGTGGTATTTCACAGGTTAGGTCAATAGAATCAACTGGAATAGTTCATTTTAATTTTTGGGGAGTAATCGTATGAATATCTTAATCGTGCAGCCTTAGGGCTGAATATTGAAAATATTGATTGGTCTATCCCACAAATTCATTGAATATCCATCTACTTTATGCAATACTTTTGAGGATTGGAATAGTTGGACAAAACGTTTTACTTTTTTTCTTTTCTCTACAAAATTGACAGCTTTACTGTTATTTGAAATTCTCGTCAGCTGAAAGATGTCCCATGGCGTGTTGCAGGAGCACGGTGGCACGTTGGTTACAGCCATGGACCCTGACCCGCTTCAACTGTGCTGTGCCTTTGCGCAAGGCACTTAACCCCGATTTCTTACTTGAGGCACAGTGGCGCTGTTTACTAAGCCGCCCTGCACGTCGATAGTACATATGCCTCTAACGGCTGTTAACTCTATTTGTGTCGGTTTAGGGTCTGACGGTTGCTCACCGAGGCGCCGTGGCTGTTTCCGGTTACTTCGTCTTCCACCACCTGTAATACACTCCAACAAGTTATGACTGGCTGTTGAAAGAGTCGTTAATCCCCAATGAACATAACAGACAGCGTGTTGTGACCTCACTGTCACTGCTCTCCGTATCAACAGAGCCGAAGTTATAGGACAGTGTCCCCGATAGCTAAAAAGAGAGTTCACCTGCCAAGATTGTCCAGCAGTATTAAAGCAGCATGTCAACCTGTCTTGATCCGAGACTTCCGCAAAGGTAAAGCAGAAAAATAACCCAACATTCTTGCTCGATGAAATATGTGCTTCTTTTCAATATCTCCAATACTGCCCTCTCAATGTTCTTTTTCTAAAAAAAGTACGTTGGAGTTTTCAAACGCGAACTGCCATTTTCTACTTTCGATTTGATTATCATCGAGGAGAATGGATTTTGGGGAACACGTCGAAACGGCGGAAAAGAATGGTATGCGATACAGCAAATACACGAGAAGTTTTCTCTTTCGTGTGCGGTCCTTAATAATTTTAACACCAGGTGAAGATTTAACCAGCAGTTAGAAAGATTTTATCTGGTACATTTTAAAAAATGTCCAACCGACTTTAAAAACAGATAAGGGATTAAGGTAAAAAGAAAAGGTAAGTCGAGCACAATGAAAAAAGCTAATTTAGGCCCAATACACAGGTCACTCTTATCAGTGAGCGGGGGTGGGGGGGGGGGGGGTAGGGGGTAGCCGAACTGGAACCTTAAGGGGCCTACTCCGAACTGGTGGCGGGAGGGTTCTGACTAAAATAGTAATATTAAATAGCATACGATATTTTTTTTATATATTTTTATACAACGTATTCTCACGATGAAGATTTCATATTATTACAGAGAAACTGAGAGAAATCGAAATTTTCAAGCCCTCCTACCAAGTCAACTATATTAACCAAAGCAGAGTTAGAGAAGATTCTCAATAAACAAAATTCTCCAGCAGCTTAGTCTTTTTTTTATTTTTATTTCTATTTTTTACTTCCAAACCATAGCTATGACTCGATGCGTGATGCGCTAGTTCCAATAAGTGGGTCACGAGCTATGCTTTGGATGCCGAAAAATGGAAAAGTTTTGAATCGCAAGTTCGACCGTTGCGTTGATCGTTGTGTGACACTACGCCATATATAACATGTTTTCTCGACAGATGGCAGTTCAGGGTTGAACATTTTTTAAATCTGATCGCGCGAATAATGGGGCAATTTCGATTTCGAGTTACCTCCCTTATACCAATACCCCTATCTTGCGACACAATTGCTGAGTTTTCTGTAAACAACGCAAAATATTGCCACCACATATGTCGATTTAGTTTTAGAGGATAGAAATACATACATCTGCCGAACTTGAAGTCGATCGGAGATGGGGCAAATCATTCACGACAAACATAATAACTCAAAGTATAGTATAGATAAATACGGGACTTTTCTAGGCTCTTTCCGAATATGCAATCCACTGTACGCTAAGATCAATCGGTAGAACAGAAAATTTTCATCACACAAGCAATATTTTTATTTCGATGACGTGATGTGGAGGTGTGGTTGGAGAAAAGCCATCCTTGTCTGTGGCGGAATGGGTAAATTTCACTCTCATCCTCCTAGAAAGAAATTTGACCCATACTCTTGGCAAGCCTCGTGTCGGGGTCAAATATCTTCCTTCTCGGGTGAGATTTCCCCATCCAAAACAGAATAATAATAATCTCGAGTTTCATAATGATCTTACTCGAACCATTGTGTTTTCGGTACTTCACGAAAATGACAGTGACGAAAATCACAGTGACTAAAATTATAGGGACGAAAGTAGCAGTAATGAAAATTACAGAGGCGAAAATAGCAGTGACGAAATTTATAGAGGCGAAAATGGCAGTGACGAAAATGAGAGCTGCAAAAGTGGCATTGACGAAAATCATATTGACTAAAATCAATCTGCTCGCTCATCAATCTATGAAACTGTCATTAACCCTTTACCCAACGTAACGGTCAAAGCCGGCCGTCTTTTTTCTTAAAAATCACCATTCAATTTTCATTTTTTTTCTAATTTTTCATCTCAAAATCCTAGCTCATGATCCCTCAATGGAACGAGCTCGCCTCAATAAAGGATCATAATAAGCTTTGTTTGGGACGCAAAAAGTGCAAAGAAATATTTATTCAAAAATTTGGTTTGCAAGTATCGTCTTCCTTTCTTGTCAGGTAAAGAGTTAAAGGTTAAACAGATGCAAAGAATTTAGTTTCACAAAATTTAATATTATGGGCGATTATCCACTCTAAATATAGTTAATCTGTACAGCTACTCTTCTTTAATTTTTCATTTTCTAATATTTTTTTCTTCATCTGTGTTTTCATTTCAGAACCCTTTCATTTTGTCACATAGTTGCTTTTCTGACATTTTTGTCAATGACATGTACAAATTTCGTCACTTCCATTTTCCCAAAGCCGAAGGCCAATTATATATTTTGTTCTTACTGAAATGGATTGTCGTATGTCAACAAAAACGTCGCAACTGAATCCCCCCCCCCCCCCCCCCCCCCCCCCCGTTCCCGGGTGACAAGTATGTAGCAGTACTCTGAAAGTTTAAATTAGTTAAGAACTGATAATTCTTTCTCGCAGCAGGAGTTTGCGAGAACATAACCGGTTCTCGTGACTTGGGACAAAGTTCAAAGCCTGCTGTTCACTCATTTGCATATTGTAGAAATATTTAAACGAATTCGAAACTTTTCCCAAATCAAATGATGCAAAGGGAAGATTGTTCGAATGAAATAAAAAAGATACTCACAACTCTTGGTCTCCTCCATCCCCATCTCTGTAAACAGTAAAAAAATATAAATGTAAGTTTCATACGAGAACTGTATTTTTACATAAACAACTGTTAAACAGACATGAATTTCAAAGAGTCTATCAAATATCATTTATCACTGATAGGTGGAAAGAGCTGCACTTTTCATTTGGCTAATTGTACCCTGAGTACCCTGGGTATTTGTTACCCTCCACCACGCTAATCCCCATCAGGGCTTAAATCCACCCGGACATATGTTGACTGGACAACTGCCATTCTGACAGAACCCCAAAGTATATCACTGGTTTTCTGACATTATGCACCCACTTCCTTCAATAGCTGGATAATCCCCCCCCCCCCCCTTTCGAAAAGAGAGGATATAGTAAATAGCTGCACCCCTCCTTCCATCCACCTTTCATTCCATCCGTCCGTACAGAAGTTTGTTTATACGATAACTTGTAGATCGTTGTCGGATTTAATTAAGTTTGGTGTGCTTCTTCATATTAGCAAAGGTTCAGATAAGGTAAATAACCATAATTATTTGGTGAAATAAATTTAGCGGAGTTCTTGCCCTTTGTTTAATTTTGCTCGAAATTTCATTTCTTGTGCAATAACTTTAACCCTTTATCTAACATGAAAAGCAGAGGACCACTCAAAGAAAGACCCGAACTTCCCTGTTTCGGGGGCAGACCTGCATATTAACCCTTTACCTAATATGAAAAGCAGACGACACTTGCAAACAAAATTCTTGAATAACTAATTTAAGAAGTAAGTAAATGTTGAGAAAAGACATATGTTCTATAACATTAGTAGAAAATAAAGCCAAGTATGCTTTTATTACTCCGAGAGCTGTATGTTGTTTTCGTTCTTTAAAAGTAACTAAATGAAACCTGGTTTTATTTTTTATTGATGTCACGGGCGTCTTCTCAACAATATCTTGCTCAATTGGACTGTTCTCGCGCGAACAATAATGTCAAGGGAGATAACTTTATCGAAACTCGATTTTCATGAATTTAATCAGCGATGTCATTTACTACCTTGAAAAATAGTCATTATATTTCAATACCTGGTGGTTTGCTGCTGTATATTAATTGTCTTGGACACGTGTCCTTTGAAAACCATGACGGATTGTTGAAAAATTCGTAGCATTATCTGGCATTATTGTCTTTTTGAGTTTTATTTGCAATTTTAATGATTATTTGATAACCTGAGCATTAATTATCAATAATATTTCTGCATTCTACTTTCGCTTGTCATGGTTTATCAGGGGCACGGGGGATTTATTTGCAATGCGATTCTTTTTTTCTATTTAATATATTAAAAACATTTTACTGTTATTCATATTTCAGCCGAAGATGTTGAGCAAATGCGACAAGTTGATAAGGTGTTTTTTCAATATCTGCACGTTTCTTAAGGCATTAAAATATTACATGTTCCTTTGCAAATAAAATTCAAAAAACCTCTCTTCAGAGAACACACAGCATGTTGGTTCATTTCACAAGAAATGAGATTCCATGCCCATCCTATATAGGCATGCGGCATATCATACTAGGACCTCCAAAAGATGCCACCCTCTGCCCCATTATGGGCCCTGTTAAGCGCCTGCTATAGATCAAGTGGGGTGAGGATTTTCCAGTTAGCGCATGTTGCTGAGATATCATGTGCACACACCTATATACAAATAAAAGGTAACAAACATACAAAGGGGCAGCCAGTATTACACCCACTTCTGTCTGACGACTTGTGTCGTACTTTCCATTTTAGAAATAAAATATCGTCAGGTTTTGTCATAGCTCACATCTTTTTTAATAAATCACTAGGTATTGTCATAATCAGGGTCACTGAGTTTTGCAATAAAAATTAAACAAAACTTGGTCACCCAATAGTCTCCAAACTACTATCTTCTTAGATATCTCGATTAGTAAGGATAGCCCTCAAACCACGTTCCTCTGGGGGTGGTCCTGAATAGTCCGCAAACAATTGTCCAGACTGATTCACGGGAAACATTAACTCTTTGATACTTTTCTACGTGTTATGGCGTACGAAATCAAACAGCGCGTTGATACTTTGTGGTCTTTTGTTGTGTTATTATTTTTCGATTTTTTAAAGTTTTAACCTCAGTTCCTATTTTCTCCCAAATAGTGCTCAGTGACAATCGTTGAGCCAAATGTTATCGCAGATTAAAATACCAATATAATCCTGCTGTCAAGACTTCTTAACAGGTTGAGTACTAGAAGCCCTATCAAGGCTTTCAAAACATGAGGATACCAGAGCAAGAGCCAACACTTTTCTTGCTTTTATTTCATATTCAGTCAAACACAAATAGTATTTTGTTTATATAAATTTGTTTTATTACAAATTATTGGGGAGTGCCTGTGGGCACTCTCCAATAATTTGTAATAAAACAAGTTTTGAATAACAAATTCAGACGACCAAAAATAATCTAGCCCTCAACCAGAGAATCACTGATGTGAAAAATATCTTGTTATTTGTACTTTCCGACTTTTGACGTCGATTTTGAAAAACGTTGAAACTGAAGTCTCGGTGACGTTTGAACGTCAGGATAATTAAAGTCTCAAGGGGCTAAGACAGGTATAATCTGTGATCTAGGAGTCATAAAGGTTATTTAAGAAATAACTGTTGTTTTCCTTCGGTTTATGCGATATAAACGGAAAATTTTCAGCACAAGCTTCATAACTCGCACAGCGAGTTATGATTAAGCTTGTGCTGGAAATTTTCGGTTTATATCGCATAAACCGAAGGAAAACAACAGTTATTTCTTATAATTTAATCCGGCTGTAATATTAAAATATAAAAACTATGTGTACGTGAACGAAAAACTTTTAATTTTCGCAAAAGACAACAGTCAAACTCAGGAAAGTGTGCCACAAACAGGTCACGTCAATCATTGTCAAATTGTTTGTTGTTTTGATTTTCGATCGCAGACGACAGATATTTAGCAAGTCAGGTAACAATATCATTAAAAACATTTTTTTTAAGTTCCCCCAAAATCATGTTTGGGTATATGATCTTTTATTCGTCTCCCACTTCGGTATATTTTATGAAATTTAATTGTTCCTGAGAAATTATCATTATATTCTCGCTGACTGGAGGCGATGAAAAACTGATTATTGATCTTTGTTTACAAGCTTGTTATCCATCTATCAGTCTGCCGTCACTCTCTCACGGTGACAGTTGGATTGAGTGGGCGGGCTTCCAGAGTCTTCAGATTTGGTTCGGATGTGCGAACGTGTAGCGACATTCCAAATCATGACATGATTTGGTTTATACGATTTTGACGAATTTCACGCTGTATGCTTTCAAACCAATCATTATCAAACGCAGAGGCGGGGCAAATGATTAAATTAAAATGTAAGAGCTTTGAAGGGTCTTCTACGATTCTAGGATACACTCCAGAATAATCGAATTGTAGGGAAATAGCATGAAATCAACATTGTGGTAGGCTGAATAACTTTAAACAACCGACCAGTGTCACCAAGGCTAAAACAAAGTCCCAAATGGTGCAGAAAATCCATACTATGCGACTATAATACAATGGTACCACACTAGATAACCAAGTAGAACACCACATGACCAAGCATTACGTGCTACCCATACCAACCAAAGTGTAGTAAAACGCATAACATGAGTAGCTAACATTAGACTAACAGGGACACACACAGTCCACCATTTACTATCACACTATACAAACCGCATAGCAATATACAAAATTGTATTGACATATTAACTTGTAATTACGTGTTAGCTAAATTGTAATTACAAGTAATTAAATTTTAACTGTTAGCTAAATATTATGATTACAAGCTAATAACTTGTAATAACAAGTTATTAAACTGTAATTACAAGTTATTGAATTGTAATTACTTGTTAGCTAACTTGAAATTACATGTTAGCTAAATTGAAATAACAAGATAATAACTTGTAGTTACAAGATTGTAACTTGTAATTTCTAGTTAGTATCTTGTATTCACACGATAATAAGTAAAGGTAAGTTACGGCTCTACGCTGTCCTGGTAAACTTTATTTGTACCAAAATTATTTTATTCAGCAAAATGAAAGGACGATTACTTACTTTTTCGCGTCTTCTACCTTGTACTTCGCTCTCCAAATCCTGAAAGAAGATAAATTATTTACTGTTTATTTATAAATATTCTGTATTCCTTGAACGTGAACCAGTGGCCTAGCCACCGAGGCCTTGGTGGTATTGGCCCCCAAAACGTTTTGCTGTTCACTCACACTATAAAAACCCGGCTTTAAGCAACTTTCACATAATATATGGAGTCCTAAAATTGTCTACAATAAAGGGCTACACGTGGTATAAATGCGTCTTATTAGCTCTTACAATACTGAGTTTTGCAAACTTTTCTTGGAGGTGGGAGGCCAAGTCCTTACTAGGACCCTCCAGTTGTTACCGGCTCCCCCCCCCCCCCCCACACTTCCCAAAGTGGGAGGAATGGGTAACGACCGGAGTGTCCTAGTTATGGATAGGAGATGCTCCCGAAGCCCTCCAAGAGGTCTTCCAAACACCTACCCCCCCCCCCCCCACACACACACACACACACAAAAACTGGCTCGAGCACCCCTATTATAGAATCCTGGCTACACGAATAGGTTCAGGCACATTACTTAATCGTTCGGGACTCTTCTCTTTATTGCTGACATTTTCTCAAATCAGCAGTCTATGACTGAACATTGCCTATGAGCGTTAATTGTGGACGTAACAAACAAGTTTGTGTCACAATGCTTACCGCCATGTGATATGTAATGATAAATATTCAAATTTTCTCATTTCTTAAAATATTGTCTCAATCCCCCAAGAAAAGAGAAAAGAAATCCTCATGGCCCCTCACTGAACTGGTCTCGTTGATCACTCCCTACAATCAAAATTCATAGCAATGTTAATGTCAAAATTTAATTAGTAGTATGACAGGGACTGGACGACCTTGATTTGGGGGATCTCATCGGGGATCTCCTGTGACGTCATAGCCAGTTACATCATGTTTGGTTATCATGGTAGCCTGCGTGATCGGCCATATAGGGACGTTATTATCATAGTGATATGTGGCCTTAGAGCGCATGCACAGCTCGTTGTTAGGGGGGGGGGTGCGTATTTCCGTCGATCATTTTGTATATTGGAGGCCGCCATCTTGGCTTCTATAGTTCTCTAGTAGCATGTGGTTGCTATGTGACCCCAAACCCTCTAATAATACAGGGGTATGTTCGGAGGGTGTGTTCGATTCAACGAGAGTATACCTAATTACTACAAACAACCCAACAATCCTTCCAAATTACCAAAACCAAACAAAACTACCGAAACAGACTTGGATTTCTCCATTTTGGACGTATAAGATTAGTACGTAGTGCTATAAGACGCGTTCCATTGTTTAAGAGTCAATCTAATTACCCAAATAGACCCAAAAAGTTTTACTAGTACGGATTGCTTCAGAATCTCCTGCTTCTGCCTATCCTGGTCTATTCTATAGTTTCACGTGTTACTATAGAAACCAAGATGGCGGTCTTATTTTTCATCATATCATTCGTATGAAAGCGTTTATTTCGATTAAATAAATTAATTTGAGGGCGAGTATGTATTGGGTTTTTTTCAAAAAAGGCAGGCAGCATTTTTTATCCTCATCGGGTTAGTCGAACACAGACGGAAATCCACGCAATGTTATCGTTCATATTCGTCCAAATTAACGTTCAGGAGAACAAAGGTAAAGTTTGTGTAGACATGTTTCTATTTATAGCGCACGTGTTCATGCAGTCCATTTCAGATTGTCGTTCTCTATAAACG
Organism: Pictodentalium vernedei; assembly: GCA_031216915.1. Classification (NCBI taxonomy): domain Eukaryota; kingdom Metazoa; phylum Mollusca; class Scaphopoda; order Dentaliida; family Dentaliidae; genus Pictodentalium; species Pictodentalium vernedei. Next base: position 77,078,782 of record CM062294.1, read on the forward strand.
TGCTGTGGATTTTATAACTTTATTGGACACATAACTGCGCTTTATTTAAAACAATACAAAGTTTTTGATCTAATAATGCAGAAATATTTCTAAAATAATGCAGTTACTGTTCGTGGTGGTCATTCATTCGTATAAAATTAGAGAAATAAACGTGCTTTGAGAAATAATGTCATGGCGTGGTGTTTACTTCAATTCACAGTCGGGTAACTTTGTTTATATCTTCGTAATATCATATCTTCTGGAAATTCATCTGCATTGGGGGCGCGGGGGCTCAGTAGGTAGAGGTGCAGGCTGCAAGCCGAGAGGTCCTCGGTTCGAATCCCATCTGCGGCAACCGCGTTGTGTCCTTGGGCAAGACACTTCACCCCCATTGCCCACGTGGGGGCACGGTGGAGCTGTGTACTAAGACGTACTGCACGTCGATGGTGCACTTGTCTTCAACCAATGCTAACCCTGCTTGTGTGGAGTTAGTATGTTGGGGAGCTGACAGTTGCTCGGTGGTACTCTCCGGGTACTCCGGCTTCCTCCACCCGTAAAACTGCCATGGTCATGATTAGCCATTGTGCAGAAATATGTGACCTTAAAACACCAATAAATAAATAAATTCATCTGCATTAAAGTTTTTGAATTACAAAATTTAATTAAAGTAATTTCGCGTTCCTTCTGTGTCTTAAATGTTGCATACAGTGTTTTATTAGATTCTCTTTCACAAACAAGAAAAATATCAGAGTCAATATTTCCTCAAATTATAGCCTTATTTTTCCTTTAACCCTATACCTAACGTAACGACCAAAACCGGCCAGCGCTATTCTCAAACATCGCCAATTAATTTTCATTATTTTTTTTCATTTTTTGTCTCAAAAACATAGGTTATGACCCCTCGTTGGAACGAGCTCGACGAGCTCGTTCCAACGAGGGGTCATAACCTATGTTTTTGAGACAAAAAATGAAAAAAATTAGTTATTCAAGAATTATTTTTGCAAGTGTCGTCTGCTTTTCAGGTTGGGTAAAGGGTTAACCCTTTACCCAACGTCACGGCCAAAAATGCCAGCGCGATTCACAAAAAACGCCAATTAATTTTCATTATTTTTTTCATTTTTTGTCTCAAAAACATAGGTTATGACCCCTCTCTGGAACGAGCTCGGTCCAATGAGGGGTCATAACATATGTTTTTGAGACAAAAAATTAGTTATTCAAGAATTTTGTTTGCAAGTGTCGTCTTCTTTTCATGTTAGGTAAAGGGTAAAAGGTGACAGCAAAACGTCTAACAGATCGTTTATTTTAAAATGAATAATAAATAAACCGTAAAACTCGGTTTGAATTATATCCTTTGTATCTGAGATAAATGGGAACATAAAAATGTAACCTTTGTTGACAAAGTTTTTTGTGAAAGTACTATTCAGCCAAAACATATTTGTTGAAGTGCGACACTTAAATATATTCAGCCAATTTGTTGTCCTTTAACTGGTAGGGTGCCAAGTTTTGTGGTTGTCAAAATTTGTTCGCAGTCATTAAATGTTACAGTTTATGGGAGGGTGCCTACTGGCAGGGCAAATCAACCCAGACGAAATAATATCACATCACAAATTAATTGAAGCACTTCCACAGAATAAGAAGCCTTTAAGCTGCAGTATCCGCACTTCAGGACAAAGCCCCAAAATCGTCTTCCAGCACTCAACCAGTTGGACGCTTGGAATACACAGCAATATGAGGCATGTCCTTTCAACTGGGAAAATGAGCACGGAAAACTGCAAATTTCACTGAATATAGAACTGTTTCTGACAGTACTAGTTGTTATATGCAGGCCAAACAGGTACAGAATAAAGTGCGACATCGCAACATAAAATAGAAACTTGGTTTTTGTTGTACAGCTATATGGAAAGCAATACGAGCCACATCCGTTCTGTGACTGTCGAAAACTAGAAAATTCATTGAAAATCGCATCTTCCCTTAAAGTACTACTATTCATTAACCCTTTACCTAACGAATCGCCCCCATCCGCCTGCATCCGCCCGCGTAATATGCAAATTCAGCAGTTGAAAAAATATTATTTTTCAAAAAATTTCAACAAAACCATATCATGTGACCCTCTCGTTGGAACGGGCTCGTCGAGCTCGTTCCAACGAGGGGTCACATGATATGATTTTGTTGAAATGTTTTGAAAATTTTTTTTAAAAAATGGTATTTAAAATAATAAATTTTGATATCGTTTGCGTTGGGTAAAGGGTTAAGCACCCCGCGAGAACAGACGATGGATTAAACCCAACAGCAAACCTTATATAAGAGAATATTTGTTTACTTTGGAATTTTACATACATGTATACAACAGATTTGAAGATAACCCTATTCATGCTGATAAAAGAGAGAGTAGCCAAATTTCAGTATTTTTCAACAGTACTCTTATTGTACAATTAGTTAGTTGGAGGGTTAAATCTAACAAGAAAAACAAACTTGTAACAATAACTTTCTTCTGTAATTTTGTTTACATTTGCCTTCTCGAAATACTCTTATTTAGAAAGAAAATGTCGTTCGGTTTTTCAGAAAATCATTCTATTCGGATCCAGTAGATTAGATAGCCTTGCGCACACTCTGAAATCAGTTTGGTTAAAAATTAACCCAAATTAACTGGGGTGAGTGAATATGGACCCAATTGGCTGTTGGTGGTTAAATTTGAAACGGGTGGTGTTGTGTTTTTTGTGACATCATATATCGCTCTACAAGTATGGAAAAACTGAGTTGAACTTAACTGAGCAACTGCTTCCAGGGTCGAGAAAAGGGTAGGGGCCCTGAACTTTGAGGGACCCGGGTTTGGCTCAGGAGTCCAGGCTTTGTGGGTTAGCCCCCCACCCCCTCCCCCGCCCCCAGCAAGTCCAAACATGACCTAAAAGACCGTGTTTTAATATTTTGGTTTGGTACGTCTTTTCAAACGACGTACCAATCCAAAAAATTAAAATACGGGCTTTTAAGCCATGTTTGGATTAAATCCCCCCCCCCCCCCCACCCCAGATTCTGACTACAGTGACATCAGTTAAGAAAGAGGCTGAATTGTGAATGGATCTCTGCACTTGACCAGCGATTGTAATTTTGGACTGCGTGATTCTTGAAGTGATAAGTTTATTAAATCAACCTGACGTGATAAAGTTATCACTTCAAGAATTATGCAGTCAAAAGCAAAAGATCACTGGGTACTCACTGATGAACTTGGAAATTTGAAACATGTTCAAAAAATAATGTGATTTTTATTTCAAAAGCCGCCAGAAGTCTCCATTTAATAACTGATTTCAATTTTTTTTTTTTTTTTTTTTTTTGTAGAGGGACAGTCCAAACCACCCCATTATCACTCTTGCCCTCGACTTTTGCGGCAGATACTATCAGCATCTGCAGCAGTATCCCAGCACTTTTGAAGGGGGTGGGGGTGGGGGCAGAGCGTTACAGAGTTAACCCTGTATCCAGAATTTCCTCTCCCTTCCCCGACTGTATCAAAATCTTCAAAAAGGTTTCAGATATTGGATAAAGCTTTGTAGCGCAAATTGGCTTATGAGGCTATCCTATTCTGCAGAAGAATCACTTCATATGTGTCTTGTGGTGTGGAAAAACTCTACATTTATATCAAGAGGTGGTGGTTGGGGTAGGCAGGAGAAAGGTATGAAGGAGCCAAAAGACAAACCTAAAAAAATTTTAACAGATTTAAATTTCAGCAACCAAATTTCTACCATTTTGTCATCAAAAGCGGGTTAATTATCGAAAATTCAGTCTAATCATTAGTTTCTAAATTTAAGATCTGAAACAAACGATGATCGTGGTGTGCTTCTCATAACATACATCCACCCGTACATCCATAAGCCAGGAGCGCGGTGGCTCAGTGGTTAGAGCATTGGACTTCAAATCGGAAGGTCGGCGGTTCGATCCCGACCAATGGTAACTGTGTTGTGCCGTCGGGCAAGGCACTTAATCCCGGGTGGACGGTGACGTTGTGTACTAATGCGCATTGCACGTCAGTGGTACACTAACCTTCAACTGCTGTTAACCCAGCTTGTACAGAGTTAGTACGAGAGGATGTCAAAAAGTTTTGAGCCTAACATAAATAAAGCTGGAATATCGGTACAGAATATATTTATTTTTCAACATAGTCCTCTTGTAATTCAATACACTTGTTCCACCTGGTCTGCCAGTCGTTGATGCCGCGTCTGTAGAAGTCCATATCTTGGTCCTGTAGTCAAGCCTCCACAGCAGCAGTAAGTTTCTCGTCATCTTGAAATCTTTGACTACGTAAGGTGTTTCTTCAAATTTGGAAAGAGATGGTAGTCACCAAGTGACTACCATCTCTTTTCAAATTTGAAGAAACACTTACGTGGTCAAAGAGACTACTACCATCTGTCTCAAAAACGTAGGGGTCATAACCTATGTTTTTGAGACAAAAAAAATGAAAAAAATTAGTTATTCAAGAATTATTTTTGCAAGTGTCGTCTGCTTTTCAGATTAGGTAAAGGGTTAAACACCAATAAATAAATAATAATAAATATAGAGAAACTGACCAAACTATATTACTGAGTGGGAACTGGTCTAGTGGCCCGTTTGGACTCTCGTCACCGGACTCCACCGGACGAGTCAATGAGGGAGAAAATGTGACATGAGAACACAGCACAGATTATATATAGGATATCTACGCTGTGTTAGTGAACATCGGGACTTATCTCATGAGGGTATACCTGAAAGTTTTATTTTTCACGAGCGTTGGTGAGTGAAAAATAATAGCGCGCGCAAAAGCAGCCCGAAGGGCTGCGTGAAGCAAGCCAAACAGACAACGTGTACGTGAAATTGGAAAAACCAAGGAATGCTATGCCATCCAATCTAAACCGGAATTAAAAACATGGGAAACCCCAGCTCTCGTTTTCAGAAGCGAACAAATCGAATGACGCCCCCTAAAAAGCGAACGATGTAATGCGAGATTTCTCCTTAGATCATTCCATGCAGACTGTGAATAATTTATTGAACATGCTTTTCAAAATTAAAGTTTTTCCAAACAAACTCAACTGTCGTTTGCTTTGCTGACTAAATGACAGAAATTGTCGAAAAGCTAAATGTTCCCATATATGCACATTGGATTTCATCGTCTGCTGGCTGGCTGTTGGGATCCCGCTGTTGTTCGATTCTACGGAGTATTCTGTCACGTGATTTATTTGTTTTAAATTTGCAAGTGCAAAACGCTGTTCACTTCAAACCAACGCTGCGTGTTATTGGAACAAAGTTACCAAATGAAAAGCATCAACAACACATCTGTTTGTTGTAACTTAAAAGTAAGCAGAGGTCGGATTGTGGCAAAGGTCGATTTCATTCAGTTATTACGAACCTAAGATGTCGAAGTGACGTACTGTCTGACAAACGTCCACGAATTACCATTTCCAAAACAGAAGTTCCGTTCCACAATGTATGCACCCCTGCGAAACAAAAACAATAAATTTTCGACAATACGTTTCGAGGCCAATTTTATATTGTAGGTCTGATATGTTTTTAGGGGGAAATAAATCTACAAGACAGCATGTACATGCATTAGTTCACAACGCAAAATGTTTTGTTGGACGACCCCTTAAACACTGTTTTAAATTTTGTTAAGTTATTATAATTTGAAAAACACTGTGAGTTGTGCGCGCTTCTTGGTTTTACCAAAGTTCATATTACTCTCAGGTCCACACAAATGAAATAATTCCTGATATTCACTAAAACAGCGTAGATTTTATTTTTATTATATGCTACGTGACATTTTACTGTTCAATATTCAGCCCAATTCGACTGCAAACAGTTTCAAAACAAAAACAAAAAGCTGCTGATCGTTACTTCAAGGCGACGTCATGCATCGAAGCGTAAAGTCATTTAGGAAGCTTCTGAAAAAATCCATCGTGTTGACCAGAAAACATTATTTTGCACTCGCGCAGGCGCTCGTGAAAAATAAAACTTTCAGGTCCACACTCATGAGATAATTCCAGACACTGACAAAAATAGAGTAGATTTTCTTTTTTATTATATACTACGAGACATTTTATTGCACAATAATCAGCCCAATTCGATCCCAATTGCGTACGTTTCAAAACAATAACAAAGATCAGCTGATCATTCCTTCAAGGCGACGTGATGCGGTATAGCGTGACGTCATTTAGGACGCTACTGAGAGATATTTGTAGATATATATCGAGTCGATGGATATCGAGAAATATCTTTTAGATAATTTGCGATAATTCACTGGCTACCATGTAATAAATGAACGTTATTCATCAGTTACCCTAATGTATGTTGTTTTCTGACTGAATAGGCTTACTAACTGAACCTTTAAAACCATTAAGAATTATCAATGGGAAGAGCCCGGTGGTGATACTAACAGACACGTCTTAGAGTCATTATCTCTTCGTAAAAACTGTTCCGAATTTTGTCAAAGTGAAGGAGCCTGAAGTGTTATTATATTTTTTAACGCACAGAAAAATCGAACCGGAACTGAATTTTTCTCCTGAAACCGAACCGAAACCGAATCTGAAAAATCAAAACTTTCCAGCTCAAATAATAATACAGTACGTGGAGAGTGTATTATCATTAAATCACCCACAGAGTGGAGATACCACCCAAACAATAATTTCTATTTTTTTTTGCAAAGCATAACAAGCCCAAGCAAAGTTCCAGCCAATGGACCTCCGGGTTATACCCGGAGATCCATTGGCTGGAAACACTGATAGTGTTTTTGTCCATATATACAGAATTCAAAAGTGATATCTCTACTCCATGAGTGATTTAGTTACAATCCACTCTCCACACACTGTACAGTGTACTTGATGCATGTCTGTAAGGTTATACAGAGATGAGCGCTGTGGCTCAGTGGTAGACTGTTAGACTTCTATGCTAGAGGTCCCTAGTTCGATCCCCGTCCGTGACGACCCGCGTTGTGTCCTTGGGCAAGGCACTTTATCCCGGTTGCCTATATGGGGGCACGATGACGTTGTGTACTAAGGCGTACAGCACGTCATGGTGCACATGTCTTCACCCGCTCTAAACCTGCTTGAGTGGGGCTTGAACAGAGTTAGAGTGTTGAGGAGCTGACAGTTGCTCGTCGATGCTCAGTGTTTTTCTCCGGGTACTCGACTTCCTCCACCCGTAAAAACTTTCACGGTCACGATTAGCCATTGTGCATAAGTATGTGACCTTAAACAACAATAAATAAAATAATAAATGAATGAGGTTACACAGATGACCCCAGCGAAAGAGACTCCTCGACAATTTGGAGTGGTCTTCCCTTCCACAATAACAATTCACAGGTTCTCCCATGCCCGTGCATTTATGGAATCTTTTCAACAATTTGGGTTGAACTCTCGCATACCCCTCCCCCCCCCCCCCAACCAAATAACAAGTTCCTAACCCGTCCTTGCTCGTGAACCTAAATATCGCTCCTTGAGCTCCACAGAAAATACAAACTGAAAGTATTAAACAAAGCGAACAAAATATAATTTCAAAAACGTTTTAAAAAAGAAAATGTTGCGACAGAATTACAACTTACATCATTCTCAGGCCAAGCTTCGACCAAAAGCAAGGCGACAGCAAGAATCAGCGCTACCAGGTACAGTTTCATCGTGGCGATCTCTGACGACTGTGAAGAAATCTAACTGAAAAATCATGTTTAAACAGCTGTTTATAAACAAAGACGACACCCTTCACCTGAATAGAACTTATTAAAGGAAAGGAAAAATACTAATTTGTACTTTAAAGTCAGCAAAAATCTATTGAAAGCCAAACTGCGTAGAAATATTGTTAGGGGTCACGAAGAACAGCACTGAAATGTATTTTTTTATTCGAAATAAAACTCCCCATAGGTTATGATTAAGATAGCAATGAAGTGACTGACATTCAATTTAAAAGTTTGTTTGCCATCATAGCATTTTAACAAAGAGCCAAAACCTACACATCGTTGTAAAGAATAGCTAACGTTATTTAATAATAATTATATATTAATTGGTGAGATTTAAAAGAGAATGGAAGTGTTTAGAAAATATGGGAAAAAATCATTTCAGGTGCAGTTTTTGGTAAATTTGCAGGGCGTTTTCTAGACTACGAAGACCAACAGAAATATTGCCTGAGGAGGGGGGGGGGCTCAACGAAAAAAGGTGTATGTGTATGGGGGGTAGGGTGTTAGAAAGCATTAATGTCTAAGACAAAATAGATCTACGGAGGTTAAATCGCGTGCTGTGTGTGGGTGGTTTACAGGGGCGTTTGTGAATCACCGATTGGGAAGTGTAAACCTGATTTTTACCTGCGTCGCCAGCGGCTGAGCAGGTCTAGTAACCGCTCGACTCCGTCCGTCCGTCAGTCTGTCAGTCCGCCAGTCCGTCCGTCAGTCCGTCCGAAACACTTCTTCCGTCAAAGTTTTCTTGGCTTCTATGAAAGGGAATGATTTTATATTTGGTCTGCTGCTTCATAATGATGAGTTGTATCGTGTAAGCAATTTTCAGATCTGCCGGGAAGCCACTTCCTGTTTGCCGATACTTTGAAATTTTACTGTACCCACTGAACATTGAAATTTTCCGTCAAGGTTTTCTCGGCTTCTGTGCAAGGGATTGATTTTATATTTGGTTTGCTGCTTCATAATGATGAGTTGTATCGTGTAAGCAATTTTCAGATCTGCCGTGCAGCCACTGCCTGTTTGCCGATACTTTGAAATTTTACTGTACCCACTGAACATTGAAATTTTCCGTCAAGGTTTTCTCGGCTTCTATGCAAGGAATTGATTTTATATTTCTTCTGGAGCCTGATAATGATCAGTTGTATCGTGTATGCAATTTTCAGATCTGCCGTGCAGCCATTTCCTGTTTGCCAATTCAACTGCATGCAGCGACGCAGGTCCAGACCCGGTATTGGTCTTGTTTCCGACTGCAAAGGCTCAAACCCCGATTGATCAAATATCCCATCTATTTATTATTTATTGGTGTTTAAGGTCACATACTTGTGCACAATGGCTAATCATGACCATGACAGTTTTACGGGTGGAGGAAGCCGGACATGCGCACAATTGTATAATGCACCACACATTATAATTAAAGCTCAGGTTATCAAATAACACAAAAAAAGACAATAATGCCACTAATTTTCAACACGCCGTCATGGTCTTCAAACGAAAGGTGTCCAAGACAATATTAATATACAGCAATAAACCACTAGGTATTGAAATATGATGACCACTTTTTAACTTAGTAAATAACATCCCTGAGTTATATCGTCAGGAAAATAAAGTTTCGAAAAGTTTTTTCCCTTTACTTTATTGAACGCGCGAGAACAATCCAATTAAGCAAGTAATTGTTGAGAAGACAACTGTGACATCAGTAGAAAATAAAACCAGGTTCCCTTTGTTGTTTTTAATAAACGAAAAGAACAGACAGCTCTCAGAGCTGTCTGTTGTTTTCAGTTATTAACATTGAAAGCACCCAGTTCACAGATAATCCGCCATTAAGAATATCTATCAGTATCGCATCTCCCAACACTATTGTCCACTTTGGTTCTTTGTTTAGTGAATGTGTTTTACAGTTTTTTATTCTTCCCATGAAAAAATAGCAAATCTCACCTCTAGACTTTTATAACAATAGACAGTGTCTGAAGTCTATGTCACGATGCTAACACTGTGGACATTTATTTATTTATTTATTTATTTATTTATTTATTTATTTATTTATTTATTTATTTATTTATTTATTTATTTATTTATTTATTTATTTATCGGTGTTTAAGGTCACATACTTATGCACAATGGAATACCCGGAGAGAACCACCGAGCATCGACGAGCAGCTGCCAGCTCTCCAACATCGTAACTCGCACTGCAGGCACAGGCAGGGTCAGATTGGTTGAAGACATGCGCAGCAACGACGTACAGCACGCTTTAGTACACGGCACCATCGTGCCCCCATGTGGACAATCGGGGTTAAGGGCCTTGCTCAAGGACACAACGAGGGAGTCCGAATCGATCGCTCAGACAGTCACCCACCCGAGGACTAACCGGACTCGACGGTGCTTAACTTCGGTGATCTGTCGAGAACTGTTACCGCAACGCCACTGCCCCCCCCCCCCCTCCCCCACCTCCCAAATATCCCCTCTACAACAACATCATCAAAGCATGCCCTCATAATAGATGGAATTTAGTGAGATGGAATTAAAGTTTTAAAGAAACTCAAAACTTCTTTTGATATTTATTTCGGATATATCATAAACAGAAGTCGTGACGCTACATCTCATTTAATAAACCTTTTACCCAACGAATCGGCCACATCCGCACATATGCAAATTCAGCAGGTGAAAAAAAAATATTATTTTTCAAAAAATTTCAACAAAACCATATCATGTGACCCTTCTTTGGAATGAGCTCGTCGAGCTCGTTCCAATGAGGGGTCACATGATATGGTTTTGTTGAAATTTTGTGAATTTTTTTTTTAAAATGATACTTAAAATAATAAATTTTGTTATCATCTGCGTTGGGTAAAGGGTTAACACGTTCCTTACCGGTACTGTAAATTAGTCGTGCTGTCCCCCAACATCCTGCATCGTGTACCACAGACCTCCATTTGTATGACCGACTGCCGGTCACGATTATCCATTGTGTATAAGTATGTGACCTTACAAACCAATAAATAAATAAAAAAATAAATATGACCGACTGCATAAATAGAGGATATGGAATGAGTGTTTTTCTTATATAATATTTATGAAACGAGTCTTAAGAATTTTCCGTTTTGGCGAGCTTCTCCTGGCGAGCCCAAACGGAAAATTCGAACGAGTTTCATAAATATTATATGAGAAAAACACTCATTTCATATTCTATTTATCATATGACACACACGCACAAATTAGCCACTTAGCATGACCCTTTTAACCCATCATCTAACTTGAGTTGCAGACGGTACTTGGAAAAAAACATCCTCGTATAACTAAAAAATTTTATTGTTTGCTTCCAAAACATAGGTTATGACCCCTCATTGGAACGAGCTCATCGAGCTCGTTCCAATGAGGGGTCATAACCTATGTTTTGGAAGCAATAAGTAAAAATGTAAAAAAAATGAATGACGTTTTTCTTGTAGGTATAAGATTAATACAATATAACCCACCCTAAATAGGACAGATAACGTAAATTCTCCCTACTGAAATTATGCAAATGTGACCCAGTTGTATTTTGTTTAGGCAATCAAATTGTCCAGTTTTGAAATTGACCAATGAAAGCTCCCAACTCTTATTATGCAAATTATGAAAATGTGGCCCAGTTGTTTTTTGTTCAGCCAATCAAATTGTCTAGTTTTGAAATTGACGGAAGGCTTTATTTATCACTGATTAATATGAAAACAAAATATCAAATGTTTTAAAGTGAACAAAACGGACGAGTCATATGATAATTCCAAATATCTAATCTAGTGTCGTAAGAAAGTACATGATTACTACAGATAGGGAGAATAAATATCTAATATTTCAATCCAAATGAAAATATCTCGAAAAGAAATAATTACTGGAGAGGAGGTCACCCCCCCCCCCCCCCCCCCATAAATCCACCTTAGCAACTCCCTTTTTTCGAATCACGCTGTATAATGTCTAAAATCTTCCTTAGCGACGCCCTTCTCTCGTGTCACGCTGTATAATGTTTTATCTAACAATCATATAGATTTTGGCCTGAAACCTACGAGAAACGGTACGTATCACATAATGTATTCCGATTCCGTATCATATAAACGACTTTTTCTGATTCCGTATCATATAGATTCAACTTCCGGTAAACACCGCGCTATGACAAATAATATCATTATATGCATTGTTATTACGCACTAAAATATGAAATTCAAAATTTTGACCAATTTCAACCCAATTTAAACTGAAAAACGGGGGAAACGGGCTTCATGTAACGGGATTGTTAGATAAATGTATTATCACGACCAAATGCATGTCCTATAATTTGTATCAGATTCTCGGTCGTGTTTACAATCGGATCACAACTCGCCCTGTCGTGCTCGTTGCGATCTGATTGTAAACACGACCTCGAATCTGATACAAATTACAGAACATGCACATGGTCATGATAATGTATAGGTATCAGAACGTTGGAATACCATCTAAGGGTTCCGCCGTATCGGATTATTTTCATGATATCATCTGATATTAGGTGAGTAGCAGCCATTACTATTTTGATCAAATTATTGCATTCCCAGTCGCTTCGAATTTTCAAAATTTGAATTAAAGCAAAATAAGGGAATTTAAGTTCTCCAAAAAATGTTAAGGCACAGTATTTATTGATTATCAAAATGAATGCTGAAAAAACGGAAACCATTTACTTTGGCTTACCCCAACAATTATCAAAAACATCTAAACACTCTTTTAGCATTGACTCAAACACCGTTTCTCCGTCCGTCACTGTTCGTAACTTGGGATATTTCATGGACGAACAGTTGTCGGCGGAAAAGCATGTCAATATGATTTGTAAATCTGCGTTCTTCCATCTTAGAAATATCGACAGGGTGCGTCCAGTGATCGACCAGGGGACGGCTAAACAGCTAGTGCATGTTTTTGTAACCAGTCGTTTGGATTATTGCAACTCCCTACTTTTCGGATGTAAACGATCACTATTGCGGCGTCTGCAACTTACATGTATTCAGAATTGCGCAGCAAGGATAGTCACACGACGAAAAATATTCTGCCACATAACCCCCGTGCTGCTTGAATTGCACTGGCTCCCTGTAGAAGAGAGGGTGGAATTCAAAATCCTTCTCGTCACATATAAAGCTCTTAACGGCATGGTACCGTCCTATGTGACAACTGTTATCACAAGATACACATCTGCAAGATCTTTAAGGTCATGTGCGTCCAACAACTTGACTCACACTTTTCGAAATGCCACGGCAGTAGGCAAACGGGCCTTCTCGGTTGCGGCACCATTTTTATGGAACCGTCTCCCTGATTACCTGAAGGCACCTCAATCTCTTACGAAATTTAAATCGTCACTAAAGACCCACCTCTTTACGCGATCTCCTGTATATAACTAATCGACAGCTTACACAACACATTTGTTTATTTATCAGTGAAAAGCCTGAGAGCACCTAGGTGGATTCACGGCTATAAACTATATTATTATTATTATTATTATTATTATTATTATTATTATTATTATCATTATTATTATTATTATTATTATTTAAAACATTAAATATTTAAAAAGGGGACAGACAATAGTATTTATGGTCCCAAAACTGGAAAAAGTTCTTTGTTATTTTTACGACTCTATACCGACTACACTATACTCACGGGTCTATCGATTTTTTGTGCTGGAGCAAACATTTTCTTCACAGTTTCCTCAACAGATTTAACCCTTTACCCAACGCAGACGATTTCAAAATTTATTATTTTAAATATCATTTTTTAATATTTTTCAAAAAATTTCAACAAAACCATATCATGAGACCCCTCTTTGAAACGAGCTCGACGATATGGTTTTGTTGAAATTTTTCGAAAAATAATATTTTTTCAGCTGCTGAATTTACATATTATGTGGGCTGATGCTGGCGTATGCGGGCGATTCGTTGGGTAAAGGGTTAAAGTGATTTTTTGAACATTTGAAAGTGCTTTGTTAACCCTTTTCAGGGGGTAGTGATTGTAAATGTATGTAAGGTTATTTCAGTTGTGCTTGTAGCGATACATTTTATTTTGTATACAAATATCGCATTTCGAACAACGAAGATTGTTTACTGTCACCGTGGATACAAGTAGGTAATAAAGGCGGATATACGACCACTTTGTACATGTACGTGTACAACATACGTATACGATGCGTTCACCAACGTGGAATTCAGTGTTAAATCGCACGCTTGTTCACAAAAATGTACAGTGGTCTTGAATCCCCCATGTTTTTTTGTGACTCCTAGATCGCACTTTTAACGTTCAAATACTCGTGGTGAACGCGCGTTTTTTAAAAAAAGGTGAAATTGTACATCTTCACTTTTATCTTTTACTTTAAAAATTTTTGTCGACGTTCACATCGCAGATCAGACCATCGATCCATCGTTGGTGAACGCGAGCAAAAAATTCTAGGCCAGCATCAAAAAACGGCCTGGAGATTCAAGACCAGTGGTCCAGAACCCGCCATTGTTTTGAGGCGGTGGGTTTTTCCCATTTATGACGTCATTAGGGGAATTCCCTACTATGGGAATTCCCAAACTCAGCCAATCGACCGATCGGATCGCTCGATTCTCCGCCAATCGACCGATCGGATCGCTCGATTCTCGTAAACTCGATCATACGGAGTTATCTCCCTTCGTCGTGGGGTGGGGGAATATCCTAGGAAATAAATAAAAGTGATAAATAGAGCTCCTGCGCGCCTTTGACATGTTAAACCATTTTCATTCGAATGTCAGTCTACAATCATCAGTCTATGTTTTTTATCAAAACTGACAAGCAGGTTGCATGTCAAAGTGACATTTACTGTATAAACACTTACTGAGAACGCTATTTTGTCACGCCTGAGATGTATTACAGGTTTTTATTCAAATGAGATTACTTGTCAAGTTAAATGGTTTATCTGAAAAACTATTTCTTTCTGATTTTTAACACGTTTGAAACGGATGCTATTTTAACATTTTTAACTATTTATCGAGGTGTCATTTTGTAAATGTTTTTTTTTTCTCAACTGATTTTAGTTATTATATTAAAGACGGAAGATTTTTATTTACATAAAACATAAAACATAAAAATAATTATACATTTAATTTTGAAATAATAAATAACTCATATTAGCATACTCAAAGGAACATTAACAATTAAAAACGAAAGATGTTTTTACAGATGGATCCTAGGCGCCGAGATCTAATTTTAGACCAGTATGAACGTGCTAAGAAGGGGATTCAGTCGGCTGATAGGAGCAGACGTCTTGGTGAGATGGAACTCAAACGCGAAGCCACAAAAATATTTAAACCCGTGACGGAGGGTCAAGAGCGAAGCAGGAAGGAGATAGTCGAAGAATTGAGACCCATAAAGGAGAGTTCTTTGAGAATGGGTTCGTTGCCCGGTAGTTTTGGAAATCGGTATTCCTTTCAATCTACACCGGATTACGTTCCCACAGGGATTCAAACCGACGTGAGCGACGATACAGCTTCGACTATCACCACTGATAGCGTCGCGTCGTCCGAGGATGGCGGTAAGAGAGATCTGTTGTGTGGAATTTATAAGGATTCTGACGGTAGAACTTTTGTAGGCGACACAGAAGTGGAAATGGATGATGAAGATTTAATTGTCGGTTCGAATAAGTATAAAATAACTGATGGACTGCGCAAATTGCTCCTTTTCGACAAGCCTGGAGATTACACGGAACAGGATTTCGATAATTACGGAGACATTCTGGTTCAGACCCACGCCATGAAGAGAAATAACGATGCCAGAGAGACGAGACCCAAAGCCAACAGAGGTTACAAGTGGACGAAAGTGGTGAAACCCATATGGGATATGAACAAGAAGTTCGTCGAATCGGTGACTGGCAAAGGGGTGAAAACCACTTTTCTTCCGAGCGATTCCGACGCTCTGTCTCAGAGATTGAGTTTGTTGATGGCGAGCAGACGGGCTGGTAACACAGGATTAGATAATCAGATAGTTACTATATCTGACGAATTGTTAAGACAGAAGGTTTTGAATAAAAACCAGTATAAAAGGCTGATGAATGAATTGAAGGATTGATGTGTATATAATAAGTAGAGAGAAACAAACAAACAAACAAAAATAAAACAGTAAATTCTTACACTAGAATAATAAAAGTATTTAAAAACGACAAAACGATTTACCAGTGAAAAAAAACAAAAATATATCCTAAAAAATATGTTGGTGATAAAGAACAGGGGATACGTCAGAACATACGTTCAAGGCGGTTCTGGCATCGTCGATTCTATAATGCGAGCGTTCACGGGCGATGCGGGTAGAAAACTCGCATCGACCGCGTTTGAAGCTGGTAAGAAGACGGCTTTGGATGCTGGTCAGAAAGCCGCTTCCGAAGCCAGTGGTAGGATAGCTTCTGGGGCTGGCAAGAGGGCAGCCGACGCGTTGATCGACAAGTTGATCAGTCCGCCGGCGAAGCGAGCTGCGTTAGAGCGAACGCCGAAAAGTTGGAAAGATTTTAAGGATGCCGTGGTACCCATACAAGATTTGGCCAAAATGACGAGTGGATCCGGATTGAAGAGAACTCGCGACGGTGTGATATAAATAAATAATAACATTAAAAACAGAGTTTGAAAAACGTAAAAAATTTGTGTTTGAAAAGAATCTAAAATAACAGACAAAAAAAATAAAACAAAGATGAACATTAAAGATATGTCTTGGAACGACGCCGCGACCAAGAGGTCGAATAACGAGTTCTTTCCCAAGAGCATAAGAGGTTTGATAGTGGGTAAATCGAATTGTGGAAAGACCAATCTGTTGATGAATCTGTTGTCCCGACCCGACTGGTTGGATTACGACAGATTGTTCGTGTTTGGCAAGAGCTTGTTTCAACCCGAATACAGATTGCTTCGAGAGTGCATGGATTGCAGATTGCCCAAGGACGTCATAGCCAGAATCTTTGACAGTAGGGAGGAATTCGACAAGAGTGGAGCTCCACTCTCGACCATTTTGGACGGTGCGGCGACGGAGCTGATGAAGAGAAATGCATCTTCGAACGTCGAGTGTCGATTTTATGAGAACGCTAGCGACGTTCCGGATCCTAGAGAACTGAAATCGGAAGATAAGAATCTCATGATTTTCGACGATCTGCTTTTGGAGACAGAACCGATGCGAATCGTATTACGTTAGGGGTCGACACAGCAACGTGGACTGTTTCTACCTGTCGCAGAATTATTTTCGATTGCCTAGACAGACGATAAGGGAGAACGCTAATTTTCTATGTCTCTTTCGCCAAGATCTCAAGAATCTCAATCACATCTACAGCGATCACGTCGCAAACGACATGAGCGCGGCGGAATTCAGGAGATTCTGCAAGAGGGTTTGGGATGGTGGACTTTACAATTTCGTCGTGATCGATTTGACAAGCGAATTTAATCGCGGAAAATAACGTTGCGGATTCGACAAGTTTTATGTTTCTGATGATAATAATAAGATAGAGCGTGAAAATAAAAAAAAATAGAAAAAAATAAATCTTCAAATAATTAGTTTAGAATAAAAAAAAAATTAAATTAAAATATAATGTTCGAACATGGAGAATTGCTAGAACGGATAGCCGAGAATACGGCTGAGAAACAATCCATTCAAATCGTGGTGAGTGGCGATTCGACTCGATTCGCTACGAAATTCGAACCTTCCATCGAATTGAATAGAGAGAAAAGTTACGAGATGGCTTTGGTGAATCTGGAGACTTATTATTGCTTTCCCAACGTCACCGAAAAGAATAACTCGTTCAAGTATTCCGACGGAACGGATTGGTTGGAGATTCGAATTCCCAAAGGGAGTTACGACATAGACGATTTGAACAATTACATTCAGACGCGAATAAAGACGGATGGAAAGGGAAGCAACAAGATCAGACTCGCCCCCAATCCTATTACCTTACAGACGATGTTGGATTTGGAAGATAATTTTCGAGTGGATTTCAACACGGACGATTCTATAGGCAGGATGTTGGGATTCGATCGAAAGATGTATCGAGGCCACGCGGCATCTGAAAATACGGTCGACATTCTCGCAGTCAATAGCATTCTGGTGAACGTGGACGTGATTGCTGGAAGCTACGTGAATGGTAGTGCTCAACCGACGATCTATTCCTTCTTTCCAAACGTGTCGCCGGGTTATGAGATCGTGGAGCGACCTCGAAATTTAGTTTATCTACCAGTGATTTTGGACACGTTGTATAGTCTGAAAACCACGTTGACGGATCAAAATGGTGAACTGTTAAATCTTCGTGGAGAGAGAGTGACGATACGATTTCACATAAGAGAAATATAAAAGCAAAAAAAAAAAAAAAAAATATTGTGTATATATATAGATAACAAAAATAAAATAAACGCAATATTAATTTTACAAAATTATTTTAATATAATTATTAAACAAGAAACAATTGAAGTAAATAATTTAAAAAAACAGAATTATGACAGAATACATGGTTAAAAACATGAACATATCTGCAGGACAGAGGAAGAAACTTAAGAGAGCGTTAACAACTCGAGGTGAGGCGGTGAGATTCAAATTCACTCATGAAGATCTGACGAGAGGTGGTCAGGATTCGATCGCCTGGACCAGAAGTCAAATCAAAAGGATGGAGAAAGCGATTCGCGATGGAAGAGAGTTGACGGTGAGAATGAGTCCCGCTCAATTGAGATACAATTTGAGAATGAAAGGTGGTTTCCTACCGCTATTGGCAGGAATAGCTGCAAAAGCATTACCCTTCACCGCAAAGGCACTACCCTTTCTCGGAAAGACTCTCGGCGTGGGAGCTCTCACGGGACTCGCTAGTTCGGCAGTTGAGAAATTAACGGGTGGCAGCGGACTGTTTTTGAAGAAGGGAGGAACCGTGTGTCGCATCCACGTAGACGACAGCGGTAAAGGATTGTATCTAGAACCCGTTAGAGGTGGCAACTCTCTGAGAGGAAACGGTCTCTATCTGAAGAGTGGACGGAACGGAACGTTGAGCGACTCGGCAAGGGTTTGTTGCTTGGTGAGAATTCGCCGTTTAAGAACATACCGATTTTGAATATGTTATTATAATATAAAATTGTATAAAATATAAATCATAGAAAGTATAAAATAATATATTTAAAATGGATAAAAAGGTGGAGAAACAATTAGACGATAATGAAGAATATCGCGAGACAGAGTGCGAAGAAACAAAAAAAAATGAGATCAAAAGATGATCTCATTACTTTTTTTTTTCATTTTTCTTCGCTAAAAATCAATCTCTCTATTGTTTATATTTCCAAGTCCGTTATTAGCATGTAGACACTCGTGTCTTCTCCTTTTTCGAAAACGTGTTGAATGTTTATCTTTACTCTTTTGAGTTTTTTTACATCGGTCAACTCGCTCTCACCACCCAATTTCTTCACGAGTTTGAATGAGATGTTTGGAAATATGTAATTTCCATAGGGCAACGACAAATCGTCTTTGTCGAATTCTCTATCTTTGGCGATGACGATGTTCTGCAGATCGCTTTGGTATTCGTAAATCAAATCGAGCGCAGCTTCGTCCAATTTCAAAGGCATCTTATATTTGTCGTATTTGTGCTCTAAGCCCTTCGTCTCAACCTCGTTCAATTCGATGGGATCATGTTGTTGTAATCTATAGATTTTATGACCGAATTTCTTATTCGCTTCGACTCGTTTCAATTTCAATTCGCATCTTTTAGGTGTTGTTGTCCTCATGATCGATTATTTGGTTTTTTGTTTTTACGAATTCTTGCAAAAAATGTATATTTTAAATTTTGTATTTAAATAATAATTTGTTTAAAAAGTTTTTTTTTTTGCTTTTTATATATATATATAAAAAAAAAATTGTTTTTTTTAATTTTTAATTTTTTAAATATAAAATTTTTTAGTAAAAGTTTTTTTTCTCTTTATATATATATAAAAAGTTAAATTTTAACATTTCAATCTTTCTATTGTTTATATTTCCAAGTCCGTTATTAGCATGTTGACATTCGTCATTTTTCCACATATGAAAATGGTGTGAATGTTCATCTTTTCTCTTTTGAGTTTTTTTTCATAGGCGAATGTGCTCTCACCACCCGATTTGTTCACGAGTTCGGGTGAGATTATTGGATATATGTAATCTCCATAGGACAAATCACCCTGTTGAATTCTCTGTCTTCGGCGACGATGATATTATTCAGCAGTTCGCTTTGGTACTCGTAAAACAAAGCGAGCGCGGCTTCATCCACTTTCAAACACATTCGATATTTGTAGTAGTAGCGCTCTAAGTCTACCATCTCAACCTCGTTCAATTCGATGGGATCGTGTTGTTGTAATGTATAGATATTAAAACTGGATTTCTCATACGCTTCGTCTCGTTTCAATTTCAATTCGCATCTTTTAGGTGTTGTTGTCATGATCGATTATTTGGTTTTTATGAATTCTTGCAAATAATGTATATTTTCAATTTTCTATTTAAATAATAATTTGTTAAAAAAGTTTCTCTTTATTTCTCTTTATATATAAATAAAAGTTAAAAAAAAATATTCTTACAAACTCAATTTTGAGGTAAAAACAATGATCAAGTCTAAACATCCGAATTATAGTCTAGAACGTGCAAGACTTCAAACGTTTAAAAATTGGCCTTCGCATCTCGCTCAAAAACCCGAAGATTTAGCCGCCGCAGGTTTCGTTTACGTGGGTAGAGGCGACAAAATCAAATGTTTTTGTTGTAACATACATTTGATGAATTGGGAACCTCACGACGTACCTTCACTAGAACACATAAGTAATATTGAAAAAGGCGAATGCGATTATTTGAACAAGATCCTGATGTTGGGATTGATCAAAATCCAAGACGAAGAGAGGGATAGAGACAAAAATGAAAAATTATTGATGGATATGTTACAACTCGGACACACCAAGGAACAATTGTACAATGCGTTAAACAACGCGAACAAGATCCTGTCTCAATTCATAACTTTAGAACATCTCCTCAAATTCATGGCAGAAGCGGACGAGTTATCGTCACTTGTCGAAAACGAGCCGAGCAAAACGTCCACCAAGTGTCTGCTCTGCAAAGGTGTCACAAACGTCTTGTTTCTACCGTGCGCACACCTGCGTTACTGTATAGAATGTTATTCTGAAGATGAGAAAACCTGTTCGTTTTGCGAACGAGATATAAAAGCGGTCTTAAATTGTTTTTTAATAAAAAAAACACATTAAAGAAAAAAATTGAATTTAAAATTTAACTTTTTTTTTTTTTTTTTATTATATATATAAAAAGAGTAAAAAAGTAAAACTTTTTTAACAAATTATTTAATACAAAATTCCAAAAAAAAATATTCTTACAAATGAAGCAAACAGATAAAACAATGGTAAATTTAAATGAGAAAACCATACCTCAGTTAAACGAGATTTGTAAACTATTACAAATTTCAGATTTCAGAAATCATAGAACTAAATCAAAAAAAATTGATGTCATACAAGAATATTTGCGAAATGCTAGAAAGGCAAACGAAATGTCGATAGCAACGACGTCAAAAGATGCATCGGTTGTGAAAAATGAGAAGATAGTAAAAGGAATCGAAATGCCGACGTCGAAAAAAACCAAAAACGTTTCGATTGTGAAAAACAAGAAGACGACTAAACGAAAAGCCGTTGAAGAACATCAAGTTTCCGAAGAAAAGGAAAGAAAAACTAAAACGAAAACGAGTGATGCACTTCAGATTCAAGACAAACGAGATATATCGAGCAAAATTCAACGAGCAATCGACGAAGAGAAAGGAGAAGAACATGTAACACGACTCGTTGCAGAACTATTCCAATCAAAACCTGTAGAACGGGAGAGTGCGATCAAAGGCGTTTTTAAAACTTTCGATGTGGTTCCCTCGTTGAAGAAAGTCGATCAGAAATTGTTTATGGAACGGGTGAAGAAAGAAGTATTGGATTTGTTTCACGAATACATGAATGGGGGATTAAAAATTAAGATGATACTCCATTGCATAATGAATAAAATCGACGTGAAGTCCGGCGAGAGCATCGTGAAAAAGGCATATTTCAGATCTAACGTCGAACACGTATTTCGAGGTTTAGATCTATCGGACGTTTTCGAAAAGATGAAAGACAAGATGTTGACGTCTCTCGCGAATTATCAACATGAAGGTAGTAATTGGACGTTCGATGAGGTGTTGAAACTCGAAATTCACATGAATAAAAACGAACCGTTGAAAGGATCTTCCTACTTGGAATTACCATATTTCTTGACTAAGAAACACGCCGTGGTCAACGTGAGAAATAAAGATGATCAGTGTTTTAAATGGGCAGTCACCTCCGCTTTATACTCTTTTGAAATAAACTCTGATAGAGTTTCTCGTTACGAGGAAACTTCTAAAATCTCGATTGGACCGGAGTGACTTTTCCAACAGAGTTAAAACATATCGAACGTTTCGAGGTTCAAAATCCCACCGTAGCGGTGAACGTCTTGGGATACGACGATGAAAATCAAAAGATCTATCCTCTCAGACAGACTTCGTATCTCGGAAGAGAAAAGACGATTATTTTATTATTGATTTCGAATGGTGACAATCGTCATTATTGTTGGGTTAAACATCTGACTCGATTACTGTCGAAATAAAATAATAATCATAACGGAAAGATATCTTTATGTTTCAATTGCATGAACATATTTAAGACCAAAAAATCATTAGTGAAACATCAGGAATATTGCAACGAAAATCAAGGTGTCGCCGTCGAAATGCCCAAACCCAACACCATCGTGAAGTTTGAAAATCACAATAGAAGGTTAAAAGTACCATTCATCGTGTACGCCGATTTCGAATGTTTCACCGCGAAAATGAGTTTCTGTCAACCCAACGCTCTTCAAAGTTACGTCGAAAGATATCAAAAACACATACCTTCGGGCTATTGCATTTACGTGAAATGCACTTTCGACTCGCAACACGACATGGGTCCCTTCACCTACACGAAACAGTGCGAAGACGACGACGTGGCTCAAAGGTTCGTGGAAGAGTTAGAATCGAAAATTCAAATGTTATATGACAAATTCAAAACTCCGGCGAAAATGATTATCATGCGAGAGCAGCAGGACGAAAATAACAGAGCCACCGAATGTCACATATGCAGACAATCGTTCGACGAGAATTCAGAGGAAAATAAGAAGGTCAGAGACCACGATCATTACAAGTGTCTGTATTGCGGTCCGGCTCACAGCAAGTGTAATTTAAAATATCGAGACACCGCTTTCTATCCGGTGATGTTTCACAATCTCTCGGGTTACAACAGTCATCTGTTCGTGAAAAATCTCGGCACCTCACACGAAGAATTAAATTGCATCGCGAACAGCGAATAAAGATACATTTCCTTCACAAAATGGAAGCTCATGGAGAAGAAAAGAGTAATCGATGGAGAGACGTTGGAAGAAAAAACGGAATCCATTCGTGCATGCATACGTTTCATCGACAGTTTTAAATTCATGTCGACCGCTCTGGAAAAATTAGTCGATAACATGAGCAAGGATAAATTTAAAATCACGAGCGAACATTTCGGAGAACGAGTAGACGTCATGTTGAGGAAAGGAGTCTATCCTTATGATTACATGAATGATCTAAAGAGATTCAAAGACACCGCACTACCTTCGAAAGAAGATTTTTATTCGAAATTATACGAATCTGACATTTCCGACGAGAATTACGAACACGCCAAAAACGTGTGGAAATCATTCGATATGAAAACCATGAGAGATTATCACGATCTCTATCTGAAGACTGACGTTCTGCTCTTGGCAGACGTGTTCGAAAATTTTCGAGACGTCTGTCATCGAAATTACGATCTGGATCCCGCTTGGTATTTCACCGCACCCGGTCTGGCGTAGGACGCTCTGTTGAAGACCACCTAAGTTTAATTGGAATTCTTATCCGACGTGGACATGTTGCTCATGTTTGAAAGGGCTGCGAGAGGTGGCGTCTCGATGATCTCTCACAGATATTCTGAAGCTAACAATCCCTACATGAAAGAAGGTTTCGATTCGAAACGGTCGACTAAATACATACAGTATTGGGACGCCAATAATCTGTACAGTTGGGCTATGAGTCATCCTTTACCGATTAGAAATTTTGAATGGGTGAAGGAACCGGAAGAGATGCAAAAATGGAGAGACTATCCTTGCATTTTAGAAGTTGATTTGAACTATCCGGAAGAATTACACGATCCTCACAACGATTATCCGCTGGCTCCCGAACGAATGGAACTGAATGAAGGAGACGAGGAAAAACTCATTCCCAATTTATTTAACAAGCATAACTACGTCGTCTACAGCAAGAATTTGAAACAGTACGTCGATTACGGGATGAAATTAGTCGACATACATTGCATCATTCGATTCGACGAAGAGCCGTGGATGAAAAAATACATCGGTCTCAACACGAATCTCAGAACTCGAGCCGAGAACGATTTTGAAAAAGATTTCTTCAAACTCATGAACAATTGCGTGTACGGTAAATCGATGGAAAACATCAGGAAGAGAACCGACGTTCGACTCGTCACGTCTGAGAAAAGAGCTAAAAAATTAGTGGTGAAACCCAATTACAAACACCGAACCATATTCGACGAAAATCTAGTGGCTGTTCACATGCAAAAGACGCACCTGAAGTTCGACAAACCGTATTATCTTGGACCGATCATCTTCGATATCAGCAAGCGATTGATGTACGAGTTTCACTACGATTACGTCAAACGAAAATCTGGCGATAAAGCCAAACTATTGTTCACCGACACGGACAGTTTAGTTTACGAGATAGAGACGAAAGACGTCTACCGAGATATATCCCCGGACGTGGCCGAGTGGTTCGACATGAGCAATTATCCCGTCGATCACCCATCCAACATTCAATCGAATGACAACAAGAAGGTGTTGGGTAAATTTAAGGACGAGAGCGGCGGTAAACAGATCGTCGAATTCGTGGGCTTGAGACCCAAACTGTATGCTTATCGTCTAGAAGATGATGAAGAGATTAAGAAGTGCAAAGGAGTTAAAGTGTGCGTGGTGAAGAAAAACATCTCTTTCCAAGAGTATAAAGATTGTCTGTTAGGAAGTGGTCCAGTGTATAAGACTATGAAATCGATTCGAAGCAAAAATCATGACTTGTAAATAAGCACTTTGGCACTCGGACATTGGACTTTGGATCTAATTTTAGACGATATGAATGTGGATGATTGGATTCCAGATACGATTGTGGATGATAAGATTCCAGATATGATTGTGGATGTAGGATTCCAGAAAATCAAGAAGAATTAGATGAACACAAAATTATAGAAATCGATAGTGACATCGAGAGAGTTAGTTTAAAAAGAAAAAGAAAAAAATAGAAAAAATAACATCATTTTAGTGAATTATAATAAAATAAATAATTAAAAAATATATACGCATTTATGAATAAGAAAATAAAGATATCCGTAGAAGGTGTCGTCTTACCTAACGAACCCCTATCCAACATCGATCTGTTGAATGTGGCAAAGGATTTGAAAATCAAAGATTTTCTAGGCGTGTTTTCCAGAGATGCCTTGCCAAAGAGAAGACCTCGACAATCGGAATGCAGAATTTTAAATCTAGATGATTCATCAGGTGAAGGCACTCACTGGGTGGCGTGGATGAAGAACGGGAAGAAGAAAAATTATTATTTTGACAGCTACGGAATCTCACCGCCAAAAGAAATAAAGAACTATTTCAACAAATCGATGGTTTGTTACAACACGGAACAAGTGCAATCACCAGATCAAGTGTTTTGCGGTCACCTGTGTCTCTACATTCTCAAGAGATGGTCTGAAGGAGATGAATTTCAAGACATTCTCAATGATTTACATTAGAGAGAGATTTTTTTTTATATAGTATATATAAAGATAAAAAAATTATTTTAAAAAAATTTTAATCGAATAAAAACGAAAAATAAAATAACATAGTTCATTTTTAATAAACTGCGTTTGAACATATTTTTCTAAAAAACAAAAAAAATCCCACAACAACATGCCAGTCGATAAATTTGGTAAAAGTGATGACGAAAAAAGTCAACCCGAGAAAGAAGAGGAAGACGTTCGATGTCGACGATGGTTATGATGTTGCCAACTTGGACGAACGTTACGTTCGGAGATACGAACCTCCAGCGGAACCTTTGAACATGAACGATAAGAAGCTCTACAATCTTCCTGAGCCGATAGATCTCGCAGATGCTGCGACTAAAAAATACGTCGACAGGGGGAACGCCGATTTTGAATGAATCCTGCTGGATAATTCCCTGGATAAAACCATCTCGATCTGAAATCCAAACGTTTGGTGAACGTCGCGAATCCCATAGATCCCACCGATGCCACAACCAAGAAATACGCGGATGACTCTCATGCGAGATTCAGCGAACACCTGAGAAATAGATACATTACGAAAATGATGCACTCGGAATTGAACGCCAATTATAACAAGATAACAAACGTGGCCACTCCCACGAATCCCAAGGACGTGGCGACCAAACACTATGTAGATCTGGAACAGAGAAAGTCTGACGGACGAGAAATGAAATCGGATCTGAATGCGGGATTCCACAAGATATTGAATCTGTCAAAGATTGATGACACGGATGCAGACTCAACCACGGTCAACAAGGGCTATGTGGATTCTGCCATGATACAATCACAAGAATACCTAGAATCGCAAGTGGACGATCTCTACCTGAACAAACAATCTGGTGGAACCATGGAGGGTGGCATCAACATGAACGGTCACAATTTATTCGGTCTCGATCATGATCCCGAATTCGATTCCAGCGTGGTCAGCAGAAAGTACGTGCAGGACAACTCGGTCTGGAGAAAGGGTGACATCATGGAAGGTAAACTAGACATGGGTGGGCACACGCTCACGAATCTACCACCATCTATGCCTGCACCCTGATTTCGGTGGTGGAGAAAGTCAAATATGCTAGACAATTGATCACCGTGTGGGCCGAAGAGGCCGGCACCTTAGATGAAGGAAAAGCTGAGTGGTCTTTCGGAAATGGAAGTAGCGGATCGAAACATGGTCAGGTGGGATATCCCATGCCGTTGGGAGGTGAAATCCTTCGAATGAGTCTGGCTTCCTCGGATTTGAATAACAGAGCAGTCGTCAATCTCATGGTGAATGGTGTGGAGAGCGATAAGAGATACAGCATCGAAAAAACTGAGAATCAACACACGAATGTTAGCACGTTCGGCACGCCTCTCAAAGTGAACGCTGGAGACAGGATTAATTTCGTTACGAAAACCAATAATCCCAAAGCCGCCACTTCCATGGTGAGTCTACTGATCGAACTGGATCCTTTGAACAAACAGTGAACGCGTGGAAAATAATGAATTAAAAAAAATAATGTGTGATTATTAAAAACAAAAAAAACAAAAAACGAAAAAAAAAAAAAAAAAAGTAATGAGATCATCTTTAGATCTCATTTTTTTTGTTTTCCTTCTTCTTCACTTTCACCATATATTATAATGACGTTTCCTTTTCTCTCAATTTTCAGCGTCGATTCTTCTTCTTTTTCTTTTTCTTTGTGATATGATACGTTTATAACAACACTTTTGTTTATCCGAATCATAATTATGAACGAATGTTGTGCATCTCTCGGAAACACTCGCATCATTACCATTCTCTTCAGAAGGTAGTGGTGATGGTGGAAAGTGTCTCATTCTTTTCATTTCCAACCGTCTATCCCGCTGTTTACCTAACCATTTTTCCACATCTTTTTTTTTGTTTTTTGGATTGTAACACAGGATGGAACATCTGACGGAAACGGAGAGACGATCGCACAGGATCGAACAATCTAAGATCTGTTCGAGTTTTAATATCTTCATCACGAAATATCCTTTTTGTTTCTCTCGAGTGAATAGCACGCGATCATTTAAATAATTCAGAACGTAATCGTAAAAATCTTCTTTTTTTTCAAACGCAAAAATGGAACGTGTATTTCGTTTTCTACGTGACTACTTAGGAATTGTAACATTTTGTACGTTGAGAATGTTGAAAAAAGATGATTTTTTCTCGGATGAAACTTCTTTTTTTTTGTTAAAAAAATCTCATTAAAAACGAATTTATTTTTTTTATTCTTTTTTGTTTTTTTGTTTTTAATAATGACTCATTACTTTTTATTTTTTTTTTTGTTTTTTATTTTTTTTCACACTCGTCTCTCATCGAATGATCGACATCTTATTTCCATCTGATTCGAATTGTAATTCTCTGACCAATAGGACCAGGGCAAAGGCTTCGGTTTTTCTCGGAACGTTCCTATCGAATTGCATCTTGATCTGAATGTCTAAGACGCTACTCTTGAGTCGTTCACTCTGTTTACTGATGTCGAATACGAACATGGGATACATCGACTTGTATTCGCCGGGAGATATGTTGGGGTTGCTCATCAATTCGTCTAGACCATGATACTTCTTTCTAAAATCAGTGGCGTCGCCGTACAGTCTGCAGAAATCATTCTTATCGAACGACGCATTGTAATCGATTGCTGGATATCTCGTGGCATTCAGAAACACTTGCATGTTTCTCAAACTGCAATGATCGAACAGCGATGCATTCTTCTCCTGAGACCCGTCCCTATCGGTCTGAAACGCAACCACGATGAAACACGGTCTCTCGGAAGCGGATTTCACCGTCAATCTCCAATCGAAGTGATTCGTGGAGCGAGGAATGCTTGCCGTGTCGCACTGTCTCATTCTAAATCCCACGGGTAATTTACTCTTGGATTCTTGTAGAGACGTGCTTTGTCCACGATCGAAGGCTCAACGTGCGGAACAAACCATGATATCTTGTGTAGAGTTATCTTACCCGCATCGGTTGCAGTGAGTCTCACTATTGCATCGTCGTTTCCTTTTCGAATCAACGTCAGATTGTGTTTGAATCCATACATGATCTTGTTGTAATCGTCCGCGAATCCGAAGATGTGTTTGAAAGGTAGCCTGAACGAAAACGTTCCTTTAGGTCTGGACGACTTGATGACATAGTCGAATATCAACAAAGCGGCGCCTGCACTAGCAGGGCCTACGGTGTCTTTCACCCACAACTGATTAAGTCCTCTGGATTTCGAAAAATCATCAGGATACATCAAGAGTCCGAACATCGTGGTGGCCTGGCCGGGATGAAACACAGATTCTATCTCTTGTCCGGATAGCATGTATTTTATGTTACTGAATAGATGCATGATGCCATTATTGGCTAGAGTAACCGTGTCATCATCAGCGTTGTCACTCCCATCTTCCTTGGTGAGACGTCCCTGCACCACTATGTAACTCTCGCTAGGATGTACGAATAAATCTTGAGTTTTGACGTTGATTCTTATCTCTCCCGCATTGTTCAAACTCGTTCTGGTTACCGGTTCGTATTCGTGAACCTCATATTCTTGAATACTTTCATCTTTCACTATGCTTTGTGCTATATCTAGTATATTTGTCATTTTAAAGGATTTTTAGTTTTTTTGTTTATTAATTAACTTGCTTTTTTTTTATCTAAAAATAGTTTTTAATCATTTTTATTATTTTTTTCTCTCTTATATATATGTGTGTAAACAAGAAAATGTCAAAGAGAGTAAATAAAAAAAAAAATTGTCTTCTTCATCAAAACTTTGTCTTCTGTAATTGTTGTTCGTAAAACTTTCTGATGATCTCTTCTCCATCCAAAGCTTCGATTTCGTAAGTCACCGGATCGGTGTGAAATATTTTGATGATCACGAAGATTTCCGAGGTCCATCGAGGAGTATAACCCTTTTCGAAGTGCTTCTTATAAGCGTAAATTCTCACTCGATCGCCGACCGCAAATTTCAGTGTTCTAGACTTCTTTCTGATTTTAGATCTCTCGGGATATAGATTTGCGTAGACCCGTTTTTCGTTTCGAGGATCGCTAGCTTCCGCGGGAGTCATCTTGATCGATCTGTGTCACGTGTTGTTGTAATCTTTGACCAGACCATTCAGAGCATATATGTATTTCTTGGTCGAATTCGCCGTGAAGTATCTGTGCATCTTTTCCTTCATCGTTCGATTCCAACGTTCCACCACGCTGGCTTTCTCTTCATTTTCGATCGAGTAGAGGTCTACCAATCGACGAACGTCCTTGTTGTAGAATTCCTTTCCCTTATCCACCCACAATTTACTCGGTTTTCGAGAAGACGAGTTGAACACGCTCTTCAGAGCCTCGGCGACGAGAGGTCCCGATTTATTCTTCAAAGCTCTTATCCAACCGTATTTGGAAAACACGTCGATGACCGTCAATAGATATTTGACGCCCTCGTTCCACCTCGAAAACGATCTCATGTCGACCAAGTCTGCAGACAAAATATCATCCAGACCCTTCACGAACACCCTTCTCTTTCGAAATTTATGCATTATGGGTTTGTGTAACTCCTCGGTCAATTCGCTCGTCAATAATCGTTTCTTCTTCTTTTCAGATGCGCTTTTTTTTTTTGAACGCCCCATCTGAATCGACGTTTCGCACCGATCAGATTGCCGACCAGCGAACGTTCCATCTTCTCTCTCCTGGTCGGATTCGATATGCCTCTCAATCTCCCCAACATGTTTTTGTCACAGACGTCGCTGTGAGTCTTGGTGTCGGAATGTGCGACGTAGCACAGATCGTGATCGTACGCGGCCGCATCCACCCTATTCACGGGTTTGCTCCAAGATTTGGGAGTCAGATCGGCATTGAGTCTCTTGTTCAATTTCGTTGCGGGTCCCGTGAAACTGTGACCGGGCAAATGCATTTTGAAAGGTAGATTGTTGATCATTTTATTCACTATGCCTTTACCTTTGCTTGCGTTCTTTTTTTTTTTGACGAATCGCGTCTTGACAGAACCACACACATTGCAAATTCCGCGAAGCATCCGTCTGTCATTTTTAGTTCGCACTTCTCGAGAATTACTCGTCTCGGTAACTCTCTTACACTTTACACAATACATTTTTTAAGAGTTATTTAAATTAATTTCGTTTTTTATTTTATATCTAAATTTAATATTTTTTTTTTTTTAAATTCTGTTCTTATTATATATATATATGTTTTTTCAATCGCTGCTCTTGAGTTCTATCATCTTACTGAATTCCTCCCTAGCCTCTTTCCTCCCCTTTTCCACGAGAGAATCCTTCATCTCTTCCTTGATGATCTGACGAGTCTTGATTCTCACGGCTTCTTTCATGGCATCGTATTTCGTTTTCTCGCTCAATATCGCGAAGTATTCTCCGTCCGATATCCTACCGTCTTTCAACGCCATAGAGATCATTTGGGATATCGTGTCGATCTTGGAGTCGGCCAAGACGCGAATCTTGTCGTGTTTCCTCGCCTTCAGATATAATTTCCTACTCAAAAAGTTTCCGAGCGTGCTAAACAATCTGGCGGCAAGAGCAACTCCTTCTACGGTCAACACGATCGGAATGCCGACCGCGGTCGACAACAATCCGATGCCGGCCGCGTGTAAACCCAGGGAAATCGTGATAAGTGTCGTGTCGATCGTGTTGACGACTGTCACGAAACGCGAATACTTCTTCTTGAGGGAACGACGAGAATCTCTCTCTCGAATTAGATACTCTTGGATTCTATTGATTTGATCGATGCGATACCTCTCTCCTTTTTCTCTTTCTTCTAGCGACGGCGCCGTCGGCGAAACGTCGATCGGCTTCTCGTCTTCGTCGTCCACTAACGTCGGATACAATTTATTTCTGGTTCTCATTTTTTGTTTTTTTTTCTTCTAATATTAGATAAAAATTTTATGTGTGTATTTATTTTTTTATTTTCTACTCTCCCTTATTTTATATCAACGAAAAAAACTTAGACGTATGCTTCGTTCAGCAATAATTTCTTGATGCATCCCTTGTCTTCTAAAGTCAAACTTCTACGCGCCAATTTCAGTTTTTCCGAATCTGTAGGCTTGTCTTGATTCTTACAGAAGACTAATCTCTTCCAAAACGTGATCACATCGTTGAATTTAACGCGTTCGAACGCCGGTTCGAAATACATGATGACCATATCTTCCCTTTCCATCGTCAGACACGAATGATTCTCGTGATCGAAGTCTAGATGATCCCGACATCCGACGCATCGTTCTAACAAGATGGGACGTAGTTCTTCATTCACGCAGATTGTGTATGCTCTCATCAGCATGTTTAAAAGAAACCTCGCTCTAATAGTCTGAGAATCGCTCATGATTTACATATTTTTTTTATTATCTATTCGATTTGATATATTTAATTTTCTAAATAACTATTATTTATATATTTTTTTCTCTCCTATATATATCGATCACTTTTATTTATTTCCTAGGATATTCCCCCACCCCACGACGAAGGGAGATAACTCCGTATGATCGAGTTTACAAGAATCGAGCGATCCGATCGGTCGATTGGCGGAGAATCGAGCGATCCGATCGCTCGATTAGCTGAGTTTGGGAATTCCCATAGTGGGGAATTCCCCTAATGACGTCATAAATGGGAAAAACCCCCCGCCTCAAAAACAATGGAGAGTTCTGGATCACTGATGTAGAATCCGCAGGCCGTTTTTTGATGCTGACCTAGATTTTTTTGCTCGCGTTCGCCAACGATGGATCGATGGTCTGATCTGCGATGGGAACGTCTACAAAAATTTTTAAAGTGAAAGATAAAAGTGACGATGTACAATTTCGCCTTTTTTTTAAAAACGCGCGTTCACCACGAGTATTTGAACGTTAAAAGTGCGATCTAGGAGTCACAAAAAACATGGGGGGATTCAAGATCAATGTACGTTTTTGTGAACAAGCGTGTGATTTAACACCGAATTCCACGTTGGTAAACGCATCGTGTACGTATGTTGTACACGTACATGTACAAAGTGATAGTGTACTCTCCTTTTATACCTACTGATACATACCGGTGCCGGTTACTGTTGATGATTTTGCTCGGTGCTGTCAATAGCGGTTTCTAGAAAATAAATGCCAGGTCGTTCTTTATTTCGCGTTTAAATTTATTAATCCCAAGATTCACATGGACTTTCGACATAATAAATATGTTACATGGCGTGTAGCCGGCAGGGGTGGCGCCAGGGATTTCTCGACAGGGGGGCTGACCTCTCCGACAGGGGGCTATAACATTTGACCTCCCAAACGAAGGAAAATGAGTGAAAATTGGTAAATTGGAGAACCAAAATAGAAGCAAATTGAGTATGTTTGTTGATTATTTAACCCTTTACCTACATGTAACCTGAAAAGCAGACGACACTTGCAAAAATAATTCTTGAATAACTATTTGTTTTCATTTTTTGTCTCAAAAACATAGGTTATGACCCCTCGTTGGAACGAGCTCGACGAGCTCGTTCCAACGAGGGGTCATAACCTACGTTTTTGAGACAAAAAATGAAAAAAATAATGAAAATTAATTGGCCATTTTTGAGAATAGCGCTGGCCGGTTTTGACCGTTACCTTAGGTAAAGGGTTAAAGTAAACATATTATAATAAGGTCGGGAAATATTTCATCTATAAAGCCGGTTTGACGAACGACATTAAGGAATTTCGTGAGACTCAGTATTCTCTATCAAAGTTCCAGTGCTGCACGGGTTCGAGACAGACAAGAAGAGATATCAACATTCGATTGACGGAAATTTCTCGTGAAGTCGGGTTTACGAGACTCTCCGACGGACTGACTAAAACTCTCCGCCGGGGGGGGGGGGGGGGCTGGATCTCTCCGACGGGGGTGGGGGGGGCTCTAGCCCACCCTGACCCCCCCCCCCCCTGGTGCCACCACTGGTAGCCGGCTAATACATTTTCATACAAGGCTCTAAGAGTTCATATCAGATTCAGCGATATGAACTCTCATCGCCTTGTTGGGAAATATAGCAGCCAGCTACACGTCATACTCTAGTATTATGTCAGTACATGTACAAATAATCTCTGGTTTCAAGATAGTTGAAGATGTCGATAGAAGCAGCTGAAGACGGCGAGGGGTGTGGGTAGGTGATGATTTGTAGGTTGACAGGGAGGGTTTGTGTGTACGTGTGAGGGCATATCTGTTGGGGAATTGAGTGGATATGAGAGTGTGTGTGTGGTGATTGAGTAAGGGTTTGTGTGAAGGTGGATGTGTTGTGGAAGCCCGTTCAAAATTTGGGCAAAAATTGGCGAAGGGCATTTAATACGATGCGGGTGGTGAGACAAAGTAAGCAAAAAGAAGATTTTATTTCCAGTTTGAAATTTCGAACAAAGGCAGGCAGTGATATGTTACACCCACTTTTGTAATAACTGACGTCTGTTGTCATAGCTCACACAGGGATGTGGCTAGAGGGTTTCAGCTGTGGGGGGGGGGGGGCACCGGTGTAAATTCCAACTCTGAGTGGTTTCGATAGGTGGTTGCACTGCAGCGCTGGGTGATATCTTTTATCTAGTCCCGGGTGGCTGGGAGTTTTCGCTACCCCCACAAATGGGCAAAATCTTCTCTTTCCCCTCCCCCCCCCAAAAATAAAAAACTGTTCCAGTGCAAGTTTTGCATAACAAAGAACCCAAAATGGTATTCGACGTACGCAACAAAGCTCTTCGATGACTGAATTTTTGCACAATGTTCTGGGAGAGCTATAACCACCCACCCACCACTCCAACGGCTGTCCGAACATCATGCTTGTTCCCGCAAATAAACCCCTAATCATACAATAAAACATAAAACAATTACATTTCGAACAATAAACAAATGAGAGTTGCTCTCTTATGTTTTGAGAAATCTCCGAGAGTTTCGACCGTATTCAAGACAATGTTAATATGAAATGGTCTTTCAAATTTAAGTCTCTACCTAATACGAAAGTGAGACGATACTTGCAAGCAAAATTCTTGAATAACTATTCTTTTCAATTTTGCGTCAAAAACATAGCTTATGACCCTCATTGGAGCGAGTTCGATAAGTTTGTTTCAATGAGGGGTCATAAGCTATGTTTTGAGACAAAAAATAAAAAAATAATAATGAAAATTGAATGGTGATTTTTGTGAATAGCGCTGGTGGGTTTATCCTTTACTTTAGGTAAAGGGTTAATATGAAACAGTCTTCCAAAGTTTATGGAAATCTCAGGACTACTATTCAAGTTACAGCATTACCAAACTGAATGTGAGGTCAGGCAAAATACAATAAACAAAGGGCCATAACTCCCTAAGTTTCCATCGAAGAGTGGTGATATCGATCTTTAAAACCCTTTACCTAACGTAACGGCCAAAACCGGCCAGCGCTATTCTCAAAAATCGCCAATTAATTTTCATTATTTTTTTCATTTTTTGTCTCAAAAACATAGGTTATGACCCCCCCTAAATGAAATGCCAATGAAAATATTCCTATATAAACTTGCGTCTCTATTTTATAAAGCAAAAATAGAATGCAAATCAAAACGATATTTTATGATGTTTTTTTATATTCGTACGCATTAAATTAAAGACTTGCAGACTGTCCACCGTGCGATATGGGTTTTTCAATTTACATTAAACACATTTAAATAGCTCTGACTGAATAGACAGTGAAAAAATTTTCTAAATACATCTTGAATTAATGAGCAGATTGTCCACGGTGTGATATGCGTTCTGCAATTTACATTGATCGCATTTTAAATACCTCTGATTGAATTGACAGTAGTACCTAAATGGTTAACTGGATAACCGGTTTGAAACCGGTTACCTACCTAACCGATTTGAAAAAAACGTCACCCGGTCATCCCAAATATCGACAGTGATCGTCATTCCAC
The DNA here is from genome assembly GCA_031216915.1 of Pictodentalium vernedei. Classification (NCBI taxonomy): domain Eukaryota; kingdom Metazoa; phylum Mollusca; class Scaphopoda; order Dentaliida; family Dentaliidae; genus Pictodentalium; species Pictodentalium vernedei. The sequence continues at coordinate 77,114,183 of CM062294.1, forward strand.
AATTAAAACGTAGTAAACCTGCCGCTTTTCTTTTGTGGTAGATTACACCCCGAATCAGTGCTGTATATATTGAGAAATAATCTACTTTGGCTTCAAGACTTCGTTAATGATCGGCAATGTCCGTGAGTACTGAGTAACCGCAGAAACTATTCCGTAGTATGTATACAGACGAACGTTGTGGAGTACTTTACAACGTTCGTTTGTATACACACTACGGAATAGTTTATGAAAATATTGCTTTCAATTCCTATAGTTTTAATCCCAGATTCGGTGAAATAATGGCTACGGATAGCCGTATATTAACCGGTTATAGCCTTCGGATAATCGGTTGTGAAAATGAGCCATCCGTTTCAGCCCTAATTGACAAAGAAAAAATCCCAAAATACAACTTGAATCAATGAGAACTCGCAAAAACTGAAATAAATAAGGAAAAACAATTTACTTTGAAATTTCCAAGTCTGTAATTCCAAAAACTTCAAACCAATAAGCCTTTTTCGAAACTGCCATCTTGGACTATAATCTATGCAAGGTCACAGGTCGCGAGGTGTAAACATTTCAAGAAAACACGTTGTGAGCAATGGGAGAAGAGAGCGGGTGAAGTGCTTCGGACCCCATTACGTTCATTAGTGGGAATTCGAAAAACATTTAGCCAAGGTTACCATTTGTTAAGGAAATAGCAGTATTGTATGAGCACTTTCATTATTTCGAATTCAGTTCCTATCGACATAAATGGTGTTTGAATGCATACTGTGCCATTACTCCGTGGCCGTGGGCAGTTTTCAACAACTTCCGGGGATTTCACAAGCCGAAAACTCCGTGCAACACACGTGTCCTTGTTCCCATTCAAAACAAGCCCTCACCTTCGTAAAAAAATCTGTAAACCTTGATATTCCATCGTTTAACATCATCTAGGGTTGCCCTTTCATTTAATTCGAATGACGTCATCTGTTCTGCGAATTTAAACTTGATATTTCACAAAATTAGTTGATTTGGCTAACAGAGAACTCAACGCGATGAACAAGAAAATCACTTTGTTTACACCCCACGACCCGTGACCTTGCATAGATTAAAAGTCCAAGATGGCAGTTTCGAAAAAGGCTTATATATGCACAAATTATACATTAGGATTAAGTTTGTGGTGTATAAAATATAAAATATTTATGCATGTAATTTACATAGTTGGTAGTAGACCGAAACGGTTCCCGAATGTCTGCTACCGTATTGGAACCAGAACTGATAATAAAATAATATTTAACCCTTTACCCATCGAATCGCACGCATCCGTAATATGCAAATTCAGCAGCTGAAGAAATATTATTTTTCAAAAAATGTCAAAAAGCCATATCATGTGACCCCTCTTTGGAACGAGCTCGTCGGGCTCGTTCCAAAGAGGGGTCACATGATATGGTTTTGTTGAAATTTTTTGAAAAAATTTTAAAAATGATATTTAAAATAATAAATTTTGATATAGTCTTCGTTGGTTAAAGGGTTAATGAGAACAACGAGGGGCCAAATATACCTCAGATGTCATGAAACAAGATTTTGATTGAAATTTTGAACGTATAATTTATATTTACCCGTAAATTTATTATGTATTATTTGAACCTATACTTCTAGTATTAATACATAAGATGTAATATTCTGACCACATGTTTATTTTTTGCAGAATTAATGACGTCGGAACTACAGAACAACGAAAATCCAAGAAACAAAGCTTTTAATTCATTTTTATTCTATAGATCTCTATAAATAACTATCCTGTAGAACAACTCTGTCGTATAAGTGGCGACGCTACAGGGTGTCTAGGGGGCATTTACCACTTAAACGTAGACTTTGACCCCACATGTGCCCCGCCCCACCCACAAGACACTCATCCTCCTCCCACATTGTCTCTCTTTTCCCCATCCACACCAGGAAGATGGACGTATCCAGTATAATTTGCAAGGTCGGAAGCAGATAATTGTGAGCCATGTTCGTCCATGCACGTTGTCTCCCAAATATGGGTCATGTTTTTCGCTCTATGACATGACAAACTGACATTATCTCCTTTCAGTTTGAATGTGCGTTCAAACGAAGCCTTCTGGTGGCTTTTGGAACAATTTGAAGGCACTATTTAATTTTAGATCTCATCCAGCCCCCACCACCCTCCAAAACAAAAACAAAAAACCCAAAAGACAAAAAAACAACCCTAAAAACCCTGTGATTGCTCGTCCCTAAGGGATAGATGTATACGATATCTGAATGCAAAGCCACGATCCTATACTCCTAAAATATCACTTGCTGACTTTCAATCTTCATGGAGAACCTGTCCCTGATGCCTCTCCCCCGAAACATTTTCTGGCGCCGCCACTGTATTCTAATATATTCCATAACATTTTCTACTATTAGCGATATACTCTATATTTCTTATATGTATTTTTCTGTATATTTTACAATAATTCTAAAAAAAACATTGATTAGTATTGATTATTAAAACTTCATCACGCAGTGCCTTTCTCTTTGGGGACAATGCCGAGGTGATTGATGCCATCTGTCTTTGAGGGGCTTACAGAAGCCTCCGACGTCTGAGGAAAGATGAACTTTAACGGCCCTGGTCACCTAACAAATTGAGATGGACTATCACGTCCCGCCTCATTAATGGCTTAATTAAAATTCCTGGGATCCATCTGGTCGGCCAAAAACCCGGAGTCTAATCAGTAAAGTTGGTGAATTTATGTATTGTCTGAAATTCCTATTATAAACTGTTTAATTTTCCTTTATTTCATAATAAATACTTGAAGCATTATTGTGTCATTATATTTATGTTTGGTAATATCAGAGGGAGGTACAAGCATACAAGAAGCAAGTCGGACGAGAGTTCGACCCACTGGAGAGAATTGGAAAATTATTCCACGGAAACGCCAGTTCCTTGATTTTGAGGTTTTGACGAAAAAAGAGTGCATGTGTGTGTTTGATGTGAGGCGCACATGGAATAGCTGACGTCCTTTTGTTGCATCACGTTTTATAATCATAATTATGTCTATAAATGTACAAATATCGGGACACCGTCAAAATCTCCCCTCGTCATAATCCTCCACACGTCGACATAATACCCTTCGACAAATCCGTCTGGACAACAATTCCTCACTAACAAAGTTCCACCCTGACACTTACATAGCACATTAGATGTATTTGTGTCAGAAAAAAATATTTATATATATTTCGTTAAAAACATATTTAACCATCTGCGTACGGATCTCAAAATACCCAAATTTCAAACAGCATTGTTTTCCAAACTACGCAACTGCGAATTTAACCATTTCAGCCTTGTTTGACAGAGCTCGATGAGCTCTGTCAAACAAGACTGGATTGGTTATATTGCCAGAAACACAGTAGGAAGGATTTGTGACTTGAATATTTGATTTTTTTTGCGGGGAGGGGAGCAGGATGAAAGAAATGGTTTGCATGCGGCGAAGACAGGATATCCCTCTTTAGATCATTTTAGCAATATAATTAAGGCATGCCGGAACTCTGCGCGGGAGGAAGGTTATAGGGTCAGTTTAGGTCCCGTTGTTTGAGGCTTCAGGCAAGTATAGTCAGCCGCTTGATGTATTCGAGGCCAGGAGGGACCGTCATTGGCAAGTGAATCTCGCTCATTGGTTCTTTAGTCAAGTATCGTCTATTGCTAATGGCTGACGCGTGTAAGCGAGACCACCATAAGGAAGTGTAGCCTTCCCCCGGTTGGAGTACGGGTTGTGTATCTTGGTTCTTGACCAGAAGTTGACAGGAACAAACAAGCAACGTATCCTGACAGGGTTTCCCCCCGGCACTAATGCCGCCCTGGTGAGGAGGTAGTTCCATGTTGACTACAAAAAAGGTCAGATGGGTGAATTGAAGAGGAAAGAACGCTAATATCCTCTGTTGTGGTAGAAGACGGTATGAAGGATGAAATAAGACTCCATGGCGGTTAGAAAGGTTCCATGGCGGTTAAAGGAAAATGAAATACTCAAAATCTGTGTCGTTTGCATGCGCGCCTTAACACTGGGAATAAAAACCTGTTCCTAGCTGGATAGAGCAGTGAGCAGTAGGTTGGACTCTGGACCAAGATGGACTCTGTAGAACGGACGCGGGAGATACGGAGTTTCTACCACGCATGTTACCGATCCGAGATTATCACATAATACAGTTTAATCACATTGCACAACATTTACTATTCTGAGGGTGTTCAAAAAGAATGTCTGTATATTGATATATTTGCATTGTCAGAGTCGCCCGAATGTCAATGAAAGTGTCTATGTGGGCGTGAGAGGGTGTGTGGAAGAGGAGGGGGGGGGGCAAGTATCCAAGACCTTCCACAGTCAGCCTCACAATAAAATTAGCTGTGTCGTACGCATAGTTTGTGTGGAAGCTTTGAATGGACATTTTACAGGTGCTGCATCTTAAATACCTATCATATAGTATATATTGTGAATTACTTGTTGATTTGTTTTTAAAGATTACTTCTATAAGTTGACGTCGTTGCAGACATTATTTTCAGCTGTATCTGAAACATTCGAACCTCAGACTACCCATGTTTTAATGGAAGGCGAGAGTATTTTCTCTTGTAATACGTTATCCGGTCTGAAATAACATTTGGGCCACATAAATCATTTCTCTTAAGAAAATATTTAGATCACGCCTCTGTTATAATATATTCACTTAACCCCCTGGCATATATCATTTTAAAATGTCGTTCTGATGAGACATTAAGTGTCAAAAGTACTGACTGAATCTTTTTAAAATGACCGAATCTCTTGTATATAGTGTAAAAACGACCAAAACGTTTTGTGTTCTATGTAAATGTGGATAACAGTGAATTATACATACATATAAAGAATTATTTGAAACCGACATCTTTAATTTTTTCATATATGATATACTTGTATGGACAAACCTTTGTTCTATATACATATATATATATATATATATATATATATATATATATATATATATATATATATATATATATATATATATATATATATATATATATATAAGAAAACAATTGTTAATTAATTATAATTATACATCGGACTTAATCATGATAAAAGATTCTTCTCATTCCACTACCGCATAAACAAACCCGTGATCTTAAAACAAGGTGGAACAAGTTTCACTCCACCAAACCCCAATAAAAAAATATTAGGCTCTACATTGGTATGGTGAGATGAAGACATTTCTCATTTTACGCCACTCAATTGCTTGAAGGAATTGAAACGGGTGTAACAAAACAAGGAATGTTTCCTCATTCTCATTGATTGTACAATCTGTATCTTCGTCGTTTAATGCCTTGACTGATCGAGCGCTACATTATTTTTGGTGGTCTGAATTTGTTTTATAACAAATTATTGAAGAGTGCCCACAGGCACCACGCCTGCAGGCACTCTTCAATAATTTGTGATAAAACAAATTTATATAAACAAAATATTATTTGCGTTTGACTGAATGTGAACCACCGAGCAACGGCGAGCAACTGTCAGCTCCCCAACATACTAACTCCACACAATCAGGGTTAGCATTGGTTGAAGGCAGGCGCACCATCGGCGTGCAGTACGCCTTAGCAGACAACGCCACCGTGACCCCGGTGGGCAATGGGGATGAAGTGTCTTGTCCAAGGATACAAGCCGGTTGCCACAGGTGGGATTCGAACCGCAGACCTCTGGGAAAGCAGCCTGCACCGCTACATACTGGGCCACCGCGGCCCTCATGCCTTCAATTAAAGCATGTGTAATTTTAGGTTTCGAATGTTTCAGATACAGCTGAAAATGTCTGCAACGACGTCATTTTATGGAAGTTATCTATAAATCAACAAGTTATTCACAATATATACTATATGATAAGTATTCAAGAAGCGGCAACTATGAAACGTCAATTCAAAGCTTCCACACAAACTATGTGTACACCGTAGTTACTTCAGAAAGGGCAGACACAGGTCGGTCGATGGTTCAACCGTTGTTCACAGGGGGTGAGTTTCGTTCATATAGTAGTCCACTACTCAAACATTTTGTCTGTACTTGTCACCATCATCTGTTGATATTTTAGGAGAGAGTTCGCTGAGCTTTGACCGCATCGCAACAGATGATCGTGCGCTGTCAGATTATTTTGCAGTAATCAAGTAATGGGTATAATAACAGTAGTAGTGTGAGTGGTAGTAATAGTAGTAGTAGCAGCAATATCTCTCTTATTGTGACATGCGCGTTCCGTTAACAATGTCATTATAATTGAATGTAAACTGGCGCTCGGCCCAGTGGATATTGTCACCAAAAGAAATCGGATATGGCGAATATATTGCGCATTATGAGGAGTGATGGACTCCGTGCATGAGTCCAATATTATAAATGCAATATTGCTTTAAAATTACAAGATCCATCTCTCATAATAAAAAATCTTCAAATTATTACACGCGGAATAATTGTTCCCTGTATAGAAAGATGAAAATGAAGCTTGTAATATGCTGTGTCCAACATGAGCCATGAATCTCTTGCCTCCGCCCTCCATGAATCGATAGAGTCAGAGTGATGGGATGAGTTAGTGCCATCCAAAACTTACAAAATGTAAAAGTCAGCGATTAACGAGGACACTTTCTGTCAAAAAGTACACAATCAAGGATCAACCAATCTGCAGTCCAGTCCAGTCCACTCTCACATCCCACAGACGCAGGGCTCTAGAGTGGAAGGATGAACTCGCCCACCCGAAACATTCAGCGTATTAGTGTTTAAACAACCAGTACGCGAATTGTCTCTGTATCAGATGTATGCTTATGGAACGGCCAATATACGGTTTTCTGTGGGGCAAGTCCAACCATCAACTCCAACTCCCAAAGCTCCATAACGAAGGGCCGAAATAATCCAGATTAAAAATTGACAAAATGAGAAACGGAGTATGTGGCTATCACTTCTGATTGCGAAAATAATCACGTCGGTTGATAAAAATGAGGAGAACCAGAATGGATTGGTGATTTGAAAATGTACATCGGACTTAATCACGATAAAAGATTCTTCACATGCCACTACCGCATAAACAAACTCGTGATCTTAAAACAAGGTGGAACAAGTTTCACCCCACCAAACCCCAATAAAAAAATATTAGGCTATACATTGGTATGGTGAGGTGAAGACATTTTTCATTTTTACGCAACTCAATTGTTTGAAGGAAATGAAGCGGGTGTAACAAAACAAGGAATATTTCCTCATTCTCATTGATTGTACAATCTGTGCCTTCGTCGTTTAATGCCTTAACTGGTCGAGCGTTACATTATTTTTGGTGGTCGGAATTTGTTCATCAAAATTAGTTTTTTAACAATTTATTGAAGAGTGCCCACAGGCACTATGCCCACAGGCACTCTGCAATAGTTGTGACCAAACAAATTTATATAAACACAATTTATTTGCGTTTGACTGAATATGAACCACCGAACAAGGCGAGCAACTGTCAGCTTCCCAACATACTAACTCCACACAAGCGGGGTTAGCATTGGTTGAAGAAAGGTGCACCATCGACGTGCAGTACGCCTTGGGACACGAACGTCACCGTGCCCCCACGTGGGCAATGGAGACGAAGTGTCTTGTACAAGGACACAACGCGGTTCCCGCAGGTTGGATTCTAACCGAGGACCTCTCGGCTTGCAGCCTTCACCTCTACCTACTGAACCACTGCGGCTCTCTTGCCTTCAATTAAAGCATGAGTAATTTCAGGTTTCGAATGTTTCAGATACAGCTGAAAATAATGTCTGCAACGACGCCATTTTATGAAAGTTATCTATAAATCAACAAGTTATTCACGGTATATACTATATGATAAGTATTCAAGAAGTTGCACCTATAAAATGTCAATTCAAAGCTTCCACACAAACTATGCGTACGCCGTAGTTACTTCAGAAAGGACAGACACAGGTCGGTCGATGTTTCAACCGCAGTTCACAGAGTTGCGTTCATAAAGTAATCCACTATTCAAGCATTTTGTCTGTACTTGTTACCATCATTTGTCGATATTTTAGGAGAGATTTCACTGAGCTTTGACCGCACAACAACAGATGCCTGTGCACTGTTAGATTAGTTTACAGTAATCAAAAAGTGGGTATAATAGCAGTTGTAGTGTTAGTGGTAGTAATAGTAGTAGTAGCAGCAATATCTCTCTTATTGTGGCATGTGCGTTCCGTTAACAACGTTATTTTCATTGAATGTAAACTGACTCTCGGTCAAGCGGACATTGTCACCAAAAGAAATCGGATATGGCGAATACGTTGCGCATTATGAGGAGTGATAGACTCCTTGCATGAGTCCAATATTATAAATGCAACATTGCTTTAAAATTACAAAATCAATCTCTAATAATAAAAAATCTTCAAATTATTACATGCGGAATAGTTACTTCCTCTATAGAAAGATGAAAATGAAGCATGCAATATGCTGTTTCCAATATGAGGCATGAATCCCCTGCCTCCGTGCTCCATGAATCGATAGCGTCAGCGTGATACGATGACTTAGTGCCATCCAAAACTTACAAAATGTAAAAAGTCAGCGATTAACGAGGACACTTTCTGTCAAAAAGTACACAATCAAGGATCAACCAATCTGCATTCCAGTCCAGTCCACTCTCACATCCCACAGAGCAGGGCTCTAGAGCGGACGGATGAACTCTCCCACCCAAAACATTTTAGTGTTTAAACAACCAGTATGCGTATGCGAATTGTCTCTGTATCAGATGTATGCTTATGGAATGGTCAATATACGGCTTTCGGCGGGGCGAGTCCAGCCACCAACTCTGTAGCTCCATAATGAAAGGCCGAAATAATCCAGTTTAAAAATTGATGAAAAGGAGAAAACCTGGTATAAGGCTATAAGTTCTGATTGCAGAAATAATCACGTCGGTTGATAAAAGTGAGAAGAATCAGAATGGATTGGTGATTTGAAAATATACATCGGACTCAATCACAATAAAATATTCTTCACATGCAACAACTGAAACCCGTGATCTTAAAACAAGGTGGAACAAGTTTCATCCCACCAAACCGAAACTAAAAAGTATTAGGCTGTACACTGGTATCGCGAGATGAAGACATTTCTCATTTTTATGCCACACTATTGTTTGAGGAAACAGAAACGGGAGTAACAAAAACAAGAAATATTTCCCCATTCATTGTAATTGTACAATCTGTACCTTCCTCGTTTAACCCCTTGAGACGTCAATTATCCTGACGTTCAAACGTCACTGGGAATTCAGTTTCTTCAATGTTTTTCAAAATGCGATGTCAAGTGTTAGAAAGAACAAATATCAAGGTATTTTTCACATTAGTGATTATCTGGTTGAGCGCTAGATTATTTTTAGTGGTCTGAATTTGTTATTCAAAACTTGTTGTATTACACAGGCACTCTCCAATAATTTGTAATAAAAAAATTATATAAACAAAATATTATTTGGGTTTGACTGAATATGAAACATAAGCAAGGAAAATGTTGGCTTTTGCTGTGATATCCTCATTTTCTTGAAAGCCCTGATAGTGGCTTCTAGCACTCAACCAGTTAAATGTAACGATGACACATTGGACTGTATAATCGTTTATAATTATATTTATTGTTTTGCTATTCCTAGTACTGTCTCTTACTGTAAAATGTTGAAGGTTTAATGTGCCCTTAATGTCCTACAGATGAGGAATTATTGAAGACTTACAGTCATATTTTGCGAGAGAGAAGAGGAATTAGCTGATAAATTGTATCTTAATCCTCGCTGTAGGGAGCATGATAGAACTATTAAAACATTTTAGTTTTGTCATTAAAGTGACGAAGACAACTGATTGAATAAAGTTGTCTTTCCAAACCTTGTTTTGAAGAGAAGTTGGCTTCACAAAGTGTCGTATTATGCATTATTAAAAGAAATTCAACCAGCAAAAACCCTTCAAAACATTCAACAAGTACATAACAGCATATGCTTCCAAATCCTCCCAAACATGTCGAAAAATGGTTGCCGTTCCAACAACACTATCCTCACGCCCCCCCCCCCCCCCCCACCCCCACACCATACCATCACTCACTGGTGAGGGAGTACCTGAGTTCCCAGAAAACACCCACTCCAGAGCTCCGGAGCCATTAGATTATTTAATTCAAAATAGGATTGTGCATCACTGCCGTCTACACCCGTAACACCCTCGGAATCATGTCCCATTTGTATGTCTAATTTTCTTTGTGGTGGATATGAAAACGAAGTATGCTTCTGTGTGAGTTAATCGCCAGCGTAAAAGCCCGAGGGACTCTTATGTGAGCTTTTGGTGTTGTGTCGGGCAACTGTGCTTCACAGCTCTAAAATATTCAATGGAAAGGTATTTATAAGATACAAATATATTATTGTGTGCAAGTAATATTGTCCCGAGTTATCTGGGTTCGAGAATATTTTGAATCCGTAACCACTTCCCTCCTTAAAAAACAAAAATATTTTCTAAGTTATGAATAAATAACAAAGGTACACTCACATATACTTAGCATTACTGTAATCACTTCTATGTATTCCTTTACTTATTAGCTTTTAGGTTAACTTTCAGCATGTATGGCTATATGGTGACCGCTGTACTAGTAAAACAGAACTTGTTTATCACAGAAAATGAGCCTTGATCAACTTCAAGAGGTTCCCAAGAGGGATACAAACCCTGTTAAATATTCTGCGATTTAAGAGTACGGAATGAGATGGGAAACAAATATTGTAGTCATGCTTTCATTTGTCTTGGAACCGACTGCACGAGAACCTAAAACTATCGTTTGGGACGTTGTCCAAAGAATTCTCCTACAGTCAATGAGATAAACTTGTGTTGTGAAGCATTGCGTTACATGATGATATTTTGGATCACACAACCTGTGAAGCCGTCATTTTCAGACTACACTGCAAAAAATAAAGGTTCTCTTTAGAACCAAAACTCGTTCTAATCTTGTCCCTGAGATGGAACCAGTTCTGTTTAAACAGTATTTATTTCAAATCAAATAAATTTATAAAGATTAACATTAAATATTAACAGAATTAAACATAAATTGAGGGGCTTTCAGCCGTAAGATTAGAACTCATACAAGGTTGTCTCAAACCATTATTAAGCAAAGGAGATATGAACAGTTGGCATATCGAACCAGTTTTGGTTCTATACAGAACCAAAACTGGTTCGATATGCCAACTGTTCATATCTCCTATGTTTCAAACTGTTTGGCGACTGCGTCGAATAAGCTCCAAGTTTAGTGCTGAATCTACTTCAGTTCATGTAATATTCTATTATAATTGAACGCTAATCATGGTAAATTTATTTGATTTGAAATAAATACTGTTTAAACAGAGCTGGTTCCATCTCAGGGACAAGATTAGAACCAGTGTTGGTTCTAAAGAGAACCTATATTTTTTGCAGTGTAGGTTCATGGCTTCGATCTTATTTTTTCACATGTAAGGGGCTGTAGTGATAGAGTCTACCCGTATCGGCACAGTTTAGAATAAATATAGTATTACCATAACAGTGTAAACTCCGAAACTGTCTTTTGAATTCAGAAAGAATGACGATACTACAAGAGTTTTCCATCTCTCACTGGAGGGCCCCCAAAATGGTGTCCGCGGAAATGATGCAATATCTGCTAGTTGATAATTGATAACAGTTTGTTCCTCAGTGAGAAGTATTCTGAGCTACTAGAATCATGGATGTCTTCCTCTCTTTTTTAATATGAAACCATGAACTCCTTTCAACGCCAACTTACCGTATGGGATCATAGCACACAATCTTGCTGAAAGCGGTGTGGCGAATCTGTTTTGTGTTTCCCGGGAGTTTCTTCAATAGTCCAACCCAAGGAACCCACAATACTGTGGGATTAAATTATCATTAAAACTTCCGTTCTAAATCTAGTACTAACTCAGTTAATTACTGGATGGTCATCAGGTTGTTCGCAAATTGACCACAGGGTTTTCTTTAACGCAAAGATGTAGGTGTACCTGGACTCTCCGGTAGTTAGGCTCATGACAGCCGATTTTCTTAAAGAATTGCTTGAGATTATCTCTCGATCACGGTCAAGCACAGCACTGCCCTGTGTGTGAGCAGATTAAACTTGCACCCAACTACATTAGAGTTTACACTGACTGTGCGATCAGGTTGTGTAAGTAAAAAAGATCCCAGACTACTACACTAAAAAAGATACTGGGATTCAATTCCTCCACAAAATCATTGTGCTGCCTGATGCTGGTGGGTGAGAAAGATAACACCAATACAGCGTACATGTATGCCCTATATGCTATTGCGTTTTTCTACCCCACCAACCTATTTCAACTCACCTCCAAGATCCCAATGAATCTAAGTTTGATTCTTATGGTCACTCCAAGTATTCTGAGGATGACTTAACCCTTTACCTAACGTAACGGCCAAAACCGGGCAGCGCTATTCTCAAAAATCGCCAATTAATTTTCATTATTTCTTTCATTTTCTGTCTGTAAAACATAGGTTATGACCCCTCGTTGGAACGAGCTCGTCGAGCTCGTTCCAACGAGGGGTCATAACCTATGTTTTTGAGACAAAAAATGAAAAAAAAATTAGTTATTCAAGAATTATTTTTGCAAGTGTCGTCTGCTTTTCAGGTTAGGCAAAGGGTTAATATCGCTAGGTTTTGTTTCTATCGCATGAGTGGCCAAAAACATATCGACAACACTGTGTCAGGGAGATACACCCTACGCATCTACTCAAGATAGTGAATATAACTGAGCTTGTCACCTCAATAACCCATTACTAAAACAATGTAAGATATAATTTGGAACAATTAGGTACCATTAAATTATTGCAGACATGAAGTGTTTATCTTATTTATCTCTGGTTTTGCTCAAAATCTGATCTATTTTTTGTGAATTTTCTCCCTTATTTTGCGGTTGAAAAACATGGTAGAGCAGAAACGGATTAGTAATATGATTAAAAACCGGACAGTTATATGTTAAGGATCCATTGTAGGAGGTTGTACTGGGCTGAAAGGGGTGAGTCCTCCACTCGAAAAAAAAAATAATGTTCCTAACAAAAAGTGGGTGGGTGGTCTCGGGCGGAAAAAAGTTATTTTCAGACATGCGCAGAGGAATTTTTCCAGCCCCCCCCCCCCCCCCCAAAAAAAAATGATATTTCGTTATTTGTAGATGTTTCACTTTCCGAGTTGCTCACTTTTGAAAAGTATTCCTTGAGCCGAAGCTTTTCTGCAAAATTCGTCAACCTCAATTTGTAGTTCCTTTTTATCGCTTCGAGTAGTTAGTGAACATTTCAGACCTTTTTCCGGAAGTGTGATTTCTTCTGTGGTTAGTTTCCTACTTGACAAATTTACGACTTTTGGCTCGGTCCTTTTTTCCTCATGCATTTTCTGTGGTGTGTCTCTAAAAATGACCCTGGATTTGATGCTTGTCCGACGGTTTGTTGATAGCTTTTTTGTTTTTGTCCACAAGGTTGTGTTTTTGACTTATTTAAAATTAACTATGGTTGTGGTGTAAAACTTTCGATGGTAATTGGGTCCTTGTTAAAATTGTCTCCCGTGTTTTCTCGGGTGGTTTGTTCATTGAAAACAGGTTCTTTTCTAGGTGTATGATACTGTTTGAACTCTCTGTGTGTCAGGGTGGGGTTTCCGACTTTAAAGAAAGGGATTTTAGTTTCTTGCATTTTGAGAAATTTCTTCTCGAATTTCTTGTACCACTGGGCACATTTACCTCACCTTTCAAAAAATCTCTCTCTAGAACGTTTGTAGTCACAAAGCCATATGTTTTCTAATTTTGTTTTTTTTGTTTTGTAAGCGTATGGTATGGTGTGTGTATTATCAAATGTAGCATGTTATTATCGACTATTTGACGTTTCTCCTCTACTGATTTGGCTCTTAGTTCAAACAATTCATTTTCTGAGAGGACCCTGTTCTCCACACATTTTTCAAGACCTCCTCGCTCATCTTCAGGCTCTTTTAAAATGTTAAAATTTCCTACGTATATTTTACAATTCATCCGTCCATCGCGGTTCTCCTCACTTTTCTCACCCGAAGTGGTTATTTCTACAATCAGAAGTGATAGCCTTATACACCGTGTTTTCTTCCTTTTTTGCAATTCTTAAACTGCATTTTTTTCGGCCTTTCATTATGGAGCTCTGGGTGCTACAGATTTGGTGGCTGCATTAGCCCCGCAGCAAACCGCATATTGGCTGTTTATTAACCATACTACTGACACAGGATCAATTCACATAGTAGATGTTCAACCCCAATACGCTGAAGGTTTCGGGGTGGGCGAGTTCATCCTTCCGCTCTACAGCCCTACGGCTGTGGGATGTAAGTGTGGACTGGTCCATGCTGGAAATTGCAGATTGGTTGCTCCTTGATTCTGTACATTTTGGACGGAAAGTGTCCTCTTTAACAACTGACTTTTTGTATTTTGTAAGTTTTACATAGAAGTACATATCAATCCGACGATCCCTGGAGTTCTAGCAACACAATCCTCACCCCACCGCCATCCTATCACACGCTATGAGGCAGACCCTGAGTCCCGGTCACCCACTCCTGAGCCCAGGAGCCAGAAGAGTACTTCATTCAAAATTGGACGGTGCATCACTGCCGTCCACACCCGTAACAACCTCGTAATCATGTCCCATTTGTATGTCTAATTATCTTTGTGGTGGATATTAAAACGAAGTATGTTTCTATGTGTGTTAATCGCCAGCGTTGTCGCTCCAAGGACCCTTAAGTGTGCTTCACTCTTCTGTAATATTCGATGGAAAGTTCTTCAAAATACTCCATAAGATAAAACAAGTAATATTGTCCCGAAAATATGTTATCTGCGTTCGAGAATATTTTTAATGCTTAACTTCTTACCCTCTTCCTCCGCAGATACACTTTTTAAAGTTATGAATAAATAACAAAAGTACACTCACATATACTTAGAATTTTAATAATCCCTACTTCTTTTTCCGTTATTTGTTGGTTTTTAGGGTAACTTTCAGCATCCATGGCTATCTGGTGACCACAACGTAGATATGAAATCAAGTTTAGCCATTCGATTATACTCATGTTGCGCACTTTAGAGGAATTTCACCCAAGGCGCTAGTTACCGGGCCCCACCTCACTAGTAAGACAGAACTTGTTTACCACAGACAACTAATATTCGACAACTTCAAGAGGTTCCCACGGGAGGATACAAACCCTGCTAAATATTCTACGATTCAATTGGGCTGGAAAATAAATATTGTAGTCATCCTTTTGTTTGTGTTGGAATGGACTTTCCTAGAAGCTAAAACTATTCTTTAGGGAGTTCTCCAAACAAAACTGCAAATAATTACATAAACTTGTGCTGTGAAGCAATGTGTTACAAAACGATATTTTCGATCCCACAGCCCGTGAAGGCGTTATTTTCAGAGTTGGCTTGTGGCTTTGACCCAGATTGCTCACATGTATGGGGTTGTAGTGATAAAATCTACTCGTATCGGCACAGTTTAGAATAAAATTAGTATTACCATAATAGTCTGAACTTTGTAAATGTCTTTTGAGTCCAGAAAGATTAGCGATACTACAAGAGTTTTCCATTGCTCGCCGGAGGGTCCCTCAGAATGGTATCCGCAGAAATGATGCAATATCTGCTAATGTACGACTGTTCTGTTCCGGAAAGACGGTGAAAGGGAGTGCCAGATGTGTAACTTGGGCGTGGTGGAGACCCTGGAACACTTTCTTCTAGAATGCCCAAAGTATCAGTCTAAAAGAATGAGATTCACTGGGAGTATAATGGGGAAGTGGGATGGGAGAATGAAGGACATGTGGTTAGGGGGAGACTCAAAGGAGAGGGTTAATATACTAATCGGGGAGATTGGGAAGAATGGGGCAAGGGATGTCAAGGGATGTCATCAAGCAGTTCGTCTCCGAATGTTGGGAGGAGAGGAGAAGCGTGGGAACAGGGAGGCAGTTGGGAGTTCAGGGGTAACCAAGGCCTTCTCGTCCGAGAATCACGACAAATCAGCGGCTGGCCAAAGTGTTATTATATATTATCTGTTTGTCACCCAGTGAAAGGTGGTCTGAGCTGCCAGAATCACGGGTGTCGTCATCTCTCATTTAATATGACACTGTAAACTCCTTTCAAAGCCAAGTTACTGTATGGGATCATAGTGCAATCTTGATGAAAGTGATATGACGATATATTTTGTATTTCCCGGAGTTTCATTAATAGTCCAGCCCAATGACCCCACAGGACTGTCGGATTAAATTATCACTGAAACTTCCGCGATAAATCTTGTACTATCTCTCCTTAATTACTGGTTGACCATCAGGTTGTTCGCCAACCGACGACGATGGTTTTCTTTTATGATGAGATGTACATGTGCCGGGCTGAAAGGGCAGATCCTTTTTTATGACGATAATAAAATTGTTGTTTATTTAATATAACATCATAAATACCATTCAACACCGAGTTACAGTGTGGGATCGCACCACACAATACAGCAAAAGGCGATACGACTAGTCGTTTCTGTAAGTTTTCGGAGCCTCACTACTAACATAACCCAACAACTCCGACAGGGTTATTCGATTAAATTATCACCGAAAATCTAGTGATTACACTCGTACTCTTCCTCCTTATTTACATGTACGTGTTGTCCATCGGGTTGTTCATCAAGCGATCACTGAATTTACCTTTACACAAACAATTTATGCGAACAAAACTGAACGGGCTAATCCTATTCTCTGATGGCATATATGAAATATTGGTTTAACTTACGTTTGGGTAGTTCTTTGAAAACTTTAAAAAACTGCCCAAATCATGCTAATCTTGAACTGAAAAAGTTGTTTTGTTGCAACTGGCATGCCAGTCCCTCTCAGCATTCCTGGGAAAGTTCCTCGATGGATTTATTGCGTATAGTAGTTTATGTACCAGTATGATTATTTTTTGTTCCAGTGTACGTTTAAGGCTGTTTATAAATTGTGTTTCCTTTATCAATCGTGCTGTTTTATCACTAGACATAACTTTGTAAAATGGAATGATTTTAGATGGAATAGTATGACCTTCAGCGCACATGGCTATGTGTTCACTTACATTCAATATCAATATCCTTGT
Organism: Pictodentalium vernedei; assembly: GCA_031216915.1. NCBI lineage: Eukaryota > Metazoa > Mollusca > Scaphopoda > Dentaliida > Dentaliidae > Pictodentalium > Pictodentalium vernedei. Next base: position 77,131,250 of record CM062294.1, read on the forward strand.
TTCGCGGTCAGTAGTATGTCATGTACCCGGACGAGGGTAGTTTGGATGACCTCGGTGGATGACCTCGGAAGTGACGTCATGTCACGTGATGTAGTGGCGCCATGTTGTGTTGTCATGGTAACCCGCGTGAGCGGCCATGTTGTGACGTCATCTCCATAGTGATACGTGTTGTTAGTGCGCATGCGCATCGCGTGTTGTTAGGGTGATACGTGTTTCCATCGTCCATTTTGTATACTGGAGGCCGCCATCTTGGTTTCTATGGTAGCACGTGACTGCTATGTTACCAATGGCTTCTAAGAAGACAGGGGTATGTTCGAGGATGTGTTTCTTTGTAGAAGAGTAAATCTGATTACCACAAACAACCCGGCAATCCCTCCAAATCACCAAAATCCATCCAAAATCACCGAAATTGACTTTATTTCCCCAATTTATCGGCTTAGCACGTAGTGCTATGGTACTAAGGGGGTACAAAAGGGTGCGTTCGATTGAACAGGAGTAATGTTCTGGCTTAGAATTTTCCCAGAATCCCTATCCCATGACGTTTTTCCCTATTAAGAATAGCACGTAGTGCTATAGGACAAATTTACCCAGAATTCTCTGCTTCTGTCTATATATGCAATAGTTTACGTCTATCTGGCCATGTTCCTTTGTTCTAGAGTATATTCCAGTAGCGTAGAAGAGCCTATTATTTGGAACAGTTTATCTTATTATTACTATATTTAGCAATTTCGGGTCTATTCTTGTTAGTTCTGACCCTATTCCGTGTACTCTTGTTGTTTCATTTATCTAGATAACAACTAACCAATCAGATTGCTTGATTTCCCACAACCTGTATGCAGAGTTATCTTCCTTCTGTATAACAAAAGCCAATATTATTCCCAAAGTCAATATCATTCCCAAAGCCAATAAGCTATCGAGCAGTTACTGATAAGTCATTGCTCGAATGACTCGAAGTCCGTCGAGCAAATGAGCTATCGAGTAATTGCTCGTTCGAGTGACTCCTCGAACGACTCTTCGACTCATTTCAGTATTTGAGGATACCTATGGCCCGGCATTGTATTATTTGAGGATACCTATCGAGAATACCTTTTATAGGATACTTATCTGAGGATACTATTACCTATATCACAAGGCATACCTATCCCAAATATCCCTTATAAGCTAAAGAGCAAGAAAGTAATTGCTCCATGAGCAATTGCTCGATCGACTCGAAGCTCATCGAGCAAATGAGCCTAAGAGCAATTGCTCCATGAGCAATTGCTCGAACGACTCGAAGCTCATCGAGCAAATGAGCTATCGAGTAACTGCTCGTTCGAGTGACTCCTCGAACGACTCTTAGACTCATTTCAGAAAAAAGGGGTGCCGAAGGCCATATGTTTTCCAAAAAGGGGTGCCGAAATTGGGGTGCCTTCTGGAGAATCCCTTTTTTGTCAAATAAGCTATCAAGTAATTGCTCGATCGAGTGACTCGACATGCTGCTCGAACGACTCGAATCCCATCGAGCAAATGAGCTAACGAGTAATTGCTCGTTCGAGTGACTCCTCGAACGACTCTTAGACTCATTTCAGAAAAAGGGATTCCATAGCCATAGCCGTTTTCGAAAAAGGGATTCTGTAAAATGGGATTCCTATTCGAGTCCGTAAAATTTGGATTCCGTGTTTTAACATCGACACTCGAGGGTATGGAAAGGGATTAATAACAACCAATTCAACAACGACTACAAGACTCTGAACAGATACAACCAGTCACTACAAAACAACGAAGTAAACATAACAACGTGAAAGAATGTCAAACTAGTCGGATTGATCGAACTAGTTGGACAGACTGAACAGATCTGAATTATGAACTGATACAAGACACCTGTTCGAATGAAGTCGTAGTGAACAAAGATCCAATACAATCAAGATGGATGGGAACAGAACAAAGTGAACAAAGATCCAATGAAGTTATCGAAGTGAATTGACCATAACAAAGTTTTCAACTGAATGAACTATAACCCTTAAATATAACCCAATGTTAACCCCCTTAAATTGAACAAACCTGAATGAACCCTTTGAACTGAACAAAGTTTAGAACTATAACCCCTAAATTTTAACACCTTTGAACTGAACGAATGAACTATAACCCTAATGAATGTATATATACTTAACCCCTTGAACTTTTTGAATGAACTTTTTATATCTAATATAAATAAACACCCTTTGAACTGAACGACATTTAACTGAATAAATTTTAAACTTAATGAACTACAACCCATTGAACTGAATTCTTCCAACAGGGAAGGAGAATACCCTCGAGTGTCGATGTTAAAACACGGAATCCAAATTTTACGGACTCGAATAGGAATCCCATTTTACAGAATCCCTTTTTCGAAAACGGCTATGGCTATGGAATCCCTTTTTCTGAAATGAGTCTAAGAGTCGTTCGAGGAGTCACTCGAACGAGCAATTACTCGTTAGCTCATTTGCTCGATGGGATTCGAGTCGTTCGAGCAGCATGTCGAGTCACTCGATCGAGCAATTACTCGATAGCTTATTTGACAAAAAAGGGATTCTCCAGAAGGCACCCCAATTTCGGCACCCCTTTTTGGAAAACATATGGCCTTCGGCACCCCTTTTTTCTGAAATGAGTCTAAGAGTCGTTCGAGGAGTCACTCGAACGAGCAATTACTCGATAGCTCATTTGCTCTATGAGCTTCGAGTCGTTCGAGCAATTGCTCATGGAGCAATTGCTCTTAGGCTCATTTGCTCGATGAGCTTCGAGTCGATCGAGCAATTGCTCATGGAGCAATTACTCTCTTGCTCTTTAGCTTATAAGGGATATTTGGGATAGGTATGCCTTGTGGTATAGGTGATAGTATCCTCAGATAAGTATCCTATAAAAGGTATCCTCGATAGGTATCCTCAAATAATACAATGCCGGGCCATAGGTATCCTCAAATACTGAAATGAGTCGAAGAGTCGTTCGAGGAGTCACTCGAACGAGCAATTACTCGATAGCTCATTTCCTCGACGGACTTCGAGTCATTCGAGCAATGACTTATCAGTAACTGCTCGATAGCTTATTGGCTTTGGGAATGATATTGACTTTGGGAATGATATTGGCTTTTGTTGTACAGAAGGGAGATAACTCTGCATACAGGTTATGGGAAATCAAGCAATCTGATTGGTTAGTTATTATCTAGATAAATGAAACAACAAGAGTACACGGAATAGGGTCAGAACTAACAAGAATAGACCCGAAATTGCTAAATATAGTAATAATAAGATAAACTGTTCCAAATAATAGGCTCTTCTACGCTACTGGAGTATACTCTAGAACAAAGGAACATGGCCAGATAGACGTAAACTATTGCATATATAGATAGAAGCAGAGAATTCTGGGTAAATTTGTCCTATAGCACTACGTGCTATTCTTAATAGGGAAAAACGTCATGGGATAGGGATTCTGGGAGAATTCTAAGCCAGAACATTACTCCTGTTCAATCGAACGCACCCCTTTGTACCCCCTTAGTACCATAGCACTACGTGCTAAGCCGATAAATTGGGGAAATAAAGTCAATGTCGGTGATTTTGGGTGGATTTTGGTGATTTGGAGGGATTGTCGGGTTGTTTGTGGTAATCACATTTACTCTTCTACAAAGGAACACACCCCCCGAACATACCCCTGTCTTGTTAGAAGCCATTGGTAACATAGCAGTCACGTGCTACCATAGAAACCAAGATGGCGGCCTCCAGTATACAAAATGGACGATGGAAACACGTATCACCCTAACAACACGCGCTGCGCATGCGCACTAACAACACGTATCACTATGGAGATGACGTCACAACATGGCCGCTCACGCGGGTTACCATGACAACACAACATGGCGCCACTACGTCACGTGACATGACGTCACTTCCGAGGTCATCCATCGAGGTCATCCAAACTACCCTCGTCCGGGTACATGACATACTACTGCGGTCGTGGATTTGTTGCCAATGTACGGTCATTCTGTAGCGTAATGTGTCCCCAGTTTCACCTATGCATAATCCCCCACAACCAGACCATTTCATGATGCAAATAAGAGTTTTGCTTTTGCATGAGAATGCTGATTTGATTTAAAATTTGTACCCGCTCTCAAATGTTATTTCGTTTCCTTCTAAAAGAGGGGGACAAAGTTTACAGTTTGGTCTATCGCGTTTCTTCACTTGATAATTTTCGTTTCCGTGTGGGCGGTCGTGATGCACAGTCTACTTTTGAATGAAGTAATCTTTTGGCTCCGGGGCTTTGGAGTGGGTGTTCGGAATTCAGGTACTGCGGCACACGCGCGTGATAGGATATCGGTGGGTGAGGATGGTGTTGTTGGTACTTCACGGAGTCCGAGTGCTGCGATGAGTTAGTTCCATCTAAAACTTACAAAATACAAAAGTCAGTGAATAACGAGGACACTTTCTGTCACGAAAGTACACAATCAAGGAGCAACCAATCTGCAGTTTCCAGCATGGACCAATCCACTCTCACATCTCACAGCCGCAGGGTTCTAGAGCGGAAGGATGAACGCGCCCACCTTGAAAACATCAGCGTATTGGGGGTTAAACAACTTCTATGTGAATTGATCCTGTGTCAGTTGTATGGTTATGGATCAGGCAATATGTGGTTTGCGGCGGGATTAATCCAGCCACTAACTCTACAGCTCCCAGTGTTCCTTAATGAAAGGCCGAAATAATCCAGTTTTAGAATTGTCAAAAAGAAAAACAAACTGGGTATAAGGCTATCACTTCTGATTGTAGGAACAATAATTTCGGGTGATAAAAGCGAGGAGAACCGCGATGGATTGGTGATTTTTGAAAATATACGTCGGAATTTTTTTAATTTTAAAAGAGCCTGAAGATGAGTGAGGAATTCGTGAAAAATGTATGGAGAACAGGGTCCTCTCAGAAATTCAGTTGCTCCAACGGAGAGCCGAAACAGCCAAGGAGAAAAGTCAAACAGCCGATAATCACTTGCTAAATTTGATATTACAGACCAAACCATACCCTCAGAAAAAAGTTAGAAACCATGTGTGGCTCTCCGACTGCAAACAATCTGGAGAGAGAATTGTTAAAAAGTGGGGTAAATGCGCCCAGTGGTACAAGAAATACGAGAAGGAATTTCCCAAAATGCACGGAACTAAAAGCTCTTCCTTTAAAATAGGAAAGCGCACCCAGACACACACAAAGGCCAAACAGAATCGTCCACCTGGAAAACTATTTGTTTTCCATGAACAAACCATCCGAAAAAATACAGGAGACAACTTTAACAGGGAGCCAATTACCATCGGAACTACAACACCACAACCGCAGTTCCAACTAAGTCGAAAACACAAACTCGTGGAGAAAGACAAAAAAGCTATCAACAAACTGTCGGACAAGCATCAGACCCAGGATCATTTTTAGAGGAATGAGGAAAAAGGACAGAGCCAAAAGTCATAAATTTGTCAAGTAGTAAACTAACCACAGAAGAAATCACACTACTGGAAAAACGTCTGAAAGTTACACCAACTTCTCGAAGCGATAAAAAGGAACTACAAATTGAGGTTGCCGAATTTTGCAGAAAACTTCGGCTCAAGGAATACTTTCAAAAGAGAGTGACTCGGAAAGTGAAACATCTGAAAATAATGATACACCATTAGTTAAAAATAAAAAAAATGTTCAATCTAAATCAGGCAGGGACAAGCATTTAGACAAGTATATGGAAACAATCAACTCCTTTTGTACAGTTAAAACTAGAAGTCCTGTCATCAATTGCACGCAAAAGCCTCGCCATTTAGCGCGTTTATCGGCGCATTAGGTCATATGGAAAGGCTATCAAATTCTCTACGCAACCTATGCACAAGCAATGGTTCAGCCAATGGACCTCCGGGTTAACCCGGGGGTCCATTGGCTGAAACATTGCTTGTGTTTGCTGTGACTAATAGCAAGACTCTGTGGTAATTTGGGTATTTTCGATAGGAAAATTGCGCGCAATTCCTGTGCGAAATTGTGTCAAGATAAGCGCACAATTCATGACAGGACTTCTAGTTTTAACTGTGTGAACAATGGAAAGTGTGAACCAACCAAATGTAATATTTCCCAAAAGGATTGCAATGAACTTACAAGATTACAAAATGATAACACAATATAAGTCAAGGAAGCTGATAATGGCGGTGATTTGGTCGTAATGGACAAGGACTATTTTCGTAATTAGGTAAACATTATGTTATTAGACACACAATTTATTCTGAAGTTATTAATTATTATCCGAAAAAAATATTCAAAATGCTTAATAAAATTGTTTCTAAATATGATGATTTTATAACCGAGAAAGAAAATCATTATCAAGTGAATTTTGAAATAAAAGAAAGTAATTTTTATGACCTACCTAAGGCCACAAATCAACCTCAATAACACAGGTTTGCCAACAACAAAGTCGTCCTACATGAATGTGAACTGCCCAGATGATTTGAAATTACTGCCTAATGTCGCAGGTCCAGTGTGTGTAACTCATCGTTTAAGCAATTTTCTCGACATAATATTGAAACTCTTCATTTATAACGTTAACAGTTACATCAGGGATGACTTGGATTTCTTAACATGTCTGCCAAAAACCGCCGATAAAAACACCATTTTAACCTATTTTGATGTTACCAGCCTCTATTCGAATATCTCTCACCAACTTGGGTTGAAGACCGTAGAATACCTGCTCTATAAATACTCAGAATTAATTTGTAGAAACATTCCCAAGGCCTTCATATTAACGAGAGTAAAATTTATCTTGGAGAATAATAATTTTCACTTTGGACAGAGGGTTTTCGAGCAAACAAAAGGTGCGGCCATTGGAAAGTAAGGTCGACCTCCCCCCCCCCCCCCCCCCTCACTTACGCAACCCTTACTCTTGAATGTAAGTGAACACATGTCCACGTGGGTTCAGGGACATACTGTTCCATTGATGTTCTTCAGCTTTTACAAAGTTATGACAAGTGATTAAAAAACACGGTTGATAAAGGAAACACAATTTATAAAAAGCCTTAAACGTACACTGAACAAAAAATAATCATACTGGTACATAAACTGCTGCACGCAAGAAATCCATCTTTCCCAGGAATGATTCGAGGAGCCGTCTTGTCACCTGTTGAATAAAACAACTAATTCTTCAAGCTATTTTTTATACCAGTGCAATAGGTTAAAGCTATATCAGAAATCTTGATTTAACTTTGGTTTGGGTAGTTCTTAGAACTTTTCAAGTTAAACCAAGATTTCATATATGCCTTCAGAGAATGGGATTAGACCCTTGAGTTATGTTCGCATAAATCTTTGTGTAAAGGAAAACTCAGTGGTCGGTTGATGAACAACCTATTGGTCACCAATCAACTTATCAGGAAGCGTACGAGTGGAATCATGGAAATTTTGGTGACAATTTAATTCAATAGCTTATCTTACTATTGAGGCTCCCAAAAATTACAAAATAGACTCGTCATAACGCCTTAAGCAGTATTGCGTGCTGCGATCTAACGCCATAACTCAGCGTAGAATGGTATTTGTGATGTAAAAATAACAATTAAACAACGATTCTGTTATCATCATAGATTGCGATCAGCCCTTTCAGCCCGTTACACTACATCATTGAGTAAAAGAAAACTCTGACGTAGGTTGGAGAACAATCTGATGCCCAACCAGTAATTAAATCAAGTTAGTACTGGATTTATCACGGAAGTTTCAATGATAATTTAATCCGACAGCCCTGTGGGGTCATTGGGTTGGATTATTAACGAAACTCCCGGAAAACTCAAAATAGATTCGCGATCCACACCGTAAGTTGGCATTGAAAGGAATTAATGGTGTGATATTAAATTAGAGATGGAGACACTCATAATTCTAGTAACTCAGAACACCGCTCACTTGGGAACAAACTATCAGAAATTAGCAGATATTGCTGCATTTCCGCGAAGACCATTCTGAGAGGCAAAAAAATAAATAGAATTCGACTATACAGCCCAAATGTGTCATTGTTTTATTCAACTGGCTGCTGAGTGCTAGAAGCTACTATCAGGGCTTTCAAAAGAATGACGGTACCACAGCAAAAGCCAACATTTTCCTTGCTTATGTTTCATATTCAGGTAAACGCAAATAATATTTTGTTTATATAAATTTGTTTTATCATAAATTATTGAAGAATGCCTGCGGGCACTCTTCAGTAACTTGTTATAAAACTAATTTTGACGAACAAATTCAGACCACCAAAAATAATGTAGCGCTCGACCAGTTAAGGCATTAAACGGCGAAGACACAGATTGTACAATCAATGAAAATGGGGAAATATTCCTTGTTTTGTTACTCCCGCTTCAGTTCCTTCAAACAATTGATTGGCGTAAAAATGAGAAATGTCTTCATCTCACCATACCAATGTATAGCCTAATATTTTTTTATTGGAGTTTGGTGGGGTGAAACTTGTTCCACCTTGTCTTAAGATCACGGGTTTGTTGATGCGGTAGTGGCATGTGAGGAATCTTTTATCGTGATTAAGTCCGATGTACATTTTCAAATCACCAATCCATTCTGGTTCTCCTCACTTTTATCAACCGACGTGATTATTTCCGCAATCAGAAGTGATAGCCTTATACTCCGTTTTCTCATTTTGTCAATTTTTAATCTATATTATTTCGGCCTTTCGTTATGGAGCTTTGGGAGCTAGAGTTGATGGTTGGACTAGCCCCACAAAAAAACGTATATTGGCCGTTCCATAATCATACATCTGATACAGGGACAATTCGCATACCGGTGGTTTAAACACTAATACGCTGAAGGTTTCGGGTGGGCGAGTTCATCCTTCCACTCTAGAGCCCTGCGTCTGTAGGATGTGAGAGTGGACTGGACTGGACTGCAGATTGGTTGATCCTTGATTGTGCACTTTTTGACAGAAAGTGTCCTCGTTAATCGCTGACTTTTATATTTTGTAAGTTTTGGATGGCACTAACTCATCACATCACTCTGACTCTATCGATTCATGTTTCGCGGAGGCAGAAGATCCATGGCTCATGTTGGAAACAGCATATTACATGCTTCATTTTCATCTTTCTATACAGGGAACAATTATTCCGCGTGTAATAATTTGAAGATTTTTTATTATGAGAGATTGATCTTGTAATTTTAAAGCAATGTTGCTTTTATAGCATTGGACTCAGGCAGCGAATCCATCACTCCTCCAAATGCGCAATTATAATACGCCACATCCGATTTCTTTTGGTGACAATATCTACTGGGCCGAGCGCCAGTTTACATTCAATTATAATGACGTTGTTAACGGAACGCGCATGTCACAATAGGAGAGATATTGCTGCTACTACTACTGTTAATACCACTCACACTACTACTGTTATTATACCCATTACTTGATTACTGCAAAATAATCTGACAGCGCACGATCATCTGTTGTGATGCGGTCAAAGCTCAGTGAACTCTCTCCTAAAATATCAACAGATGATGGTGACAAGTACAGACAAAATGTTTGAGTAGTGGACTACTATATGAACGCAACTCACCCTCTGTGAACTACGGTTGAACCATCGACCGACCTGTGTCTGTCCTTTCTGAAGTAACTACGGTGTACACATAGTTTGTGTGGAAGCTTTGAATTGACATTTTATAGTTGCTGCTTCTTGAATACTTATCATATACATGTAGTATATACAGTGAAAACGTGCTGATTTATAGATAACTTCCATGAAATGACGTCGTTGCAGACATTATTTTCAGCTGTATCTGAAACATTCGAAACCTAAAATTACACATGCTTTAATTGAAGGCATGAGGACCGCGGTGGCCCAGTAGGTAGAGGTGCAGGCTGCTTTCCCAGAGGTCTGCGGTTCGAATCCCACCCGTGGCAACCGGCTTGTATCCTTGGACAAGACACTTCATCTCCATTGCCCACCGGGATCACGGTGGCGTTGTCTGCTAAGGCGTACTGCACGTCGATGGTGCACCTGCCTTCAACCAATGCTAAACCTGATTGTGTGGAGTTAGTATGTTGGGGAGCTGACAGTTGCTCGCCGTTGCTCGGTGGTTTACATTCAGTCAAACGCAAATAATATTTTGTTTATATAAATTTGTTTTATCACAAATTATTGAAGAGTGCCTGCAGGCGTGGTGCCTGTGGGCACTCTTCAATAATTTGTTATAAAACTAATTTTGATGAACAAATTCAGACAACCAAAAATAATGTAGCGCTCGATCAGTCAAGGCATTAAACGACGAAGACACAGATTGTACAATCAATGAGAATGAGGAAATATTCCTTGTTTTATTACTCCCGCTTCAGTTCCTTCAAACAATTGAGTGGCGTAAAAATGAAAAATGTCTTCATTTGATCATGCCAATGTATAGCCTAATAATTTTTTATTGGGGTTTGGTGGAGTGAAACTTGTTCCACCTTGTTTTAAGATCACGGGTTTGTTTATGCGGTAGTGGAATGAGAAGAATCCTTTATCGTGATTAAGTCCGATGTATAATTATAATTAATTAATAATTGTTTTCTTATATATATATATATATATAGGTTTGTCCATACAAGTATATCATATATGAAAAAAATTGAAGATGTCGGTTTCAAATAATTCTTTATATGTATGTATAATTCACTGTAATCCACATTTACATAGAACACAAAGCGTTTTGGTCGTTTTTACACTATATACAAAAGATTCGGTCATTTTAAAATGAAATATACCAGGAGGTTAAGTGAATATATTATAACAGAGGCGTAATCTAAATATCTTCTTAAGAGAAATGATTGATATGGCCCAAATGTTATTTCAGACCGGATAACGTATTACAAGAGAAAATACTTCTCGCCTTCCATTAAAACATGAGTAGTCTGAGGTTCGAATGTTTCAGATACAGCTGAAAATAATGTCTGCAACGACGTCAACTTATAGAAGTAATCTTTAAAATCAAATCAACAAGAAATTCACAAATTATACTATATGATAGGTATTTAAGATGCAGCACCTGTAAAATGTCCATTCAAAGCTTCCACACAAACTATTCGTACGACACAGCTAATTTTATTGTGAGGCTGGCTATGGAAGGTCTTGGATACTTGCCCCTCCCCCCCCCTCCTCTTCCACACACCCTCTCAAGCCCACATAGACACTTTCTTTGACATTCGACCGACTCTGATAATGCAAATATATCAATATACAGACATTCTTTTTGAACACGAGCCTCAGAATAGTATATGTTGTGCAATGTAAGTAAACTGTATTATGTGATAATCTCGGGTCGGTAACATGCATGGTAGAAACTCCATATCTCCCGCGTTCGTTCTACAGAGTCCATCTTGGTCTAGAGTCCAACCTACTGCTCATTGCTCTATCCAGCTAGGAACAGGCTTTTATTCCCAGTGTTGAGGCGCGCAAGCAAACGACACAGATTTTGAGTTTTTCATTTTCCTTTAACCGCCATGGAACCCTTCTAACCGCCATGGAGTCTTATTTCATCCTTCATACCGTCTTCTACCACAACAGAGGATATTAGCGTTCTTTCCTCTTCAATTCACCCATCTGACCTTTTTTGTAGTCAACATGGAACTACCTCCTCTCAAGGGCGGTGTTAGAACCTGTGGGAAACCCTGTCAGGATATGTACGTTGCTTGTTTGTTCCTGTCAACTTCTGGTCAACAACCAAGATACACAAGCCGTACTCCAACCGGGGGAAGGCTACAATTCCCTATGGTGGTCTCGCTTACACGCGTCAGCTATCAGCAATAGACGATACTTGACTAAAGAACCAATGAGCGAGATTCACTTGCCAATGACGGTCCCTCCTGGCCTCGAATACATCAAGCGGCTGACTATACTTGCCTGAAGCCTCAAACAACAGGACCTAAACTGACCCTATATCCTTCCTCCCGCGCAGAGTTCCGGCATGCCTTAATTATATTGCTAAAATGATCTAAAGGGGGCTATCCTGTTTTCGCCGCATGCAAACCATTTCTTTCATCCTGCTCCCCCTCCCCGCAAAAAAAAATCAAATATTCAAGTCACAAATCCTTCCTACTATGCTTCTTGCAATATAACCAATCCAGTCTTGTTTGACAGAGCTCATCGAGCTCTGTCAAATAAGGCTGAAATGGTTAAATTCGCAGTTGCGTAGTTGGAAAACAATGCTGTTTGAAATTTGGGTATTTTGAGATCCGTGCGCAGATGGTTAAATATGTTTTTAACGAGATATATATAAATATTTGTTTCTGACATAAAATGTATCTAATGTGCTATGTAAGTGTCAGGGAGGAATTTTGTTAGTGAGGACTTTTGTCCAGACGGATTTGTCGAAGGGTATTATGTCGACGTGTGGGGATTATGACGAGGGGAGATTTTGACGGTGTCCCGATATTTGTACATTTATAGACATTATGATTATAAAACATGATGCAACAAAAGGACGTCAGATATTCCATGTGCGCCTCACATCAAACATACACATGCATTCTTTTTTCGCCCAAACCTCAAAATCAAGGAACTGGCGTTTCCGTGGAATAATTTTCCAATTCTCTCCAGTGGGTCGAACTCTCGTCCGGCGTTGCTTCTTGTATGCTTGTACCTCCCTCTGATATTACCAAACATAAATATTATGACACAATAATGCTTCAAGTATTTATTATGAAATAAAGGAAAATTAAACAGTTTATAATAGGAATTTCAGACAATACATAAAATCACTAACTTTACTGATTAGAATCCGGGTTTTCGGCCGACCAGATGGATCCCAGGAATTTTAATTAAGCCATTAATGAGGCGGGATGTGATAGTCCATCTCAATTTGTTAGGTGTCCAGGGCGTTAAAGTTCATCTTTCCTCAGACGTCGGAGGCTTCTGCAAGCCCCTCAAAGACAGATGGCATCAATCACCTCGGCATTGTCCCCAAAGAGAAGTGCACTGCGTGATGAAGTTTTAATAATCAATACTTTTCAAACGCCGGATCTGGTGTTGTTTTTTTTAGAATCATTGTAAAATATACAGAAAAATACATATAAGAAATATAGAGTATATCGCTAATAGTGGAAAATGTTATGGAATATATTACGATACAGTGGCGGCGCCAGAAAATGTTTCGGGGGCGAGGCATCAGGGACAGGTTCTCGATGAAGATTGAAAGTCAGCAAGTGATATTTTATGAGTATAGGATCGTGGCTTTCCATTCAGATATCCTATACATCTATCCCTTAGGGACGAGCAATCACAGGGTTTTTAGGGTTGTTTTTTTTGTTTTGTTTTTTGTTTTTTTGTTTTTTTTTAGGGGGGGGGGGGGGTGGGGCTGGATGAGATCTAAAATTAAATAGTGCCTTCAAATTGTTCCAAAAGTCACCAGAAGGCTTCGTTTGAACGCACATTCCAAATGAAAGGAGATAATGTCAGTTTGTCATGTCAAAGAGCGAAAAACATGACCCATATTTGGGAGACAACGTGCATGGACGTACATGGCTCACAATTATCTGCTTCCGACCTTGCAAATTATTACTGGATATGTCCATCTTCCTGGTGTGGATGGGGAAAAGAGAGACAATGTGTGTGGGGGGAGGGGTGAGAGTCTTGTGAGTGGAGCGGGGCAAATGTGGGGTCAAAGTCTACGTTTAAGTGGTAAATGACCCCTAGATATCCTGTAGCGTCGCCACTTATACGACAGAGTTGTTCTACAGGATAGTTATTTATAGAGATCTATAGAATAAAAATGAATAAAAAGCTTTGTTTCTTGGATTTTCGTTGTTCTGTAGTTCCGATGTCATTAATTCTGTAAAAAAAAAATAAACATGTGGTCAGAATATTACATCTTATGTATTAATACTACAAGTATAGGTTCAAATAATACATAATAAATTTACGGGTAAATATAAATTATACGTTCAAAATTTCAATCAAAATCTTGTTTTATGATATCTGAGGTATATTTGGCATCTTGTTGTTCGCATTAACCCTTTACCCAACGCAGACGATTTCAAAATTTATTATTTTAAATATCATTTTTTAACTTTTTTCAAAAAATTTCAACAAAACCATATCATGTGACCCCTCTTTGGAACGAGCCTGACGGGCTCGTTCCAGAGAGGGGTCACATGATATGGTTTTGTTGAAATTTTTCGAAAAATAATATTTCTTCAGCTGCTGAATTTGCATATTACGGATGCGTGCGATTCGATGGGTAAAGGGTTAAATATTATTTTATTATCAGTTCTGGTTCCAATACGGTAGCGGACATTCGGGAACCGTTTCGGCCTGCTACCAACTATGTAAGTTACATGCATAAATATTTTGTGTTTTATTCACCACAAACTTAATTCTAATGTATAATTTGTGTATATAAGCCTTTTTTCGAAACTGCCATCTTGGACTTTTAATCTATGCAAGGTCACGGGTCGCGGGGTGTAAACAACGTGATTTCCTTGTTCATCACGTTGAGTTCTGTGTTAGCCAAATCAACTAGTTTTGTGAAATATCAAGATTAAATTCGTAGAACAGATGACGTCATTCGAATTAACTGAAAGGGCAACCCTAGATGATGTTAAACGATGGAATATCAAGGTTTACAGATTTTTTTTACGAAGGTGAGGGCTTGTTTTGAATGGGAACAAGGACACGTGAGTTGCACGGAGTTTTCGGCTTGTGAAATCCCCGGAAGTTGTTGAAAACTGCCCATGGCCAGGGAGTAATGGCACAGTGTGCATTCAAACACCATTTATGTTGATAGGAACTCAATTCGAAATAATGAAAGTGCTCATACAATATTGTTATTTCCTTAAACAAATGGTAACCTTGGCTAAATGTTTTTCGAATTCTCACTAATGAACGTAATGGGGTCCGATGCACTTCACCCGCTCTCTTCTCCCATTGCTCACAACGTGTTTTCTTGAAATGCTTACACCTCGCGACCTGTGACCTTGCATAGATTATAGTCCAAGATGGCAGTTTCTAAAAAGGCTTATTGGTTTGAAGTTTTTGGAATTACAGACTTGGAAATTTCAAAGTGAATTGTTTTTCCTTATTTATTTCAGTTTTTGCGAGTTCTCATTGATTCAAGTTGTATTTTGGGATTCTGTTTCTCTGTCAATTAGGGCTGAAAGGGTTGGCTCATTTTCACAACCGATTAACCGAGAGGTATAACCGATTAATATCCGGTTATCCGTGGCCATTATTTCACCGAATCTGGGATTAAAACTACAGGAATTGGAAAGCAGTATTCTCAGAAATTATTCCGTAGTGTGTATACAAACGAACGTTGTCGAGTACTCCACAATGTTCGTTTGTATACATACTACGGAATACTTTCTGCGGTAACTCAGTACTCACGGAAATTACAGATCATTAACGAAGTCTTGAAGCCAAAGTAGATTATTTCTCAATATATACAGCGCTGATTCGGGGTGTAATCTACCCCAAAAGAAAAGCGGCAGGTTTACTACGTTTTAACCGTGGAATGACGATCACTATCGATATTTCGGATAACCGGGTGACGTTTTTTTCAAATCGGTTAGGTAGGTAACCGGTTTCAAACCGGTTATCCAATTAACCATTTCAGTACTAGTGTCAATTCAATCAGAGGTGTTTTCTCAGTTCAAGGATGCACGGGTACGCTTTCTACCCTGTTGTCGATGTACTGCAAATTTGATGTTTAGTCGTAAATGAAATGCCAATGAAAATATTCCTATATAAACTTGCGTCTCTATATTATAAAGCAAAAGTAGAGTGCAAATCAAGACAATAATTTATGATGTTTTTTTTATATTCGTAAGCATTAAATTAAACACTTGCAGATTGTCCACTGTGCGGTATGGGTTCTTCAATTTACATTAAACACATTTTAAATAGCTCTGACTGAATAGACAGTGAAATAATTTTCTAAATACATCTTGAATTAATAAGCAGATTGTCCACTGTGTGATATGCGTTCTGCAATTTACATTGATCGCGCATTCAGAAGTGTTTTTGTTTTCGTTTTACAAAAACAAATTCACGTGTTGCCTGCGCTTAGCGTAAGGTGAAGGGTTCAAACAAATTTATGAACTTGCTTCCGCCCCGACCCGATGAAGAAGCTGTCCCATGTCATGCCCCGAACAAAAACCTTGCGCTGCAACTGGAAATCAATTGCATTGACGTAGATACATCCGTTTTCTTTATCGACCCAAATGAGGGCGCCATCCGTTCCTTTTAGGTTCTGTATAAGCTATATGGCTTGATCTATCTGTAAATTCAGGACTGGAGACTGAAAACTTAAAGTAGACTTTAATGCCAAAAGGCAGAAATGGTGCAAAAGTCTCCAGGCACCATTAGGGCTGCACGATATTCAAAACTGAATACCGGTATCGGAATTAAAAAAAATACCGCATTATACCGGCATATCGATAGCCATTCTGATATATGAACACAAGTACCATAATCGAGACTCGAGGCATTTCAGTCGGAACGAATTAACATACCTTTATGATGCGGTTCGAAAAACCTTCACCCAACGCAAACGATATCAAAATATATTATTTTCAAAATTAGTTTATCAGATTTTCCCCAAAGATTTGAACGCAACTATATCATGTGACCCCCTCATTGGAACGAGCTCGTTCCAATTAGGTGTCACATGACATAGTTTTGTCGAAATTTCTTTTTCAATTGCCGAATTTGTATATTAGGTGTCCAAAAGCAGATGATTCTTTGGATAAAGGGATAATATTATTCATTTGGGGCTACAGTTAAAAAGCTCAAGACATCTTGAAAATTAAATTGTGGGTAAATAAATCATGACGATAAACCGATATTTTTGAAATTACACCAATATTCGATCGATATTGTTCTGAATACCGGTATATATCGGTTTATCGATATGCCATGCAGCCCTAGGCACCATAGGCGTGACCGACACACGCGTGTAACGATCTATTGTATTGGAACAAAGCTACATACAGATGTGTCTTTCTGAAATGATCTTGTGATGTATCGCGATTTTTTCATCCAAACTTGGAAGAGTCTAATCGTTTTATTAAATATATTTGGTTGGGGTTGGGACTTTATCAAAGGGCCACCACTGTTTTCATCCATAACTGGACTCAGAACCTTATTAAAGGCCAGGCGTTTTGTGAATTAGAAGTGTTTTGTTTTCGTTTTACAAAAACAAATTCAACTGTCGTCTGCTATTAGCGTTAGGTGAAGGGCTGAAATAAATTTACATTCCTGCTTCCGCCTCGACCCAGATGAGGAAGTTATCCCATCTCATGCCCCGAACAAAAAACCTTGCGCCGCAACTTGAAATCAATTGCATGAAAGTAGATACATCCGTTTTCTTCTCCGACCCAAATGAGGAGCACCATCCGTCTCTTTCACTATATGACTTGATCTATCAAGACCTTTTTAAAGTGAACAAGTCAGACCACAATATAAACATATCTAATGTATTGTAAACCGGAATTATACATACCAGCTCACCCCGCCGACGCGCTGTAAAAGAAAGAAAAAAGTTCGGTCAGAATCAGCACACTGACTAACAGCCGGAATGATAATATATATCAGGGATGAATCGCATTTTTAGAAGTTGATTGGCGGATTCAGGAATTGACGTCTCCGGTCACATGAAAGATCTTATGTTAAAATGCACGTAAAATGTCCTGTAGAGACATTAATATTTTGGGGATATGCATTGTTGCACTGCATACGTCATGGCGGTATGTGTCTGTCTCACTGATCTATATATAACTGGATTGCTGGAACGTCGGCAAAAAAACGCCGCCCCCAATCTGCTACCTCCCAAGATGGTGTCAAATCAATCCACATGGTAGCGCCTCGCAATCCATAACGTTCGATGACGTGAAAGCTGTTACGCGACAGCGTAACAGCTTTCTCGTCATCAAACGTCACGCCGTTTACATTGCATGACATCTCAGAACAATGTATGAGCTTTCCAATCTCGTCACTTGTTTTTGATCTAATAACTAAAATATGTTGTGAATATTCAATTTTTAATGCCACGAAAAATGTGTACATCAACAAATTCATTATTTCCAGACATCAAAGTATATTCTTTAAAAAACGATCGGAGATTGCACGGCGTCGTCAAAGTGAAAACCTACCTTCGAGATCTGTTTTGTATGTTGGGCATTGTTTATTTAGAAACTTATGGTCCCCCTACCACCCCTACCCCCCCCCCTCCCCCTCCCCCCTCTGATATAAAGAGATTGGTAGTGGAATCACATTTCAAAATGTGACCAAAGAGCGTTGTAGAATTCCTGGGGTTTTTTTAGGACAGTGAGGAGATTCTACTTTTAGATTTCATACTGCCCCAACTCCGCCGCGTTTTACAATTAGTCAACATTTTGCTAAACCCCTTGATACCGTTCTCTTCTGAAATTCCATGCATCAACTTTCACTAATTTTTATATAAGAAATCAAAGAAATTCAAAATTCCGACAAGCTCGATCATCTTGAATGTAGCCAGCACATTGATTGTTGGTTTACAGTAAAAGACATTATTGTGTATGGAAGTCTAGCGAGGGGCTATTTCAAACGATTGTCGGACTGTGGAGACCCCGGGAAGTTGATTAGTTATTGTTCAATGTGGGAAACAAATCTCCACCGTTATTGAACAATACAACGTAATTGTTGTAGCGAAACGATCAAATCTATTAAATGAGTAGGTTTTACAATGATATATTCATTACAGAAACATAACCCTTAGGTGGGGGCGCGGTGGCGTTGCGGTAACCGGTTCTCGTCAGATCACCGAAGTTAAGCAACGTCGATCCCCATTAGTCCTCGGATGGGTGACCGGCTGAGCGATCGATTCGGACCCCCTCGCTGTGTCCTTTAACAACACACTTAACCCCGACTGTCCACATGGGGCCACGATGACGCCATGTACCAAGGCGTACAGCACGTCGATGGTGCGCGTGTCTTCAACCAGTCTAATCCTGCCTGTGCTGCAGCGCAGAGTTACGATATTGGGGAATTGGCAACTGCTCGTCGTTGCTCGGTAGTTCTTTCCGGGTACTCCAGCTTCCTCCACCCGTAAAACTGTCACCGACACGATATCACCTTGGCTGTTAACGTGTCGTTAAACTCTAATAAACAAATAAATAAATAGCCCTTAGTTCCCCATGCCGCCACAAACAGATCCTTTTTATATTGCTCTGAAAAAGTTGTCCCAAGTATATTCTTAATTAAGAACTCTCCTGGTAGGATGCATTTATCTTGACATTGTTTTACATCATTGTTACCTATCTGTCTGTACAGGTAGTCAACAACAATGTAGAAACATTGTTAAGTCATCTTTAGATGTGTACATGTATATACGGTAGTTATTTACGTAAATTTAATCTGAGGACTTGAGGATTAACATATGTGTGCTGAACATGATGGCGAATGAACGTTTAAATAGGACGAAACACATTAACCGTACCTTTTGGAAAAATCTGGAGTGTAAATACCGCCCTTTTCTACCCCCACAATACGTGAAACACACGGGTGAGACAGCAGGGTGGGATATTTCTATCCCACCCACCGGTGGCATATTTCTATCCCACATGACATACTCATTTGCATATTTTGTTACGTCGCCGGGACTATTTCATCATCATCGTCTGCACAATTGTAAATAAACAAAATGGCTTCACGATTTGCAAATAGAAATAGACTCAATATTTAATTATTATTCAAATATTAAACTTGGTTTGTTTCAACCCCATTTTTCTCTGCAGATTTAATAATATCACTGCGCGAATTTATCGATCGATCAGTGATCTCACAACGCCTTTCACATTACAGTTTGACACGCGCAAATCCATTAACCCCTTAACGGACAGTGTTACAAATCATTTTTTTGGTATATACCTATGGTATATACCTAATTTTTGTACGATCTTTCCGATGAAATTGTTCGTTTTTCGAAAGAATTACGATTTGATAAATTGGGTATGTCAGCACGTGATCGGCAATTATCAATAATGGCGTAATCTTCGTGTGTGGGGAGAAAAACCATCCTCGATAAGTCTGAAGGTGGGAATGGGGAAATCTCACCCTCGGGGCAAGATATTTGAACCAGACCTCGGGTCTGGTTCACATATCTTGCCCCTCGATCGAGATTACCCCATCCCACCTCCAGACTCATTGGGGATCATAATAATCCCTCCCCAGATTTATACGCAACTGTTTATAAAGACTTTTGCTTTACTCCTTATCGTTGGAATGGAGTCTATAATATCCTAGTCGAAGTCTTTACTCGCCCTTCTAATTTAGATTTGCGGAGTTTAGGGGAAATGGCCTTTTTATAAACTGTTAGTATGGTTGTAACTGTTGATTGTGTCGACTCAATTTTTCCTTATCATGAGTAGAGATGGGCGGTATTGGAATTTTGAGTTCGGTATCGGTTTCGGTATTTTTGTGTGGGCATACCGCGGTATCGGTTCGGTATTCAGTATGTGACTTCAGATTCACTGATAGTACCAAAGGGGAATCCATGTCCGAAAAAATACAGAATAAGTTGTTCATTGTATCATTCTATCACAGTGCTACACATGCCATTGTTGATGGGCTCAACATTGTCAATCTTTTGTCAACACAGATCATATCTACAGTAATTTGGTGACTCGTTCTAAATACGCCTTAACTTTTCAAGCTCACTTAAGGCGTCTGTAATCATAGAATGTGTGTCCTGAAGATGTCATCTTTAGGTGGGCCTGATGACAGTAGTAAAATTATCTGGTCAGTGATTTCTAGCCAAGTCTTGGCTGCCTGTTAAGGCAGCCAAGACTTGGCTAGAAATCACTGCTAAGCAACTGGACATGTACAGTTCGTAGACTATTGATAATTTAGTACAACTGCCCTGGTCCTTAAGGCTTAACAAAACTGAAAAATAAAATCAGTCACTTCTTTCATGAAAATGAACACTTCATCTGCTATCAGTCCTCATCAAGGCCTTATAAATAGCGAATGCACAGGGGAAATTGAAAATACCGTTGGTTTCGGTATTCAAAGATTGGGTCGGTTCGGTTTTTCGGTGTCCCCATGATATCGGTATCGGTTCGGTTTTTCGGTATATTGCCCATCTCTAATCATGAGGTATGTGTTATCATGAATGTCTCTTATCTCTTTATCAATTATCGATGCAGCTTTGGCCTCTGGGCCCGCTTAAGTTCGTAGTACTTTACTAGCTGCAAACGTGCCAATATCCCAGCTTCCGCCCAAAACATATTCTTTTCTGCTGTGTTACTATACACGTTAGGATTTTGATATATGGGGGTTGAATGAACTCCCATACAATACACTTACATGTATTTGGAGTTTCTGACAATTCCATCTGTAACTGTTCTTTTCTGAATGGTATTTTCGCAGCCCCTCATAATTGTCCATGCGTTTTAGGCTATTTCTCGTGAGATACATATACATTATCATGACCATGTGCATGTCCTGTAATATGTATCATATTCGAGGTCGTGTTTACAATCAGATCGTAACGAGCCCGTCAGGGCGAGTTGTGATCCGATTGAAAACACGGCCGAGAATCTGATACAAATTACAGAACATGCATTTGATCGTGATAATACATTTATCTAACAATCCCATTACACAAAGTCTGTTTTTCCGTTTTTTAGTTTAAAGTGGGTTGGAATTGGTCAAAATTTTGAATTTCAAATTTTAATGCGTGATAACAATGCATATAATGTTATTATTTGCCATAGCGCGGTGTTTACCGGAAGTTGAATCTATGTGATACGGAATCAGAATGAGTCGTCTGTATGATACGGAATTGGAACACCTAATCGTGGTTTTCAGGCCAAACTCTATATAGTTGTTAGATACACATGTAAACTGCTGAGCACTTATTGGACTTGAAGACAGGGGGCCGGAAAAAAGTGTGTGTTTCATCCGATCATGCTCATTTTTTCCTTATCCATTTTTATAGTGTATTTATTTTTGTCCTAAAACAGCTTCACATGCATTGCATGTATTTGCATACCAACCATAAGGCATTCTGAGCAGTATATATGCATCCAATGACAGAAAACTTGGGTGATTGTCACTGGAACTCATCTAGAGACAGAGATGGGTGGCGTGTGGACAATGCATACATTTTTTTCAAACTGGGTCTACTTTGAAAGCAGTACATGGGCATGGGTTTTCATATTTTTTGCAACCATTTTCCCACATTGAAACTCATGTAATACACAAAAATTGCAGAAAAATGAATATTTCCCTGGATATTCCTTTTGTATGTTGTTGAAGGGTTACAATTGTTACATGTACTTTCGTGTCTTCCTTAACTGTCTAGAGCTAACACCAGAGTTGTGGCAGCAACCCAAGTTCGCCATTGTGAATCTATGATAAGGACGGTCATATGCCTTCAGTCTTTTGTAATCATAAGGAAAGAAATAAAATTTTGATTGTTTATTGATTAGCACGAAAATAAAATAAAAGGAAACAATAAAATCATCTGCAGAATGTCATCGCATCAACCTGCTGTTGATACAATATCATTCAACCTGATTCAACATCATAACAGAAATATCATTATTCATATATTTTTTACTGCTATTGGAATTACCTTAACAGATCTCGTGTCAACTTTAACTGGTTGAGTACTAAACACATTTTCTGACCATACAGGATACGGAGCTTTTTCATCAAATATTACTCTGTCACATTCCATTGGATAGTGCCTCTGGGCACTATCCAATCAAATGAGACAGAGCAATGTGTTCTGGCTTCCAGTACTCTACCATTTAATTGTTTGAGTTATATCTGGCGACAGGTATTGGACATGCATTGATGGTGAGCGCTTTTACAGTCAGTAACGTTTTGCCTGAAACCATTATGAACTTCATCCCTCTTAGGTCATGGATGGTATTTTCTCCTACACTAATGGCATCAAGAGTCACTTTAGACAGAACCATAAATCGTTCCTTGGTGGAAAAACGATGGCAGCTGCCTTGAACATGTAATAAACAGAAGAGGTAGTGGCGGTTTTACACCCCTATATCTATGTCGTAAAAGTAATATGTCACGAGAAAATCAAATGCCGCGGTATTCACAGTTTATTTTCTCTCAATACCAAGAGTACAATTTCTTCTTGTGTTCTATTCATTCTCCACGTACTGACCGAAAACTAATGCATTGATCCCATGAACTAAAAAACCCTAAAATATTCCAACATTTTAGGTCAATCAAGTATTCATAAAAAAATATTCAGTAATTAAATAAACTTACAGACAGTGCATTTCGCTAACGCTTTTTCACGCAACATTGTAGAGAGAACGAAATACTCGTTAAATCTTACACAATGTCATCCAATTTCACATCCACGTGTACTACATTGCTACTGAAATTATTTAGCTTAGGAGAATGTAGGTGAGCTCTGGTGCCCCTCAAATCTCCGCCCACCCCCAACCAAACAAAAAGAAATAAAAAAAACATTTCTTCGTATCGTCGGGAGTAATAGAACAGAGTACCATTTACCCAACGTATCGGCCAAAACCGGCCAGACCTATCTACAAAAAATCACAATTCAATTTTTATTATTTTTTATCATTTTTCGTCTCAAAAACATGGCTTATGACCCCTCATTGGAACGAGCTCGTCGAGCTCGTTCCAATGAGGGGTCATAAGCCATGTTTTTGAGACAAAAGATTAAAATATTCATCTATTCAAAACTTTTAATTGCAAGTGTCGTCTGCCTTTCGTGTGAGGTAAAGGGTAAAACTGCCAGATGTGGTTGATAGTTTGATGATATAGGCTCTGTCGTAAAAAGGTTATCTCCACCAGATACCCCAAATACGTCTGTGCCTTTGAGACGATTATGAATTCAGACTGGAATGTGGAATTGTTTTTTTTCAGAGCATCCGTTGGTTTATATTGTACGGAAACGTATTCAAAACATGTGTGAACTGTTTTTTTCTGAGTCGCAGTAACGGCTTCATAAGTTATTATAAAGACCATGTTACACGTTATAGGAAGTAGTAATAACGACTTACAAAGTCGTTATAACGAGTTGGGTAAGTCTTTATAATGAGTTAGTAAGTCGTTATAACGACTCAGAAAACTCGTTATAACAACTTAGAATCTCGTTATAACGACTGGGTTAACTCATTATAAAGACTTAGTAATTCGTAATAACGACTTAGACAGTCAGTATAACGACTTACGTAGGTTGTTATAATAAATTGTAAAGTCATTATAACGACTCAGAAAACTCGTTATAACAACTTAGAATATCGTTATAACGACGACTGGGCTAACTCATTATAAAGACTTAGTAATTCGTAATAACGACTTAGACAGTCAGTATAACGACTTACGTAGCTTGTTATAATAAACTGTAAAGTCGTTATAACGACGAAGCTAACTCGTTATAATGAGTAAGAAAGTTGCTATAACAACTTAGCTTTACAGCTCTATCCACAAAGTGTTTTACCCAGTCATTTCCATTCATATGCAACCAGTCGGCGTATTTGGTCTGATGAAAATTACAGATACTTCCGCTAACATCAAGTTCCATGACGCACCCCAACCCCTCAAGAAAAGCTTTAAGGAATATACTTTACTTACATCTTAATTTAATTTTACTGTTCGCGTGTGTGTGTGTGTGCTCTTTTGGTGGGGGGGGGGGGGGGTATTTGTTTGGTTGTTTATTATTGGGTTGTAACGATACTTTCAGCAGCCAGGGCCACATCGTCTCGGAGAGTTGTATGGGTATATGTCAGTATAAAGAATTAATAAGTCGTTGTGATGCATTAACTAAGTCGTTATAAAAAGTTGGTAAGTCGTTATAACGAGTTACGACTTGATAAATAGTTATAACGTGTTACGTAAGACGTGCTGAATACGCTTCAGTAATATTCTGATGTTTTGTCAAAACTGCGATCAAACAAATGGAAAAGCCGACCATTGCGTGTGTAATTGTAATTACACTGAAAAAGTTTCCAATGGTCATCTTGTCCCTATGTATGGTGAGTAGTGTACAAGCCTATGTTCTGTCATATCGACTGTCATTCATATTTTCCTTGGGGAGAACACTCCGGGGACCGCAACCAAAACCAACCCCGACCAGGCCTGGCAATCTAGGAAATCAAGGAGTGCAAAACAGTTGCTCTCCTCAGATTGCTTGTGAGTACAATTGCTCCTGAAATTTTCAATGCAAAAACTTGTATGCTACTTCGATTATATTCACTTCAAAGTATTAATATTGTAACTGAAAAATTGTACTACATTCAACTACACAGTGGGAAAATTGGCATACACATCTTCTTATTATTCAAAATGTTGCATTCAGTTCTTATGTGACTGTCTTCTGCAATCAAAATGTATCGAAATGAAACACAGAATATGTCAGGAATTATTGCGAATCAATGCAACAGTGACAAATCGTCCCCTGAGTTCCAATGTGTTCTCTGTGCCAGTAGGCACAGAGAACACATTGGAACTAAACTAAAGAGACGAAAGGATAACAGATTTTAAAGGCAGTCCCAAACAGGTCTGGCATTCCGAAAAATCAAGGGGTGCAAACAATTGCCATCCTCAATTTTTTCTAGGCGTGCAGTAGGCGTGCAGCACTCCTGCACTCCTAAAGAATGCTTGGCCTGCCCGACAGAGGGGAATTTGATGGAGGGGTACTGGAGTATTCTTCCCTAGAATAATTGAAAAATATGCCATCAAATCGAGTCGTGATGCTAACATTACCTCAAATGCCAATCGATAATTATTAGTGTAAGAACGAAAACTCGTTTTACGGCAGAAGCTGATGGGTTGTACAAGCTCTAGAAATTGCTTACTTCTATCGGCAATGTTGTGGCAAAACCTGTAACATTTTGTCACAGCGTTTACCACGACTTTTTCGTTGTTAATGACGTTAGATGTAGATCTATATGAGAACACACCAAAGCCCAATACATATCTACCCAACAAACTCAATCCGACTAATGAAAAAATATTCAAAGCTAAAAGAAACTCAATTTGTTTTTCTGATAGCAGTCAACTCGGTAAATGTTTCCGGAACATGTCGCAAGAATACCGAACAAAAAGAAACTGTTGGATCTAAAGACATGGCTGGGATATATTTGTATCTGATATCAGCGAACTTAGTAAATGTTTCACGAACATGTCGGCTGATATATACTTATATACAGTACGTGGAGAGTGTATTATCACTACATCACCCACAGAGTGGAGATTGCACCCCAGCAATAATTGCAAATTTGTTGCAAAGCATAACAATTACAAGCAAAGTTCCAGCCAATGGACCTTCGGGCTGAACCCGGAGGTCCGTTGGCTGCAACATTGCTGGCGTTTTTTTTTTGTCTATATGTACAGAATTTCAAGGTTATACTTTGGGTTTTAACTCCACTCAGCGGGTGATTTTGTTACAATACACTCCCCCCGTACTGTATATATGATATCAATCAACGTCAACTTGGTAAATGTTTCACGAAAATGTCGCTGAATATCTAATATGGCGGTATTCAAATAATCTTCATATTTTCCTCACTATCACGCGCACCTTTGCTTGTAGTGATCAATGATCCCCGCATATTGAAACACCAATACATCGATTCAATGAATAAAGAAACCCAAAATAACAAAAGCACACACAAAAATTAATAATCTAACATTGTCGGTCGAACACGTATTCATTTCGTACAAGAAAACGTTAAATAATTAAATAAACTTACGCGGTGTTCGCTGCATTCTGTAAAGAGAAAGAAATGTACGTTAAATCTAATACATCATTATCCAGTTTTATGTCTACGGGTTCAACGTTGCTACATGTGCTGATCTATTTCAGTTCAGTTAGAGGTCAAAACTCTTGGAGAGTGAAGGGTGCTTGCTAGTTTTGTTATACAGAAGTCGGACCATTTGGGAGAGATTTACATGAATATTGGCTCACCCCAGTTTCCTAAAGCTGTCAGTAAAGTTAACAATAGGGGTAAGAGAATTTCAAATAAAAATTGAAACATCGAAATGTTACCGATTTTTTATCTCACAATCGGGGCGTTTTTGAACTGTCACGCAATTAAAGTTTAATGTATCTGGGCCCTTGTTCCGAATCCGTATCAAGGGCCCCTGATACAAGCGCGTGATTCTGCCGTTGTCGAAACAACGGCATTAATATCATTTTTCGATCGCATCGCGTTTTTCCCTTCAAAGAAAACAATATTAGGTGAGGCGAAGCCGAACCTAATATTGTTTTCTCTAAGTCGTATATGCCAGTGTATCTGCCAACTAAACGCCCTGTAAAGTATTTATTATGCACGGCATACTAACATGCCACTGGAGTGGGGAAGTTAACTCAACGAATAGTTAAATTATGCGCACTTTTCGGCATCTTGGGCTGATTTGTAGCCTATTATTGGGATTTACCTCAACGCTCGAGTCGAGGCTTCTCTCTTGAAGTTAAAGGACTAGCTTTCGCTATGAAATGTGGAAAACTCCACCTCAATAAACGATGAACGGCATATTTTAAAATATAATAAACCTTCACACCAAGAAGGATATTTAATTCACCAGTAATTATTGCAAAAGTAACAACCAAATTCACGTTGACGAAACACACAGTTGCTGCACTTCGCAAGACAGTATTCAGTTAAGTGAATCCCAGTGACGTAATTTTCTCTGAAGTGTAACGTCATCACTGACCTCAATATGGAGATCAATGAACGCTATTCTATTTTTCAATTTGCGTCTTTCCATCGATAAGGCAAATGAAAAAGTTCCTCTTAAAATAGTTTTATAACACATTTTGTGGTCAATATTGTGAGATAAATTTATCATCACCACAGTGTGTGTCTCCGAAAACTCTGATCAAGTCTCGTTGTAGGCACAGAATCGCATTTCGACTCGCCCTAACGGGCTCGTCGAAATACTGTTCTGTTCCTATAACTCGGCTTGGTCTGAATTCCCTGAGACACACACTGTGGTGATAATCTGTATGTATCATCGACGTGCGAATCTTTTCACAAACTCCAGGCATTCTACTGTCAGTCCAGGTTTCTGTATACTCCCGCTTGAATTTGGGCTAATTTTGTTAATTTGGGGGTGCCAATTTAGAAAATAACCTGTACCATTTTGTTCAATTTAGAAAATAACCTGTACCATTTTGTTCAAATGATAATCAAAATGGTCACCATTTTTTATGGTTTTCTATACAAAATGAATCTTCTGAGGAAGTTGTCACAATTGTTTGGATCAGTTGATTTCATTCGGGTGTAGTGAAGACTTTACAATAATTTATAGTCACTAAAATATGTGCAGCCTTTGCAAAATGGTGTGTATGGCAGGTTGTTTCTTGTATGAATATTTACTGGAGCACTCTTTACGACACCTACACTTTACAAGTAAGTTCCTCGTGTAAAGCCGTCAAGCTGTCGTGTCCTTGATTCTATATCACAATCAATCTCTCCAATTTGACTGAACGCCTCGACCACATCAAAACCAGACTTCAGGCTTAAGTACCTTAATCCACTTTCGTTTTGAAATACTCGCAAATTCCCCCCCCCCCCCCCCCCCCAATCACCCCAGTAAAAGCATGGAGGACTATCAGTCCCTGGCTTTTCTTATACCAATAGTTTCGCATCTTTCACGAACGTCAATTGTTCGTTTTGCCTTGCCTTTTCCGGTGATGAAGTTCAGCTTTCATGATAAACTGGTATTTGCCATTAGATCCATTAACAAAATTAACACATCTGTGTCTGCGGAATAAACATCTATGTCCCTTATGCTGCCATTGGGCCTGGGTACGGTATCTAGCCAAGGGCCGTTTGCTTCCATTACCCACAGAGAAAGGGATCCAGTCTCTGGTAACATTAATACTGGAGAACAACCCACTGCCTTTAACGACTCTGAGCAGAATTCGACTCGGTCCTATGTGAAAATCTCTATGACAGCGTAGATGATTCAGAGCAGCAGTCCACTCAGAAAATCTCAAAACAGACAGCATGCCAAAATGGACATCGCCCGAAGAACCACTGATACACTGTCAACAGCAAGATAATAATGCTAAGACACAAAGTGGAACTGTGGTTCCATTGTTAAAGAGACCTCCAACTGATTATAGTGCTTTATATACAGTATTGTGTCTTACGCAAGGGGTATCTGCTTTTGTTGTAGGTCCTAATCACAGATCTGTGATCACGCTTAATCTTGACTTGTGTGAACGGGCAAACAAACTGGAGACTTCAGCCGAAAACAGAAACTGTATTCTGAGATTAGGAGACCACTGCAGGCAAAATTTGAACAATCACATCCTGGCATGATACCGTCCCTAGGTGTGGCAATATGAAAGTGTGAAATTTCTATCATCCCAAGGTCACTGTTTTCTTCCAACAGCCTTCTTCTTATGCGAATTGACAAGAGTACATTTGTCATTGCCATTGAGGATTACAAAGTAGGCCCTTCAAGTGACGTCACAAGGGTCCTGGTAACTGATATATCAAGGGAAGTAGATGGATACTCTAAGGCATGTCTCATTCAGGGTATCACGAAGCTAGAGTTATCTTTGATACGTACATCCCTAACTCCTCGAATGACCAGACCCGTGGTAAAAGGTTGCTGGCGTTGATACGGTGAAATTGTCATAAGGGACTTGATCAATATCAAGATGGTACCTCCCAAGACTCTTTTGTCCCACATTGAAACAAAGGCGCAACTTACAAAATATCTGGGAAAGCTTCTGTTCCAGAAATGTTCGGTCAGCAGCAAGAGAGGCCAGTTGTTGTCTACAGGACTTCCGTCTATTCTGTAGACATGTCAGTAGCAGTCGCACAGCGTAGTTTTCCACTTATTACTTGTTCGCCTTCATTTGCAAGATGAGATTTGACAAACTTAGCATCGCCAATGTTTTCAACAATGATACTGTTCAAATGTTTTGTTTTTTATGTAACTGGAGGAGCCGACAATCGGATCCTCGCCGTTTTTAGTCAATAAATGGATATACTCGTCAAAATATTGTTCATTGTGATAACACCTCCTGCCGATAAAGAGCATTTTACTGCATTTAAAATGTTAATATCTGCAATACTCTGGCTTGTTTTTTTAGGCTGTATCATTGCCGGAATTGGTTTGCTGTATGTTTTGTTCTTGGTATCGGAGACAATTCCTGTGATATATTTAGTCAAAGGCTGCACAGTCAGAAGGTTCGGTTACATGAGCAAGAGTAACTCGAACTTTGTCGTCTGTGGATGTGAATTTTATATCTATAACTCTGTTATCCATCGCCTCACTTTCGATTCTCCACTCGTGGGACTTGAGCACTGAAATATGCATATTTTTTTATGACAGGAATGCTACCTTTTTCGTCACCTCAGTCGTCTTTTTAGACCAGTTGTCACTTCCGAGTTGCATGAAGATGTAGAACACGAACTTGAAGGATGACCATTTTTCGGAGACACCACTATCTTTAATGAATAGTCGGATTCAAGATATCTCTTCTCGGCCTTTTTTTTTTTTTTTTGTTTCATTCTATTTACAATCCTTTTGTAGCAGGAAGAATGATAAACTGACTTGAATACTTTCTCTGTAATACTTGCTATCATTTCACAAAGAGGTGAAAAGTTTGTTTCTCTAATTGAGGAACGTTTGTTTGCATAATCTCTGACTTTTTATAAATTTGCCTGGTTTGAGTTAAGTGGCTTACTAGGTGCACCACCTCTGAAACAAATGAAGCATGTGCCTCGAGAGAAGGAAGACATGGATCATTTGTTCATGATCATGCCTTCTACCCGCTATTCACACTTGTAGAACTAGGGATATAACTTACCGCTGTTTACAATACTTTAGGTTAAAGGAATATGCTTTTATATATATTTATTCCGACGCCGTGTTTCGAAATCGGCGGTTTCACTTTACCACGAGGCGATATATTTGTTGTTGTCGAGACATCATAAATAAATCGAATTTTGTGTTTCTGTTTCCTGACTCCATGTTTCACTCGCTCCCAAACTGTCCCCATCGACCTCGACACTTTCTTCCTTTTCCTTGCACTCGCCAAAAACAACGATATAAGCGGAGACTCCTTTTCAAAATACTAATTATCGTGGTTGTAATTCATTTCCATCGGATGATACACTTTTTTCCCGAGCAACAACAGGTAGTACACGCGCTAGTTGTCTATTAATTTAATTTTTTCCAAATACCCGCTATATAGTATGTAAATATGCCCCTAGAAATTCTGAGCCAGCTTTCCCCAACAAACAAGACAAAAAATGTCATTTCACTCCTTAGATAGTTCCACGATGCCTGTTAAGTGTCATAAGTGAACCAGTGGCTAATAGCCGTTCCACAATAGCGGTCATTTTGAAATCCAAGATGCCAGTCGAAGATGAAAATAAGAAACTGATACAATTAGCCATAAAATTTCATTTTGGTACAAAACAAAAATTCGAGATTTTTTAGCTCTAGGCCAACCATTTCGACATGACATACTCGACTATATAGCGTAGTATAAGAAAACAGAAGGTGGCTTATTACAATTTTCCCCAATCAGTTGGAACATTTGGCTATTATTTCCTGTGAAAACCCATTTAGAAATAAGAAAAAGGCCTCTTCATCAACTTTTGATGTTCTGTATTTTTTCATGTTAGTTACAGTTGAAACTAGAAGTCTACGTGTTAATCTACGCGTTATGACCGTAGTAAGGCTATCAGATTCTGTACAAATGGCCTATGCACAAGCAATGTTTCAGACAATGGACATCGCTAACTTGCATTTGGAATCAATATATCAACCTACCTGTGTTATTTATAGACAACAATGACAGCACAAATAGCACGTCAATCGGCGCGTTAATCGACACGTTATGGCCATAGTAAGGCTATCAAATTCTGTGCATATGGCATGTGCACAAGCAATGTTTCAGCCAATGGACCTTCGGGTAACCCGGAGGTCCATTGGCATAAACATTTCCTGCGTTTGCTATGAATAACCTTTTTTCGAATGGAGATCTTAGTCTTCAAAGTGTAGCCACCCTCCCCTTGTCCAATAAGCTTGAAATTCACGAACTACCACTGACAATACTTGGAAATAGTGCCGGGGCAAAACCTCTCAAAAATCCCCTCCGTGCTTTTTACTTCAAGTCGAAGTTCCTATAGAGACGATTCGTCCAAAACACTGATCCTTTTTAGGGCGGAGGGGGGGGGGGGGGGTGGTGGTGGGAGAAGTGCCTATTCAAGTGGTTTCGAAGGAAGATGTTACCCCCCCCCCCCCCTCCCATAGCCTGAATCCCTGTCCAATAACGTTGAAATTATTTTAAATTAATGTATTGTGAATCATCAGTCACAATGCTTTGAGAGTTGGTATTCACCTTCTTTTAGCGAGAGAGATTCAACTTTGTTCACAGAATGTTTCGGGTGTATGTTCTTAATACGAAGAGATTGCATGATATATGCACAAAAAAGAGTGTTTCACTGGTATTTTCTCGCGCGCTTGTGCTAGCACAAAACGTTTTCTTGTATTGTATGGAAACATTTTAGAACATGTGTGAAATGTTTTGGTTTTTTCTGAGTCGCTGTAACGGACTTAGTAAGTACAGGTTATCGGACACTTAGTTCGAGGCCGCGGCAGCGGCCGAGAACTAAGGTGTCCGATAACCTACTTGTTGTTCAGCGTTTCATCTTGCCGACTGTACGTGACAAATTCACCTCCCACTATAAGTTGTGCCAGTGCATCATCTGTGCACGTATTGAGGGGCTTGCTCAAAATTCTCAACTGTCACTGTGATGGCATAAAAGTGAAATCGACAAAGCACGAACTCAAGTTGGCAACGCGACAACTCCATCACACACATTTCTGCGTCAGGCTATAAATCCCGGCACAACTTATAGTGGGAGGTGAATTTGTCAAGTACAGTCGGCAAGATGAAACGCTGAACAACAAGTAGGTTATCGGACACCTTAGTTCTCGGCCGCTGCCGCGGCCTCGAACTAAGTGTCCGATAACCTGTACTTCTTGTCTTTGCTTTCAATACAAATCATTTCCACCGTTCCCTAAGTTCCGTTTCTCGATTTTTATTCCATATACCTCTTCCCAAATAAGCTGCACGTTCACCGAGACGGGTCAATGTCAGCTGAAGCCATCACAGTGACAGATGAGAACTTTGAGCGAGTCCCTCGATAAGAACACACGTCTCTCTGAGTTTTCATAAGGTCAATGACGGCGGTGTCTCTTTGAAATTGGAGAGGACGATAACTTATTTATCGTATGCTTGGGAGGCTGCCAATTTCTTGAACTCAAAGTCTGTTGAACAACAAGTCGTGATGACGAGTTGGCTATGTCTTAATGGGTTAACAAATCGCTGTAACGACTTAGAAAACTCGTTATAGCGACTTAGCTAACTTGTTATAACGACTTATTAATTCGTTATAACGACTTACGTAGCTCGATATGACACGCCAGAAAGTCGTTATTAGGATGCAGTTGATTTAATCGGTCGTTTGTCTGGGAGTGCGGTAGCTCAGTGGTTACGGCATTGGACTTCAAACCGTAAGGTCCACAGTACGGTTCCATCTTCGCAACGGGTAATGCATTGTGTTCTTGGTCAAGGAACTTCGTCTCGATTTGCCCATGTGGGGGCACGGTGTATACTGATGCGTACTGCTGGGGCGTATGGAGCTGGTGCGCGGTGGCCCAGTAGGTAGAGGTGCAAGGTGCAAGCCGAAAGGTCCTCTGTTCGAATTCCATCTGTGGCAATCGCGTTGTGTTCTTGGGCAAGACATTTCACTCCCATTGCCAATGTGGGAGCACGATGGTGTTGTGTCCAAAGGCATACTGCACGTCGATATGCACTTGTCACCCAATGCTAACCCTGCATGGGTGGAGTTAGTGTGTTGGGGGGGGGGGGGGGGGTCTCACAGTTGCTCGCCGTTCTCCCCGGGTACTACGTCTAACCCCACCCTTAAATCTGTTCAACACGAGGTGACCCTGGCCGTCGAAAGAGTAGTTAAAAACAAATAAATAAATAAATCGGCCCATTTCCCTCATATGAAACCAGTCAGCGAATTTGGTCTTCTGAAAATCGCAGATGCTTCTATATACCTCAAGTTACACGACGCACCTTATCCCCTCAAGAAAAGATTTAAGGAACATAATTTTTACGGTTCGTGTGTGTGAGTGGATGGGTGTGGTGGAGGGGGTATTTGTCTGGTCGTTTATTAACGACACTTCCAACAGCCAGGGTCGCATCGTGTCGGAGAGTTTTATGGGTGTATGTCATTATAAAGAGTTAACAAGTCGTTATAATGAGTTAGCTAAGTCGTTAACGAGTTGGTAAGTCGTTTTTATGAGTTAGTTAAGCCGCTATAACGAGTCGTTAGGTAAGTCCTTATAACGAGTTAAGACACGATAAGTATTTATAATGAGTTACGTACAGTTAAAACTAGAAGTCCTGTCATCAATCGCGCGCAAACACCTCGCCATTTAGCACGTTTATCGGCGCGTTAGGTCATATGGAAAGGCTATCACATTCTCTCAGCAACCTATGCACAAGCAATAGTTAAGCCAATGGACCTCCGGGTTTAACCCGGAGGTCCATTGGCTGAAACATTTTGCTTGTGTTTGCTGTGAGTAATGGCAAGACTCTGTGGTATTTTGGGTATTTTCAATTGGAAAAGTGCGCGCAATTCCTGTGCGAAATTGTGTCAAGATAAGCGCGCAATTCATGACAGGGCTTCTAGTTTTAACTGTAACATGGGTACGAAGTATTCTTCCGTCATATTGTGATGCTTTTGAAAAGCTATATCAAAACTGAGAGCAAACAAACGGAAAAGTTAATCGCTGCGTGTGTAATATCAGTTACACTGACAAAGGTGTCAACGGTCGTGTCGTCGTTGTGTGTTGTGCGTAGTGTAAAAAGAACCCTCGAAAACGAAAACACACACACAAAATAATAATAATCTAATATTGTTGGTTGATCATGTATTCATTTCAAACAAGTAAACATTTAATAATTAAGTAAACTTACTTGTGCCCCTTTCACGCGGTTTTTCAAAGCGTTTCCCACTTGTTTCTGTAAAGAGAACGAAATGCGCGTTAAATCTAATACATCATTATCAAATTTTACGTCTACGGGTTCAACACTGCAGTTGATCTAATTCAGCTCAGTCAGGGGTGAGAAGTCTAGAAGAGTGAAGGGTGCTTGCTATTTTTAGTTTAAACATTATTTATTTTAAGAGTACAAGGTCATATAATGCAAAGATTGTTAATGTGGATTCGGCAGGAAGCTATAAGCTTATACAAGGCCGTTTCCACCCAGAACAAGATTACAGAGAGTTACCAATGTCAATGGTAGGTGTGAATGACTTTAGTCTTTAGTTTAAACAGTATTTGTATACATTACACAAGCGTCAGTAGTCGAGCTCACATATCATCGCCCACCGCCTCCCGTACACCAGATTAACCTCTTACCAACACGGATAGAATACGACAGTTGCACAAAAGACTTCTTGAACCACTAGACATTTTTATTTTCTGTCCCCAAAAAGCACAACTCTTGACCCTCATTAGAGCGAGCTCAACCAGCCCAAGCCAATCGAGGACCACGAGCCATGTTTCCGAGTCAATTATTGGAAACATAATAAAATTTGAATAGCAGCTTTTCTTAATAAGACCACACGATCTTGGTCATCCCTGGAAGTGGAGGCGGTGGCCACCGGGAAACGATATGTAAGAATGTTAAGAGTGCAATATGAACAAAATAAGAACAATATGAAAAGAAACAAAACTCGGCCAGCTTGAATACATGGCGCATTTACTACACACGAGAAAGAGTAAGTATGTAATTTCATTCAGTTCGTTTAATAGAAGATTTTGAATACAGTCTGTGAATACAGTCCACGTGGCGTTGAGCTTCTAGAAAAGTTGAATGGTGTGGAGGGGTATATTCGTTCCGCTGAGCTAGTTTAGCTGCAATATTCATGATAATATTAACTTTTATCTCACAATCTACATGTATTTTGTCTGTATTAACTCCGCAACTGTCGTGTATCCGACCCCCTGATACAGACGTTTGTATTAGGGGGTCGAATACAAGCACGTTCCTTTCACGTGAGTTCCATTTTTTTTCTTTTTGTTCATCCATACGAATAAATAGTAGTAGGTGTATGTGGGGGATATCAGACCACTTTTTTTTCTTGTACATGTTCGTGTACACGTACACATACATGTACACATAGAGTTCGGTGTTAAAATGTACACGAAATGTACAAAAACGAGTTGAGGCGTACAGTTAAAATTAGAAGTCCTGTCATGAAATGCGCACAAATAGCACGTTAATATGCGCGTTAATGCACGCGTTATGGTCCCAGTAAAGCTATCAAATTCTGTACATATGGCCTGTGCATTGGCAGAAACATTGCTTGTGTTTGCTATGAGTAACCGGGAGAACCTGCCGTGCTTTGGATGACATTCGATATGGCAATTGCGCGCAATTCCAACGCGCATTTAAGCCTAGATAAGCGCACTATTCGTGACAGGACTTCTAGTTTTAACTGTAGTTGGTTATCGTGGTCTTGATGTTCAATCAGCCGTTGGCGAACTAGTGCGGATTCCAGACCAGTCCACACGGAAGAAAATCGACCTAAAATTTTCTCAACGTTCGCCATCGCGAGTTAGACGTTTCGATCGGTCGTTGGTGAACGCTGTGCGGATTCCAGACCAGCATTAAAATGTCTAAAAAATTAGAATCGACAAAAATTTTCCTCGACGTTCGCGATCGCATTCTAGACGGTGATGGGTGCGATCCGGTCGCCGACGAACGATTGCGGATTCCAGGACAGGAAAATCGATCCTAAAATTTTTTTCCAACGTTCGCCAACGGTTGATTGAACCATCTAGACTGCGATAACCAACTAGTGCAGATTCCAGACCAGCAAATCATCAAAAAAATTAAGAAATGTCGAAAAAATTAGAATCGACGAAAATTTTCTCTACATTTGTCATCGTGGTCTAGACGGCGCGATCGATCGTGGACAAACGGCGGAGATTTCTAGTGGAGGGAACAGATGAAAAATAAAATCGTTAGGAGTTTTTTGAGATAAATTGTAACAGACTTACGAGATTCGCGAGAGGAAATAGAAAAGTGGTTGATATTATATACAGGAGAAAAAAATATATATAAATAAATGTTATTTAAAAAATAAATAAAATATCGAATCGAATAGATAATAAAAATATACGTAAACAGATGAAAAATAAAATCATTAGGAGTTTTTTTAGATAAATTGTAACAGAATTACGAGATTCGCGAGAGGAAATAGAAAAGTGGTTGATATAATATATAGGAGAAAAAAATATATATAAATAAATGTTATTTGAAAAATAAATAAAATATCGAATCGAATAGATAATAAAAATATACATAAATCATGAACGATTCTCGGATTATTCTCAGATGATGAGAGCATCGTTTCTTATAAAGGCGCTGGTGAGAGCCTACGCATTCTGTGTGAACGAACAACTAGCTCGCGTCTTGTTAGAACGATGTGTCGGGTGTCGGGATCATCTAGACTTCGATCACATTCATGTCTGACGATGGAAAGGAAAGATATGGTCGTCAAGTATTTCGAACCGGCGTTCGAATACGTTCAAATAGACAACGTGATCAAGTTTTGGAGGAGATTAGTCTTCTGTAGGCTAAGGCGTCGCGAATAAAATCATCAATAATCTACCATTCGAAATGCATCTGCCGGGTCAAAGTTTCACGGGACCCGGGACGAAATTGAACAAGAGACTCAACGCCGATCTGACTCCTAAATCTTGGAGCAAACCCGTGAATAGGGTGGATGCGGCTGTGTACGATCACGATCTGTGCTATGCTAGACATCCGGACACCAAGACTCGCAATGATGTCTGCGATGAATCCGACCAGGAGAGAGAAGTTCGAACGTTCACTGGTCTGCAAAGTGAAAGTGATCGGTACGAAACGTCTATTCGGATGGGGTGTTCAAAAAAAAAGTCTCTCGGAAAAGACGAAGAATCAATTATCGATGAGGAATTCGCCGAGGAGTTACACGAGCCCATCATGCGTAAATTGCGAAAGAGAAGGGTGTTTGTGAAGGGTCTGGACGACATTTGGTCCGCCGACTTGGTCGACATGAGATCATTTTCGAGGTGGAACGGGGGCATGAAATATCTATTGACGGTCTTCAACGTGTTTTTCAGATATGGTTAGATCAGAGCCTTGAAGAATAAATCGGGACTTTGCATTGCCAAGGCTCTGAAGAGCGTGTTCGACTTGTCTTCTCGAAAAACGAATAATTTGTGGGTGAACAAGGGGAAGGAATTTTGCAACAAGGACGTTCGTCAGTTGGTTGACCTCTATTCGATCGAAAATGAAGAGAAAGCCAGCGTCGTGGAACGTTGGAATTGAACGATGAAGGAAAAGATGCACAGGTACTTCACGGCAAATTCAATCAAGAAATACATATACGCTCTGAACGGTCTGGTCGAAGATTACAACAACACGTGACACAGATCGATCAAGATGGCCCCCGCAGAAGCTAGTGATCCTCGAAACGAAAAACGGGTCTATGTGAATATATATCCCGAGAGATCTAAGATCAGGAAGGAGTCTAGACCGCCGAAATTTGCGGTCGGCGATCGAGTGAGAAACAACGCTTATAAGAAGCACTTCAAAAAGTGTTACACTCCTCGATGGACCACAGAAATCTTCGTGATAATCAGAATATTTCACACCGATCCGGTGACTTACGAAATCGAAGCTTTGGATGGTGAAGAGATCATCAGAAAGATTTACGAACAACAATTGAAGAAGACGAAGTTTTAATAAAAAATATATATATATATATTCACTCTCGTTAACATTTCCTTGTTTACACACATATATATAAAGGAAAAAAATAATAATAATAAAAATAATTAAAAACTATTTTTAGATAAAAAAGCAAACGACTTCATAAACAAAAAAAAAAAACCTTAAAAAATGGTAAATATACTAGATATCGCACAAGGCATACCGAAAGACAAAAGTATTGAGGAATACGAGGTTCACGAATATGAACCGATAACCGGAACAAGTTTGAACAATGCGGGAAAGATAAGATCAACGTCGAAACCCAAGATCTATTCATTTTATCCTAGCGAGAGTTACATAGTGGTGCAGGGACGTCTCACCAAGGAAGATGGGAGCAAATACGCCGACGACAACACCGTCACTCAAGCCAATAATGGCATCATGCATCTACTCAGTAATATAAAATACTTGCTATCCAGACAAGAGATAGAATCAGTGTTTCATCCCGGTCAGGCCACCACGATGTTCGGACTCTTGACGTATATGGTTAATTTTTTTAAATCCAAGGGACTTAATCAGTTGTGGATGAAAGACACTGTCGTGGGTATTGGCCCTGCCAACGCCGGTGCTGCCATGTTATTTGACTACATCGTCAAGACGTCCAAACACAAAGGAACCTTTTCATTCAGGATACCTCTGAAACACATCTTTGGATTCGCGGACGATTACAACAAGATCATGTACATATTCAAACACAATCTGACATTGATTCGAAAGGGAGACGACGACACGATAGTGAGACTCTCCATGACCAATGCGGCTAAGTTAACTCTACACAGGATATCGTGGTTCATTCCGCATGTGCAGCCTACGATCGTGAAAAAATGCGACTCTACAACATCATAGAATTCAAGAGTAAATTACCCGTGGGATTTAGAATGAGACAGTGCGACACAGCTAGCATTCCACCTTCCACGAATCACTTCGATTGGAAAATGCCCATGAAATCCGCTTCTGAAAGACCGTGTTTCATCGTGGTCACGTTTCAGACCAACAAGGACGGTTCTCAAGAAAAGAATTCGTCGCAGTTCGATCACTGCAATTTGAGAAATATGCAAGTTTTTCTGAATGCCACAAGATATCCTGCAATCGATTTCTGCAGACTGTACGGTGATGCTTTGGATTTTAGAAAGAAGTATCGTGGTCTGGACACTTTGATGAGCAACCTTAATATATCTCCCGCTGAATACAAGTCGATGTATCCCACATTCGTTTTCGACATCAGTAAACAGAGCGAACGACTCAAGAGTGGCGTCTTAGACATTCAGATCAAGATGCCGTTCAACAAGAACATGCCAAAAAAAAAACTGAGTCCATTGCCTTGGTCCTGTCGGATAGAGAATTACAATTCGAATCAGATGGAAATAAGATGTCGATCGTTCAATGAGAGACATGTGTGTGAAGAAAAGAAAAGAAAGAAAGAAAAAAATATATATATATACATAAAAATTAAAAAAAAAAATTACAAAAATGAATGATAAAGAAAGAGAGTACTTGAGAAGAAACAGACGTGGTTTGATTAAAAATATTTTGCAAGATTCGCTAGCAATAATTCTAGATACTTTAGTCGGAACAGAACCTTTGATATTGAGCGATTATATGAGATGCAAAATCGAAAGTAAAATCTTGATAGAAAATAAGACCAGAAAACTTTAAGACACGGTGACGTATAGAGGACCAACTGCTTTTCGAAATATTATAAAAGCTCTCCGAAATGCTAAAATAGATGTAGACGTGTGTTTCGAGATAAGCGATCCAATTTCACAAGATGAAACATTACAAGAAATAACGTATTAAAACAAAAAAAAAATAAAAAGTAATGAGATCTAGAGAGATTGAATATCATTCTAAATCTCATTACTTTTTATTTTTTTTGTTTTTATTTTTTATTTTTTTTTTAATAATTACTCATTATTTTTAATTAATTATTTCCATACATTCACTGTTTGTTCAGAGGATCTAGTTCGCTCAGTAGGCTCACCTCGGAAGTGGCGGCTTTGGAATTATTGGTTTTCGTAATGAAATTAATCCTGTCTCCGGCGTTCACTTTGAGAGGTGTGCCGAAAGTGCTGACATTCGAGTGTTTATTCTCAGTCTTTTCGACGCTGTATCTCTTATCACTCTCTATTCCGTTCACCATGAGATTGACGACCGCTCTGTTATTCAAATCTGTGGAAGCCAGACCCATTCGAATGATTTTGCCTTCCAACGGCATGGGATATCCCACATGACCGTGTTGCAATTCACTACCTTCATTTCCGAAAGATCATTCGGCTTTTCCCTCGTCTAGCGCGCCACTCTCCTCGGCCCACATGGTGATCAATTGCCTGGCGTATTTGACTTTCTCCACCACCGAAATCAGGGGGCAGGCGTCCGACATGTTCACGGGATCCAGCAGATTCGTGAGTGCGTGTCCACCCATGTCTAGTTTACCTTCCATGATGTCACCCTTTCTCCAGACCGAGTTGTCGTCCACGTACTGCCTGCTGACCACGCTGGAATTGAATTCGGGATCGTGATTGAGACGGAATAAGTTCTGACCGTTCATGTTGATGCCGCCCTTCATGGTTCCGCCAGATTGTTTATTCAGGTAGAGATCATCCACTTGCAATTCTATGGATTCTTGAGATCGTGTCAGGGCGGAATCCACATAGCCCTTGTTGACCGTGGTGGAGTCCTCGTCCACGTTGTCGATCTTTGACAGATTCAATATTTTGTTGAATCCCGCATTCTGATCTGATTTCTTTTCTTGTCTAGCAGATTTTCTCTGTCCCAGGTCTACATAGTGTTTGGTCGCCACGTCCTTGGGATTTGTGGGAGTGGCCACATTCGTTATCTTGTTAGAATTGGCGTTCAATTCCGATTGCATCATTTTCTGAACGTATCTACTTCTCAGGTATTCACTGAATCATGAATGAGAATCGTCTGCGTATTTCTTGGTTGTGGCATCGGTGGAATCTATGGGATTCGTGACGTTCACCAGACATTTGGATTTCAGATTGAGATCGTCATGGCTTTATCCACGTAATTATCTCTCGTGATTCCTTCAAAATCCACGTCCTTCTGTTGACGTATTTTTTAGTCGTCGCATTTGCGAGATTTACCAGCTCAGCAAGATTGTAGAGCTTCTTATCATTCATGTTCAAAGGTTGCTCTCGAGGTTCGTATCTCCAAACGTAACATTCATCCAAGTTGATGATGTCATAACCATCGCCGACTTCGAGCATCTTCCTTTTCTTTTTAGGTCGACTTTCGTCGTCACTCCTTCCAAATTTATCGACTGGCATGGGTTTTTTTTGTTTTTGTTTTTAAAATATATTTCAACGCAGTTTTTTTAAAAATGAATTCTTTTTCACTTATTTTATTTTTTTATTCTATTCAAGTCTTTTTTAAAAATAATTTTTACCTTTATATATATATACTGTAAAAGAAAAATCTCTCTCTAATGTAATTCGTTGAGAATGTCTTAAAACCGATCTCCTTCTGACCATCTCTTGAGAACATAGAGACACAGGCGACTGCAAAACACTTGATCCGGTGATTGCACTCATTCCGTGTTGTAACGAACCACCAATTCATCAAAATAGTTCTTTATTTCTTTCGGCGGTGAGATTCTGTAGCTGTCAAAATAATGATTCTTCTTCCTGTTCTTGAACCATGCCACCCAGTGAGTGACTTCGCCCAATAAATCGTCCAGATTTAAAATTCTGCATTCCAATTGTCGTCATCGAGGTCTTCTCTTCGGCAAGGCATCCCTGGAAGACATGCCTCGAAAATCTTATATTTTCAAAGCCTTCGCCGCA
Source organism: Pictodentalium vernedei (assembly GCA_031216915.1). Classification (NCBI taxonomy): domain Eukaryota; kingdom Metazoa; phylum Mollusca; class Scaphopoda; order Dentaliida; family Dentaliidae; genus Pictodentalium; species Pictodentalium vernedei. The sequence goes on from CM062294.1 coordinate 77,173,872, forward strand.
TCGACAGATCGATGTTGGAATGGGGTTCGTTATGTAAGACTACACCTTCTACGGATATCCATATTTTCTTATTCATAAATGTGTTTTTTTTTATTTATTTTATTATAATTCACTAAATGACATAATTTTTTTCTTTTTATTTTTTTATTTTTCTTTTTAAACTAATTCTCTCGATGCTTCTATCGATTTCCATAATCTTGAATTCGTCTAATTCCTCTTGATTTTCTGGAATTCTCTCGTCCTTAATCATATCCAAAACCCAATGTCCGAGTGCCAAAGTGCTTATTTTATCATCTAACATGATTCTCTTATCGTCGTCGGCCATCAGTGAAATCTTCTTGATTATTTTAGTATACAAGTCATGATTGTCGCTTCGAATCGATTTCATAGTCTTGTACACCGGCCGACTTCAGAACAGAAATCTTTATACTCTCGGAAAGAGATGTTTTTCTTCACCACGCAAGCTTGAACCCCTTTGCACTTCTTGATCTCTTTGCCTTCTAGGCGATAAGCGTACAGTTTGGGTCTCAAACCCACGAATTTGACAATTTGCTTACCGCTGATCTCGTCCTTACCCAACATCTTCTTGTTGTCATTCAATTGAATGTTGGATGGGTGATCGACGGCATAATTGCTCGTGTCAAACCACGTGGCCATGTCCGGAGATATATTTCGGTAAATGTCTTTCATCTCTATCTCGTAAACCAAACTGTCCGTGTCGGTGAACAGTAGTTCGACTTTCTCGCCGAATTTCCGTTTGACATAATCGTAGTGAAACTCAAACATCAATTGCTTGCTGATATCTGATGATGATGATGAATGAAAGGTTTTAGCATGCCGAAGGCACGCAGGGATGATGTGGGATTTACAAATCCCTTGTGACCCAGTTAACCTTATTTTATTTCACTTGGATCACACAGGCCTAGCTTTCCTATTGCCTCAAATGGGGTCTGCGGGGGTATGCACGCAGTTAGAATTTGGAAGTTTACATTGGCGTGATAGATTGTCAATAATCAATCCCTCAACGCCATTAAGACTGTTAGAGAGTGGGCTCTATTCAGTTCTAGCTTGGCGATGGTAGAGGTTTGAGTCCCACCATGGTGGCGAGCCAGCATATAATGTTGTGTGATGGCAAATTTAAGGGAAGAAGAGAAAAGAAAACCAAACAGCAACGCCGGTTTGGTAGCGGCCCCGGTATATAGCAGTTACAAAAAGGAATGGAGAAAGCTCCAACAGTTTAGTTTGAAAAAACTGGGAGTCATCCATCAAGCCTTCTGGGAGATAGGATGCCGTATGTGATTATGAGGTATCTGGTTATCCTTTGGGAATTCCAAATGACCTCCCCCCCCAAAAAAAAACAAAAAAAAAACAAAAAAAAAACAAAAAACACAAAAAAAACAAAACAAAAACACCCTCTCACAGACACACACCCTCAAGCCCTTAAAAGGGCTGTTAAATCTTTATTCAAATGCTTATTTATATAAAATTTACACTCGTCCTCAGCCAGACAAGCTTGTTTCAATCCTTGCCTGGTGCTGATATCTAAGATGATCGGTCTGAGATAATAGGGTTTGTCAAACTTCAGGTGCATCTTTTGCAGGTGAACGGCCACTAGATTTTCATCGAATATGGTTCAGTGTCTGCAACTGGGTTGCGCCACTAATGTTTTAGCTCTTTTCTCGGACGTGACTTTTGGAATGTCGGTTCTCTTCCTGATGTTTTCCATAGATTTACCATACATGCAGTTGTTCATGAGTTTGAAGAAATCTTTTTCAAAATCGTTCTCAGCTCGAATTCTGAGATTCGTGTTGAGATCGATGTATTTTTTCATCCAAGGCTCTTCGTCGAATCAAATGACGCGATGTATGCTGAGTAATTTCATCCTGTGATCGACGTATTGCTTCAAATTCTTGCTGTAGATGACGTACTTACATTTGTTAAATAAATTGGGAATGAGTTTTTCGTTGTCTCATTTGAATGGTTCCATTCATTTGGGAGCCAGCGGATAATCATTGTGTGGATCGTGTAACTCTTCCGAATAGTTCAAATCAACTTTTAAAATGCAAGGATAGTCTCTCCACTTTTGCATCTCTTCTGGTTCCGTCACCCATTAGAAATTTCCAATCGCTAAAGGATGACTCATGGCCCAACCGTACAGATTATTAGCGTCCCAATACTGAAAGTATTTATTTGATCGTTCTGAACCGAAACCTTCTTTCATGTAAGGATTGTTGGCTTCAGAATACCTGTGGAAGATCATCGAGACGCCACCTCCCATGGCCTTTTCGAACATGAGCAACATGTCCACGCCAGATAATAATTCCAATTGGACTTCAGTGGTCTTCAACAGAGCATCCAGGCCGAGTGCGGTGAAATATCAAGCCGGATCCAGATCGTAATTTCGATGACAGACGTCTCGAAAATTTTCGAACACGTCTGCCAGGAGTAGAACGTCAGTCTTCAGATAGAGATCATGAAAATCTCTCATGATTTTCATATCAAATGATTTCCACACGTTCGTAATCCTTGTCGGAAATGTCGGATTTGTATAATTTCGAATAAAAATCTTCTTTCGAAGCTAGCGCAGTGTCGTCGAATCTCTTTAGATCATTCATGTAACCGTAAGGATAGACTCCTTTCTTCAACATGACGTCTACTCGTTCTCCAAAGTCTTTGCTCGTGATTTTAAATTTATCCTTGCTCATGTTATCGACAGATCGACATGAATTTAAAACTGTCGATGAAACGTATGCCTCTACAAATAGATTTTTGTTTCTTCCTCCAATGTCTCTTTGTCGATTACTCTTTTCTTCTTCTCCACGACCTTCAATTTCATGAAGGAAATGTATCTTTCTTCGCTGTTCGTGATGCAGGTTAATTCTTCATGGAAGGTGCCAAGATTTTTCATGAACAGATGACTGTCGTAACCTGAGAGATTGTGAAATATCACCGGATAGAAAGTGACGTCTCGATATCTTAAATTACACTTGCTGTGGGCCAGACCGCAATACAGACCCATGTAATGAACGTGGTCACTGACATTCTTACTTTCCTGCGAATTCTCATCGAACGATTGTCTGCATATGTGACATTCGGTGGCTCTGTTATTTTTGTCCTGTTGCTCTCGCGTGATGATCACTTTCACCAGAGTTTTGAATTTGTCGTGTAAAATTTGAATTTTCAATTCTAACTCTTCCACGAATCTTGGAGCCACGTCGTTGTCTTCGCACTGTTTCGTGTAGGTGAAGGGACCATGTCGTGTTGCAAGTCGAAAGCGCATTTCAGGTAAATGCAATAGCCCATAGGCATGTGTTTTTGATATCTTTTGGTGTAACTTCGAAGAGCGTAGGGTTGGCAGGAACTCATTTTCACGGTGAAGCATTCGAAATCGGTGTACACGATAAATGGCACTTTTAACCTTCTATTGTGATCGCGAAAGTTCACGATGGTGTTGGGTTTGGGCATTTCGACGGCGACACCTTGAATTTCATTGCAATATTCAAGATGTTTTACTAACGATTTTTCACTGTGAAACGCGTTCATGCAGTGACAACATAAACATACCTTTTCTTTATGTTTACTATTTTGTCTCGACAGTAATCAACTTAGACTTTTAACCCAACAATAATGACGATTGTCACCGTTCAAAATTAATAACAAAATAATCGTCTTTTCTCTTCTGAGATACGAAGTCTTTCTGAAAGGATAGATCGGTCATTTTTCCTTATTGTATCCCAAGACGTTCATCACTACGGTGGGATTTTGAGCTTCGAATCGTCCGATGTCTTTTAACAGCATTGGAAAAGTCACTCCGGTCCAATCGAGATTTTTACAAGTCTCCTCGCAACGAGAAACTATATCGGAGTGCATTTTGACAGAGTATAAAGTGGAAGTGACTGCCCATTTAAAACACTGATCATCTTTGTTTCTCACATTGGCCATGGCGGTATTTTTAGCTAGGAAATACGGTAATTCCACGTAGGAAGATGCTTTCAATGAATCGTTTTTGGTCACGTGAATTTCGAGATTCAACACCTCTTCGAACGTCCAGTTACTACCTCTATGTTGATAATTTGTGAGAGACATCAACATCTTGTCTTTCGTAATATCAAAAATGTCCGATAAATCGGAAGCTCGAAATATGGTCTGGACGCCAGATCTTAAATATGCATCTCTCACGATGCTCTCGCCGGAGTTTACATTTTATTCATCACGCAATGGAGTATCATCCCAATTTTTAGTACCACGTCCTTGTGTTCGCGAAACAAATCCAATACTTTTTTCTTCACCCATTCCATGAACAATTTCGGATTGACTTTTTTAAATGAGGGAACCAGGTCGGAAGTTTTAAAAATGCCTTTGATTGCACTCTCCCATTCTACGGGATTCGATTGGAATGCTTTTGTGACAATTCGTCCTACATATTCTTCTCCTTTCCCTTTGTTGATTGCTCATTGAATTCCGTTCAATATATGTCGTTCGTCTCGATTCTGAACTGCATCACTCATTTTCGTTTTTTTTATTTTTATTTTTTGAAACTTGCAGTTCTTTGGCGGCTTTTCGTTTGGTCGTCTTCTTATTTTTCGCAACTGGAACATTTTTTTTTTTTTTGACGTTGCCATTTCGATTCCCTTTGCCACCTTTTTCTTCTCATTTTTCGCAACTGGAACATTTCCCTTTTCATCGAACACACTACGTAACTCCTCACGTAAGATCTGTCTAAGTTTTAAATCATTCTGTGTTACTACCACGTTTTGTTTTCTATCGTGAGATGTTACTGCCATCAGCTTATTTTTCGCAATTTGAGTCTGTTTAAGTTTGTTCACTTTCAATTTCCTTTCCATCGCCTCGCGAATGATACTCCTGTATGGCTTTAATTTTTTTTGAATTGGTTCTATGATTTCTGAAATTTGGAATTTCTAATTCTTTACAAATCTTGTTTAACCAGGGTACGGTATACTTATCTAAATTTTCCATTTTTTTTTTTTTCATTTGTTTGTTTTATTTGTAAGAATATATTTTGAATTTTTTGCTAAATAATAATTTTTTGTAAAAAGTTTTTAAAAATAGTCTTTTATATATTTGTTTTTAATTCCCCTCAGAAAAAAAAAACATTTTTGGAGATTGATCGATTTTTATTTCCTTAACGTGGAAAAAATTGAATTAATACGATAAAAATCAAGGAAATTAAAAATTTAAACTTTTGTATATATCTATATGAGAGAAAAAGTTTCACAAAAAAAAAATTTTTGCATTAAATAAAAATTAAATTGAAAAAACTTTTTGTATATATATAGAGAGAAAAACTTTTTTACAAAAATTATTATTTAACAAAAAAACCACAAAATTGAAATATATTATTATTTGCAATAATTCATAAAACAAAAAAAAATTTCAACCATGAGAACAACACCTAAAAGATACGAACTGAAATTGAAACAAGTCAAAACGTTCGAGAAACTCGGTTGTAAAATTTGCAGATTACAACAACACAACACTATCGAATTGAATGGGGTCAAAACGAAGGGCTTACATCACAAATATGATAAATATAGCATGCCTTTGAAATTGGACGAAGCCATGCTCGATTTGTTTTATGAGTACGAAAGCGATCTACAGAATATTGTCGTCGCCAAAGACAAAGAATTCGATAAGAGAGATTTGTTGTTACCCTAAAGAAGTTACATATATCCAAAAATCTCTCTCAAACTCGTGGACAAATCAGTTGGTGAGAGCGCGTTGACCAAAGTAAAAAAAACTCGCAAAGATAACCATCCAACAAATATGCGCAAAAGGAGAAGACACGACCATTAACATGCTAATAACGTACTTGGAAATATAAAAAGACAATAGAGAGAGCGATTAGTGAAGAAGAAGGGAAAAAAATAAAAAGTAATGAGATCTAGAGAGATTGAACATCTTACTAAATCTCATTACTTTTTATTTTTTTTTTTTTTGTTTCCTTCTTCTTCTTCTTCACTATCACTCATATATATTGAAACAACGTTTCCCTTTTTCTTCACTTTCATTATTGATTCTTCTTTTCTTTTCTTTTTTGATATATTACGTTTTTCATAATAACACATTTCATTCCCTTCATCATATTTATGAACGAATGTGGTGCATCTCTTAGCAACACTCATATCATTATTCTCTTCAAAAGGTGGTGGTGAAAAACAAAGCGTTCTTCTTCTTCTTTTTAATTTCCACAATCTGCCCCTATTTTTTTTTTCATTTCTTTTTCCAGTTCTTTCCTGAAATATCCCTCATTATCATTCAAAAAGGCCTCGTAATCCTTTTTATCCATTTTTTATATTATTTTTTTATACTTTATCTAATTTATATTTTATACTTTATATAATTATATAACTTTTTTTACTTTATAATAACATACTCAAAAGTGGTATATTCTTAAATGGCGAATTCGGACCAAACAGCAAACCCTTACCGAGTCACTTCACGTTCTGTACTCTCTTCAGATAGAGACCGTTTCCACCAAAAAGGTTGCCACCTCTCACAGGTTTTAGATACAATCCTTTACCGCCATCTATGTCGACGTGACACACGACTCCTCCCTTCTTCAAAAACAGTCCGCCACCCATTAATTTCTGAACTCCCAAAGTCACGCGTTCCGAGGCGGCTCTTTCACCGAGAGCTGGCAACAGGGTCTTTGAGAGAAAGGGCAATATTTTTCCAGCGAGTCCTGCCAATAGCAGTAGGAAACCACCTTTCATTCTCATATTGTATCTCAATTGAGCGGGACTCAATCTCACCATCAACCCTCTTCCATCATAAATTGCTTTCTCCATCCTTTTGATTTGAGTTCTGGTCCGGCTTATCGAATTGTGACCGTCACTCGCCAGATCTTCGTGAGTGAATTTGAATCTCATTGCCTCACCTCGAGTACTTAACGCTCTCCAAAATTTGTCCCTCTGTCCTTCAGATATGTTCATGTTTTTAACCATGAATCAAGTCATATTTCTTTTTCTGTTAAATATATTTTGTTCAATTGTATTTTTGTTTTAACGATAATTATATATTAAATAATTTTTGTAAATTAATATTGTGTTTCTTTTATTTTCTTATTTATATATATATCCAATATTTTTGTATTTTTATTTTTTTTTTATTTTTTGCTTTTATATTTCTCTTATGTGAAATTGTATCGTCACCCTCTCTCCACGAAGATCTAACAGCTCACCATTTTGATCCGTCAACATGGTTTGGGATTATACAACGTGTCTAACATCACGGATAGATAAACTAAATTTCGAGGTCATTCCACGATCTTATAACCTGGCGACCTGTTTGGAAAGAAGGAACAGATCATCGGTGGCGCACTACCATTCACGTAGCTTCCATCAATCACATCCACGTTCACCAGAATACTATTGACGGCAAGAATGTCAACCATATTTTTGGACGCAGCGTGGCCTCAATACATTTTTTGATCAAATCCCAACATTTTGTCGATCAAATCGTCCGTGTTGAAATCTACTCGGAAATTATCTTCCAAATCCAACATCGTCTGTAGGGTATTAGGGTTGGGAGAGATTCTGATCGTGTTGCTTTCCTTTCCATCTGTCTTCATTCGCATCTGAATGTAATTGTTCAAATCGTCTATGTCGTAACTACCTTTGGGAAATTGAATATCCATCCAATCCACTCCATCGAAATACTTGAATGAGTTATTCTTTTTGGTGACGTTGGGAAAGGAATAATAAGTCTCCAGATTCACCAACGCCATCACGTATCTTTTCTCCCTATTCAATTCGATGGAAGGTTCGAATTTCGTTGTGAATCGAGTCAAATCACCATTCACCATGATTTGAATGGACTGTTTTGGAGCTGTATTCTCGACTATCCATTCTAATAATTCTCCCAATTGTTTGAACATTATTTTTTTTTACTTTTTTATTATTTATCAAAACTAAATTATTGAAGATTTATTATTATTTTTAATTTTTGTATCATCAGAAACATAAAACTTGTCGAACCCGCTCCGATATTTTCCACGATTAAACTCGCTAGTCAAATCGATCATGACAAAATTGTGAAGTCCTCCATCCCAAAGCCTCTTGCAGAATCTCCTGAATTCTTCTCTGCTCATGTCGTTTGCGACATGATCTCCGTAGATGTGATTGAGATTCTTGAGATCCTGGTGAGAGAGACACAGGAAATTAGCGTTCTCCCTTATTATCTGTCTGGGCAGTCGAAAATAATTCTGCGACAAGTAGAAACAGTCCACGGTGTTGTGACGACCTCTAATGTAATACGATTCACATCGGTTCTGTCTCTCCAAAAGCAGATTGTCGAAAATCATGAGATTCCTATTTTCTGATTTCAATTCCCTGGGATCCGGAACATCGTTCACGTTCTCGTAAAATCGACACTCAACGTTTGAAGATGCATTTCTCTTCATCAATTCCATCGCAGCACCATCCAAAATGGTTGAAATAGAAAGTCCGCTTTTGTCGAATTCCTCACTACTGTCAAAAATTCTGGCTATGACGTCCTTGGGCAATCTATGATCCATGCACTCTCGAAGCAGTCTGTATTTGGGTTGAAACTGGCTCTTGCTGAACACGAATAATCTGTCATAATCCGACCAGCTGGGTTGCGACAACACATTCTTCAACAGATTGGTCTTTCCACAATTCGATTTTCCCACTATCAAGCCCCTTATGCTCTTGGGAAAGAACTCATTATTCGACCTCTTGGTCGTGGCGTCGTTCCAAGACATATCTTTGATGTTCATCATTTTTTTTTTTTTTTTTAGATTTTCAAACTCAATTTTTTTATTATTATTTATTTATATTACACCATCGCGGGTTCTCTTCAATCCAGTTCTACTCATCATTTTGGCTAAATCTTGTATGGGTACCACAGCATCCTTAAAATCTTTTCAACTTTTTGGTGATCGCTCTAACGTAGCTTGCTTCACCAGTGGACTGATCAATTTATCGATCAATGCATCCTCTTGCCAGCCACTGAAATGATCCTACCACTAGCTTCAGAAGCGGCTTTCTTACCAGCATCCAAAACTGTCTTCTTACCGACCTCATGCACGGTCGATGCAAGTTTTCTACATGCATCACTCGTGAATGCTCACATTATAGAATCAACGATACCAGAACCACCTTGGACGTAAGTTCTAACATATCCCCTGATCTTTATTACCAACATATTTTATTTTATATGTATTTTGTTTTTTCACTCGTAAATCTTTTTTTTTGTTTAAATACTTTTATTATTTTTAGTGTAAATTTACTTTTATTTATCTATTTTGTTTTTTCTCTCTACTTACTCTTTTTCAATCCTTCAATTCGTTCATCAGCCTTTTATAATCTCGTCTATCCAAGACCTTCTGCCTCAACAATTCGTCGCATATACTCACTCTCTGATTATCCACTCCAGTATTACCAGCGCACCGACTAGCCATCAACAATTTCAATCTCTCGAACAGAGCGTCGGAATCATGCAGAAGAAAAGTGGTTGTCACTCCCTTTCCCATTACCGATTCGATGAATTTCTTATTCATTTCCCATATGGGTTTCACCACCTTCGTCCACTTATAACCTCTGTTAGCCTTGGGTCTCGTCTCTCTAGCATTGTTATTCCTCTTCATGGCGTGGGTCTGAACCAGAATGTTGCCGTAATTGTCGAAATCCTGATCCATGTAATTTCCAGGCTTGTGGAAAAGGAGCAATTTGCGCAATCCAGAAGTTAATTCATACCTAATTGAACCACCGATTAAATCCTCATCATCCTCTTGCACTTCAGTGTCACACACAAAAGTTCTACCGCTCGAATCCCTGTAAAGTCCATACAACAGATCTCTCTTACCACCACCATCGGACGACGCGACACTACTAGTAGTAATAGTTGAAGCTGTATCATCACTCTCGCTCACATCGGTTTCGATTCTCATGGGAACGTAATCCAATGGAGATCTTTGAACGGAAAACTGTGTTGTAAAACTACCAGGCAACAAACCCGTTCTCAAAGAACTCTCTTTTATGGGTTTCAGTTCCTCGATGATCTCCTTCTTGCTTCGTTCCTGAATCTCCGTCACGCGTTTGAATAGTTTGGTGGTCTCTTGTCTTAATTCCATCTCTCCCAATCATCTGCTTCTTTTGGTGGATTGAATGCTTTTCTTGACTTGTTCATATTCGTCGAGTAGTTTGTCCCTTCGCTTGGAATGTTTGATAAGTAAAAACATTTTTTCTCTCGATTATTAATATTTCTTTTTAGAGTTTGGTAATGTCGATTATTTATTATTCTCAAAATTAATGTGATTATTTTTATGTTTTTAAATAAATAAAATTTTATGTCTTTAATATATATAACTAAAACCAGTTCGAAAGAAAAAGAAAAACATTACAAATGAAATGTCGATAATACATCGCTTCAAACGAGTTAAATCACATCAACGGTTATTTTCCCACAATGAGAAACTTAGAGTTAATCTCAAATAAACATAGATAATGCACCACTTCAAATGCGTTAAGTCACATCAGTAGTTATTTTCCCCATACTGAGAACAACTTGAAATTAATCTCAAAATAAAAAACATCAATAATGCATCGCTTCAAACGTGTTAAATCACATCAGCGGTTATTTCCCACAATGAGAAATTCAAAAAGTTAATCTCAAATAAACATCAATAATGCAGCACTTTCAAAATGTGTTAAATCACATCAGTGGTTATTTTCTCCATGGTGAGAACAACTTGGAGTTAATCTCAAAATAAAAAACATCAATAATGCATCACTTCAAACATGTTAAATCACATCAGCGGTTATTTCCCACAATGAGAAATTCAAAAAGTTAATCTCAAATAAACATCAATAATGCATCGCTTTCAAACGTGATAAATCACATCAGCGGTTATTTTCTCCATGGTGAAAACAACTTGGAGTTAATCTTTTTAACTGCTCGGCTTTCATCCATAGAACAGTTTTTCAGTTAAACAAACTTGATATCGTCAAAAAGCAGAATCGCGTTTGAGTTATTGACACACAATTTTATGATTAAACGTATTTTCAACCTTTAATAGTAAATAGTTTATTCAAAGCAAAAATAACTCTTTCACAGAGAAAACAGATAGATTTACACAAAGAGCCTATCGCTTTGCTTCGAGAAACACTGACAAAACGTTTTTGAAAGCAGACCATTATCATAACTAATTCAGACACACTTCACCCATTTCACCTATTGAATGAAACTCATTTTACATCTGCATCACTTACACCTACTAATAGTTCGTCATATATTCGTCTACATTCTTGACTTATCTCCAATATGTTGTAAGATAAAATGATTATTACTATTATGTGGATGTACAAAATATGCATTCTAGTCTCGCTCCGGGGTCTAAGGGTAGATCACGACTCGTCTTCGACTCATCGTGATCTGCCCTTAGAACCCGGAGCTCGACTCGGATACATAATTTGTACATCCACATAATGGTAATAATCTCTAAATATTTTAAATAGGTTAATACCGGTACTGTGTTAGGGATTAATCATTGGAATCGCTTATTTGATGATATAAAGTCATGTTCCACTTCAGAGATAAGGTGGTTCTCTTCTTTTTCAAGAATTCTGAGCTGAAGAGAAGTGTTGATGTGTCCAAAAGGGAGCAAGTGTTAATTGTATAATTGCGAGCGTCTGTGAAGATTAGACAATGCAAGAGAAAGTGATCAGGTATTTCTTTCTCGCCACACTGACATAAGGGGTTTGGTAATAAATGATTATCATATAAGTGTGAATTGAGGTTACTACACCCCAGTCGTAACCTGCAACGTTATATTTGAGGTGTACGAGATTTCGCCTTTCTATATAGGGGCTGCGGAACGATTTTTAAAGTGAGGGGGCTGGATCAGGGATGGATGGTCGTCGGTATGAAACTTTTAAATTCCAGGGCCCATAACCCCCATATCCATGCATCTGAGTGGATAATTTGAGATTTTTCAGGAGATGTATTTGAAAGATTTCACACTTTGAGAGCCGTTAAAAAAACGCCGGTAAAGCATACAGGTGAGGTCTATTTATCAGCTTCGGTCGAAACGACCAATGCTGATAAATTGACCTCACCTGTATGCTTTACTAGATGTTAACAGCAATTATACAGTCTGTGGATTATCTTGTCTGGGGTGGATTTGGTACTTGTATATCTCTAAGAGTACGATCTATTTCAGTTAACCGATTTTTAACAGACTCTATACATTTTAGCGTTTGCTGCCACTTACTGCAAAATTGATCCGAAATCCATCGAAACTGAAGTTACTGAACCAGTACGAGGGAAACATAGCTGGCGAAAATATGGGGGAGGATCTTGTTGCATCCGTCATTGGTTGTATTAAAATATATGCATACAAAAATGCATGGCCAGGCAAAAAAGTGGTGGGGCTGATGGTGGTTACAGAACATTTGTCCCAAACAGGATCCGCGTATTTAAGAAGAGGCCTACTAAAGGTAAAATATATCTTTTTTTAAGACTCTACGATCTAAATTAAATTTGTGCTTCCTCAATATGTCTAAGCGAGGCCAGGCTTTAGAGCAAATATGGTCGATATGATCGTTTCATGTACAAGTGATGTTCAGTATGACCCCTAGGTATTTATGGTTTGAGATTTTGGATATCTGAGGACCGCCTAAGAATAAAGGTGGATGGGAGATGGGGCTGCTTCTACGCGATATTAGCATACTTTCTGTTTGTTCGAATTGAACGCCACCAACTATGTTTTAGCCCAATGTTCAATTGTCGCCAGATCATGGTTGATTAAGGTCGTGGCTGGTTCAGGATTCCCGATAATTAGAAATAAAGACGTATCGTCTGAAAAGAGGCGTACACTGCTAAGTGTGTCTTTGGTTATGTCGTTAATGTATATAAGGAAAAGTAATGGGCCGAGGATCGATCCTTGTGGAACACCGGCATTAATGGTTCTTCGTGAAGATGTCTCCGACAATATCACTACTCGTTGCAACCTATCTGCAAGATACGATTTTAGGAACAGCAGAAGTTCACCTGAAACGCCAATACTCTCCAATATGTAGATAAGACCAGCATGCCAAACTTTGTCAATGGCCTTCCTAACATCACAGAAAACAGCCCTAAAGTCTTTGCCATCTTCAAGATCATGACAGAATTCATCATATATGTCAGTCAGTTGGAGGACAGTTGAGTCGCCGGGTGTAAAACCTGACTGAAATTGACTGAGAACGTTATTGTCAATTAGGAACTCCCACAGAGGTTTGAATACACATTTTTCAAATATTTTACCAACACAGCTGATTAGAGATATTGGGCGATAATTAGTAACAGAATTGGAGGGTTGTTTTTTCAAGATTGGGGAGACGTTTACTTTTTTCCACAGTGACGGGAAGTACGAGTTATTCATTAATATATTAAATAAGGTCGAGAGTGGCTTACAAAGGATTTACATTCTTTGAGGAGACGCGTGCTTATTAGATCTGGACCAGACATCTTGGACACTTTTATCGACTTCATTACAGAATATACTTTACTACAATGTAGAGTGATACAATCAATACTTTCGGAAACACGGGGTGGTACGTCTGGCCGGGAAGCCTTCGAGTCATCAACTGTTGAGACAGACCTGAAATATTCGTTGAACACTTCAGCTTTCTCAACATTTGAGGAATATATTTTGTTAGAGTAAATGAGAGTCGGACTTCCTACTGCGATGCTGCTGCCGATGAATGATTTCAGGGTTTTCCACCACCGTGATGGTGGTGTCTCGCTACTTCTCAGGGTGGATTGGACTTTGGACAAGTATAACGCTTTGGCCTTCCTAATAGCCGATACAACTTCGTTCCGTTTCAGTTTGTATTTTGCCCAGGCATGTGGAATGTCAGTGCGTTCAGCAATACGATACAAACGTTTTCTCTGTCTAATCAGTAATCTTATTTTATTATGCATCCATTTCGGTATTGCTTGCTATTTTTGTTATGTAAGAGTCAGACATTAGGAGAGATTTACATGAAAGTTAGCGCCCCTCAATTTCCTAAAGCTGTCAGTAAATTTAACACTACGGGCGTGAGAACTTCAAATAAAAGTTGAAACTTCGAAATGTTACCGATTTTGTATCACCGATGTCCAAATCTTTCACAAACTCCAGACATTCATCTGTAATGTAGTATAAGAATACATAAGTTGTTTTTTTCAGTTTTGTCCAATCAGTTGGAACCTGTGAATATTATTCTCTGTGGAAACCCATTTAGAAATAAGAAAACAACCTCTTCATCATTGTTTGATGTTCTGTAGTGTTCTGTTGGTTATATCAGCAACTTGCTTATAGTGACAGATAATACTAACACTGCCTTTTCCATTGATTTTAAAGTCTTAAGATTTGAGATTCGCTATTTTTCCCGGGAAGAATAAAAACTTGCAAATTACTTTAAAACTTTTCTCTCTAAACAAAGAAAGAACGTGGAACTTAAGTGTTTGGGGGGGGGGGGAGGGATACTGATAGATATTCTGAATGAAGGAATATATTGTAACTAATTACTTATAATTAGCTTGCCGTAAAAAGCTAAGTTTCCTTCTGTTACTCTAAATAAGTTTCCTTCTCTTGCTTTTAATTGAGTTTTCTTCTGTTACTTAAACTAAAAACAGGAAACATGGCTTTATTTTCTACTGATGTCATACGTGATTTCTCAACAGGTACTTTCTCCTTAAAGTGCAATATAAGTAATGGAAAATTTAGACTGAAAATAGGGGACATGTTTTTGGATGGCGTCATATATTTAAAATGTTATATAGAGATTATTACCATTATGTGGATGTACAAAATATGTATCCGAGTCGAGCTCCGGGTTCTAAGGGTAGATCACGACGAGTCGAAGATAATGCTAATAATCATTTTATCTTACAATATATTGAGGATAAGTCAAGAATGTAGACGAATATATAACGAACTATTGAAAAAGACAAAAATGGAACTCACGCGAAAGGAACGTGCTTGTATCCGACCCAGTGATACAAACATACAAAATACAGACAAGATACATGTTGATTGTAAGATAAAAAAATTTATCTTTTGGTGTTCAAAACTACGGAGCATTCTTCATAAATACGGATGAATAGCAAAAAAGTGACAAATTAATTTATTTTGATTTTTGATGACATGGAAAATGACGTCTAAATTTAATTTTTACAGTCTGTGTGTGTACCTGAGGGGGTATTTGTTTGGTGGTTTATTATTGGGTTTTAATGACACTTTGACCAACCAAGGTCACACCATTTCGGACAGTTGTATGGGTGTATGTCGTTATAAAGAGTTGGTAAGTCGTTATACCTATCAGTGGCTATGATATGGACATTCTGGCACACTACTCTCACTGTGTCAGAAAAGCTGTTACAGACAGCAAGCGGGAAGTTACAACAATGTCATCGACATAGCAATATTTGTGTACCTCAGAAATCCTTCAAAAAGCATTCAGATTCACCCCCATTGTGGCACACTTCAAAATTTCGAACCTTCGCAATAAAGTACACTAAAATTCCAAGATATTACCATGTTCCAATAAGACTAAAATCCCCCACCTCTGATTGGACGAGAGCTCGCTCAGTATATTCTATGTTTACGGCTCAAGTGGCAAATGTTACCGTCTGACGCCACAACGCGAAATATTTGCAATGACGTCGTCCGTTCCGTAACTGCTTCATCAACGGAGTGACCAGCAAGCCGCTTCATTTTTCTGGATGTTCCACGAGTGCAGCAGACGGTGTTCTGGATGAAATGTTGTTTAAATTACTAACTGATTTACGATTTGAACTAAGATCGAATGAGTTTATCTGGTTTATTGATTCTTTATCAGTGCCGTCGTGAATACACGAGAGTTTTATTTACTAAATCTGTGATCGTTAAAAGTTGCCTTGAACAAGGCAACTTTTAAAGATCACAAGTTTAGTAAATAAGCCTCTCGTGTTTCACAATGTAGGTCTCGGGCTATGGGTAGTGTCTGTTGGAACATATACGTTATTGTGATGAATTGGCGGTAACATGGACTGAGGTTTGCGGCTCAGAGCGTATGTTCAACCTCGACGCTTCGCGTCTGGGTTGAACATAAGCTCCGAGCCGAAGACCTCAGACCATGTTACCGTCAATTCATCACAATAACTTATAATGTCAAAAATTGAGGTAAATTCAAAAAATGATCTCTCTATAAATTGCACTAAAATGCCGAGACGTTACTGTTAATTTCTAGAACCAAAAAATGTAGGTATTTTTCTCGCTTTTCTGCGCTCTGTTCAAAACAAGGAACCCTTAGTCTAACGATTGGATTTTTAGGAGAAAAACTAGGAGATTCAGCGGGAATTTCTAGCATGTCTGCCTTTGTGACCGAAAAATACTGCATTTCTTTGTAACATCTTTATTTCCACGAGATTGGTCTTTCAAGTGTAAACCCTACAGGAATTGTATACAATATAGTCAGCGACTTGAAAATGTCGTAAAGGTTACGGTGGCATTTTAAGAAGAAAGACAAATTTTTAAAAAATATCTTCAATTTAATTAACTAAAAGATGATGTAAACACTGTTTGGGCGATACTAGATCCACATGAATGCCATAAAAAGGAATAACGATCCAAATTCTTAGAAACCGAAATCGAGTAAAAGTATAAATGGAAATACAGGATGAACAAAAAGCAATCGTTAGATAGATCCTCGGAACGGGAATGGCGGTCGGTGGTCAGTTGACGTCACAATCTTTCCAGTTTTCGCGATATGTGTATGGAAGAAATTTCTCAGTGCCTTTTTTCTCGTCCGGTTCCATTATCGACCCCGTTTGTAATTTCTGGCAGGTCGTTTTTATAACACTCTGTGACAATCACGGTCAAACGCCGGTAGGGTTTTATAACAGAAGCATCTCGATGATGACTCACGAGTTGTCGGCGGGTTTGGTTAAAACTTGATTTACCTGAATTCGAAAGTATTGGCGACAGACAGGTTGGCAGAAAGTATCAGTTACAGAGACACATACTTTGAAAGGCGCGCCAACATTTCTCGGTTGACTTCGGGCGTAAAGTATTTATTTATTTATTTATTTATTTATTTATTTATTTATTTATTTATTTATTTATTTATTTATTTATTTATTTATTTTAACGACACTTTTGGCTGCCTGGATCGCCTCGTTCTGGACAGTTTTACGGGTGGAGGAAGCCGGGGAGCCTGAGCAAGTACGAGAAAGAACCAGAACTCCCAAACGTACTAATCCCACACAAGTTGACTTAGCATTGGTTGGCAAGCTTCACTGATCTATTTGTAGTGTCAAACATTTAATCTATTTTCTTTAAATAAGGAATACCGCCCTATAGGACCAAACTTGGAATCAAAATCAGTAATATAATTTTTGGGGCGTGGTACGTCTCACAGGATGTGCTACACCAAAAACATTCATTACGGACTTTGGGTGATAGTTTAACTACAGTCTTGTAAGAGAGTTAACACGTATGACGACTTGGATACACAGGTCTAACAGTTTTTTTTAAAAAAAAAAACGTTCCCAGAGAGAGCATGCCGCCATGCTGTTGGGATTGCGGGGGGGGGGGGGGGGGGGGACTCCTCCAATAAGCATTTATGTCGGCAATTTTCACATTCTGTCGGAAAATAATTGCTGCATTTGTATGGATCGAAAGCAGATTTTAAGATGTCAAACATTATATTGTTAACGTTATTGAATAACATCAGCAGCTGGACTAAGGCACCCGGAAGCTCTAGAATTGTTCTCGGGTGCTCAGATTTAAAACAATTTCTCAGGGGAAGCTCACGATCCCACCAACGGGAGGTGACACCACCTGCCATACACTCCCCCACTTATGTGTCGGACACCTCGGGTATGCCTTCGGCACACATAAGTCCACCCGCCCCACCCACTCCCCTATGTTGGATTTATAAATACGGCTGGCTTCGAGCCTGCGGTAGAAGGCCACCTACCTCCGCTCTCCCACCTCGGTTCCACGTGTTTGGCAACACTTTTTGTTAAATGAACCACTTTTGTTACAACTCACCACTTTTGTTACAACACTTGCTCACTTTTGTTACAGCTCACCACTTTTATTACAACAATCATCCATTTTTGCAACAAAGAAACTCGCTCACCACTTTTGTTACAATAATCGCCCATTTTGTTACAATTTTTGTCAGTGTGAAAAATGTAGTTATCTGCAAGTACTTGGATGTGACGTTCAGTCATGATTATCAAAGCCTAAACCTGTTGCGTATGTCCGGTACCGACATCATATACCAATGTTTGCAGGAGTTCTAAAGTTGACTATCTTCCAAAAATTCTAACTTTTAGGGGAAAGGGGCTGCGGGCTGCTGTTTCTTTCGCGACCTGTTGGACACAGTCTTCTTGGATGAGAGGTCTTTTTTCTTTATACAGTAATCTCTTGAATATATCGCCATTTCTCTGCTTTTTTATCGATAGAAGTAGTATGTCTCCTCAGGTACCCATACGTGCAACATGGCGTAAATGGGTCACGTGACATGACGTCACTTCCTAGGTCCCCCAAATGGGGAGTGAAACTCATATTGCATACTACTAAGTGTTACTACTGAAGTGTCAATGTGATATAAACCGTTCAACCCATATCTTTTTAATTTAGATGACAACAGTTACCTTATATTTACGTGAAGATGACTTTGGAACGTTTACATACTAGCACTGGCTGTCTGTATAGACAGACAGCACGGGTTTTCAAACGTTTCCAACATAAAAACATACAAACCTTCCGATCTAAAGATCAATGTTCTAACCACTGAGCAACCACGCTCTTGATAATCATGACTGAACGTCACGTCTCGCATTACTTGCAGATTACTTATTTTTCACTGACAAAAATTGTAACAATAACGGGCGATGTTGTAACCATTGGCGGCGCTACGGGGGGGGGGGGAGAATTTGCCCCCCCCAAACGAAGGCTTTGCCCCCCCCCCCCCCCCATTTGCCCCCCCCCCCCCCCCAACCACCTCGCATGCATTTCCATCCACCCTCACACACAAACACATTCAGTCACTCTCTCACACACACACACACACCCCTCTCTTTTTTTATTCCCAATAATTTCCCATGCACACTTAACCCAAAGCCTCAGGCTAGCTGATGAACACATCCAGGCAGTAGAGATTTAAAGACTCGGATGCAGATACTTATAAGTTATAATTAAGTTATGAGCCAACAAAGGCATGTCTATCCATATCCCTTGTCTAAAAAAAATTCATGGATTTCGCATTATGACAGACGGGCATTATCTCCCTTGCACTGTTCAATTATTTGAAGTCTCTCTCTCTCTCTCTCTCTCTCTCTCTCTCTCTCTCTCTCTCTCTCTCTCTCTCTCTCTCTCTCTCTCTCTCTCTCTATCTATCTATCTCTCACGCACAGACCCACCAGACGCGGATCCAGGATTTTTTGAAAGGAGGACCGCTAATTACCATTACATTTAGTCGAAACTTGGACCCAAAGTCCGTAATATAATTTTTTGGTTTGGTACGTCCACAGGACGTACCAAACCAAAAAAGTATATTGCGGACTTTGGGTCCAAGTTTGGACTACCTCATAACAAAGTAATGATATGATCCTTTACGTATTTGCCCCCCTTTATGGGAGTCTGCCCCCCTAGTTGCCCCCCCCCCCCCCTCCCACAAAAAAATTTCTGGCGCCGCCACTGGTTGTAACAAAAGTGGTGAGCGAGGGGTTTTTTTGTTACAAAAAATGTGCCATGGTTGTAACAAAAGTGGTGAGCTCATGTTGTAACAAAAGTGGTTGATTTTGTAACAAAAGTGGGCAAGTGTTATTACAAAAGTGGTGAGCTGTAAAAAAGTTGTTGTAACAAAAGTTATGACAAAATGATGTTCCCCCATGAGGTTTGGAAAAAAATCCAAAACGTTTGTTTAAAAGGCCTAATTTTCCTGTGCCTGATTGTTCACAATATTTTTCTGTCTCAAATAATGGAAATGAACAATTATTAATGGGGGAAAATCGACGGAACAAAGAATCCTCCGTAAACCCATGTACTACTTTATTTATTTCGTTTTTATGAAATGATTATTTCGTTTTAACTGAGTTCAATTTCAGCTCACCAAGAGAATTTTCTGTACACTATAAAACTGGCTTTAGTTCCCCGGCTGCCCCGAAACCTCCCCTACCCCCGCCATCCCTACCAATACCGCGGACCCAATGCAACACGAAATTGGAAAGAGTCAGAACTTCACGACGATTGGAAGGGATTTTGATTCGTTTATATTTAACACACTACGTGGGAGAGCGATAGCTGCGTGGTAACCGCTTGGACTTTAAACCGAAAGGTTTACGGTCGATCTCCGCCAGTGCTTACTGCGTTGTGTCCTTCGGCAAGGCACTTCATCTCGACTGCCCTTGTGGGAGCACGGTGACGCCATGTACGCCGATACCGCATTTTGTCTTCAAACAAAGCTAACCCAGCTTGCATGGAGTTAGAACGTTGGGGAGCCTGGTAGTTGCTCGCCGTTGCTCAGTGGTTCTCTCCGGGTACTCCGGCTTCCTTCCCATGTACAATTGTCCAATACGAGATAACCCTGACTGTCAAAAGTGTCGTTAAAACACCAATAAATAAATAAATAACACCAATTAATTAATCAATAAATAAACCACCCCCGAGTCAAGCGACAAATTTTGGCGAGCCTTTCAAAATATGTGTGTCTGCAACAACGACTTTCTACCAATCTGTCTGTCACCAATACTTTCGAATTCAGGCAAATCAAGTTTTAACCACACCGGCCCGACAACCCGTGAGTCAACAACGTTATGCTTCTGGTAAAAAACCCTACCGACGTTTGACCATGCTTGTCACATGACAGAAAACGACCTGCCAGAAATCACAAAACGGGGCCAATAACTGAAGCAACGAGATAGGAGGCACTGTTCAATTTTTTCCATACACATATCGCGAAAAATGGAAAGATCGTAACGTCAAATGATTTGCGAGTGTTTCAAGAAAATATGACTTAATTTATTGCACAATAAAGTGAAGTCATTAATTTTAATGACTAAAATTCATATTTTGTTGGCATACGTAACTTTGTTACTAAGCTATACAAGCAGCATTTGCAATCAAAAAGTAGCGAGGCGCTCTTAGCTGAATCTGCATAAGACAAACGGCTGCAGATATTTATTTCGTGATTACGAATTAATATTCCGTTATTACGGATTAGCTATTTCGTTCTGACGAATTATTAATTCGTAATTACGAATTAGTATTTCGTTATTACGGATTATTAATTCGTAATTACGAATGAGTATTTCGTTATTACAGATTAGCTATTTCGTAATTACGAATTAGTATTTCGTTATTATTGTTTATTACTTCGTAATTACGAATTAATAACTAAATTGGATGTGGCGCTAATACGTTTCCGGAATCACGTATTCATTTCAAACAAGAAAACGTTTAATAATTAAGTAAACTTACAACTTTGTTTTTCGCTGCATTCTGTAAAGAGAAAGAAATGCACGTTAAATAAAATACATCATTATCTAATTTTACGTCTACGGGTTCAACATTGCTACTGATCTAATTCAGTTCAGTGAGGGGTGAAAAGTCCAGGAGAGTGAAGGGTGCATGTCAGGTTTGTTATATAGGAGAGGGACCATTGGGGGACGTCACAGGAAAGTTAGCTCCCCTCAATTTCCTAAAGCTGTCAGGATATTTAACACCAGGTGTAGGAAAATTGAAACTTCGAAATATCATCGATTTTGTATCATCGATAATAATAACGATAATAATAATGTTTAACCCTTTACCCAACGTAACGGCCAAAACCGGCCAGCGCAATTCTCAAAAATCGCCAATTAATTTTCATTATTTTTTTTAATTTTTTGTCTCAAAAACATAGGTTATGACCCCTCGTTGGAACGAGCTCGTCGAGCTCGTTCCAACGAGGGGTCATAACCCATGTTTTTGAGACAAAAAAATAAAAAAATTAGTTATTCAAGAATTATTTTTGCAAGTGTCGTCTGCTTTTCAGGTTAGGTAAAGGGTTAAGCCTAAAATCCAAATTGTGCTCTATGGCTTTACAAACGTAACTGGCACACACACACACACACACACACACACACACACACACACACACACACACTCACTCATCTTTGTCTACCCCACATACCGAGGTACCCCATTGTTTGTCCTTTGTGTGGACTAACGGTTTCTACCTCGTTTTGCCGGTACAGTTCTGGAAAAACAACCGAGGTAAAGGGTTTCTTTTGTCCTTTGTACCTCGGTAAGGCGAAACACGCAAACTCTTTTGTCTAGTTACCTCGTCACATCGGTAAGACAACCCCCCCCCCCCCCCACACACACACACACACACACGCACACACACACACACGACTCATAAAACTATGTGTAATGATCAGAAATTACAAAATCAACAGATAAAGGCCCGTTCGTACAAATGGGTTTTGAGACCGGACTTAAATTGATTTATGGTCAATACAGATTTTAGATGCACTGGGATGTAGTTCCAGAGAGCCGGTGCGGCACATATGAAAGCTCTGTCACCTGCTGTTGCGAGTTTAGACTTTGGTACCACCAGATTATAGGATTCAGAGGAGCGGAGATTCCTGACTGGGGTATAGGGCTTAACAAGTGTAGATAAATATTCCGGAGCCAGACCGTTAATACATTTGTATGTAATATGTAGTATTTTATATTTTATCCTTTGCTGGATGGGGGGCCATTGAAGGGTTTTGAGGAAGGGGCTGATTCGGCAGAAATTACGATTTTGAGTGAGGATCCTGGCAGCACAATTCTGAATATATTGGAGTTTGTCAATAAGTGAATTTTTGCACCCATACAGCAAAGAATTACAGTAGTCAAGACTACTGGGATCGAATGCATGGATGAGTTGTTCTGCAGTTTTCCTATCAATAGTTGCCCTTATCTTACTGATATTTCGCAGGTGGAAAAAAGACGTGCGGCAGATATGATTGACATGTCTGTCGCAAGTAAGATTCTCATCCAGGAAATAGCTCAAGTTCCGAACTACTTTATTGGGGGTGATAAAGGATGCTTTCATTGATGTAGAGAGTTGATGAGGTAGGCCTATATATAGTATAACCTCAGCTTTTTTCAGCATTTAGCTTCAGATAGTTGTTGGTCATCCACTGGATAATATCAGCAACACACCTTTCAAGCTTACAACGTAATACGTCTTCTTCGTTAGATTTAAAGTGAATGAGCGAAACTCCAGGTATTTTCCTGTCAGTGCAGGTTGCTGTATATTTCCGCTCGAATTTTGTGTCAGAAATGGATTTTGTGACTAATTTTGTTAATTTGGGGGTGCTGATTTAAAAAATAGCCGGTACCATTTTGTTCGATCACCCCTCCATCCGCCATTTTAAACATCAAAATGGCCGCCAGTTTTTTTATGGTTTTCTATACAAAATGACTCTTCTGAGGAAGTTATCACAATCGTTTGGATCAGATGATTTTATTCGGATGTACTTTAGTGAAGACTTGACAATAATCTATAGTCACTAAAATATGTACAACCTACTACTATAATGGAAAATGGTGGAATTTTATGTAAAAGTTGGTAAGTATAAACTCAAAAATTGTCAAGTTCCGTATTTTCCTCAAGAATTGTCGTCTTTTGATTACCAACCTTTTTTTTTTTTTTTGTTAAAATTGGACTGTTATTATATTCGTGTCCACGGATGTTACATTATAACTATATTACACCTTGTAAGTATAACTGTGACAATAGGTATTTTCCATAACACAGGATATTCGTAAGTATCACTGACAAAATTGTTGGTGTTCTCCATGACATGGGAAGTTATAACATATAGATACAAAAATGCCCAGATCACGAGATTCAGTTTGAACATACATCATTTGTAACTGTGTTGTCTAGAAGATCATCTATTTTACTGCAGTCACTACATTTGCAAAGTGTTGTGTATGGCAGGTTGTTCTTCTTGCATGAGCATTTACTGGAGCACTCTTTACGACGCCCACACTTCACAAGTAAGCTCCTCATGCAAAGCCTTCAAGCTGCCGTGTTCTTGATTCTGTATCAAACTCTTTCTCTCCTAATTGTCTGAACGTCTCGACCGCATCAAAACCAGACTTCAGGCTTAAGTACTGTTAATCAACTTCTGTTTTGAAATACTCGCAAATGTGCCTCCCCCCCCCCCCCCCCCCTCAGTACCTGGCTTTTCTGTATACCAATCGTTTGGCATCTTTCACGAACGTCAATTTTCGTTTTGCCTTGCCTTTTCCAGTGATGAAGTTCAGCTTTCCTGATCAACTGGCATTTGCCACTAGGTCCATTAATAAAATTAACACATCCGTGTCTGGGGATTAAACATCTATGTCCCTAATGCTATGCTACCATTATTAGACTTGGATATGGCATCTAGCACGTGCAAAGGAATCAAAGTATCCCTTTCCTCATGTGTATGCTCTGCAATACGGGAGACAAAGCTATCATCTTTATTTGAATAGACGGAAGTCCCTTAGACAACAACTGGCCTCTCTTGCTGCTGTCCGAATATTTCTGGAGCAGACACTTTCCCAGATATTCTGTAAGTTGCGCCTTTGTTTCAATGTGGGCCAAAAGAGTCTAGGGAGGTACCATGTTCATATTGTCAAGTCTTTATGGCAAATTTCGCATTATCAACACCAGCAACCTTTCTGCCACGGGTCCGGTCATTCAAGGACTTAGGGATGTACCTATCAAAGATAACTAACTCTAGCTTCATGATACCCGGCAATAATCTTTTGGATGCTTCGAACAAATGTATCTGCATAGTCCAAGCAAGTACCAATTAAAGCACCTTCTAATGACTTGCACGACTGTCATCGCATCAATGAGACCCACCTTATAGCGACCATCTACTTTCCTTGCTTCATCACTTACCAGGTTCCGTGGGACGTCACTTAAAGGGCCCATTTGTACTCCTCAATGGCAATGACAAATGGACTATTGTCAGTTTGAATAAAGAAGAATAGCCCAAGAACATTAGGTTTCACTAGGGAAAAAAATCGGAGAAAGCTGATTTTTTCAGGGAATGTCGAGTACATGTCACTGAACGATTAGACAAAAGTCCCCTAAAATCCCAGTTGAGCTTTTTTTTCTACAGCCTTTTTTCGAAAACGCGTTTGAAAAAAATCAAAAAAAATCGCACGAACTTTGTAACCTCGAATTGATCCAACTGTATTTTTTTGTTTACGCGTATTTCGAGCTACATAATGTCTAATATACATTTACCTAGAGGAAAATGTGCATTCTGTGACAATTTCTGCGAAAAATTATTGAAAATTCACAAAAAAGTATCGGATTTACGCAAAAAATGACGATTTTCCTAACGGATTTGCCCAAAGGGTCGTAGTACAGAACGGGATGTTAGTTGGACAGACGATAAAAAATCCACCACCATTTGAAGACTTTTATCATTGCTTACAAAATAGACATTATGGAAGACCCCCCTCTGCTTCTGGCCGAGTTCCCCTTTTGGCATAAAATTCGTCAGCATGAGAACTCAACTATTTTCGGGATTGGGACCGAACAGACACGTCTGTGTCTGGCAGCATTAGATCAATAAATAATATTTACAGAATGTACAAAAATCAATAAATAATATTTACAGAATGTACAAATCAATCAACATGGATTAAGTTACATTGACTATTATCAACGCTATATACAGAAATGACATGACCTATATACATATTATTCATCGAACTCAGAAATTTCCGACAGGACAGTGTTTCTGTGGTTGTTACAAGAATCCGAACTGCAATTACACAAACCTGAGCAAGAGAGTCCTGCCTTCTTACACCCACACCTTTTTGTACAAGCACTCTTGCAACCTCAACTGATCAGATTCAGTAGGTTATCGGGGGCACATGGCTTTGTGGCTGCAGTCGGTACAAGAAGTCCATTGTCTAGCGACCACCCCCAATCCGTCGGAGGAAGCGAAGTGCCCAGCCATTGTTGGACCTGGAGATAACATCTGTAGACATGTTGTTGTGCAGCATCGCTGCTTGGTGGGAGTGAGGCTAGGTCGATGGGTTTATTCAGTTTAGATTTTGCTACATAACGCTTGTAAGTGACATATCTATATTGGTCGAGAGAGGAAACAGTTTTACTCCCGTATAAGATCAGGAGAAGTTGTTCCCCGGCAGCGGCTACTGCACTTGGTGTACTGTCATCCGCCAAAATTGTGTTGACATACTGTTGTGAGTCGCTAGTAACATCGGAGACAATTGTACTGAATACTTTCTTCTTACCAACTCGAAAGAGTGCAGAAGTAGTTTCACAACCACTTATAGAATGTGCTACAAGGAGGTTGCTTCTATGGTCACCCATTTTGGTTTTTATTTCACTAACTGAAACTAGTAAGTTTGGGGTAATGGAATACATCATGTGAATATTACATCCCGGTTGAACTCGAGAGGTAAGAATGACTAACAAGTCTGTGTCTGTTCCCACAACGACAACATTGTTGTCATCTTGAGCGATGTCAAGTGCAGTTTCGGCTATCAGTACATCAGCATCAGCCTCGGCCTGCTTGGACTGAATATTGATAGCAGATAGCTCCTGCATTAGAAGATCGATCAGTTGGGTTTTGTTCTTGGCATTTGCAAGGAAATCGGATTGGGGTGTGGTGGATGGTAACTCGGGTGAGATATTGATATCAATGGAATACCTGTCTTTAGATCTACGGGCTTGTTCCATGCCCTTTGTCGACATTGTACAAGCATAACCATCAAAAACAACGACGACGTTCGCCCCAAAATGTCTCACTAGATAATTGGAATATGATGTACATATGTCCTTATATGACGACTGTTTAGGCCATACAACTGCCCTCAATAAAAATCCACCATCTACAACAAACAGAGAATGTTCTGGGATTTTAGTTTGCTCGGAACCGTATGTTTTGAGGATCTTACCGAGCGTGCTTTTCTGTGTCTTCCTCATTCCAGCAGAATCAAACAATGCTGGTGGTTTCGGGGCGAGTTCATATTTGAGATACTCTTCCATCTCTGCTTGTGACTGAATTACACATGTGATGCGGTTGAAAAGAATTGTGAGGTCAATCACTACCTTACTTCCACGGACTTTGATGCTATTTGCCATCGATGCGAAAGACTTCACAGTGTCAACACGTCGTAGTTTGATGCTGTTGAACGTTTTGCTTACAACATTCGATACGCAACATTCACCAATTTTGCGAACTTGGTCACAGTTCACAGTTTCGTCGGCCACAAGCCCGGTCGCTATAGAGACTAATTGTAGTGGATCTCTATTCTGAAAAGGGGAATGCACTCTGAGCTAGTTCAATAATTTGGTGATATCATTGGCATCAGTCAATTGTGAACTTTGACGGAGATCCCGATGTTGTTCGCCATGACCAGTGTGAACATGAACAAAATTTTCGAGAGCATTACATATCGGAAGGCAAAGAGGTAGTCCATGTACCCATTTCGCAACAGTGCTATCGGTTATTCCCCTGCCATGTGTGAGACCACCAGGGAGCTTGAACATTCTCATTAAATACTGCTCTATGGTCTGATCAGAATATATCCCGTCCCAGAATTTATCTGAGCGCCTTATGGTAAAGTAACCTTTCTCAGTGAACAACTTCAAATCATCCTGTTGCATTATTTCTGTTAGCTCCTTCATCTGCTGCAAATAGAGATGAGAACTTTTTGCGTATGCAAAATGATCACCTGCGTGAAATACTGGAATCATATTGCGAACACAATATGTGTGGAGTTCCCAGTCGCCTGTGCGCTCTGCTCTCAAGAAAAACTGGAGAAGACCTATTTGCTCGTAGTATTGTACCCAAAGCTTTCATGTGCGTCCTACGGACGCATTCTGGAGCAGTTCGTGTAATTTTGACAGTAGATGGTTGACACTTTCTTGATTGACAGCGTCAGCTGTTGTACAGTCACCTCTGGCAAGTCCACAGAATATTTCATTGACTTCTGTGCAGTCTATGTTATCTAGTGTTCGGCTTTCTTCAAACACAAGTTTTGTAATGGCAATTTGTGTTAGCAAATGGGCACGAACTGCTCTTGAATATGCATGACCACTGATCAAATGATGGATTGACCCACCAGCATAAACAGTCCCCCAAAGTTCATCCAAGCCGCTACCAGCCATGATCGAACCAATTGCCCCTAAATATGACATAATCATATGGAAGCCGCCGAGTCTAACGAAAACTTTTGTCAACTTATCTGACGAAGACACAATCTCCACTGCTTTGAGTACACATCAAGGGCGTGCACACATTACATGCCAATGCATCTTGAGTGTAGGCGAACACGACATTATGTGATTTAATCGAACATGGAAATTGAAACAATGATGCTATAATACGGTATTTGAATGAGAAAAGTCGATGCCGTTTGAATTTGAGTTTAGGGGGTATGGTTAATATTTCACACGTTTCACCAGTTCATTATGACTATTGTTATATATCATTATAAAGCCACTGCTTTTCTGCAATTTTTGATATATAATTTAATACCCAAAGTAGTCGTAGATTTGATTTAATGGACGTTGTGTACCGTTGTGTGTATGAAAACAATAAAAAAATGTTCGTAATTTTGTACATTTTCGTGAAT
The DNA here is from genome assembly GCA_031216915.1 of Pictodentalium vernedei. NCBI lineage: Eukaryota > Metazoa > Mollusca > Scaphopoda > Dentaliida > Dentaliidae > Pictodentalium > Pictodentalium vernedei. The sequence continues at coordinate 77,202,529 of CM062294.1, forward strand.
ATTTCACCATTGAGTGTGAGGATTGGTACAAAGTTGGCATTTTCTGTTGGGGATATGTATTCTCAATATAATTCAGCACGATATTTATGATTCTCGCCCTACTAAGGCGAATAAGAATGAGAAATATGGAGCTGGGTCGAATTTTTTTTTAATTTTTTTTTTTCATCCAAAAAACGCTATAACTAAAAAAGCTCCACTCGGATTCGCGGGGACTTTTTACACTTTATCCGCAATGTGTGTCCCGGAAACATATAAAAAAATCAGCTTTCTCCGATTTTTTTCCTTACTTTCTCATTTTTATGTCTAATGTGCCTGGACTAGAAGGGTATTGGAAGAGAACAGTGACCGTGGGATGATAGAAAATTCACATTTTTCTATTATCTCAACTAGGTACTGTATCATGCCAGGGCGTGATTGCTGAACTACAAGAAACTTTGCCAGCAGCGATCGATCTTCTCTTAACTTGACAAGTTTATTGCCAACTTACGTCGTGTCTTCTGAGATGTGCTGATTGTCTTCAGTTTCATTTTTTATCAAAGCCCATACTGACGTTTTTGCTGAAGATGCAACTAATCTCTCTGAGACAAATTCTTTAAATCTGTCGGCACCCTTATCATCTCTGTGAAGAATGTCGGTGTCTGCAACCAGCATATTCGACACAACATTCATGAGTTTTGTGTCATTACACAGGAACGGATTACCATCACAATGCTTAACAATGCAGTGATTGTTGATAGCTGAGTTGTTGAAGATGCGAACTAACTGAGCCACTCAGTTAATTCTGTTCCTTGGTATTTTCTTGTTCATCAGCGATGCAATATCAATCTTGAAATTGCTGAATTAGGCTTCGTAGCTCAGGAGCAATTAAGAAGAATCTCTCTTCAGTACATCTTCATTTTGTGTTATGGCGGTTATTCCTCCTGCAACTTTTAGTTCTCTGATACGTCGTTCCAATGCATGGTCCACAAAAAGACTTGTGAACGGAATGCCTGATTGCGTAACCATGAAATCAGCACATCAGAGATTTCCAGGTTTCGTCGGCGTTAGTGTCCTTATCTTCGTTAAGATAAACCGGAACAAATCGTACATACTTGTAAAGATCATGGACGAAATAGTATATTACTTGCTCCCCAAGAGTACCGAGATGCCGAGATGCAGTTACCAGTCTCCTTGTCGGTTTGCTGGAATCAAGTGAAGTAAGCGTTCTATCCGCCTCATATAAGTTCTAAGGAATTTACCCATTGACTCATTTCTCCAGAGTCTTTGTCGAGATTGTTATGAGAACTGGTCAGAAAAAGGTTAAGGATGCACCTTAAAAGGGAATCGTTCATGTCATCTGCTCTTTGACAAAGCTTTTGACGAAGTTCGTGCAACTTGAAGATTATGGGCTCTGTGTCTGTAGTTTGCATAACTGCCTTAAACAGCAGTTCATAACAAGCTATGATGTTGGTGAAATGACACTCAAAATCTCGCTCAAACCACAAGTAAATATTTGTCCGACCGTTGATGGGGAATACAGACCTGCTTCAGTGATAATTGTATCCAGCCCACCGCCTTCGAGCTACTTTCCCGCAGCATGGAGCGATTCAAAATAGGCATGGAGCTCTCCTAATCTCAAAATACAGTTTCTGTTTTCGGCTGCAGTTTGATTTCCCTTTCATATGAAGTGTGATCACAGTTCTGTGATTAGGACCTACATCAAAAGCAGGTATCCATTTTGCAACAAGACTGTATAGAAAGCACTATAATCATTAGACGGTCTCCTTAACAATGGAGCCACAACTCCACTGTGTGTCTTGTGATTATCATCTTGCTGTTGACACGAGTATCAGTAGAGACTTTGTCGCTGCCCATGTTGGCATGATGTCTATTTTTGAGATGTTCTGAGTGGACTGCTGCTCGGAATCATCTACGGCTGTCATAGAGATTTTTACAAAGGACTGAGTAGACTTCTACTCAGTCGTCAAAGGCTGTGGGTTGTTCTCCGGTATTAATGTTACTAGAGACTGGATCCCTGTATCTGTGGGCAAAGGATTAAAGAACCAATTCCTGTCGTATTTCGCATATTTTCGAAGGATGTCATCATGAAGGTGACGTTTAGGCTTCTGGTATGTTATTGGTCTGTCTTCAATCGATGGGGAAAATAAGAAATCTGATGTCAGTGTCAACAGGAACATTTTCATGAGGAGTATGTTGAGGCTCATCAACTGGAACACCTTTATGCTTCTGGTTTTTATTGATAACATGTGTTGTACCGTATAAGGTATTCTGACCGTCCGATATTTTCTCAAGAAAGTCAGTATTATCCACAGCAAAGTATATAATCTTCCCCTTCATTGCAAACGGGGGGGGAGGGGGGGGGGCAAAAGCCGTAAGTTGTCTTCATGCGTTCAGCATCTCCACAAGCAATCTGCTTTTCTATGTTTAGAACATTGGCATACGTAGCTCCGATTCCCAGACTGGAAAGCACATTCAGATGGCCACCTTTAATTTTAGTCTTCTTGTGAAGTGTGAGTGCTAGTCCAACCGCAAGTGATGATTGTGGTCGCCTTCTGAACCCAGCCACAGTTTTTGGCTGGTGGAAACAAATTTCTGTTTTGAACTGCGACACTATTTGTATATTAACTGAATTGTTATGCTTCATTGCGCTTTCCTTTCACGTCTTTGTTTTGGTACCGAAAAGAAGCGATTTCATGACGGAGAACAATTCAGTTGGAGCGAGAAAGTCTGTCAGTGATTCTGATCCTGTAAACTTCCAATTGATGCAAGCTCCTTCCTCAGTATGGCAGCAACGTGTGCGAGGCATTTGACATCATCTTTCAAACTGTGTTCTCGCATGTCAGTAACAGTCGCACGGCGTAGTTTTTCACTTGTTACTTGTTCCCTTCCATTCCATCGATGCGATTTTACAAACTTAGCATCATCAATGTTTTTAACAATGATACTTTTCAAATGTTTTTTTTTTTTTGTAGCTGGAGGAGTCGACAACCGGATTCTCGCCGTTTCAATAAATGGATATACTCGTCAACAATATCGTTCGTTCGAGCGCGAAAGTCCGTTAGTGATTCTGATTCTGTAAACTTCCAATGGTTGGTTGATGCAAGCTACTTCCTCAGGATGGCAGCTGTGTGTACCGGACAATTCACATCACCTTCGACACTTTGTTCTCGCATGTCACTAACAATCGCGCGGCGAGGTTTTTCACATATTACTTGTTCGCTTTCATTTGCACGATGAGATTTGACAAACTTAGCATCATCATTGCTTTCAACACTAATACTTTTCAAATGCTTTTTGTAAACGGATCCTCGACGTTTTCAGTCAATAAATGTATTTATTATGCCTCACAATGTAACATCAGCCGTGATTGGTTAATTTGACACCTTCTAAAAGTCACAGTACTGGAGTTTTGGGGCAAAACACGGGTACTATCGGAATGTTCTTCCCTGGAGACAAGAGAACAAAGAAAATGTGAGCTCTACTTCCATTGATCAGCGTCGCACAATTTCTCAACACCAAACGCTGGAGCCGTGTCCGTTTAACTTTTTTCGTCACCGATAGACACAAACTTACCAACAAATATATCATCTTCAGTGGGTGTGTTTTCAATTTTAACTGCAAACATGAATTCAAAAGAATCAAAAATATTAAAAACTCACGTGTTGTTCACCACTTCAGTGAATCCTGAATATGAATTATGACTTCAGTTAGGTTGTATTTCCACAAGTTTAGTACTCCTCGACCTTACTGAGTCTCCGCCTCAAGTTCAAAATAAATTGTTTCAAATTTATATTCCATTAATTTATACCACTTATCACGCAAGCATTAACAATGAATTATAACATGAACAGCATGATGCAGTTGTAAACACTGGCATTTGGTGATATAGAAACTCCCAAAGCGACGGCACTTGTGACAAGTCATTTTCGAAGAGACGTCATTCGTTCGAAATGACGTCATGTTTTTGGAGTCGACTACATTGTTGTTACAAGGCTGATTGCATGTTACAGTTAACGCTTAACAATGAAAGTTATTTTTTGTTCGGCATTATAAAATAATTAGAACATTTCTTTTCATATTCTATCGGTCGATAGTAGCTGAGTTTGTGTGATTTCTGAAATAAAACCTTCAGCAGCTTCGCTGCTTCAGGTTTTATTTCAGAAATCACACAAACTCAGGTACTATCGACCGATAGAACATGAAAAGAAACGTTCTAATATTATAATAGTCGTCAAAAATATCGTTCATTGTGATAACACCTCCTGCCCATAAAGAGCATTTGACTGCATTTAAAATGTCAATATCAGCAATACTCTGGCTTGTTTTTTAGGCTGTATCATAACCAGAATTGGTTTGCTGTATTTTTCGTTCTTGGTATCGGAGACAATTCGTATGATATATTAAGTCAAAGGCTGAACAGTCAGAAGATTCGGTTACACGAGTAAGAGCATCTCGAAATTTATTTCGCCTGGGGATGTGGATATTTTATCTATAACTTTGTTGCCCATCACCTCACTTTCGACTCTCCACTCGTGGGACTTCAGCACTGTCAGGAATGCTACCTTTTTCGCTTCAATCTTTCTTTTAGACCCGTAGTCACTTCCTAATTGCATGGTGATGTAGAACACGAACTTGGAAGGACGTCCATTTTTCGGAGGTACCACTGTCTTTAATGAATAGTCAGATTCAATATATCTCTTCTCGGCCTTTTTTTTGTTTCATACTATTTACAATCCTTTTGTAGCAGGAAAAATGATAAACTGACTTGATTACTTCCTCTGTAATACTTGCTATCCTTTCACAAAGAGGTGAAAAGTTTGTTTCTCTAAATGAGGAACGTTTGTTTGCATAATCTCTAGACCTTTTTTTAAAAATTTGCCCAGTTTGAGTCAAGTGGCTTACCAGGTGCACCACCTTTGAAACAAATGAAGCATGTACCTTGAGAGAAGGAAGACCTAGATCCTTTGTCCGTGATCATGCCTTCTACCCGTTATTCACACCTGCAGAACTGGGGATATAAATTACAGTCGATTACAATACTTTATGTTAAAGGTAGCTGCTTTTGATATATAGAGATTATCATGATAATGTGCATGTCCTGTGATTTGTATCAGATTCGAGGTGGTGTCCAGAATGGGGTCTCAACGAGGAGCTCGTTCCAACGAGTGGTTATAACCTATGTTTCTGAGACAAAAAATGAAAAAAAATTAGTTATTCAAGAATTTTTTTGCAAGTGTCGTCTGCTTTTCATGTTAGGTAAAGGGTTAAATTATTTTTAAACATTTTTGAGACATAATGTTCGGTCGATCACTGAAACGCACATAGAATGTATCCATGTGCCTGTTATGATAGCCCGTAGCGCTATCGGAAACGAGTTATCTGTGTGAAACAGAATCAGAATGGGTCGTCCATATAATACGGAATCGGAACACATTATGTGATACGTACCGTTTCTCGTGGTTTTCAGGCCAAAATCTATATGATTGTTAGATAAATGCTTTTATGTATATTTATTCCGACGCCGCGTTTCGAAGTCACCGGTTTCACTTTACCACGAGGCGATATATTTGTTTTTGTCGAGACATCATAAATAAATCGAATTTTGTGTTTCTGTTTCCTGACTCCATGTTTCACTCGCTCCCAAACTGTCCCCATCGATCTCGACACTCCCTTCCAACGATATAAGCGGAGAGTCATTTTCAAAATACTAATTATCGTGGTTGTTATTCATTTCCATCGGATGATACAAAAAAATGTCATTTCACTCCTTAGATAGTTCCACAATGCCTGTTAAGTGTCATAAGTGATCCAGTGGCTAATAACAGTTCCAGAATAGCGGTCATTTGGAAATCCATTAAAACAGTCGAAGATGAGCAAAGAAAAATTGGTACCACCCATTTTCGGATTCAGCATGTAGAAACTGATAAAATTAGCCATAAAATTTCATTTTGGCACAAAATTCCAGTAGCTCTAGGCCAACAATTTCGACATGACATACTATGTAGTGTAGTATCAGAAAACAGAAGCTGGCCTATTACAATGTTTGCAGTCAGTTGGAACGTGTGGCTATTATTATCTATGGAAACCCATTTAGAAATAAGAAAACGGCCTCTTCATCATCTTTTGAGGTTCTGAATTTTTTTCTGTTAGTTATTTTATTAAAGTGCGCATAACGGCAGATGATACTAACATGTCCTTTCCATTAATATAAAAGTCTAAGATTTGAGATTTGCTATTTTTTTCCTCGGAAGAATAAAAACTTCCATATTACTTTGTCTTTATGAACAAAAAAAGTCTGCATTTCTTTGCAACAACATCTTTATTTCCACGAGGTTGAATTTTTCAGTATCAACCCTGTACGGATTGTATACAAAATGGTCAGCGGCTTAAAAATATCGCAAAGGTATCGGTGGCATTTTAAGAAGAAACAAAACTACTTCAAGTTAATTAACTAAAAGAGGATCTCAACACTCTTACGGCGAGATTTGCGTTAAATCGGTCATCGGGCCGGGAATGGTTGTCGAAGGTGATGGTACAACGTAGATCATTCCTTGTGATCCCAACGCGCTTGTAAGGAGATTGGAGTTCTTGATTGCTAATAGAGCAGCCTGTGATACGGGAGTGAAAAATGATATAGTGAGTGTATGCAACGAAAAGTTGAGGCAAAATATCGTGAATATAAATTGGTATAAAACCGTCGGTAGAGCTTTATTTAAAAAAAAATACTTAGTAGGAAAAGAAAAACAAAAATAAAAAATAAATTGAATTAAATTATATTAACAGAAAACATGTTAGAGGATTTTACGCACAACATGCGACGCTCTGAAAGAAGGCATATTTTGTTATTTATTTATTTATTGGGGTTTAACGATACTTTCGAAAGCCAAGGTCACCTCGTAAGGTACTGTTTTACGGGTGGAGGAATCCGGAGTACCGGCGAGAACAACCGAGCTACGGCGAGCAACTGTCAGACTGCCCTAAGTACTAACTCCATACAAGCAGGGTTAGCATTGTTTGACAACAAGTGCACCATCGACGTCCAGTACGCTTTAGTACGCTTTAGTATGCAACGTCACCGTGCCAGCACGTGGGTAATTAGGATTACGTGTTTTGCCCAAGGACACAGCGCGGTTGCCGCAGGTGGGATTCGAACCGAGGACCTCTCGGCTCGCAGCCTGCATCTCTACCTGCTGAATCACCGCGATCCCGAGAGAATTCAAAACAATCAAGATGCGTCAGATCCCCAAAGAGGAGATGAAAAATGACCTGATCGAAAAAGGTCGACAGGAGGGTCGCCAGTCGTTCCATAAAATGAAGGGAACGGATTGGGAAAAAAATAATATATATAACTAAGAAAAATAAAAAATAAAACAAATTTAAAATAAAAAGAAAGATTTAAAAAAGTGCTGTGTAAAATGTAAAACGTTTGTAGACACGGCTAATATGCGTAGAGTGCATAGGAAAAATAACAAAGAGATGCACAGATGCTACCAGGCATGCAGTTCGACAAAATCTCAATTCATTAAAACAAACGATTGTGGGCGTGGTCAAAAGACTCGTCAATATTCTTCCTTTCGAAATGCATCTGCTGGGACATCCGTTCATGAGATCCGGAACGAAATTGAATAAGAGACTAAATCCTGATCCGAGGCTGAAATCGCGAAACAAACCCATAAATACAGTGGAACGCGCGGCTTACAGTCACGATCACTGTTAAGCCGATAAGAAAACTAGAAACGACGTGTGGGATAAGAAGACGATGAAAGATTTAAAAAATATAGTGAATCTCATGTTGATACAGAAATTCGAATACTTTGTGATCGGGGGATTCGGGGATTGACTCACCACTTACACGAAAGACCTGATGTTAATTATCATGGTATTGCACGTAAAACACCCTGTGGTGACGTCAATACTATTGTGATATGTATTGTAATGTTGCATACAACATGGCGGTATGTGTTTCTCTCACAACTTGGTTGCTAGTAAGTCAGCAAAAACGCTGCCACTCAAACTGTCACCTCGCAAGAGGGGGTCAAATCAATCAACTTGGTAGCTTCCCGCGATCTATGACGTTTGATGACGTGAAAGCAGTTAAGCGTCAGCGTAACAGCTTTCACGTCAACAAACGTTAAGGCGTTTTCTTTGAATGACATCAGAGAACGTTGTGTGAGCTTTCCAATCTGGTAACTTGTTTTTGATCGTTAATAACTAGAATATGTTAAAAATATTGAATTTGCGTGTCATGAAAAATGTGTACATCAACAAATTCATTTTTCACAGACATCTGAATATATTCTTTAAAAAGCGGTCGGAGATAGCAGGGCGTCGTCAAAGTGAAAACCATCGAGAATTTTTTTTTTGTTGAACATTATTTCTTTGGCACGCTCGCTCTCCACCCCCAGCCTTCACCTGGATTGCTGGAACGTCCGCAAAAACCGCCGCCACTCAAACTGCCACCTCCCAAGATGGAGTCAGATCAATCAACATGGCAACACCTTGAGATCTATGACGTTTGATGACGTTTGATGACGTGAAAGCTGTTACGTGACATGGGGAATATATATCCGAAGTTTGGTACCGATATTTTAAACTTTATATTTAATGTATAACGCGACTTCCGATTTGCGGTCTCCAATTTCGTAAGAAGGGACAAAGAGACCCGAAAGTAAATTATTAATCTTAAACTAAACACGACATTATACGGTATATATCATATATAGAATTTATTCCAAAGATGGTGGTAATATCTTGGTGTTTATGTTTAATATCTGATAGAAAATCACATTTGCGGTAAGATTTCCTACCAGGTAAAGAGGCACAAATTATACGGAAACCCTTCCCTGAAATGAGACAATTTGGGGGATTTGCCTTTTGTTATTTGGAGTGAAAAACAATTAAAACTCCACCATACCTTACCGCGGTTTAAGAAGAAAATTATGAAAATTTCGAGCATGACTTGAAATAAATAGCTTATAATTTATCAACACTCCTCATCATTTACCTGGTCTTAAGATCGGCAGCTATATTATTTGGCAGATTTGAAGTTTTTCTTCACCGAATTTTGCTTCTGTATTTTGGGGGTTTTTAATTATCAACTCTCCTCTTCTTTTATCCGGGCTTAGGACCGGCAGTTATCAAACTTGGCAGACCTGTAGTTTTTTCTACAGTCAATTTTGCTAGTGTTTTTTTTAACTTTAACTTTTAAACTTTTGTTTCATCAGTTCATTTCGCTACTGTTTTTCTTTTCTCTGCATCGTTAGACTTTTTCAGTGCATTTCGCGACAGGGTTTTTTTTTTCTAGCCTCCTTGGGTTTTTACAGCGCATTTCGCTGCTGCTTCTCAGCCTCTTTGGGCCTTTAGAGTGTATTTCGCTACTGTTTTTTTTCCTCTGCCTTTTTGGGCCTTTATGGTGAATTTCGCCACTGTCTTTTGTCTTATCGTCTTTGGGCCTTTACAGCGAATTTTCGCCTTTACATCATGCGGTACTGAGTTCTCAGGTAGATTTTATTGACTTGGAAAACAATGAAAAATGGGACCGTCTAATATACTTTATTATGCCTCAAGTTTGTAACATCAGCCGTGATTGGTTAATTTGACACCTTCTAAAAGTCATAGTACTGGAGTTTGGGGGCAAAACACGGGTACTATCGGAACGTTTTTCCCTGGAGACAAGAGAACGAAGAAAATGTAAGCGCCACTTCCATTGATCAGCGTCGATTGGAATTTCTCAACACCAAACGCTGGCTCCGTGTCCGTTTAACTTTTTTCAACATCGGTATACACAAACTTACCAATAAATATATCATCTTCAGTGGGTATGTTTTCAATTTTAACTGCAAACAATGAATTCAAAAGAACCAGAAATATTAAAAAACTCACGTGTTGTTCACCACTTCAGTGAATCCTGAATATGAGTCTCAGTTATGACTTCAATCAATTATATTTAAGAAATAACTGTTGTTTTCCTTCGGTTTATGCGATATAAACCGAAAATTTCCAGCACAAGCTTCATAACAAGCATTAACAATGAATTATAACATGAACAGCATGATGCTGTTGTAAACATTGGCATTTGTTGAGAAAGAAACTCCCAAAGCGACGGCACTTGTTAACGCTTCACATTCGTTCGAAATGACGTCATGTTTTTGGATTCGACTACATTGTTGTTACAAGATTGATGGCATGTTGCAGTTAACGCTTCACAATGAAAGTCATATTTTGTTCGGCATAATAAAATAATTAGAACGTTTCTTTTCATGTTCTATTGGTCGATAGTACCTGAGTTTATGTGATTTCTGAAATAAAACCTTCAGCAGCTTTTATTTCAGAAATCACACAAACTCAGGTACTATCGACCGATAGAACATGAAAAGGAACGTTCTAATAGTATAGTATCCACTGATATGTGGAATTCGTTATTTGACTGGTATTTACCGTATTCAGTCTTGTCAATATTAGTGTTGTGTTATGCCACCTCCAAACTTAAAAGTACATTTAAGAAACAGTTTTGTTATGATAATCCACTAACGATTATTTTAGATGGGATGCCTGCGTGAATATTTTCTCCTTATTATTCGCGATATGTCTTTAGTGTATATTTAAGCATTCTGCTTTGTTGATTTTGTGCGGAGGGGTTGGGTAATTTTCCAAGTTTTTTTCGAATGGAGATCTTAATCTTCAAAGTGTAGAAGCCCTCCCTTTGTCCAATAAGTTTAAAAAAAGAATTTTCGTGAACCACCACTGACAATACTTTGAGGTGGTGCCGGGGCAAATCCTCTCAAAAATCCCCTCAGCGTTTTTTGTTCCAAGTCGAGTTTCGGACAGAGAAGATTCGACCAAAAAGCTGATATTTTGGGGGGAGGGGGTTTTTGTATGTAGGAGAGGTGCCTATTCAAGTGTTTTCGAAGGAAGATGTTAACCCCCCCCCACCCCACCCCTACCCAGCCTAAAACACTGTCCAATAATGTTGAAATTATTTTAAACTAATTTATTTTAAATCATCAGTCACAATGCATTGAGATGTGGTACTCACCTTCTTTTAATGAGAGAGCTACAACTTTGTTGACACAGAATGTTTCTTGTTTATGTTCTAATATGAAGAGATTGCATGAAAATGCACAAAATAAGAGTTTTTCATGGGTATTAAGTGGCGCTGTGTACTAAGACGTACTGCACGTCGATGATGCACTTGTCTTCAACCAATGCTAACCCTGCTTGGGAAGAGTTAATATGCTGGGGAGTCTGACAGTTGCCCATCGTTGATCGGTGATTCCCTCTGGGTACTCCGGCTTCCTCCACCCGTAAAACTGTTCGACATGAGGTGACCCTGGCTGTCGAAAGAGTCGTTAAACCCAAATAAATAAATAAATTGGGCCATTCTCTTCATATGCAACCAGTCAGCGAATTTGGTCTTCTGAAAATCACAGATGCTTCTATATACCCCAAGCTCCACGACGCACCCTTATCCCCTGAAGAAAATATTTAAGGAACATAATTTTTATGGATTCAGCGCGTGACGTTGTTACGCCGTGCGTTAAATCCTATCGCTCTTTATATCCCTCCATCTGCTGGGAAATATTATTTTCGTTGAGGATCTGAGCCAGTACTTAGGTTAAAAAATTCTTCTTCCCGAGATCCTACAAACAATCCAGGTGTTAGAGGCCTAGACTGCCTCGTGTTTATAAATCAATTGTCTTTTCCACGATAGATTGGAATCTGATTTTATCAGTTTAGAATCAGGTGCGTAGCAAGTAAATAATATAGGAGGGGTACATTCTAGTGACGAACAGGGTATTTGTCCGGTCACCCAGCACAGAGGACGAAAGAGGGAATAGGGGAACCTCCCCTGCGAAACATTTTTTTTAAAATCTATGGTTAAAACAAGCAATCTGGTGGCTTTCCTGGTGGTTTCAAACTGGATTTCTCTGCACCACAAATCTCCCCGTTATTGCAGTGGCGTAGCGGAAAATCGTGTCCCCCCCCCCCCCCCGCGAGATAGAGACGGGGGCCCTTTCATAATGGTGGTTGCCTTTAAAACGGGAGCAAATTTAGTGTTGTTACCGCGCACAGCACACAGGATTTCACGTAGTACATACGCCATAAATTAAATGAAGGTACAGCCTATAGGATCGATTTTAAAAGTACGACTCTGTAGATTTTTTCATTAAATGTTTTAAGTTTCACCCCCAGCATCAAACGATACACACATGCCCGCCCAACATGTGTGACTTGAGAGGCGCCATGTATGTATATTGTTTATTTCTCATCCCTATCAGTTACAATCACTTAACCCTTTACCTAACCTGAAAAGCAGACGACACTTGCAAAAAATAATTCTTCAGTAACTAATTTGTTTCATTTTTTGTCTCCAAAACATAGGTTACGACCCCTCGTTGGAACGAGCTCGACGAGCTCGTTCCAACGAGGGGTCATAACCTATGTTTTGGAGACAAAAAATGAAGAAAAATATTGAAAATTAATTGGCGATTTTTGAGAATAGCGCTGGCCGGTTTTGGCCGTTACGTTAGGTAAAGGGTACAAAGAGTACGTCGTGTGGAAGTGGGAGTTTGAAATTATGTGTATTTGGTACACAGTCTCGCTCTCTTTTTCTCTCTTTCCCTCTTTCTTCCAGCGTCGGGAGGTCCTTCAAGACGGGGGCCTCCTTCTAGCCCTGCGGGCTCATCCCCAACCCCTCTGCGTTATTGAATAATTTCACGTAGTTGTTGTGGCGAAACGATAATACCTGTTAATAGAGTCGGTTTTGCTGTGATTTTTCCATCAAAGAAACTTAACCTCTAGGTCACCATATCGCCACAAACAGATCCTTTTTATATTTCTCTGAATGAGTTGTTCCAAGTATATTCTTAATTAAGAACTCTCCTGATAGGATGCATTTATCTTGTCATTGTTTTACATCACTGTTATCTATCTGCCTGTACAGGTAGTCAACAACAATGTAGAAACACTGTTACGTCATCTATAGGTGTGTACATGTATATACGGTAGTTATTTACGTAAATTTAATCTGAGGACTTGAGGATTAACATATGTGTGCTGAACATGATGGCGAATGAACGTTGAAATCGGGCGAAAAATTAATCCTATCATTTGGCAAATATTTTGGGGGTAAATACCGCCCTTACACCTTCCTTGATTTATACGCAAAAGTTTAGAAGCACCTTTGCGTTATTCCTCATCGTTGGAACGGAAACTATAATATCCTGGATGAAGTCTTTTCTCCTCATTCTAATTTCGATTTTGATGATTTTAGGGGAGATGGCCTTTTTATAAACTGCTAAGTAACTGTTGATTGTATCGACTCATTTCTTTCTTCGACCGTGGGGTATGTGTTATCATGACTGTTTCTTGTCTCTCTATCAATGACTCGTGTAGCTTTGGTATCTGGGCCCAATTAGATTTACTTGCAAACGTGCCAGTATCCTCGCTTCCACCAAAATCATAATCTTTTCTGCTATGTTATCTTACGTTATGATCTTATATATGGGTTTGAACCAACACTCATATGATATACTTAGGACCTGTATTTGTGGTTTCGGACCGTTCCATTTGTAACTGTAAGTTTCTGAATTGTATTTTCGCAACCCCCAAAGTTGTTCGTGAGTTTTTAGGCTATTTTTCTAATGATGCTTTGCTCGGCACTTATAGCATTTGAAGGCCGCAGTTTTGTGGATTGTTTTCCCATGTCGCAAAAGATTTGTTCGTTCAGTGAATATTTTCCTACAAAAATCGCACCGATGTTCGCACAGTGCTCTTCAGGGGCGTACAGTCTCTTGTCTCCTAGCTCCTTCAGAGTCCTTCTAGCCTATTCCTTAGTGGCCCCTAGCTCCAACATAGCCCACACCTTTTTGTTTCTAGCGCTTTTACAGCCGGTAACTATTTGCCTCTAAGATTATGATCTTCAGCGCTTTAGGTCATGGATGATATTTTCTCCAACATAAGTGGCATCTGGATTCACTGTTGACAGAACCATAATTCGTCCCTTGGGAGGAAAAAAGGTATCAGCTGCTTTAAACATGTTGGAAACAGGAGAGATAGTGGAGTTTCTACACCGCTATACATATGTCATGTAAGTCAAATTTGTAAATGATTCAGGAATATGTCGCGAGAATATCAAATGCCGCGGTATTCGTAGTACCGTGATTTTTGTTTTCTCTCAATACCAAGAGTGCCATTTCTTGTAGTGTTCTATTCATTCTCCACGAACTGGCTAAATACCAATGCAATGATCACAGGAAATAAAAAAACATTCTAGGTCAATCAAGTATTCATAAAGAAAATACTCAGTAATTTAATAAACTTACAGAAAGTGCATATTGCCAACGGTTTCTCACACAACTTTGTTGAGAGAAAGATATGCTCGTTCATTCTTATAAAATGTCATCCAATTTCACATCCACGTGTACAACATTCCTTACATTGCTAATGAAAACATTTGGCTTTGGGGAATGGTGACGGACTCTGCCCCACCCCCCCCCCCCCCACCCCCACCAAACAAAAATAGTAAAATAAAAACATTTCTCCGTATCGTCGGAGAGTAAAAGAAAAGAGTACCATTGCCCGATAAACAGCATGTTTAAAAACCACCGTATGGGCTGAAAACTGACACATGTTGTTGGTTGAATGGTCATATCGGTTTCCACAGGTTATCTGATACCCGAAACTATTCTGTGCTGTCGGGACTAAATAAAATGAATTATTTATAATATGAATTATTTAGCGCGCAAGCGCGAGTAATATTTGAAACGATAATTGATACACTTCACGGTGACTCAGAAAGATTCAAGTGACTGGAGAAAAGGAAAAAATGGACGTACGCAAAAATCTGAAACGAATATTTGTAATTCTCCTTTATTTGGTTTTGCTTTATTTTCTTTTCTGTGCATTGTTTTTATACTATCAAAGTGAAGCAATCCGTGATAAATATGTATGCTTTTATGCAGAAGTGTTTTTGCAACAGGGACACGAAAACAATCGACTAGAAAGTCTGACCCAATTCTTTTTATAGGTGACATTGAATACCTTGTCGAACTGAAATGAGAGACATTGAATATCCGGTCATACTAAAATGAGACTCAAGGTAGAACATGAAACCACAAGAGACCGCAAGCAAAGTACGGGTTTTAGAGTCCCCAAATGAACGATATCTGTTATGTTGGGAATACAAAATATACATCCGAAGTTTGGTATCGACATTTTAACCTTAACACCCAAAATATCACTTTTAATGTATAGCGCGATATCCGACTTGCGGTCTCACTTTTTGCAACTAAGGACAAAGATATTACAAGTAAACTACTGGTCCTAAAAACACCAAATAAACTACTATCTGATGCTTTGGGGTATATTCAATATATATCCGAACTTTGATATCGATATTGTAATTTTAACCCCTAAAATTCAACTTTTAATGGATAGCGCGACTTCCGATTTGTGGTCTTCCAATTTTCGCAAGCAGGCCAGAGACCGGCAAGTAAACTATTAATCCTTTACCCAACGCAGACGATATCAAAATTTATTATTTTAAAAATCATTTTTTCAAATTTTTCAAAAAATTTCAACAAAACCATATCATGTGACCCCTCGTTGGAACGAGCTCGACGAGCTCGTTCCAACGAGGGGTCACATGATATGATTTTGTTGAAATTTTTTGAAAAATAATATTTTTTCAACTGCTGAATTTGCATATTACGCGGACGGATGCGGGCGATTCGTTGGGTAAAGGGTTAATCCTGAAAACATCAAATAAACGCGAATGTATTCGCTATATCATATATATTTATTCCAAAGATGACGGTAATATCTTGATTTTAACTCCTTATTTTTATGTTTAAAGTCTGATAGAAAATCACATTTGTGGTCTCGTTTTCGACCAGGCAGAGATACAGATTATGCGGAAACCCTTCCCTGAAATGAGCCAATTAAGTGGATTTGCCCATTGTTTTTAGGTGTAAATAACAATAAAAACTTTACCATCCTTTATCGCAGCTTCAAGAAGAAAATTTGGAAGATTTCGAGTATGACTTGAAATAAATAATATAATATTATAATTTATCAACACTTCTCATCATTTACCTGGTCTTAAGATCGGCAACTATAATACTTCGTAGATTTGGAGTTTTTCTACACTGAATTTTGCTTCTGTATTTTGGGGTTTTTTTTCGGGGCAGTTTCTTTCAAAAACACCTTGGCGTTTTGTCCCATGTCGCGTTTCGTACAGAGACGGTTCGTCCAAAACGCAAATCTTTGGGTGTGTGTGTGTGGGGGGGGGGGGGGTATGAGGGAGGGGAGCCCTTTCAAGTGTTTTTGAAGAAAGATGTTAACCCCCCATAGCCTGAAACCCTGTCCAAAAAACTTCTAATTTCTTGTGAATCATCAGTCACAATACTTTGAGATGTGGTATTCGCGTTCTTTTAGTTTGAGATTCAACTTTGTTCACAGAATGTTTCTTGTTTATGTTCAAATACGAACAGATTTCATGATATATGCACACAATAAGAGTGTTTCGTGAGTATTTTCTCGCGCGCTTGTGCTTGCAGAAAACGTTTTCTTCTTTCTTGTTGATATGCGGAATTGTTTGTTTCAAAGCATATGTTGATTTATATTGTACGGAAATGTATTTTGAACATGTTCAAATGTTTTTTTTTCCAAATCTTTGTAACGGCTCAGTGACTCATTTTATTATACGCTAAACGATAGATTATCGCAAAAATTGCGGAAAGATAGAAATCGTATCCTCCTCTGTGAAGATATAGAAATTTTCATTTTCACGGTATCAATCAAAATGGCAGCTTTCAAAGCATCACTTCAAGGTGAATAAGAGTCAAATTATCACTGGAAAAGATCAGTTTGTTCTAAACACGTATAATGAAAAGAAAATCTTGTGTTTTTGAGTGGATACCGATCATTTCCAGCAATAATTCAACACATATTCATCTTGAATTGATGCATGAAACTCGCCACTTGAATGAGATCGAAAGACGCTACCTTTTCCGAGTGTCGATCAAATCACTTCCTCGTTTCAATGCGCGAGGTGGGCCGGACTATTTAAAAAAAACTCGCGAAAAGCGTAGAGTTATATCCCCTGGACCAATCAGTTCGTCTGCGTTGTTAACATTTTTGCGTAAAAAAAATAATACATGGAAAACCGTCCGAGTACACATGACCAGGGACCGATCAGGACTATTTAAAATACGCTCTAGCCTCGGAGCCTATTTTTTCAATTCATGCGCCAGATTTCAATTTACGGAGTCACACTGCTGTTTGTTACACACACTGCAAGTATGTAAAAGCTCTCATCATTTTCATTTAGTACACTATAGCAAACATTAATCTTCACTGTGGTTTCTGATCAAGTCTTGGCTGCCTATTTAGGCAGCCAAGACTTGATCAGAAACTACAGTGAAGATTAATGCTTGGTAATTAAGACTTGAAGTATTAACTTAAGCACTCTACAACAATGATAAATGATAATCATATATGTAATACATGTAAGAGTGTCTCTCTCGATTATCCAACGAAAGAATATCAAAATATGATCTGAGAAGTTACGCGCCAACTGAGAAGCTTATTTCTGAGATTTAAGAGCCAGGTCCTGATGTTTCAGAACCCAATACGCACTGGCGCATGCCCAGGTCGATCCCTGCACCTGACCGAGATATTCTGTGGGGAGATTTCTAATTAGAAGAACAAATTTCTTTTGAATTATTCATTGATAATTTCGATGAGCCGAATGTGTGTTCCTCTGAAAGTTCTTTTGCTGGTGATGGGACTTTTGTGAGTATTGGAAATGGGACTGAGAGCGCAAATGAGTCAGACCAGGGCGTTTCATTTGATGAAATTGACGGACTTCTGCTATTTCCACAATTAATTTCTCAACCGATGAGGAGGAGAATGAACAATCGGATATTTGTGAACTTGTCAGAGGATGATGTTGATACTTTCAACCAACAGCAACAAAATAAAAACACTGAAAGAAAGACTGAATATGACCCGAAGTTATTAAAAATGTATATTACAGAAATGGGTGAAACGCGAGATGTTTAGAAAATTCCACCAAATGAACTCTCCGATTTGATTGCTGGTTTCCTGCTGTCGGTTCGAAAAAAGGATGCTAGTGAATTTGAAACTACAACACTTAGTGTCCACTTACCATCATTTGATCGGTACCTCAGAAGTAAGAACTATGAGGCAACAACAATCACCGATCACAGATTTTCCAAATGCCGAGAGACGAGACTCTAAAACATACGCAACAGCAGCTGAAAGCAATGGGGTGAGGAAACAAGCCACATGTAGTTGATCCACTGTCTCAAAGTGACATTCAGAAACTTTTTGCCGCAAAAGTGCTCGGACCATATAACCCCAAATCCTTGTTAAATTCTATGTGGTTGATGTGTACTCTCCATTTTGGGATGCGGACTGGTATTGAAAATTATTCGCTGAGATGGGGTGAGTCCAAGTCAATGAAGATGAGGAGGGCAGGAAATATATCATCTACACTCACGAGCGACAAACAAAAACCTGAATTGGTGAAAATCCCCGAGATGTCAGGAAAGTGAAGCCAAGAGCATATCCCCACAGAAGATAAGACAAAAGATCCTGTTGTATTTTTTGAATAGTCTGCAGCAGCAGAAATAAGACCTGCGGAAATGAAGGGCTGAATCGGTTTGCTCATTTTCATAACCAGGAGCTATAACCGGATAATATTCGGTTATCCGTGGCCATTATTTCACCGAATATTGGATCAAAACTATAGGAATTGGAAAGCAGTATTCTCAAACTATTCCGTAGTGTGTATACAAACGAACGTTGTCGAGTACTCGTTTGTATACACACGAAGGAATAGTTTCAGCGATTTCTCATTACTCACCGAAACTGTCGATCTTTAACGAAGTCTTGAACGCAAAGTCGATTATTTCTCAATATACACAATGCGGCTTCGATATGTAATCTTTCACAAAGGAGAAGTGGCAGATTTATTACGTTTTTCGGATAACCGGTTGATCGTTTTTCTTATCGGTTAGGTTGCTAACTGGCTTCAAACCGATTATCCGGTTAACCATTTCAGTACTACCGAAATGCAAGAGCAAGACTGCCCATTTTTCTTAGCCATCAACCACAATGGTTGGAAGAAGCCGGGAAAGTCATGGTACAAAAAAAAAAGCTCACATGCACTCGATTATATCTATAAAATAATGAAGAACATGTTCAATGGTACTGGGTTACAAACGGACAAAAGAATAACAGTCTACAGTGTGAGGAATATTTATTTATTTATTTATTGGTGTTTAAGGTCACATACGTACAGTTAAAACTAGAAGTCCTGTCACGAATAGTGCGCTTATCTAGGCTTAATTGCGCGTTGGAATTGCGCGCAATTGCCATATCGAATGGCATCCAAAGCACGGCAAGTTCTCTTGGTTACTCATAGCAAACACATGCAATGTTTCTGCCAATGGACCTCCGGGTTACCCGGAGGTCCATTGGCTGAAACATTGCTTGTGCACAGGCCATATATACAGAATTTGGTAGCCTTACTATGGTCATAACCGCGTAGATTAACGCGCAGATCAACGTGCTATTTGTGCGCATTTCATGACAGGACTTCTAGTTTTAATTGTATGCACAATGGCTAATCGTGACCGTGACAGTTTTACGGGTGGATGAAGCCGGAGTACCCGGAGAGAACCACCGAGCAGCGACGAGCATTCTAACTCTGTTCAAGCTCCGCTCAAGCAGGGTTACAGCAGTTGAAGACATGTGCACCATCGACGTGCAGTACGCCTTAGTACACGGCGTCATCGTGCCAACATATTGGAAAGCGGGATAAAGTGCCTTGCCCATACAGTGTGAGGAAACATCTGGTTCAATGCCTTAGTGATGATGGTGTACCTGCACATGAAATAATTCAAGTATCAGGACACAAAAAATGTAAACTGCCTTCCTAATTACAGCAAAATTAATCCTGACCAGTCAAAAAATTTCGGATATTCTGTCGGGTAATGCACAAAGTAACAACACTGTTTTGTCAAGAATTCAGCACTCTACAAGTTCAACTAGTACCTGTGTAACTGTGCCTAGTAGTAGTTCTTCTTTGAGTCATGTTAATGTCTGGGAGAATTCTGGAAAGTAGTCAAAGTCCACGTTTAGCAGCAATACCTTCAATGGGACTGTGAATGTATATATTCAGGCTTCTCAGAATCACACGTACTCTCACGAACAGAATGTTGTCTGTAGTCTAAAGTGCTTGAAGCGCATTCGTGTCATTGATAGTGACAGTGACTGATTTTCTATGAACACTGTTGACCAATTTAGACATTTTGAAGTTGAGTTTCAAGGACATTTCGTTATTGGTTTCGGTTTAATTTTTAAATTTCACATGGGGTTAGGGATGGCAGGATCAAAGCATCTGAAAAAAAATATTCTTCAAAATATTTCAACACAACCACATCATGTAACTCCTCGTTGGAACGAGCTCATTCTAATGAGGGGTCACATGATATGGTTTTGTTAAAAATGGTTGAAAATTTTTTAAAAAAACCATGATTTTTCCGAAAAATCAAAAAAAATATTTATTTTCTTTCAAACCTACGGAAGCGTTGAGGCGCCAGTTGAGTATTATTTCTATCTTGCACGTGCAAGTTAGCTATCTTGCACCTGCAAGTTACTATCTTGCACGTGCAAGTTAGCTATCTTGCACCTGCAAGTTACTATCTTGCACGTGCAGGTTAGCTATCTTGCACCTGCAAGTTACTATCTTGCACGTGCAGGTTAGCTATCTTGCACGTGCAAGATAGCTATCTTGCACGTGCAAGATAGCTAACCTGCACGTGCAAGATAGTAACTTGCTCGTGCAAGATAGCTAACCTGCACGTGCAAGATAGTAACTGGCAGGTGCAAGATAGCTAACCTGCACGTGCAAGATAGTACCTTGCAGGTGCAAGATAGCTAAGCTGCACGCGCAAGATAGTAACTTGCAGGTGCAAGATAGCTAACCTGCACGTGCAAGATAGTAACTTGCAGGTGCAAGATAGCTAACTTGCACGTGCAAGACAGAAATAATACTCAACTGGCGCCTCAACGCTTCCGTACAAACCATAGCTCGTTCCAATGAAGGATCGAAAGCTATGGTTCGGAAGAAAAAAAGTAACAATACTTCAAGGGTGGATACCGAAAATTATCCCATTTACGATTTCTATCTTTCCTCAATTTTTTCTATAATCTATCGTTTAGTGTATAATAAAAATGTTGTTTTTTTAGAGCGCTTGCGATTTTTTTTATTACTTAGGTGGATATGACTGAAAATGACAAAGCTGAAAGATAAAGAGGATTTTATTTAATATAGTCTCAGTCTTGATTTCTTTTCAAAACAGAGTTTCGATATCGCTTAACCCTTTACCTAACGAATAGGCCGCATCCGCCCACGTAATTTGCACATTACGCAGCTGGAGAAAAGTATATTTTTCTAAATATTTCAACAAGACCACATCATTTGGCCCCCTCATTGGAACGAGCTCATCGAGCTCGTTCCAGAGAGGGGTCACATGATATGGTATTGTTGAAAATCGGTGAAAAATTTTTTTTTAAATTATTTTTCAGAAAAATCAACAAATATTTATTTTTTCTTTCAAACCAATGAGGGGGTCGAAAAAAAGTAACTAAAATAATAAACTTTGATATTCTGTGCATTGGGTAAAAGGGATAAGCCGACCAGCTCTACTCAAAATGGTTTCTTGACACTTCGTGCCCATCAATTCGTACCTCGTTTGCACCTTCTGGTCAATTCGTACAAATGTACAGTACAAGTGGAACTAAGTTGTATAATAACCATTATAATCTATCTATCCTTCTTTTCCTATACTGATAACACTGGACTGTGACATTTTTTTTCTCGTATGAGAGCTTTCCAGAAAATGATGTCAGGTTCTGGTCTCTTCAGTGTAGAAGAAACAGGATGATTGGTTTATTGCGGTTATTCTACAACTTATTTTGACTCGTACCGTACCCAGACAGGCGGTGAGCGAATTTTCTATGGCGGTAGGATCCTATGACAAAGTAACTTTGTAACTTGAGTTGTGATTTGTAAGCAATGAACGGGAGGGGGCCCGTGGGTGGGGGGGGGGGCACAGAAGATGAATACTCATACTTAGGCCCATCATGCCAATTTCACGTTTTCTCTATAGAGTAATTTCGATAAATTATAAGTACTTCTTGTTCTATGTAATTCCAGGAAGTCCTGGGTAATTTTGGTGTTTAGAACATGTAGCCCACCCCCCCCCCCCCCACCCCCGTTGATGTTTGCAGGAATTCTGGAAAGTTGGCAAAGTGCATGTTTAGCGGTAATACCTTCTATATCCAGGCTTCCCAGAATCACGAAAACACCAACGAACAGAATGTCACCTTTAATCCAACGCGTTTCAAGCGTATTCGCGTATTTAACAGTGACTGAATTTCAACGTGTGCTGTTGGGCATTCTTGACATTTTCAAGTGCAGCTTCAAGGACATTTGGGGGGAATACCTTTGCAGAATAAGCAGTGTTATAATTTATTACACATGTGATATATGTTTATTGTTACCATTCAAGGTACATTAAATCCATTTTGTGTGAAAAAACGACCCATTAATGACGAATATTAATGGAAGTATATTGGAAAAGTCTTTATAATGAGTTATTAAGTCGTCATAAGGACTTAGAAAACCGTTATAACAACTAAGTACCCTGTTATAACGACATAGCTAACTCGATATAAGGACTTGGTAATTCGTTATGAATGCTTAGAAAAAGTCGTTATAACGACTTACATAGGTCCTGATAACAAGTTAAAAAGAGCTCGTTATAACAAGTTAGAAGAAAGTCGTTATAACGACGTAGCATACTCGTTAGAATGAGTTAGAAAGTCGTTACAACGACTTAGTTTTACAGCTCTATCCCCAAAGTGCTTTATATGGTTATTTGCCTTCATATGTTACCAGTCAGCGTATTTGGTCTTCTGAAAGTTACAGATGCTTCTATGTTCCTCGCGTTCCACGACGCACCCCATCTCCTTAAGATAACGTTTAAGGAATATAATTTACTTACGCCTCAGTTTAATTTTTACAGTTCGTGTGTGGGGGTGCGGCAATTTTTTTAGTATTATCGACTTGCATTCCTAACAAATTATTGTAAATTCATATTTCGAGTCTAGCTGTATGAATTTGCATAATTTCATTTTCTTACTATTGCCACCGTCAAGTCAGGATGTCGCAATTCAGACATCGGGTGAAATGAAAAGTTCACACATGCAGTCAATAGCATGTATGTCCGCCGTTTGCCTCTTCGATGCCAAGACATCAGCGGCGCATGGACATGATAAGTCTCTGGATGTCACCCTGTATTATTGCGTCCCACTCCTGCCTTAGAACATTACGTAAATTGCCTAACGTCTGAAGATCACGAAGTCGTACCCGACGGTCCTATTGATCCCAAAGATGCTCGATTGGCGACAAATCTGGCAAAAATAGGGGCCAGGGAAGACGTTCGATGCTCTGCTCCTCATGAAAGTCTCGACAGATACGCGCCACGTGACATCGGACATTATCTTGCTGGTATAACTGCAATCCGACGTCCGAAACGGTCGCATTCCCGCACGCAAGCGTCAGAAAACCGTTCTCCTCGTCGGCGTTACACTCTTGCCCTACCATCAGCGCGCCGTAGACAAACTTGTGATTAATCACTAAAACGAACTGTGCTCCAACGCTGCTGAGTCCAGCGAACACGCTGACGAACCCATTCCATTCTGATGGTACGATGACGTTGGGTAAGGATTGGTCCGTGGTATGGACTCTTACTTCGGATGCCATTTTTAGCGAGTGTGTTGCGGGCAGTTTGCGCACTAATTCTATTATTAGTTCTACCAGGAGTAATTGCTGCTGTCCTCGTCGCCGGAAGGAAGCGATCCCGCAAGTGAGACGCCCCGATGTGTCAGTCTTGTGCAGGGGTCGTAACTCTTGGTCGACCTGAATACGGTCGGTCGGCAGTAAATCCAGTGGTTCTATACCTTGCAATGAGACGGTAAATGGTGGCCACAGTGACTCCGAACTCAGCAGCGAGCTCATCTGGAGGTATCCCAGCCTCATGCATACCAATGGCATGCAACCTCTGATTTTCGGTTAACCTTGGCGTTTTTTTTTAATGTCGAAAGACAAAAACTTTCTCAATAACCCAGGCTCTCGAGCATAACATAACACAAAGAAAATCGTCGGTCACCCATTCAACTTGACATTCTTGGGTAGCACGTGCTATTTTGAAATCCGCAGTAAAATTGTATTCGGTTGTGTGGACAACAACAACATGTCGTTAACCTCTTTGCACGACTTCTTGTCCACAAACATGCAACATTAGAATTATTATATTTCATCCTTTACGCTATCTTTCACATTTGTTTCTGTTATACTTTCTGTTTTTGACTCAGTTTTTAGGTGATATCAGTCAACTTAGTAAATGTTTCATGAATATGTCGCGAGAATATCGAATATGGCGATATTGAAAGAATCTTGATATTTTTCTCACAATCACGAAGACCATTTCTAGTAGTGATCTATTTTCCTTGTATTGAAACACCAATACATCGATCCAATGAACAAAGAACCCCAACAAACAAAACCAAAATAATCTAAGTATAGGTTACAGCATAGAAAACGAGTGATATTGAATATACAATCGCGAGAGTTAGTTAACGAGGACTTGTCCGAGTAACTAGCTCGAGCGATTGTATGTTCAATGTCACGAGTTTTTGTGCTGTAACCGACTTGTCACATTGATGTTTGCACAAACAATCAAAACACGAACAATCAAACACTCCACTGAACCCTTGTCTGACACGTGTCCATTCCCGTTTAATTAGTTAATTTCTTAAGCCAAACTTGCAAGACACATGAAGATTGATGGAAAGCAAGTGATATTACTTCATTTTTTCCGTTTCGTCATTGCGCTCAAAAGGTTGAGCGAGAAATTAAACGTTCCATTTATCATTAACACCCGGGTGTGGATTTCTTTCTTTAACTCTTTCAATAAAATCAAAAGTCAGGTAAATTCTCGTTTCTCTGTTCAAAACATTTTAGCACAGGTGCCCTTAATCTTTCTTCTCGGCTGTGTTTGTATTAGAACTGACAGGTTTCACAATCACTGTCTATTGTTCCTTGATTGGTAAAAGTGTGGCGATATATGTTGAATATCACACATGCTCTAACCAACTCTTCGAAATATATCACACACTTTTAACAAAGGCGTGACGTCATAACTATGTGACAACATTGTCAGTCGATCACGTATTCATTTCATACAAGAAAACGTTCAATAATTAAGTAAACTTACAAAAGTCGATTTCGCACCGTTTCCCACTTTATTCTGAAAAGAAAAAGAAATGCATATTAACCTTTCGAACCCTAGCGGCCGTTTCTCAGACCAGAAGCATGATACGTCATAATTTCATTAAATAGGATGGATGCTAAGTGCATGTGTGTGGTAGACCAATCATTATTTTCAACGTGCAGCCCCAAGGCTGCACGTTGAAAATATTAATTGGTGTACCCCTAAATAATGAACATGGGCTCTTCCAGTTGCTATCATTGAACTAATATGGAAGATACCACCAGTGTTCAAAGGGTTAAATTTAATACATCAATATCCAGTTTTACGTCTACAGGCTCAACATTGTGCACTGATTTAATTCAGTTCAGTCAGGTGTGAAAAGTCTAGGAGAGTGAAGGGTGCTTGCTAGTTTTATTATATAGTAGTCGGACCAACAGGTACTTGCTCCTCAGAGTGCTATTTATTTATTATTTATTTATTGGTGTTTAAGGTCATATATTTCTGCGCAATGGCTAATCATGACCATGACAGTTTTACGGGTGGAGGAAGCCGGAGTACCCGGAGAGAACCACCGAGCAACGGTGAGCAACTGTCAGCTCCCCAACATACTAACTCGACACAAGCAGGGTTAGCATTGGCTGAAGACAGGTGCACTATCAACGTGCAGTACGCTTTTAGAACACAGCGTCACCGTGCCCCCACATGGGCAATGGGGGTGAAGTGTCTTGCCCAAGAACACAACGCGGTTGCCGCAGGTGGGATTTGAACCGAGGACCTCTCGGCTAGCAGCCTGCACCTCTACCTGCTGAGCCACCCACCCCCCCCCCCCCCTCAAAGTGCTATATAAGTAAAGGAAAATTTAGCTTGAAAATAGGGGACATGTTTTTTTATTCTTCATGTACTTATAACGACTTAGCTTTACAGTTCCATTCATCTTTGTTCTATTTTTATTGGGGTTAAACTTCCCTTTCGAAGCCAGAGTCATCTCGTTTCGGACAGTTTTACGGGTGAAAGAAGCCGGAGTACCCGGAGAGGATCGCCAAGCAACTGTCAGACTCCCCCAAATACTCACTCCGCACAAGCAGGGTAAGCATTGGTTGAAGACAAGAGCACCATCGACGTGCAGTACGCCTTAGTACACAGCGTCGCCGTGCCCCCTGCCTTGCTTAACCCTTTGAACCCTAAAGGCCGATTTTCCGTCCAGGGAACATTATAAGTCATACTTTCATCAAGTAGAATGGCTGCTAAGTTAAAGTGTTGGGTAGACCAATCAATATTTTCAACGTGCAGCCCAGAGCTGCACGTTGAAAATATTAATAGCTCTATCCCCAAATAATGAACATGGACTCTTCCAATTGCTAACATTGAACTGACATGGAAGATACCACCAGTGTTCGAAGGGTTAATATAAAAGTCTAAGATTTGAGATTCGATGTTTGTTTTCAAGGAAGAATGAAAACCTGAAAATTGCTTTAAAACGATATTCCCCAAACAAAGATCGAACGTTGAACTTAATGTTGCGGGTGTGATACTGCTGTTACTTTTAATAAGTTTCCTTCTGATACATTTAATTAAGTTTTATTCTGTTACTTTGACTAACAACAGTAAACATGGCTTTATTTTCTACTGATGCCATAGATGTTTTCTCAATGGGTACTTGCGCCTTGAAGTGCTATATAAGTAATGGGAAATTGAGCTTGAAAATAGGGCACATGCTCTCTTGATGGCGTCATATATGTAAAATGCTATAATTTTTGGTGTTCAAAACTGCAAAGCATTGTTCATTAATACAGCTGAATAGCAAAAAACGTGACAAATTATTAATTTATTTTGATTTTTGACGACATCGAAAATAACCTATCAGTAGTTATGATATGGACATTCTGGCACACTACCCTCACTCTGCTAGAAAAGCTGTGCTAGAAATCAAGAGTGATGTGACACGTTTTTCATAGGAATATCTGCGTTCCTCGAAATTAACCCACGCTAAATAGGACAGATAACTTAAATTCTCCCTACTGAAATTATGCAAATGTCACCCAGTTGTATTTTGTTTAGCCAATCAAATTGTCCAGTTTTGAAATCGACCAATGAAAGCTCCCAACTCTAATTATGCAAATTATGAAAATGTGGCCCAGTTTTATTTTGTTCAGCCAATCAAATTGTCTAGTTTTGAAACTGACCAATGAAATTGACGGAAGGCTTTATTTATCACTGATTAATATGAAAACAAAATATCAAATGTTTTAAAGTGAACAAAACGGACGCGTCATATGATAAAACTAGTTACGATATGGATAATCTGGCACACTATCCTCACTGTCTCAGAAAAGTTGTAACAGAAATTAAGTGTGATGTTACATTGATATCATTGACAAAGCAATATCTTCATACATCGAAACTCCTTCAAAAATCATCCACATTCAGCCGCATTTCTGGCACACTTCAAAATTTAGATACTCAGTAATCAAGTACACTTACATTCCGAGACGTTATTATGCCAACAATATTGAAGAAATTTTTTTTTTAATGCTCTTTCAATAAATTGCACAAAAATTCCGAGACTTTATTGCATTTCTAGCACAAAAAATGTATGTCTTTTTTTCACGCATTTCTGTGCTCTGTCAAAAACAAGGAACCCTTAACCTAACCACTGGATATTTTACGGAAAAAACGAGGAGATTCGCTGGATATTTCTAGCATGGCAGTGTTCATGACCGAAAAAATTCTTCATTTCTTTGCAGCAACATCTTTTTATTTCCAGGAGGTTGATTTTTCCAGTTCAAACTCTTTGGGGATTGTATAAAAAAAATCGTCAGTGGCTTAAAAATGTCGCAAAGGTAGGGGTGGCATTTTAAAAATTATTTTTTCTAAATAACTTCAAGTTAATTAACGAAAAGAGGATCTCAACACTATTACAGTGAGATCTTAAAAAGGAATAACGATCCAAACTCTCAGAGACCGAAATCGAGTAAAAGTTATAAATGGAAACAAGTTGTGAAACCAATATGGGATGAACAAAAAGCATTTGACAAATCGATCCTCGGAACGCTGTCGATGGTGAAGGTACGACAATGATCATTTTTGTGATCCCAGTGCGCTCGTAGAGATTGGAGATCTTGATTACCAGTTGAGCAGCCGAGGATGCGGGAGTGAAAAATGAGATAGTCAGTATATGCAACGAATTGTTGCGGTAAAATATCGTGAATAAAAACTGGTATATAAACCATCGGGAGAGTTTTATTTAAAAACAAAATAGTAAGTCGGAAAAGAAAAATAAATAAATTGAATTAAATTATATTAAAAGAAAACATGTCAGAGGATATAGCACACTAAATTCGATGCTCCAGAAGAAGGCATAGCAAGCAAGATGCCTCACATCCTCAAAGAGAAGATGAAAAATAACCTGATTGGAAAAGGTTGACAAGAAGCTCACGAATCGTTCTGTAAAATGTTTGGAGCAGATGTAAAAAAATAAGAGATATAAATAAGAAAAAAAAATATAAAAATAAAAATATAAAAAAAATGTTCGTCGATTGATCGCCATTTATTCTACAGAAAACGAAGAAAAAGCGAGCGTGGTCAAACATTAGAGTACAACAATGAAAAATGTTCAGATGTTTCACGGCCAATTCGACAAAGAAATATTTATACATTCTGGGCTATCTGGTGGATGCTTATAATCACACTCGTCACCGTTCGATCAAAATGACACCCGTGGAAGCTAGTGATCCTCGAAATGAAAAGAAAGTCTATAGGAATCTCTATCCTATGCAACTGATAACGAGACAAAAAACATCTAAATTTGCCTTGGGCGATCGAGTGAGAATATACATTCATAAAAAAAAACATTTTGAAAAAGGCTACACACCAAGATGTACCCAGAACATCTTCATCATGGTTCGAGTTTTTGACACTGATCCCATTATTTTTGAGATAAAAGAGATGGACAGAGAAGATATCACAGGAAAGTTTTATGAACAACACTTGCAAAAGACTGTTTTTAACCCTTTGAACACTGGTGATATCTTCCATGCCAGTTAAATGGCATAAATTGGAACAGTCCATATCCATTATTTAGGGATAGAGCAATTCAGGCCTGGGAAACACAAGGATAACAGACTTATTTCTTAAGAATTTTGGGGTACTTAATACTTTAACTTAAATTGTGGAAAAAAAACTGACAGAAAATTTGTACTTTGTAAATTTCTTAAATAAAACCAGACAGATATGGAAGCCATTGGAACTGGCTCAATGAGCCAGTTCCAATGACATCTATATCTGTAATATTTTATTGCACACAAATATTAAATTTCCTGTATTTTTTTTTGTTCTCACATAACCGACCAGAAGGTATGAATTAATAATTAAAAATAGGCACTTTTAGCCATATAGCCTGGTATTGTGTATTCTTGTTTTTACACCATGGTTGACCATGGTGTAAAAAAAGCTATTGTGGCTTGCAAGTTACACCGTACCTCTCAGACAATCAAAATGCCGTATTTTGTTTCATTTGGAAATGAGAATCAATATCGAGATTGAGAATGTGACCATGTGATGCAATGAGCATTCCCAGAATGAGAATCTTTGGTACGAGACTGATGAATACAATATGCTCTATCCCCTGTTCATGTACGAAATCAGCAAAGAGAGTGCGAGACTCAAGAACAGCATCATAGACATTCAGATCAAGATGCAGTTTGAGATTGATGCACACGCTAAAATTGTAGCATTCACTCTACTCATTTCCCACAGAATGTTTTTGTTTCAGTCAGATGGAAATAAAATGTCTGTCAGAAGATAAATAAAAAAAAAATTAAAATTATATATTTTTATTAAATAAATAAATGGAAACAAATTATACATTTGTATTAATAAATAAAGGTAAACAATTTATATTGAATACAATTTTTTTTTAAAATTCATATTTTATAAACTTTAATTCGAGGTATTCTTTTTTCGGGAGGGAGGGAGGGTTGTTTGTTAAACTCCAAATAATAAATTTTCTTGTTCATAAACATGGCTTTTAATAATGTAACATGTTTTGTTATGTGTTCTAAATTGAAATCGGTATTTTTAGTATGATTTTGTATGATGTGAGAAATCAGACATAGTTTATCTTTCTTTTTTATTTTTTTTTCTTTTGCTTAAAAAAGAAGACAAAGATTTTGTTGACGTGTCTTTCAAATGCCAGAGATGATGTTGCAATTCTTCTCTGTAATTGATTTGCAATTATGTTCAGGCAAAATAAATTCTCCAAGAGAACAGACCAGTACTCGATTGTTATTTCGTTTTTCTTATTTATCAAACTTCCTTGACCTTCAAAGGACATTAGCAAATGTTTACACCTGGGCTTTTTCATCGTGAATATCATCATTTAAACAATATATAAAAATTTGAATGTGATACATTTCTTTCTTCTTTTTTTGACATTTTCTTTAATTTTTTTCTGTTTATTTATTCATTCAAAGGACCACATTCGATCAACAGAGACACCACAGAAGTTGTTGCTTTGGGATTAGATGAAACAGTCTTGAAATTAACTCTGTCTTTCAGTTTGACTCACAAAGGTGTGGTGAATTCATTAGAACTAGAATATTAATTCCTTGATCTTATACATTTCATTTTGTATGCTGATCACCATAACATTGACTTTTTAGCCTCGTTCACCATGTCGGTAGAAGGATCACAAAAAGTATATGCATGTGCCACATGACTCTGAAAGGATGAAAATGATTTTTCCCGAATCTACATTGGTTGCACATAAACAAGACAGTAATCTGTATGACATTTTAGTACACAGGAAAACAGCAAAGAGTGTGAATGCGCGAATCAAACTTTTTCAGGATGGATGTGATGTCTGTACCAAAATTAATATCGATAAGGTTGCAAATGTGCATAAGTCGGCAAGTTTTACTATCAAGAATGGCGAAAATTGTAAAACTTTCAATTAGATATATTGCATTTCATGTAAGAAGTGCGGGTCTGCAGTGTTTGTGGGAGAGAGCGAGCGCCGTTTAAAAGATCGTGTGATTGAACATATAAGAGACGTGAGATTGCACAGAGAAACATGTGATTCGTCATTTTAAACAGAGCGGTCACCATGGAGTGCATGACATGGAAGTTGCAGTGTTAGAAACTGTTGGGAGAGGCAAGCAAGAAAGGCTGTTGCAAGAAGATTTCAGGATACGCAAGTTGGGGAAGCGAGGTGGAATGGGATTCATTTTCCAGAAGAGTGGTGTGGGAGTGACACATTGACATGTGACATTACATTTTATACTAATGGTATCTTGTTATTCTGTGAATTGTTTCTGTTCTGTGAAGATGTAATCTAACCCTCTGATTGTTCTGCATTGATAAAGGCCTGTGGCTGAAAGATCTGCACATGGGCATTAATGTTTTTGAATATACTACTTGTGTCCCTCTTTTGGACAATGGTTGACAGTGGAGTCAAATGAATATTAATGCAAAAACAATATCCCGATGGTATGTGTTTTTGATATTTTTCAGTATAATTTTGACTATCGTCGGGCTAACATGAACTCATTTTTACTGTGAAACATTCAAAATCGGCATACATGATGAAAGGTTCTCTCAATCTTCTTTTGTCATTTGAATTTTTGATTTCAGAAAGTATTAGGTTTAGGCGTATTGATGGTAATACATTGATTTCTATTGAAATATTCCTCATGGCATTCTAACTTTTCTTCAGAGTTGAATGAATTCAAGCAGTTGTAACAAAAGAACTGCTATCTATGATGTGCAGAACTCTGATTCGATAATAAGCAGCTTAAATTATTAATTCAACAATAATGTTGATTGTTGTCCTCTGAATGATTGTTAAATTGATTTGTTTCTCCCGATTCTTGTGCGAACTCATAAAAAATATCTTTTAAGTTGAATTGTTGAATCCCAAGACGTTTAAGTCAATGGTGGGTTTCTGATTTTGGAAATGCTCGATGTCTCATAATCATGTGGGGAAACTTTATTCCTGACCAATCTAAATTCTTATCGCAAGTCTCCTTATATTTTGATACTATCTGCGAATTTCTGCCTTCTGCAGGATGTACAGCAGACATGACCACACATTTCTCATTTGAAGCATTGGTTGCCTTCTTTATTTTCCACATATTATAAGAAATAAGGTTATTTATATACAACAATATGCACAGCTGATCAAATTTGTCCGTATGTGAATTTAATAAATTCAAAACTTCTCCAAATGTACAATTACTACCCTCGTGTTGATATTTGTTTAAAGATTCTAATATTTTGTCTTTCGTTCTTTTTGTTTTTTTATTTTTTTTTGAAAATATCAGATATCAAGGAACTTTTAGTTGAGTCTCCTTCTTACACCTAAAGTAAGATATATTTTCACGACTTTACCGTTCATTCCTTACAATTTTACACTTTAATATGTCATTTGCACTTTGATACCCTTCTATAGATTCTGATGAAATAAGTCCATCACGTGGAAATTTTGCCTCTTTCATAAAATTGTTGGGAATAAACTTCTTGAAACCTTGAATGATTTAGAATATAAACTTCCATGGCTCGAGCTCATTCTACTGGAATGAAAGTGGATTGGAATTTATTGTATATCGTCTTCTTGATGATATCATTCAACTCATTATGGCCTTCCATTCTTTGTTTTGAAGTTTGGCTTTGACTACGTCTAGAATATCCATTACTTCACAACACATTTTTATACCTTCTAAGGGGAGAGAAGAAGCCTCTTCAATTTTTCGTTCCCTACTACTATTAGAAGATTTTTTCTTCTCCCATCTTAAATAATTTCTTTTTTTCTCCCTCTTGTTTCAACCTTTCTTTTTTTTTTTGGTGGGGGGAGGGGGGGGGGGGAGTCTCATCACGTTAGTTTTCTCTTGCATTCTTCCTCCCTCGAGCAAAAATGTCTTCCATTTGATTTCTACTGAATTTAGAAACACCCTTATAACCCATTTCGAATGTTTTTGATCTTAATTCCTGTTTTGTCTGTGGTCTCAGCACTTGTGCCTTTGATCAAAGTGGATTTAGTCTTCAGACCCGACACTCTCAGAATATTGAGAACTTTAGCACACTTTTTTAATTCAGGTACAGTACAGTCGCCACGGATTGGTCGTAATCCACACGTGGGCAGTTATGTCCACGCATCTGTTTACCAGGTAGTAAAAATCTTCATTAGCAAAATTTTAATTAATGAAGTACCGGGTTGTACCCGGTGCTTCATTAATTAAATTTTTGATGATTATTCCTGTAATTAGAATTTGGAATCTAGTAATAAAGCGTCCGTGGAAATATTGCCCACGCGTGGAAAGTGACCAGTCCACGGCGACTGTACTGTACATTGTAATCTCGGAAATGCACCATATTAATTTTTATATGAATATTTTTTTTAATCATTTTTATAAAAAAAATAAGTTTTTTAAAAAAAGTTGTTTTTTTTCTTAAAGTATATAAAAAAAATCCTAAAAGTCTTTAACTCGAAAAAAGTCTGCGACTACAAAATCAAAAAGTAATGAAAATTAAAAAAAGGAAAATAAACTTTTTTTTATAATTTGCCTATCTTTTGTTTTCATGCAGATGTCACTTTCTTTCTTTTTATATAAACTCTCAATGACTGTATTATTATTTTTTACATTATTGAGAGCTTCTACTCCTCTGAGTCGATCTACAAGATCTTTATTGAGTTTCGGATATGTGATTTACCACACACTAACGACAAGTTGTTGTCATCGAAATTTTTCTCTTTTCTTAAGATTTTGCACAGCTCATCTGTCAAATCATAAAATAATTCGACCTGTTCTTTTAATATTAAAAGGATGGAATTTATTCTCTCTTTCAATTCGAGATTGCAAGTTTTCAATTGAAAAACATTTTGGAATAGCCAAAATGTTGTTTTCGTCCAAATATATATATTGAACCTTGATATGTTTCAAACATGACCAAAAAATACACAAATTTGATTTAAACTAAGTGGTGAGCTTAGGAAATGGTTAAACTTGTGATAATTAATGTTTTTGCATTTATGGGCTCCAGTTTAGTTCTGACAAGGATGTTATGTAATCAGTTGTTTTTCTTATAAGCAACGAGAGGTCAGAGATTTAAAGGTTCTTATAATTTCGAATTGATTAATTCGAATTCATCTTTTACTATTTTTGCATTTTGGCCGTTTCGACATCCATTTTGTTGTATATTGAAGAGAACGGATTGGCCGTCCTCCTTTAGTATTTGCCCCTCTGATATATGTTCATACCAAATGACCAGAGGGTTTGACTCGCTTTGATCCAAAAAGGTTCCCGCTGTTTTCTAAATCCACATGCTTCTTCTGGCAAATCTTTATATGGTGGTTGTTCGTTTGGATTGATTCCCACCCCACACAGAAAGGGCAGAAAGGTTAAAATGTTGGGCTACTGCGGCGCCCGCATCATGTTTTATATCGTGTTTGTGTCAAGTAGCACGCATTCGTAAAGGATTTTGAGTTTGACCAACATACTCATTCCTACAGCGTTTGTAATTCATCAGAGATTGTACATGTATTAATTGTGTGCGTTCCAATGGGTGTAGTACTGTAAAATATTAGCTGGTCTCTTCTCGAAGGTGAGGAAAGGCCTCTCTATAACGCCAATCTTGCCTAGAAAAAACAAAACTGTACCTAGAAAGTGACGACTATCGGACGTTTTGGCATGTTTAGTTGTCAAGCTTGATTGGGCGTTTTTCCTCTACAAGTGTAGAGGAATTATAACATCATGAAAACTTGACAATTAGTTGCCAAACTGTTCCATTCTTCTGTCAAATCATACCTGATTTGCAGAACTGGAACAGTCGCTTGAAGTTTAGCCGACTCCAGCCGCCCGGTATTAATTGGATCTGGTTGGCCAATCACGTGCACAACTAACAGGGAACATCCTCCAGGCTGACGTCTATTGAGCCTGGAGATTCTTGTTAGAGTGTAGGAACGGACTGGTGGAACCATTTCCTTGCCTTCTTTGGAAAAGGGTGTTCAGATGATCTACTCGAGGTCTCGTGATGCTTCATCACCAGGAATTCGTAATTTCTATCAAGGCCAGTCACGTTCCACCCCATAAACGCCAGAAGAATCCCAGAACAGAGGCCCTCTCGTCAACGCTCACAATTGACGTACGTGTGTTTACAGATTCTTGTTGGAAATTTGTGGCCGGGTAGATTGTGACTGCCCACAGAAATCACTACCGTCACTCCAGTTAAACGAACTTTCCCAGTTTCCAGTTATAATTTGCATTGATGGAATATTGGTCAAGATTGTATAGATTTCACAGAATAAATTTATATAGAGAAAAGTATTTGCCGAGAATAATGTCGTTCCTACTAATTACTTGCTTGCTGATCAATTCATTGGCTGAACCATACATTATTTGTCTGACGGCCGCACCATCAGACGGAACACGGATAGCTAGGACAACCGCATAAGAACCTATTCCGATGCCAAAGATGTTTGAGAGTACTGAAGTTCGAACTCTTCTCTCCCAAACCATTAGACCATCGCCGGAGCGACATCCCCATCTATGCCACAGAGTCAGTTGGTTTAAAATACATCTTATAATCCAAATGAGCTTGTTTATTCCTACAGCGTATGAAACTGATAAGGTAAATGGACATTGGAATAATTACAGTTGAGAGAGTTTGTTCAGAGGAAAATTCATCTTTCTCATCAGGCATAAAATGATGCAATCTACGAGTTTTTTGCAATTCAATACTGCGCCAGTACACTTCTGCAACAGTTTAATTTGTTCAAAGTTCAGTGGTTGGAATGTAGTAATCACCTTTATTCAACACAGCGTCAGCTATTGACATCCCCGCCTGTATCGAGCCACCATCTTGCATACTTTATTATCTCCCCTCCAACAAAATTATATCTAAAAATGTCCTGCCGACCCGGAAAATTATCAATGGTTATCTCCGACTTTTCGGTGGACCCTTTTCACACCAACGTTAGAAAAAATACGTTTCGTTCGATTCTCATGAAATATTAGTTTGAGGTAGAGCTCAAAAAGAAAAGGTAGCTGTTTTTTTAATTTTCCCATTAACGCCGTTTCAACGCAATTTCAAGTTTTGAGCCTACCTAACCCCTCTTGTGACAGCACCACACCCCAAACTACATAACGTAGCACCACAAGGATATCACAGACGGGAAAAGGAATAATTAAACTCGAGCATTGAGCAGTTTCATCCAAATTGTCGGAGAATTGTTAAAGTCATGATGTTATTGGCGATCAAGGACGGAAAGCGTCAAAATTAAATTTCACTGCATCAAGATGAAATCAACGGAACCCTTTGAGCTCATGGCCTCGATTAACCCTTTACCTAACGTAACGGTCAAAACCGGCCAGCGCTATTCTCAAAAATCGCCAATTAATTTTCATTATTTTTTTTTCATTTTTTGTCTCAAAAACATAGGTTATGACCCCTCGTTGGAACGAGCTCGTTCCAACGAGGGGTCATGACCTCTGTTTTTTGAGACAAAAAATGAAAAAAATTAGTTATTCAAGAATTATTTTTGCAAGTGTCGTCTGCTTTTCAGGTTAGGTAAAGGGTTAACATGTTGAAACAAGTTTGAAAATCAGACGTCAAATACCGGAAATATGAGGTCAATACCGACAGGATTTCCACCCTCTCATCTGGTGACAGCCCTATCCCCAAAGCTACATAACTTATCTCTATAAACATATTCTAGGCGTCAAGAGGAATAGATTGCCCCAAACACTGCGCACGTTGACTCAAATAGACGAAAAATTGTTAATGCTATGACCTTATTGCCGACCGAAGGAGTGAAAAGGTCAAAAATTAAATGTCACTGAATAAAGTAGCAACCAAGGGAACTGTTAGTGCCCACGGTCTCGAATAGTAAGTTAAACGTAAGCGGCCCCCGAATGGCCTTAATCACTTGTCTGATAACATTGTTTAACTGGTAGAGTGCTGGAAGCCCATATTTGGGCTTTATTGTGAAGTGCAGGTGCCACAACTTAATGGCTTCATATTCTGTAGATGTACCTCGTATTGTTTTTGAATTGAAAGTAATTAATCTGTGGGGATTTGCATTGTTACAATTTATGGGAGAGTGCCTAGTGGCACTCTCCCATAAATTGTAACAAGGCAAAGAGACGTGGACAAATTGGACGACCAAAAAATAACTTAGCACTCTACCAGTTAAAGAAGGATTTCTGGTCACATTTAGCATCTATATGTGAATATAGTTAATCTAGTTTACCGAAGGGAGTGGTGTGGGGGAGAAGGATCTGTTGAGTGAAGTGGGTTTTTTGTGCGTAAAATCACTCAAACTCCTGCAAAACTCATATACTGCTCGAACGACTCGAATCCAATCGAGTAAATGTGCTATGGAGCAAATGCTCGTTTGAGAGACTCGCACATACGACTCTTAGCCTCATTTCGGCATTTGATGATACTTATGACCTGGTATTTTATTATTTGAGTGTACCTTCTGGAGAATCCCCTCTTTTGTCATATGTGCTTATGTGAAAAGGCACAATGTGACATATTGTGCACTAGCACATAGGCACATGCTGGATGTGCCGATATGTGCTTATGTGAAAAGGCACACTGTGACACATTTTGCACTAGCACGTAGGCACATACGGGTATTTGAGGATACCTATGACCTGGTATTGTATTATTTGAGGATACCTTCTAGAGAATCCCTTTTTGTCATATGTGCTTATATGAAAAGGCTCAGTGTGACACATTGTGCATTAGCACATAGGCACATACGGGTATTTGAAGATATCTATGATCCAGCCCCTATACAGCTCCTAAAGGGCTTCTAGCTCCTATATGGCTCCTATACAGGTAGTCTTACCAACGGCTTCCATCTTATCTCCAGCCTCCAACCCCACTACTTGTCTATGGTCTACCTGTCCTATTATTAGCTTTTACAGCAATCTTGTACCATTGCTGTTTGTGTCAGTTATGACTGACACAATGTGTCACATTGTGCCTTTTCACATAAGCACATATGACAAAAATGGTTTCTCCAGAAGGTATCCCCAAATAATACAATACCAGGTCATAGGTATCCTCAAATACCCATATGTGCCTATGTGCTCGTGCACAATGTGTCACATTGTGCCTTTTCACATAAGCACATATCGGCACATCCGGCATGTGCCTATGTGCTTATGTGAAAAGGCACAATGTGTCACATTGTGCCTTTTCACATAAGCACATATGACAAAAAGAGATTCTCCATAAGGTATCGTCAAATAATACAAAACCACGTCATAGGTATCCTCAAATACCCATATGTGCCTATGTCCTAGTGCACAATGTGTCACATTGTGCATTTGCACATACGCACATATCGGTACATCCAGCATGTACCTCTGTGCTACTCAATGAGTCACATTGTGCCTTTTCACATAAGGACATATGACAAAAAAGGATTATCCAGAAGGTATCCTCAAATAATACAATACCAGGTCATGGGTATCCTCAAATACCCGTATGTGCCTATGTGGTAGTGCACAATGTATCACATTGTGGCTTTTCACATAAGCACATATCGGCACATCCAGCATGTGTCTATGTGCTAGTGCACAATGTGTCACATTGTGCCTTTTCACATAAGCACATATAACAAAAAGGGGATTCTGCAGAAGGTATCCTCAAATAATACAATACCAGGTAATAGGTATCCTCAAATACCGAAATGAGGCTAAGAGACGCATGTGCGAGTCACTCGTACGAGCAAATGCTCGATGGGATTCGAGTCCTTCGAGCAGTATGTGGAGTCACTCGATCGAGCAATTGCTCTGTAGCACATTTGCTAGATGGGATTCGAGTCGTTCGAGCAATGACATATCAGTAACTACTCGATAAATTATTGGCTTTCATGGAGGTTGTCTATCAGTTGACTATAATCCAAAGGGGTCTCTCAGTACTATAGCACTACGTGCTACTATTATAAGCCATGGTATGGCGGTCCTAAAAAGGGATTCTGGGGGAATCCTAACAAGAAAAACTACTCTAGTTCAATCGAACGTACCCCCAGGAGTGCCATATGAAGTATGGCACTACGTTCTGCTCTACTACGAAATGTTCTGGGGGAAAACCGTATCAAATAAAGTCAATTTCGGTAGTTCGGGTGGATTTTGGAGATTTGGAGGGATTGCCGGGTTGTTTGTGTTAATTCTACGAATCGGAAAATTACTCCTGTTGAATCGAACACACCTTCCGAACATACCCCTGACTTATAAGACAGTTTTATGTCGCATAGCAACCACGTGCTACCATAGAAACCAAGATGGCGGCCTCCAGTATACAAAATCGCAGACGGAAACACGTATCACCCTAACAACACGCGCTGAGCATGCGCGCTAACACCACTTATAACCATGGGGATGACGTCACAAGATGGCCGCGCTCACGCGCATTACCATGGCAATCAAACATGGTGCCACTGGGTTACGTGACATGACAACACTTCCGGGGTCCTGCCCGGATTCCTGCCTATGTGGGCGGATCGGGTGCATGATCTACTACTAACATTAATCACCTGTCAGGAAAGTGTACAGAAAGTTTCATTTTGTCAACTCAGTTACCTGTCCCAAACCAATCTGAAAAAATTCTAAATCTTTTTTTTACTTTTTCAAATGTAAATTGTTATTGGCTTTAGAGAACATGTAATATGTTGTAAAAATGATTATGTCTTGTTATCTAAAACAAATGACACTATGCTGGAAAATGTTGCGAGAATGAAGAATACAAAGAAAGTGTTAAATCTAAAGACACGATTGAGATAAAAATCAGATTGTAGTCAACTTCTTAACCCTTTACCCAACGCAGACAATATCAAAAGTTATTATTTTACCAATAATGTTTTTAAATTTTTCAAAAAATTTCAACAAAACCATATCATGTGACCCCTCATTGGAACGAGCTCAATGAGCTCGTTCGAATGAGGGGTCACATGATATGGTTTTGTTGAAATTTTTTGAAAAAATTAATTTTTTCAACTGCTCAATTTGCATATTACGCGGGCGGATGCGGGCGATTCGTTAGGTAAAGGGTTAAATGTTTCAGGAAAATGTCGCGAGAATACTGAATAAAAAGAAACATTTGAAGACACTTTTGAGATATTGAGATATAAAAATATATATAAGATAGAAGTCAACTTATTAAATCTTTCCTGATACGAGAATATCGAATATTACCCTTTCATTTATTAAAAGTAGGAAAAGGAAACTTTGCTCTATTTTCTACTGATGCCAAGGGTATTTTCTAAATAATTACACGCTTATTAATGGGTCATCCTCGCCCGTCTAATAATTTCAAGAAAAATAACTTTATCATAAGTCGATTTTTGTGACGAGACAAGTCAAGGATGATTGTAAAAGCACATTTTTCGCATTCCTTCTGTTGTCTCATATTACATCCGCATAATTAAACACTGGGGAAATTCGGTACCTATAGAGTGATTCTGCGCTGATTCAGACAGTCTGTATTTTAAAGCTCTGGAGCCAGTTTATCATAGCACTAACGTTTTTACAACGTCGTCGACATTGGTATCCTAGAAAGAAGTTTTGGAAACACGTTATGCCCATTTGATTATGTTCTCTCTGTTCTTCAGTGTGTGTCCATGTAACTATAGGCGCGGACAAACAAGGGGATTAGATTAACGAGATATATTAAGATACTCTCTTAACCCTTTACCTAACGTAACGGCCAAAACCGGCCAGCGCTATTCTCAAAAATCGCCAATTAATTTTCATTATTTTTTTTCATTTTTTGTCACAAAAACATAGGTTATGACCCCTCGTTGGAACGAGCTCGTCGAGCTCGTTCCAACGAGGGGTCATAACCTATGTTTTTGAGACAAAAAATGAAAAAAATTAGTTATTCAAGAATTATTTTTGCAAGTGTCGTCTGCTTTTCAGGTTAGGTAAAGGGTTAAGATACATTTCTTCACGAATCTTTTGTAGTAATATATTCTCCACGTATTAACTGGTTGAGCGCTAGAAACCACTATCAGGGCTTTAAAACAATGAGAGTACCAGAGCAAAAACCAATGTTTTCCTTGCTCATGTTTCATATGCATTCAAATACACATAATATTTTGTTTATATAAATTTGTTCTATTACAAATTATCAGAGAGAGCCTGCAGACACTCTCCACTAATTAATAATAAAACAAAGTCTGAATAAGAAAATCAGACCACCAAAAATAATCTAGCCCTCAACCAGTTAAAAAAAAAAACACCAATACATCGATCCCATGAACAAAAGAAAAACAGAAAAACAAAAACCAAAAACTAATCTAACATTCTCGTTCGATAGGGATGCGGACCGGACCGCAAAAAACCGCTACGGTCCGCAGTCCAGGGCCGGACAGCGTATCGGACCGCCGTCAGTGGACCGCATTGGACGGTCCACACATGGCGGTCCGATACTGGACCGGTTCGCAGACTTTAATACATAGATGTAATGTTTAGCTTTAGCACTGGGGTTATCGATTACAATAAGTAGTTTTATAAAGTCAGACATTGCCGCTTTAAAGGTTAGATGATTAGCAGGACACTTTCTAAAACGCGTTTCATACAGCCATCTTCTCTAACTTGACAGCTTGCATCCAGAACAAAAATAACGATCCTTGATGAAACGAATAAGCGTTTTACAGAAATATCCTCTTTAACCTTTGATCTCTGAAATGTCAATGTCTGAAATTACGAAACCGTTTATACAGTAACTGTTATCATGTTCTTGACATTTAGGCCTATATCTGACCTTTTGGGTAATTTGGGTAATATCCAATGTGTCAGATATAGACCAAAATGTCGAGAACATGGTAGTTAT
Organism: Pictodentalium vernedei; assembly: GCA_031216915.1. Classification (NCBI taxonomy): domain Eukaryota; kingdom Metazoa; phylum Mollusca; class Scaphopoda; order Dentaliida; family Dentaliidae; genus Pictodentalium; species Pictodentalium vernedei. The sequence goes on from CM062294.1 coordinate 77,244,744, forward strand.
ATAAGTGTTTTCGTAATTCCAATGGGTAATGGTATGCATATTGCTAGTGACAATGACTGATGTCAGACAATATAGCGAATTATGAATTACCATGTCAAGTTGTCAACTAACCCTTATAGGCTCATATACATTCCACTCGCCACGATATAGCCTTAGCTGCTGATGTGGCGTTAAGCACCAATAAATAAATACATTCCAATGTACTTAAGATAGGTTGCAAATCGCGATATAGCCTATAGTTGGCAATATCTAACTCCAAGTCACTACCTCCAATACCGAATACCGGTACGCATACTTGTATGTCGGAAATTGACCAATCTATCTGGAATGTGTCAGGTGCCATTGCTAAGAACAAAACGTTTTTGCGCTTAAAGACTTGGAGTATTTGCACTATCTATCTTTAAGTTCTTAACCCAATCACATACTGTATATCATATGACTGGGTTAAGAACTTAAAGATAGACGTGCAAATGCTCCAAGTCTTTCAGCACTAATAACATTTACATGTAGTTTGTAGTTTACGTTTCCGCTATCCCCCACATGTTGCAAACATATAGCATGTGCAAGATAGCATGAAACATGAACTACAGACTCCACAGTGAGTCAAAGTAACAAGTTGTAAGCATGTTTATTCGCTCTCTAACTTCTCTATAATGATGGATATGAGAAAATATTTCAAAATACACTACACATTTCCACAATGTGCATACAATGTATTATATAACATGTCCAGAGTTACCAAGCTTGCCCGTCAGATGACAGTAACTTGATGCTTTCTTTAACACAAACGCGTGTACCAATTCAATCATTATAAAATATCTTAATTAAAGAAAATGTGTTAAAATCTTAATTTGTTATTACCAAAAGTAAGATTTTAATACATTTCACTTCATTTAGGGTATTTTATAATTATTGGACCGGTCCAGAACCGGCCCAGGCAAGAATGTCGTACCACCTATGGTTGGACTGGACAGGACTGGACCATCGCTTCCCTGCACCTGCCCACCACTGGCGGTCCGACCGAGTCCGCATCCCTATTGGTCGATCAAGTATTTATTTTATGCAAGAGAACTTCAATAATTAAATAAACTTACCGCTGTTGATGTAACTTTGTTTTTCACTTTCTGTACCCAAGCAGGCTGCAGAGAGAAAAATACATTTTAAAATCTAATACGTACAGATTGTTACAACAGTCAATTAATCAACAGTACATTGAGAGTGCATTGCTACTGAATCATTCATGAGGTGGTGTCTCCACTCAGACAAAAAAATCCTTGTCTCGGAAAAAGCATTAGAACGACGAGCAAAGTTTGAGCAGAGGGACCTCCGTGTTGAACTCGTAGGTCCCTTGGCTAAAACTGCGTTTGCCCTTTTCATGCATTGGTGTTATTGTCTGAGAGGAAACTTCACCCCACGGGTGTTTTAGTGGTAATTCACTCTCCACGTACTGTAGGTCGCCAAATTCAGCCGAGTTGACGAGGGCAGATCAAACAAGACGCTTTAGGCATCATGCTTAATCTGACTGTTCTGATAATGCGCTGTTAAACAGTACTGAATACCAAATTGTCGTGAGTATTACATTAATAGAGGATCTCAAACGAGTGATGTTTGGATATAGGATTTTTTGAAACGAGTTTGATGAATTTGATTCACAACGAGCCTTTAGGCGAGTTGTGAATCGAATTCATCAAACGAGTTTCAAAAAATCTTATATCCAAACATCACGAGTTAAAGATTCTGTATATCACATGAATTTTCGAATGTTTTTTACACTTTTTAGTTAATTCATTGTCGCCAAATTCTCCCAAAAACAACTGACAATTACTTCGTTGGCTCAGACGCTCCATACCATGACGTCATGAATGCGCTTTACTTGCACCTGTTGTCGTAATTGACGTCATGTGAACTACGCTCAAGGATACAGTGCTGCTGCCGATATGGGAGCACGCGCCGATTAGACACTAGTTGATAATCAGGAAATAAGACATGGGTTGTTACGTCGAAAATAACGACGTTTCATGTGGTATATGCTATTTACTATCGTTTTCCAGTTTGTAAACACCATTTGTCGTCCTTATGTGTAGAAGAGACGTAAAAGTATACAACTGTTGGCGTCTTCACAGCGATAGCCGCAGCGATAGTCCGAATTATCTCCAATAAATCTGTGAAACGTATTTATAACAATTTAGTTGACTACAGTCTTGTTGGCGCTGGGTGCTCTGTGCTCTTCTGCCTCGTAGTAATATTTAACCATTTGAATCCTGGTGGTATATTTCATGCCAGTGAATGGCAGCAATTGGAAGAGACAAGATTAATTATTTGGTGTGGACCAATTAATATGGCCAATGTTAACCCTTTATCCAACGTAACGGCCAAAACCGGCCCGCACTATTCACAAAAATCATTCTATTTTCATTATTTTTTTCATTTTTGTCTCAAAAACATAGTTTATGACCCCTCATTGGAAGGAGCTCGTACCAAGTATTGATTTGTCTACTCCACACATTCCCTTAGCAGTCATCCTACGAAATGAAATGATGACGTACCATGTTCTTAGGGCGCAAAAGCTGTCCCTCGGGTTAAAGGGTTAGGGGCAATGGGGTCAGCAATTGCTAAAACCTTTTTAAAAGCATTTACTGTTTCTCCGTTTCTGTTTCTTTAATTTCACTTAACCCTTTACCTAATATGAAAAGCAGACGACACTTGCAAAAGAATTCTAGAATAACTAATTTTTTTTCATTTTTTATCTCAAAAACATAGGTTATGATCCCTCGTTGGAAAGAGCTCGTTCCAACGAGGGGTCATAACCTTTGTTTTTGAGACAAAAAATGAAAAAAATAATGAAAATTAATTGGCGATTTTTGAGAATAGCGCTGGCGGGTTTCGGTCGTTACGATGGATAAAGAGTTAAGAAATGATATGTCCTTTGCGGATAAGTGATTACTAAAACTAGATGAGGGATAAGTATACGCGTGTAATTAGGAGCATCCATGTTAATAAATTTAAACATAGATATAATTTTGTAATGACGGGAATCCAAATTCTTTATAAATAAGATTATTATGCCTCACGTTTGTAACATCAGCCGTGATTGGTTAATTTGATACCTTCTAAAAGTCATAGTACTGGAGTTTTGGGGCAAAACACGGGTACTATCGGAACGTTCTTCCCTGGAGACAAGAGAACAGAGAAAATGTAAGATCCACTTCCATTGATTAGCGTCGATTACGCACGCCCTGATTGGAATGTCTCAACACCAAACGCCAGCGCCGTGTCCGTTTAACTTTTTTTGTCACCGATAGACACAAACGTACCAACAAATATATCATCTTCAGTGGGTGTGTTTTCAATTTTAACTGCAAACAATGAATTCAAAAGAATCAGAAATATTAAAAACTCACACTTGTTCACCACTTCAGTGAATCCTGAATATGAGTTATGACATCAATCAATTATATTTCCACAAGGTTAGTACTCCTCGACCTCACTGAGCCTCCGTCTCAAGTTCAAAATAAATTGTTTCACTCCGCTTAATTCTAACAACTGTCGTCGTCCAAGAAACATGATCTTATATTCCATTACTTTATACCACGTATCACACAAGCATTAACAATGAATTAAAACATGAACGGCATGATGCAGTTGTAAACACTGGCATTTGATGATATAGAAACTCCCAAAGCGACGGCACTTGTGACAAGTCATTTTCGAAGAGACGTCATTCGTTCGAAATGACGTCATGTTTTTGGATTCGACTATATTGTTATCACAAGAATGATGGCATGTTGCAGTTAACGCCTAACAATGAAAGTTATTTTTTATTCGGCATAATAAAATAATTAGAACGTTTCTTTTCATGTTCTATCGATCGATAGTACCTGAGTTTGTGTGAGTTCTGAAATAAAACCTTCAGCAGCTTCACTGCTTCAGGTTTTATTTCAGAAATCACACAAACTCAGGTACTATCGACCGATAGAACATGCAAAGAAACGTTCTAATATTATATTATGACTTTTCATATTTGGAACTCCAATAATTGTATGTAATGTGTCTAAATGTAAATTTTTCGTATCACTACAGTTATCCCAAATTACATTCGCGAACACTCAGGCATGTAGCTAGGATCTCAATTTCCCGACATGGTGGGGAGAGAGTTAAAAATGTGCGATAGTGTTACCGGGTTGTCGACCACCATCGGTACCCACATTAAAACTATCTTAGTATACTTATTTAAAACAATAATAAACTAAACAGATCCGAAACATTCGTTTATTGTTATTATTTTATAGAATTACTTTCTGTTCAACTACAGCGATTCTTTAAAAGAATAATACGAAACGAACGAGCGCTTTCATACGGAAGATATATGAAATATGAAGGTATTTTGCAAAATGAAAATTGTGGTCACGTAACTTGGTCAACATTTTTTTCAAATTTCGATTTTCAGAGCAATTTTTGGTGTTCCGGTGACCAACAATTTTCCCGACATATAGCAAAACATTCTGACAAACATGTACATAAGGAGCACCTTAACTGCTTCGGGCCAGCAATCTCTGGAATACTCATTAACCCTTTACCTAACATGAAAAGCAGACGACACTTGCAAAAGAAATTCTTGAATAATTAATGTTTTTCTTTTTTTGTCTCAAAAACATAGGTTATGACCCCTCATTGGAACGAGCTCGATCCAACGAGGGGTCATAACCTATGTTTTTGAGACAAAAAATGAAAATTTACTGGCGATTTTTGAGAATAGTTCTGGCTGGTTTTGGCCGTTACGTTGGGTAAATGATTAAAGATCTATAGAGTGTGTCTAACGTGGATATGAACAGTCTGTATTTTAAAACTTTGAAGGCAGTTTTTTTTCACATCACTAACCCTTTTCACAACACTGTCGTCATGGGCTGACCTTCTATTAGGACTACCCTTTTTCATAACACCGCCGTCATTGACAACCCTGGACGCAGTTTTGGAAACACATTACGCCCAATTGTTTATGTTCACAATTTTCTTCAATTTGTTGTCCATGTAACTATGTGCCCGATCAATCAAGGGAATTTGTATTGCGGGACATATTCAGAGATTCTGTTTTTGTAAGATAAAACAAGACCTGCCAAGTATTTGACCAGGCCCCAATTTTTGTGAAAACGTCATTCAAAACTTTGGCCGATAGCTTTGCATCTTCCATTATTGAAGGCAATTGTAGTGTCATCGGCGTACAGCCATATATTTGACATATTGTAACGTCATTAATATAAATATTAAAGAGAATGGACCCTAGTAATGATCATTGTGGGACTCCTTCTGATACTATTTTGCGCTTAGACTGGGGAACGATGTGTTAGAGAGCTTTCAAACCACAATAAAAGGTCACCCCTTTTTCCTGGTGAATAAAATTTATGAAATAGACAAAATAAATAAATAAATGAATTAATAAATAAATAAATAAATAAAATAATAATTTAATAATAATAATAATAATTTTATAGCCTGAAATCCATACATTGTGCTTTATGGCTGCCTAATGGAAGAAAAAAAGATTCGAGTTTGTTGCTGTGATTATAAATCCCTTGTGAGTCGGCCAGACCAGGATCAAGCCAGGAGCAGCGCCCAAGAACCGATGCTGGCATCTTTTCTTATGCGTGATGAGTTTATGCAGCACGTTGCACTTGCCTATCCGTGTCCACTCTGTAGTAACTGTATGTGTTTTGTCTGTAGCTGTTCTGGAGTCGATGCTGTAGCAGTGTGTGCGAGAGTAGTTTGATTTTCCAGTGTGATTCTGTGATTCGATCTTGGAAGTGTCATGTCACGAGCAGCATCCAGAAGAGATGCTGGTATCTGCTCTAGGTGATGGGTTGGTCAACAGAGTTCATGCAGCTCGTCCCTATTGTCTGTCCGTATCCAGTCTGGTGTGGCTAATGTGTGTGTTTGTAAGTAGTAGGCGATGTGGAGATCGGGGCTCATTGGCCGGACCTATCCCCGGGCCTAGGATGGACGTCATAGTCACGTGACCCAGTGGCGCCATGTTGTGTTGTCATGGTAACCCGCATGAGCGGCTATCTTGCGACGCCATCCCCGTAGTGATAAGTGATGTGAGTGCGCGTGCGCAGCGCGTGTTGTTAGGGTGATACGTGTTTCCGTCGTCCATTTTGTATACTGGAGGCCGCCATCTTGGTTTCTATGGTAGCACGTGTTTGCTATGTTACCCAAGACCTTCTAATAGGACAGGGGTGTGTTTGGAGGTTATGCGCTCCTCTGTACAGGAGTAATTTCGCAACCCGACAAGTTTTACTATTTCCAGTTCTTTAAGAATTCTCTTCTTCTATCTATATATGCAATATTTTTCGTCTAACTGACTATGTTTCTTTGCCTGGAGTATACTCCAATAGCGTAGAAGAGCCCTTCATTTGGAACAGTTTTAGCTTTCTGGTACTATGGCAATTTCTGGTCTTTTCTTGTTAGTTCTGACCCTATTCCGAATGGTCTTGTTGTTTCATTTATCTAGATCATTTATATAGATTATAACTAACCAATCAGATTGTCTGGTTTCCCATAATCTGTATGCAGAGTTATCTCCCTTCTGTATAACAAAAGCATTCCCAAACCCACTAAGCTATCGAGCAGTTACTGAAAAGTCAATGCTCGAACGACTCGAAATCCATCGAGCAAATGAGCTAACGAGTAATTGCTCGTTCGAGTGATTCCTCGAACGACTCTTCGACTCATTTCGGAAAAAAGGGGATTCTGCTAAACCCCGATGTTTCCCAAGAAAGGGATTCTGTAAGTAGGATACTTATCTGAGGATACTATTACTTGTTTGGCCCAGCCTTCTGGGCCACCCCAGGACATACCTATTCCAAATTCCCCTTATAAGCTAAAGAGCCTAGAGAGTAATTGCACCATGAGCAATTGCTCGAACGACTCGAAACCCATCGAGCAAATGAGCCTTAGAGCAATTGCTCGATCGAGTGACTCCACATACTACTCGAATGACTCGAAGTCCATCCGATCGAGCAAATGAGCTAACGAGTAATTGCTCGTTCGAGTGACTCCTCGAACGACTCTACGACTCATGTCAGAAAAAAGCGGTGCCTAAATGCAGTCATTTTCAAAAAGGGGATTCCGTAAATAGGGCTTTTCCCAAATAAGCCAAAGAGCCAAGAGAGTAATTGTTCCACGAGCAATTACTCGAACAACTCTAAGCTCATCGAGCAAATGAGCTATAGAGTAATTGCTCGATCGAGTGACTCCACCTACTGCTCTTAGCCTCGTCTGGGTATTTTAGGATACCTATTGTATTGGACTATTGGAGGACACTTGTTGTAGAAACCTTACATCCGGATACGTCATGCTACATCCGGGTACTTCTGTTGGGAAAGGTATAAAAAGGGTGTTGTTATGAAAATAAACTCATTTATGTCCTTTTCGTGTCTTCGAGCATTATCCGATCTCGAAAGTGACTTGGAACAGTATCTGTAACGAATCGGTAACATGTCTTCACTCGACGACAGTCAGGACATAAATGCGTTTATTGTTTGTGGTAATTCTGCGAATCGGGAAATTACTCCTGTACAAAGGAACATAACCTCCGAACATACCCCTGTCCTATTAGAAGGTCTTGGGTAACACAGCATCCACGTGCTACCATAGAAACCAAGATGGCGGCCTCCAATATACAAAATGGACGGCGGAAACAAGTATCACCCTAACAACACGCGCTGCGCATGCGCACTCACATCACATATCACTATGGGGGATGCCGTCACAAGATGGACTCTCACGCGGGTTACCATGACAACACAACATGGCGCCACTGGGTCACGTGACTATGACGTCACTTCCTAGGTCCGGGGGTAGGTCCGGCCAATGAGCCCCAATCTCCACATCTCCTACTACTTTTGTAGCTGTTCTGGAGTCTACGTTGTAGGAGAGTACGTTAATGTGGTGTGAATTTTCAATGTGGTTCTCATAATTATAACAATATTTTCATAGCATTAACCCTTTACCTAGCATGAAAAGCAGACGACACTTGCAAAAAAAATTCTTGAATAACTAATTTTTTTTATTTTTTGTCTCAAAAACATAGATTATGTCCCCTCATTGGAACGAGCTTGACGAGCTCGTTCCAATGAGGGGTCCTAACCTATTGTTTTTGAGACAAAAAATGAAAACATAATGAAAATTAATTGGCGATTTTTGAGAATAGCGTTGGTCTGTTTTGGCCGTTACGTTGGGTAAAGGGTTAGTTATTCAAGAATTTTGTTTGCAAGTGTCGTCTGCTTTTCATATTAGGTAAAGGGTTAATAATAAGATATTACACTCACGCAAATATGAATCCGGAGTTTTGGTAGCGTGAAAATGTGATGGGGGTGATTAGGCAATGAGTTCTCTGGCCTGTCACGTTTGCTCCGAATTAGTGGTTGTTCCATTTCTGTTTCCAAACAAGACATAAAATACTAGTTTGATCTAGTTTGATCTAAAAGTCGCGCTCCCGCGGGACAGCGCTTGTTCTCGATACGACAACTCGAACGACATGTGCACGTTTGTTGCAACCACTTTTGTTATACCGCCCACTTTTGTTATACCTCACCAGTTTTGTAATAGCGATCGCCCATTTTTGTTATACCTCACCAGTTTTGTTATAGAACGCCAGCTTTTGTTATAGTTTGAGGTCACCATTTTTGTTATAGAAATCGCCCATTTTTGTTATAAAAAAAAATAGCTAGCCACTTTTGTTATATAAATCGCCAGCTTTTGTAATACTTGAAATCAAAACTTGCATTCGCCCCTATTCTGACGTGTGTTTGGTGAAAGTGATTTTGCTCGGAGTTGGGGTGTATTTGTAAGGAAAAGGGAAACACAAATTCGTTTTTATTCGATGGTCTGCATGCTTGCCTGCTTGCCTGGTGTCTGCCTGCTGGGCGGCCGGCCTGCCCGCTTGTCTGCCTGCCTGCCTGCCTGCCTGCCTGCCTGCCTGCCTCCTAGCATGCCTGTCCGATGATCACCCGGAAGCCCACCCGAAGCCCCCCCCCCCCCCCCGTTCTCCCACCCGCCTGACCATCCGCTTGTCTGTCTGTCTGTCAGTCCGTTTGTCTGCCCGTTCAGGCTACTTCAGAAGTACGTGTGTGAACAAGTTGTGCGCACAGGCGTTGCTTGTGCAGACCGGTGATTTAACCACTGGTCCAGTCCCCTCTTCTGAGGAGCGGCCCCTCAAAACACTCACTTTTGAGGTGCAAAAACGGTTGCAAGTGCGGAATTTTACCCGTACCTAACACTGAAATCACCTCACAAGTACATCCGTTCGTCCGTCCATCCGTCCGTCCGTCCGTGTTTACATTTTGTACCTAATGTGGTAAATCTTGCGTCCAGGACGTCCTTAAGTTGTTTTCTGGGATAATGTGGTAAACCACATTCTAGTTGTTATTTTAAAATGTTTTATGTGGTATAATTTTTCATTTGGCGAAACTTACCACATAAGGCGTTGGTAGACTTATAGAGGGTGTATGTCCAGTGGGGTCTAATGTACTATAACAAAAGCTGGCGTTTTATTACAAAACTGGTGAGGTGTAACAAAAATAGACGATCGCTGTTACAAAACTGGTGAGGTATAACAAAAGTGGGCTGTATAACAAAAGTGGTTGCCACACACGTTTGTAAGAAGAATGTGGTGTACTAAGACAGATAACAATGAGTGCTGATGTTCGTTGGAGTTTTTTTCTGTATTTCATAAGCGCTAAAGAAGGAAAACTACAACAAGGATCGTTGATTCGTGTCCCTTGTATTTTACCAGAGTTGTGTTCTGTAATCATACCACGGTAAAAATTGAATTAAGTGAATGACGCCGATAGTTTTAACCCTTTACCCAACGTAACGGCCAAAACCGACAGCGCTATTCTCAAAAATCGCCAATTAATTTTCATTATTTTTTCATTTTTTGTTTCAAAAACATTGGTTATGACCCCTCGTTGGAACGAGCTCGTCGAGCTCGTTCCAACGAGGGGTCATAACCTATGTTTTTGAGACAAAAAATGAAAAAAAAATAGTTATACAAGATTTTGTTTTGGAAGTGTCGTCTGCTTTTCATATTAGAAAAGCATCACATTCGGAGGTCTGATAACATGCTTGCTTTACTCTGGTTTGTGTCGAAGTATTTCATTCTCGTCATAACGTCACTCAGACGCGTAACGTCAAATCAGATATGTTCTTACAATGGCGTCCTTATACAGTACAGCCGTCGTGGACTGGTCCCTTTCCACGGGTGGGCAATATTTCCACGGACGCAATAAATAGACAAAACTACATGTATGTTTTAATGAGTCGTTTTGTATTCAATGAGTCAGATGTGCGTAGGAAGAAAACGTCGAGACCGAAGGTCGAGACGTTTTCTTTCTAAGTACATCTGACGAATTGAATACAAAAGGACTCATTGAAACATACATGTGGCTTTGTATTTATTACATGACCCAAGCACCTACTGACCTAATTTTCTTTTTTATCAACGGTGGTAAACACCATGCACTTTATGCAGTCGCACTGCATAAAAAAAGTCCCGGTTGGAACAGGTTGGTGTGCAATACGGAATTCCGTATTGCACAGCCGTATTGCATAAGAGAGACTGCATGGGCATGTAATAATATTATATTCCAAACACCTAGTATAGGAATAATCATAAAAAAAATTAATTAATGAAGCACCGGGTACAATTTCTTGCAATGTGGGTTTCAGGAAACTGGATTTTCATTATTAAGAAAGACAACAACCTATAAATAGATATTATCATAACAGTGTGTTGGTCCGTGTCGTAGTATCACGTCGAGTTGAGGTGGCCAGATTTTCGGATCACACGAGCTGCGCAGGCAGCGAGTGTAATCCGAAAATCTGGCAACCTCAACGAGACGTGATGCGACGACACGGATCAACACACTGTTATGATGATATGTTTATCATATGACACGCAAATAGTAACATAATTTGCTCACTTCGATTCACTGGCCGTTATAAATTAGATACCCAGATGCTTCCCGGCAGACGAAACAACAACGACATCCCTAGTTAAGAAAACTATTCACGGAAACTCTCGGATATTTCCGTGGGAGTGTGATATGGATTTTTTGATTTCCGTAAGAGTGTGATATGGACTTTTGATCCGATAAAATCTCACCCGATGTGATACAACAGTTTGGAAAACATCGTCAAACAGTAGTGATATTTAGGGTAAAAATGTCATAGACATATGATAAATGTTTGTTACATCACCTCGGATTTTGAAATAATTTATTGCTTGAGACAGTATACCTCGGTAGAGTTGGTTATCTGCCTAATTGGTCAGTAGTATGTCAGGGGCTTTTGAGGGAAAGGTTGCAGGACCCCGGTGCAGGACCCCGGAAGTGACGTCATGTCACGTGACATAGTGCCGCCATGTTGTGTTGTCATGGTAACCCGCGTGAGCGGCCATGTTGTGACGTCATCTCCATAGTGATACGTGGTGTGAGTGCGCATGCGCAGCGCGTGTTGTTGGGGTGATACGTGTTTCCGTCGTCCATTTTGTATACTGGAGGCCGCCATCTTGGTTTCTATGGTAGCACGTGATTGCTATGTTACGGAATTGTTCTGCAATAGGACGGGGTATGTTTTGAGGGTGTGTTCCTTTGTAGAAGAGTAAATCTAATTACCACAAACAACCCGACAATCCATCCAAATCACCAAAATCCACCCAAAAACACCGAAATTTACTTTATTTCCCCATTTTATCGGTTTAGCACGTAGTGCTATAGTACTAAGGGGTACAAGGGGTGCATTCGACTGAAGTGGAGTAATTTTCTGGTTCGGATTTTTCCAGAATCCTCATTTAATTACCCAAATAAACCCGTCAAGTTGTATTATTTCGAATTCTTTCAGAATCTCTCTTTTTGGATGCCATGACGTTTTATTTCCCTATTAAGAGTAGCACGTAATACCGAGGGGGTGTGTTCGTTTGAAGTGGAGTAATGTTCCCATTTTTTTGGATCCCATGACGTTTTATTTCCTTATTAAGAGTAGCACGTAGTGCTATAGGACAAATTTACCCAGAATCCATTATTAAAATTATAAGTAGGACCCATATGTGTACATGAAGGCCATGAAGCTAAGTTCCACCATATACTCATATGAGGATCTACCCAACAGATGTGTCGTACGAGGTCTAATTTACTATCCCGCATTTTGATTTTTCTTTGTACAACGATGGAAAGTTAAAAAAATAATAACACTAAATATAAATTTAAATTGCTTTTATTCAACAACAAAAATACATCTTTTTATGGTATGTAGATTGTCAGATATTCATAAACAGTCTTTCTGCAGATTGGACATCTTCTGAGTGGTTTACAGCAGTCTTTGCACAGGCACAAATGGTTACATGGTCGCGGAGCGACATTGGCTTCAGCTTATAAACACACACTACATTTTGTCCTCCGTGAATCTTCTTCTTGAAATGATGTGTCCATATCTTCTTCTTCTCTGATGGCCATTTCTTCTTCTTTTTCAACGTCCATGAATTCAGGTGGTAAATTATGAATGTAATAACAGTCTGGAGAATATTTTCTGTGTTCTTCTATAACATCATCTTCTGTTTCCCAGAAACGAACAATAATACCACAATGAAAACATTGAGTTCTGTCTCCTGTCCCCAAATAAAAGAATCCAGCTTTTATCAGTTCATTCGGGGTTTTCACACTTTCACTTTGTAACATGAATTGAACTGTCTTGAGACGATTTTCCTCCAATGCATACTTGATGTGTTTTGGTGGTCTTTGTTCTGGTGTCTTTCTTATTTTTTCTTCTCCACGTAATAACTGCTCCAGTACCGGTGGCGGAACATCACAAAAATACGTTTCGAATGAAACGCTCATTCTCTCTACAAAGTCTCTTGGATTTCTTGTTTCTGGGTTTCTTGATTGATAATCATTCAGTGCCATCCTGATCAAACATGGAATAGTGAACATTCTTCAATCCTTTTTATCTTCATTCTTCTTTGGTTTTCTTTCTCTTTTTGGTTTGGGTTCTCCTATTTCAAGACTTCTCTTCTTTGCAATATCCACTGCTTTCGTCACTTGTTCCCAATCTCTGGTGATAAACTGGAACCCAACGTCGTTCTTGAACAGTTGAATCTGTAAATCGTTGTTAAGTTTGAAGACGGTCACATTAGTAGACATCCTTCTTCTTTGGCTGTCGGAACACAAATGAGCTGAACACCAAGTGCACCAGTTTTTATAGTTTTCCTTCAATGCAGCGACATCTAGTGGCTGGTTTCCTCTATGACGTCATTAACCAACACATCATTATCCATTAGATCAGTGGTAAACATGTTGGATATGGTTTCCATCGGTACAGCGCGACAGCGATGTTTCAAGTAAAACAAACAGTATTGTCCACACACTTGTAATGGTCCTTGAAGGCGTTTCGTATTATACTTCCAATATCTGGAATTCTTCTTCAGGAAATTCTCGAATGGTCTGTGTTGTGGTGGTAATCCATAGGAATCAAAGTATTCTGCGTTGTGGTGACTCACAAAGAGAGCCACCCAATGTTCTCCTTTTCTGTGGTCTGGATCCGTGTTGGCTATCAAAGCCACTGGTCTGTGATCTGGTAATCTTCTTGGTAATTTGTTTCTTGAAAATACACCCAAACATATTCTCTTCAAACAACTATCTGATCGAAGTGCATTCTCTAACTGCAACGTGTTCATGTTGAGTAATCGAAGATTACTTGTCTATTCTTATCCACTTCTATGATGTTCTGGAATTCTGCATACACCAGTACGTTGATTGTGGTTGGTAATGGATTTTCGAAATGGACTTCTAGTCTCAAGTTTCCTCTCTTCACCAGATCGAAGTGTTGTCCATGTGATAGATCTGGAGTCAGGTCGAATACGAATAGGGTGTATCCATTTATGTACTCTTCTCGGCTGATGTGGTTTCCTTCATTCTCATACATTTGTCCAGTTCCTTGGAACAGAGTTGCATAACATCTCGCCACTTCTTGTTGTTCGAATCTAGGTTGTAATGGTTTGGCTGGAATCTGCTGCCCATCCACGTACAATGCCAAGTAATTGATTTTGTAGTTCTTGAAATTATATGGATTCTTTGAAAAGTTTCCATTGAAAGCATCGTTGTCTACACATCCCACTACGATGCGTTTAGGTAGTTGGCCTAAAAATAAATTTTCTTGTGTAATGCTCAGATTTCCTTTCGGCACTGAAAACACCTTGGTTTCCACACGGTCAATAGGATATTTTGCAGTTGCTTTTGTTAGTGCTTTCTCGTGAGCCATTCTCACGAATGATTGGATTGCGTACAAACATGGATACATCTAGAATTTTGATCTTGTATGTAGCGGTATCGGCCATCAATGCGAAAGCATCTTTGGCTCTATTCATTTTAACATGAACATTAACTCCATTCAGCAAGTAACGAGTTTGGAAAAACATGTCCAAATGTAATCTTCCAGTCATGTCCACGATTTTACTTTTCTCTATAAATTTCTTTCGAAGAAGAAATCCCTTGTTATCATCTGTCAAATCTTCCATGTGTCCGGCCGTATCCTTGTACCATAATGCATTAGTCAGTTGTGACTTCTTGGCAGCTGGTCCATAACTCAACAAAGTTTCTATGAAAGCTCTGTAATGATAAGTGTTGTTGGAAGGAGATACCAGTTTTTCATTCAAGCTGTTATCGATTTGATTAAATAAGGAATGCATCCATAAATTGACTGGGCCCACTTTGGCATCGGGTGCAATTGATGCCCCATTGGAATCTACAACCGTTGCTTTAACATACAAGTATGTCTGTGCCAAATTCAAATAATCATCTCCTAATCCTGCAATGTGGAATTCTATTGGACCACTGTTTCCTATAGTCGCCAAAGGCCTGTGTTCTACCCATTGCCCATGTTCCACACTAGTCTGTATTGGTGGTATGGAAAACAAGTCCAGTTCGCTGTTGACACACTCACAAGATTTTTCATTAATGAGAGACATCATGCACCGAGATGGTCTTGGGTCTGAACAGTTCTCCTTCTTTTTGTCGATTTGCTAGTTTTGCGTGGTGCGGGCCGTTTTATACCTTTCCTACCGGGTGGTTTTGAACCACCAACCACTTCATTCCAAGCTCCTGCACCAGCCTCTTTGACTCTTTTGATTGCTGCCTTTTTTTACATTTTTCCCTTCAATGACATCTTCGGCAAAGGCTGCTCCTTTTCTCAATAACTGTTTTCCCACGGTCCTGGCTGTAGTTTTCAATAAAGGTAACACCATATTCTTCAGTCCTCCCAAGATACTTCCCAAACCATATCCTCTCTGTATTTGAGCTCCAGAAAAAGCCGGTAGACCATTCCCAGCTTGTTTCGTGTAATATTCTTCGTATAATTTGGACTTACAACAGTAAGTCATGTTTATGTGAAATGAAGAGATCTACGATTTCTGAAATGAAGTGTCACTGTCACTTTCCCGAACTCGAATGGTACTATGGCTCCTGTGTCACCCCTTATATACACCTGGACGGTACTGAAATTTTTTCGTTCTACTGGTACATAATACACATTCTCAAATGTTTTAGAGATGATATCCCCATATTTCCTACGCACGGGTACGATACGAAGAAGTGGTATTCTTGTATCTCCTACGATTTGGTCACGAACCAAGTCACAATATACATAGAGTGAATAAAATCCTTGGTTGACATCGGCAACTCTGGAAGAATTGTAAGTTCCTGATTTAAAAACACACTCATTAAATCCCAAAATATTTTGAAGAGTAGGGCTCAATGTGACCACGACTCCATCACGTACCGTGATACGAACTTTACCAGTCACTCTATCCAGTTCAAAAGCTACCTTATCGTGACGAGGCAAGAGTAATTCTTTAACACCATTGATAGCTCGTATCACATCAATGGGATCCGAATAACGACCTTCCTTGAGAGTAAGTCGGTAATTCTTTTTCGAAGACCAGAACACTGTAACGAAAGCTTCTTCTCCACGAATATTGAACCAAGTATTTGGATACTGAATCTCTGCCAGACCTACTTCCCATTCTCCCGTGAGATTCACTAGTTGTGATAACTGAGTGGTGTACGTAGTCAACGTGTTTTCTGGAAACACGTTCATAGAACTATTACTTGGTAGAGTCAAATAAAACATTACTTTTTCTTAATGGTTGGATTTGGTAACAAATATCCTGTGCTACTACTCAAGAGAGCAGTCCACAACTTGCTGTCTGTGTTTTCGAGACTGAGATTAACGACACTGGTAATGATGATGATATACAAAATGATTATTTGTGAAAAATAAGTGATCTCGCTCCTTGGAATTCTTTTACCAAACAGAGGCCAAGAACCGTTCGATCCTTCTTCCATTTTGAAGAAACTTCAGAGGTTCACTTCCTTTTATAGGTGAGCTGACTCTGTTTGATCCACGAATTGAACGAAGTTGGGTATCCCAACCATTTTACGAACAATTCCCTTTTCTTACCTCGACCACATTTCTTGAGTACGTGTTCGATTTTGTAAATAGTTTTATGTGAAACTCGCTGAAGCTCTTCAGTGTAGAATGACCCTTTCAATATTTCTCCATTATCATCTTGTAACATGTATGTGACTGGATGTCCTTTCTTGATGGCTACTACTGTAAATAACTCTTCGGTCCAATTGGGCAAATAACCTTTCTCAAAAGTTTTCTTAACTTTATTGATTCTCACTCTGTCTCCTACTTTGTACTTTGGTGTCTTGTGTTTTATGGGTTGTCCATACAACCTTTGCCAAACCTCTTCTTGATTTTCAAAGTTCACGGCGATGGGGGCCATACCTATACTGCGATGATGAGAATGATTATATGATTTCACCAAGTTTTGAAGTGGAAAAGTTAGTGTATTGTTCTTGGTAAAATATTTCCACATTTTGGTTTTCAAAGTTCTATTGAATCTTTCTACTATGGAACATTTTGTTTCCACATTTTGTGTTGTGAAAAAGTCGACTTTGTGATCTTTGAGAAAATTCTGAAATTTTCTGTTTAGAAATTCTTTGCCTT
Source organism: Pictodentalium vernedei (assembly GCA_031216915.1). Taxonomy (NCBI): domain Eukaryota; kingdom Metazoa; phylum Mollusca; class Scaphopoda; order Dentaliida; family Dentaliidae; genus Pictodentalium; species Pictodentalium vernedei. The sequence goes on from CM062294.1 coordinate 77,261,805, forward strand.
GATCAGTTTGTAATTTTTCTGGTTTACGACCTTGTTTGAAAATTTTACTAAAAGCTTTCACGATGGAATCACCAAGTTTGTTTTGTAATGGCATCACCCAAGCATATTTACTAAATACATCTATACATGTCAACAAAAATTTTATGTTTTTGTTGAATTTACTTATGTTTGAAACATCTACCAAGTCAGCTTGCCATTGTGCATCTATACCACTAACTATTACTTTTCTTCTACGAAATGTACGACGAACAGGTTTGTGAAGAGTGTATGTGTCTTGAGTCTCTAACCATTTTACAACTTGTTTGGTTTTTTTCTTGGACGCTCTACGAAGAGCGTCTACACCACCAAAACTACCAGGCACTTCAGAATCATAGTACAATGCTTCCATGACTGCCTTGTTCAAGTGTCAACTCTATTTATACCCTTTTTTCGGTCCACTTTGGCGTTTCTGTTTTCTTTGGTTGTTTTGGTTCCGACTTTATCGGTGCCTGTTTCATAAAATCCCAACGTTCTTTATGACCAATTAATTCTTGGGGTATGTTAATATCTCTCAAAGCTTCGGCCAACATTTCCCATCCCTTTGGTTGGAAAGATCTTCGTCTTCTAAGTAAATCGTTTAGAAGATCTGTTACATTCGACCCTACCACTGTTTGATCTTTGTAGACTAATTCACCCTTCTCATTCCAAGATATATTTGGGTCACTTCTAATACGATTCAACAACAACTTGCCCTTTCTCTTCATTGTCATAGGTATAGAATCGAGAATGTCTTCGTCTTTATTATCTTTCTCGAATTCGACTTTAATTGGTCGAGGAGCCATTACCTTTTGTTGAAATGTCAAGTATCTTTGTAAAATTTGATTATATTGAGTCATCTTTTCATCAGCCGAAAGAAAAGGGGCATCGAGAATATCTCTCATTTCTCTATCCAGTGATGAAACAGCCAGTTCATTCGGTTGTCTTGGAGTCTCTTGTAGACGTTCCAATAACCTTGGTTCTACCAAAGCCATCTTCTTTGCATATTCCATCATCCAAATATACCTTTAACAGCACCCAATAGTACAGGAGGTAGCAATGCCCTCAAGAATCCCCCTTTCTGCAAGATTTGTCTCCTCTTTTTGTCAGAGGTTCCTTTGTTTGCCACTGCCCTAACTAGTTGTTTCTGACGAACGAGTTTGGTTCTATGAGCTTTGGTCAGAGGTACTGCTCCCTTCAGTATATTCGAGGCACAGTCACACAAACAAGTTATCAATTCTTTGTCTGCATGTTTTAGTATGAATTTGACGAGTGCGGTTTTCGATTTAATAAGAACCTTGAGAAGAGCGATGTTGCGCTTGAGACGGTCAGACATGCTTCTGACTCGAGTCAGACTTGTTGCTCCCCTTTTATACTTTTCGGAGGTACACATATTGGGTTTCCCCAGGAAAAATTTGACTTCTTAATCTCATGTGTTCAGGAGTATCTTGTTTGAGATCTATTAAAAGGTAACCATATGGTGTCGAAGTGGCATCTTCAAAAACTTCTCTCAGAAACTTGGAATGACCAGGATACATCTGTGCTGCCAAGTGTGAGATCTGAGAACGATCCCTAGGATTTTTAAACAAGATCATGTAATGACTATTGAGAGCTACAGTCCTATGGACTTTATTTTTATCGAATAAATTTTGAACAATGTAGATCACACTAATGTTACGGTGATGACTACCTTTAGTAAATAATCTAGACACTCGAACATCTGCATCGAGCATCAGATCATCCAATATGACTAAACTATCAGATTTTAATTCTTGAGGGAGACCCTCTACGAATTCTACTTGGGGTAAAGTATTGTATAATGGTTGCCAATCACTATAACACCAAATGATGTGACTTGGGACAGGTGATATAATATTTTGAATGTTTTGAATAACCCGATTTACAAAGGATGATTTACCACTACCCGTGGGACCACACAATAAACAGCTTCCAACGAGGATCCATCTTTGTTGTTCTATGTGGGTACTACTTTCCTTTTATACCTTTTGGGGAGGTGGCCCCCACTGAACGTGGGGACTACTCCCCCTTTTATACCTTTTGGAGAGGTGGTCAATATGAACCGTCATCCAAAAAATATTTAAAATTGGTGGCCCTCTGACTTACTGGCTGGGGACAGTTTAAGTTTGTTTGATATTTGTCAAGAAGATAAACATCAAATAACTTAAGCGTCATTACCACCTTTTTTTTCTTGTTTCTTCATTTTATACTTTTTTTCTTCTTTTTTCTTTTTATAAAAATTTACAACATCTATTTACATCTTCAATTATAATCCAATTGTAACAGGTTTCTTGATTGTCATAAATTCAATCACCAAATCCATAATACAACGTCTCTGTTCATTTGTGAGAGGTTTCTCGAACATATCTTCATATTTTTTCTGTACTGGTGGTGGATTCATTCCAGAAGTATTATGGTGCCACAGTAGATGAACATCATTCTTGTTAACTCTTTCAAGTGCGTCACTAAAACATGTTATAATCTTCTGTTCTTCAGACATCATTAGGCATACATTATGCTGAATCTGACTTGGGTGATCGACTGTACATCCATAGCATTTTGCTTTCATTACAGCGTCAATGTTCTCTTCGACATAATGAGCATATGCCAAGCAAAGTTCATGCTGCAAGCGAACTTGCCTGAGTTCACTATCAATTTCATCAACGATCAATGGTCGTGGTTGGGTTATTCTCACTGTGATCTTCTTCTTCTTCTTCAAAGGTGGTTCTTGATTTGGTTTTTTGAAGTCTTCATGGTTAGTAGGTTTAGTGTCTTCAGTTAAAGTTGTTTGTTGGGTTTTGATGGCTGCATCTACTTCTTCTATTTGAGATTTCAAGGCATTCCATTCTTCTAAAGATAGAGCAATACCAGTCTTCGTAGGATAAGGTTTCTGGTCTTTTCCCTCAAAGTATCTTCTGAGATGAATCTTCAGTTCACCCTGGTACTGGGTGACGTTAGCATAAGTCTGCTTGGTGCCAATTCGGAACATCTTCTCTGGTCAATGGTTCGATCGTGAATGATGCAAAGTCCATGCTTTGCCTAATCTTATATATTTTTGACGGACGTGATTGAAAACATCACCCCCGTTGAACAAATTTTGATTGAGTTTTTGATTCTTGGTTGGGGTTTGTGTTTGTTTCCTATAGGATTATAGGTTAAAGTTGGAAAATTTAGAAAATTAGTATGGAAAGTAATGGGAAAGAAACACAATGAGAATACAGAAATTTGATTGGTTGATTAACTTCGATCTGATTGGTCAGTTTGGCGATCAAACTGCAATCTTGATCCTTAAACTGTAGGATATGGCCCTCTGCATTTTATACTGGCTTGGGACAGGTCAAGCTACAAACCTCTGTCCAATGGAGATAAGTCAAATAGCTCGAGTGCATTCCCACCCCCTACAGTTCGTATCCTCTTTGAGGGATTTTTTTTTTTTGTTCATCAAAAAAGAAAAAACGAAAACAACATGTCCAACTTAGCAATTTAGTTTTTTCTAGTGTAAAAATTTCTCATTTCTTTTAAATATTCACAACAGAGAATTTCTTAGTAATGATGATGATGATGATTTATTCCTTTGGTTATACAATAGGTGTAACCTAAAAGATACCATGAATCAACATGTTTTTAAAATAAATGGAACTAAAAAGTTTTGAATGAAACTAAAAAGTAAAGAAGTATCATCTGGTTCCAATAGGTGTAACCTAAAAGATACCATGAATCAACATGTCTTTTAAAATAAATGGAACTAAAAAGTTTTGAATGAAACTAAAAAGTTTTGAATGAAACTAAAAAGTAAAGAAGTATCATCTGGTTCCAATAGGTGTAACCTAAAAGATACCATGAATCAACATGTTTTTAAAATAAATGGAACTAAAAAGTTTTGAATGAAACTAAATTTTGAATAAAGAAGTATCATCTGGTTCCAATAGGTGTAACCTAAAAGATACCATGAATCAACATTTTTTAAAAATAAATGGAACTAAAAAGTTTTGAATGAAACTAAGTTTTGAATGAAACTAAAGAAGTATCCTCCACTTCCAATAGGGTTAGCCTAAAGTATATCAGGAACATGATGATGATGAAAATGATGAAAAAACTCTCTGTATTAGAATAAATAAAAAAATTGAAAAAATCTTTACACTAGAAAAAATGTATTGCTTTGTAAGACTTGCCATTTAGAATTTTTTTGAAGACTGCCATATAGGACTTTATGAGGACTGCCATAAAGGACTTTAGAGAATGCCATATAGGACTTTTTACTTTGAGAAAAACTTGCCATATAGGACTTTATGAGGACTGCCATAAAGGACTTTTTTACTTTGTGAAAAAACTTGCCATGTAGGACTTTATGAGGACTGCCATAAAGGACTTTAGAGAATGCCATATAGGACTTTATGAGGACTGCCATAAAGGACTTTAGAGAATGCCATAAAGGACTTTTTACTTTGTGAAAAAACTTGCCATATAGGACTTTAGAGAATGCCATAAAGGACTTTTTACTTTGTGAAAAAACTTGCCATGTAGGACTTTATGAGGACTGCCATAAAGGACTTTTTACTTTGTGAAAAAACTTGCCATGTAGGACTTTATGAGGACTGCCATAAAGGACTTTAGAGAATGCCATAAAGGACTTTAAAAATTTGATGAGCCTAATATGATTGAGTAGACCACCTAAAAACCATTTCGGTTTTTTAGGAATTTATTTTTGTCAACTAAATAGAACTTTTTTGTTGGCAAAAGCTAGACTTGGTTCAAGTTGTAGAAAAATATGACACTCACTCAATTGTTTCTTCTTTAAATCTCTAGTGGTATGGTACTAACTCCATCTTCTAAAACTCTTCGTTTTGGGTAGAAATATGATAGTCCATCTCTGCTCTGCTGGTAGGTATACATAGTGTTGTCATTCATCACAAATCCTCGGTTGCTGCCAGATCCACTTTGTTGAGTCTTCAAAACTTGCAAATATCTGTCTTTCGTCAAATCATTGTGGCGTTTGCTGATTCCCTTACAACTGAATTTATTGGTGGCTCCGAAACAATAATATGTTTTACTACACAGTCCAACAATGCCGGTTCCTTGCCATTCTACCTTAAGCAAGCCTGGAGTTCTCCTGTCAAAACGCTTTCTTTCTTGGCAGCATGAGGGTGACAGCCATTCTTTGCCTTCTAATTTGGTTTTCACATAATCATCTCTGTGGAAATCACAACACTCTGATGGAAACCACTTGTGATTCTCTTTGTAAAATTCTACTCTCTTCTCTGGTTTCACTAATTCATCTATGGATGGTGACGAAGTACATATATATGCAGAATCTGTGTCCATGTCAGCATATTCGAAATCTTGGCGGTTGATAAAAGTATCGATGACATCATAATAGAACTGAAGCATCCGGAGTTTCGCATACTGGTAAACAAAGAATCCGATGTGAAGTGGCAGATCCAACTTGATGGTCTTCTTGTTGAGTTCGACTTCATATAATGTATCATCTAATGGATTCAAGGCTCTGAAGGACATGTCATTTACAGCTTTGGTAACTTCTTCGTCGTCGCAATAGCACACACGTCGATGCTTCTCTTTGTTGGTGACGGTTTTGCCATATCCAGAATTTCCCAACAGCTTCATGGTGTCGGCAACGATCGACTTGTCAGGGTCAACATCTCCTTGTCTTCTTGCTTCAGATACTTCATCTCCAAATTTTTCAAAACATCTTCTTGGTTTATATTGGATAACTTGATAGACGTGATCAACTTCAATACCATGCTGGAGGTACCACTGCAGTAAAGGGGTTGCAAATAACATTTTCTCCGCTCCATAGCTTCCGATCAAACTTCTACGGGGTTTCTTCATGATTCCATTCTTCTCGGCAAAGGCCTTCATGTGTTCACCAATATCATCTATGGAAATATCTGTATTCTTGAAGATAGGTGTCATCTCTTCAAAGTACTCTTTCAGGCGATCTGGTACATGTATATCACATTCGACTAAACCAAACAGTTCACCGGACTTCACTTTTTTCAGTATTTCTTCCTCTGTCATCGCACCATCTATTTTGTCTAAAAAGTTCTCTTTCAGGAAGGCTTTGAGTGTGTCATCGGTCTTCTTCATCTCTCTCCACTCACACTCCCAGATTTCAATAAGTTTATAGCCCAAATCGGTGATGTACTTTGCATTGGTACGGGTGTCTTGTAGTAGTTCTTTCATCGGTTTATCTCTGACTTCATTATGGATGATAGGAAGGCCATTCTTATCTTTCATGCAGGTATGTCCGCGCCAGAAGCAGCCATGGAACTGGTATACAGTCTGTGTCTTTTTGCACCAACCATCAACAGGCAACTGTCTTCGACCAATCATTTTTTCAGCTCCGTTAAACTGATGTCTGATGTGGATGTCATCTCTCATGGATAAAAACTCTAACCATTGTTCAGCCATTTTACCATACTTCATTGGATGTTCTGGTTTAAACTGGTTTTCTTCACGACGTCTAATACTCCAACCCGTTGGCATCTCTTGCATTAGGCACCAGAGATATAATGCATTCGCATCAAAGCCTATAATACTTCCACATGGTTTTGCATCTTTGCCATATTTTGTTTCTCTGATTCGGGTAACATCTTTCTCGTGGTATCGGTTGAAGATAATTGAAGGTCCACCAACGATATTATCTTTCACCAAGTGATGCAAGTCTTTATTCTTCTGGTTAAATAATGTGAAGTAAGTGTCATCATTCATGGTCTGGAACAGGTATTTCAAAGTGAGGCCCGGAACACTGATACCATCTTTAAACATGTCGATGTGGCGTTCTTGGTAGAAAGCAAACTGCTTGTCAACTGCTTCAAGGAATGGTTTTACATCTCGGTTATTATACCAGATCAGAAAATCACGGAAAGTTGTCATCTCCAGGTCGTTCCATACATGCTGGCAGTACTGGTATTCTTCATTGGATATATTTTCTTTCTTGAGAGAACTGTAGAAGGCTTCATGGTCTGGTAGGTGGTCTTGATCCAATTTGTTCAAGCTGTCGATCCATTCATATGGTAAAAATCCCTTTGTCACGGAGCAGCCAAATGCTTTCAAAAACTTGTCATAGCTGAATCCTGGAGCGAGGTAGTTGCAAATATCAACAAACTTGAAAGATTCTGTCGAGACGCACATGTAGTTATTCGATTTCTTCACTGCAAACTTGAGTGGATTCTGTCTCTTCAGGTATGTCATCAGTTCACGCTTGACTACATTCATATCATATTTTCCAGAGTTGAATCCGATGACGGGCATCTCTTGCAGGTAATCTTGAAATTTCTTCTCCAATTTTTGTAAAGGGTGCATCTTGGATGTATCTTCTCCAGTAGCTCTGGCTTCCGCTTCCAGCGTTTCATCAATTTTCTGTCTGAGTTTAAACAAGGTCCAAGCATGATAGGTCTGCATCAGTTGGTGGCAATGAGATGAAATAGCTGTGAGGTATGTCATCATTTCTTCAACAAGTTCTTGAGAATTTCCATTTGTAATGAAACATTTCGGTTCTTGGTATTCTGGAACATTACTACATACACTCACACTCAATGGTCGGTGTTCTGCTTCCCATATCAGTTTATCACTGTCAGCAGGTAGACTGGATTTGACAAAGTAACTTTCAAAATCAAACGTTGCACGTATGGATAAAACTTCTTCTCTTCAGATACTTCTATACCTTCATCTTCTAACAGATCAAATATGGACTGGGATGGATGGTATACACCGCCAACATACTGGTAATTGACTTCATCTGTACAGGTTTTCTCGTGACGATTGAGTCTGTAAACCTTTTTCCATAATTTGCCGCATTTGCGGCATTCAAAGGATTTGCAGTATTGGTCTATATCGATGATGTAGCTAAAATGGTTCTTGTAAACGTTCACATACATGGTATCTTCATACTTTCTGTGAGATCTCTGTACTAATTTGGCAACAATTTGGTCATCATCATTCTTGACAAGTTCATATACTTGGATATTTACTTCAAAACATTTCTCCAAGTCAGGTAATTCGGCTAAAGTTACTCCACGGAATTCATTCTTTGGCTTCTGGGTATACTTGTTGTACATGGCATCTGTTGTATAGTTGAGGTTGTCTGTTATGGAACCACTCTATAAAGCTAAACAGCGGAAAATACACAGGTTGTCATCATAGGTAAAATGGCGAGCTCTATCTTTCACCAAAGCATTTACTGCTTTGTTCTGGAGAATGTAGTCAGGAAGATCTTCTGCCATTCCAATTGGGTGGTCTTTCAGCTTGTTCACATAAAATGTGACGTTGGTAACTCTCTCAACAAGCCATTTGGTGTTGGGTCGTTTTAATTTGGCCCATTCCAGGATATCTTCTTCCATGACATCATCAAGGAATTCTTCAAAGTCTTCTTGGCAGCATACAAGTTGTGGAACATCAAGTACCCGGGCGTTGTTTTGTGATGGATGGTAATACTTCAGTTCATTCGTTTCATTATGTCGCAGGATAAAACCAAAACTCAGATTAATTTTAAATCTTAGCTGTTGTGGCAGAAATATGGTAGTCATCAATTCATCAGTCATCATCTTCAGGTTCACATCGTTGATCCGGTAGTTATATTGGTCCTGGACTCTTCTGTTCATCATGTGGCGAGTTCTAATAGAACTCCAGTTATCTTCGTACACGGTCAATATCTCATCTGGCTCTTCTTCAGACATCATATTCTTTTCAAACTCCATTGGGTCAACATCATAATGGGTGGTCGTCGTGGTCCGTGGTTGTTTAGGTGGTCCTCTCTTCGGTTCATCAGTCTTCCTTTTCGATGGTACAGGAACTGGTCGGTGGGCAACGCTCTTGTGTCGATTAAAATGGAGTAGTTGGTTGAACTCCTGGCCGCATTCCATACATGTATATATCTCCAAACATTTCTTCAGGTGGTCAAGGAGATACTCTTTCCTCGTAAAGGTCTTGTTGCAGTTGGTACAATCGTGGGTCTTCTTCTCTTCGGCGGCGTGCTGGGTGCGTACATGGCGATTCCGGTTCCGACGGTCCGTAAAGGTCTTCCCACACTCTTCACAGGCGTAGACATCAGTTCTGGTAACGGCAGTAGCAGCTTCAGACATCATAAATTTTTTGCAAAGGCAAAATTGCTATAGAAAACTCTCTAGCGATGTGTTCAGTTCGAAGGATCGAAACAGAATGACGCGACGTTATTCTTCTCCGGAATTTATTTAGACGTGACGGACGTTTTTGAAAACGTCACAACGTCACAACGTTTTTTCATCGATATTTTCATTCTCGATGGGTGTTTGTGTTTGTTTCCTATAGGATTATAGGTTAAAGTTGGGAAATTTAGAAAATTAGTATAGAAAGTAATGGGAAAGAAACACAATGGGAATCCAGAATTCTGATTGGTGGATTAACTTCGCTCTGATTGGTTAGTGTAAAAACATCTTGATCCGCATTAATTTTATTATTTAAAATCATGTAGTTAGGGGGGGGGTCATTTAAAGAAATTGCTAAATATAGACCCTAACAATTAGTTAGGGGGTCAGTTAAGGATGTTACTAAAAAAAGAGCGTAGGAATTTATAAAAATATAGTTCCAAGTAGAAGCAGAGGATTTCTGGGTAAATTTGTCCTATAGCACTACGTGCTACTCTTAATAAGGAAATAAAACATGGGATCCAAAAAAATGGGAACAATTACTCCACTTCAAACGAACACACCCCCTCGGTATTACGTGCTACTCTTAATAGGGAAATAAAACGTCATGGCATCCAAAAAAAAAGAGATTCTGAAAGAATTCGAAATAATACAACTTGACGGGTTTATTTGGGTAATTAAATGAGGATTCTGGAAAACTCCGAACCAGAAAATTACTCCACTTCAGTCGCATGCACCCCTTGTACCCCTTAGTACTATAGCACTACGTGCTAAACCGATAAAATGGGGAAATAAAGTCAATTTCGGTGTTTTTGGGTGGATTTTGGTGATTTGGATGGATTGTCGGGTTGTTTGTGGTTATTAGATTTACTCTTCTACAAAGGAACACACCCTCAAAACATACCCCGTCCTATTGCAGAACAATTGCGTAACATAGCAATCACGTGCTACCATAGAAACCAAGATGGCGGCCTCCAGTATACAAAATGGACGACGGAAACACGTATCACCCTAACAACACGCGCTGCGCATGCGCACTCACACCACGTATCACTATGGAGATGATGTCACAACATGGCCGCTCACGCGGGTTACCATGACAACACAACATGGCGGCACTAGGTCACGTGACATGACGTCACTTCCGGGGTCCTGCACCGGGGTCCTGCAACCTTTCCCTCAAAAGCCCCTGACATACTACTTTGGTCAGATGTCTTGGTTTTATGAATTATTGTAAGATGATTTTCTTTTCCGATTCATTTCCGAACAAGCCATTTACCCGACACCCAAAGGTGCAGGTGGATCTGAATGCTATGGGAATAAGGGACATATTGTCTTCGTGGTTTGAGGGCTATTTGGCCGAACGAAGCAAATATCTGGTGGTAAATGGACAGAAATCAGTTAATAAATCGGTTCCTTTTGGGGTTCCGCAAGGTGTCATTCATAATATCAGATCTAATATTCGACTATACAGGGACGACACTTTATTGGGCTAAATGTTAGATGATCCGACAGAATAATTGTGCACAGTATCAACGTAATAGGGGGCGCGGTGGATCAGTAGGTAGAGGTGCAGGTTGCAAGCCGAGAGGTTCTCGGTTCGAATCCCACCTGCGGCAACCGCGTTGTGTCCTTGGGCAAGACACTTCACCCCGATTGCCTCCATGGGGGCACGATGACGTTGTGTACTAAGGCGTACTGCACGTCGATGGTGCGCATGTCTTCAACCAATCTAACCCTGCCTGTGCTGTGGTGCAGAGTTCAGAGTTACGATGGTGGAGAGCTGACAGCTGCTCGTCGTTGCTCGGTGGTTCTCTCCGGGTACTCCGGCTTCCTCCACCCGTAAAACTGTCACGGTCACGATTAGCCATTGTGCATAAGTATGTGACCTTAAACACCAATAAATAAATAAATCAACGTAATAACCTTTCACGGGTATTAAAATATTATCTTCAACCCTTTACGCATGTAACGGCCAAAACCGGCTGGCGCTATTCTCAAAAATCCATCATTAATTTTTCATTTTTTGTCTCAAAAAGATAGGTTATGACCCCTCGTTGGAACGAGCTCGTCGAGCTCGTTCTAATGAGGGGGTCCTAACCTATGTTTTTGAGACACAAAATGAAAAAATTAGTTATTCAAGATTTTTTTTTTGCAAGTGTCGTCTGCTTTTCATGTTAGGTAAAGGGTTAAAACGCGATCGGCGAATGCGAGACGTCCGTAATTTTTTCCCCTTTTTTTGGGGGGGGGGAGGGTGTTGCCGAGTATTGTTTATTTAAAACAACGGAATCCCCACCCCCAAAAAAGCGGCAGATGAGACACTTTTCAATATGTGACCAATGAGCGTTCCATAAATCCAGTTGCATAGAGATCAGTAGAATGCCACAACAAACCTAATGACGTCACTAAACGCAACGATATTACAAACGTCAGACCAATATAACATGGAGTAATAAGAGACAGTCTTGGCTGTGATGAAAATACTTTTCAAAAATATATTTAAATAATTTTGGGGAACGATTCGTTAAAATGTTACCAAACAGCTTTGTAGAACAGGAGGTTGGAATCATTAGCAGTCCCCCTGCCAACATGTTGTTCTTTGTGGTCTCTGATCTTCGCCAACCAGTGTGTCACCCTTTTCTATGGGAAAACTACTTGCAGTCTTGTCTTTATTAAAACAAAATATTATATCTCACGTGACTTCCTTACATTCTAATTGGCTGAAAGATGACACCCTATTTCGTGTAGTTTGCATCCACAGAACTAACCAGGCACTACACGTTTTCTATTTTTAGCACACTACTATATCAGTTTTCTTTTCATACTGGGCGAATAAAACTGATCAGGCTAAATTTAAATATCGATTCACAGAGGCCCAACATCCACAAAACGACCCGGAAAGAATCATTGTGGAAAAATGTATCGCTTTTCCATTGTTGAAGTCACATTTTTCGAGGCGTTCATTTTATTCGTTGAGAAGATGATCCATATCTTGTTTCGAAGAGAATGATCCATACCTGGGTACAACTTTCATGAGAACGCGTCCGGATATGAAAAATCGTTTGTTTCGCTGCTCATATTATTTCGCTATTTGATTGTATGTTTTGGGCAGTAAACGAATAAATAATGGAATTCAATTGAATCCAGGCGTTGTTCATTGCTGACTTAAAGGGGACCTTCTTTATTATCGTTTGACTCATATAATCTGCTGTCAGTCTAGTTTAGTCTAGTCCACGTCTCAGAGAGATGTGAAAGGTGTTGCATGTGGGTAGTTTATTTTCATAGCGCTAGATTATCTTTTGCATTGTCCATTTATTTAGAGAATTCGGGGTGTATACAATATTTCAGGGGGTACACATTGCCCCTCATACAATAACTCGGCACCACTTTAGAATCCGAAACAAAATTCACGTGTATGATTAGGCTTTGTCAATGAAATTCTACTATGGAAAATATGTTACTACGCCAGTCGGATAGATTAACAAATGAAATATCATTATTAATGGCCGAGGACTGAGAGATACATCGACAATAATTGTCAACATTGACTCCATATTAATTCAGTATACTGACGCCAGTGGAATATTAATTATCAAAGTACGCCATTTTGTTTTCATCGCAAAAACTCGCAGTCTTAATTCGGCCAATTGCCATTTTAGAACGTTCCTTTCTGTTCAAATCGTGGGGAAGCAGGCAGAATCGTAAATACACTCAAAATATAGGATGTAATAAATTAATAATGTTATTGACGATCAATGAGATGTTGGATGTTATATTACATCACTACTCGTCTGCTTTTGTAATCAAATGAATGCCGATAGGAAATTTTAAGGAAAACACCAAGCAGCTTGCAAACGCAATTGATCTTGAAAGTTTGAGGAAAACAGGCTGGCAAAATAAATACTTTACGAGATATTTAGTTGGCGGATACGGATCCACCCGAGGCTCGGCGAGAGCAATATTAGGCTCGACTAAAGACTTGCCTAATATTATTCTCCCTCGCGTGATGTGACACCATATCCGTCAAACAAACGCCCCGTAACCTTTTACATACTGCCCAGGAATGTTTTCCAAACCATAGGCAACATAATGGTACGTAACACCAATGTAACAATTCTAAGATAGAGCAAACCGCCCAAAATAATCTTTACTACCCTGGGTTATCAAATTCCCTTAATCATTTGAACACAGGTGGTATATCACAGGTTAGGTCAATAGAATCAACTGGAATAGTTCATTTTAATTTTTGGGGAGTAATCGTATGAATATCTTAATCGTGCAGCCTTAAGGTTGAATATTGAAAATATTGATTGATCTATCCCACAAATTCATTGAATATCCATCTACTTTATACAATACTTTTGAGGATTGGAATACTTGGACTAAACGTTTTACTTTTTTTCTTTTCTCTACAAAATTGACAGCTTTACTGTTATTTGAAATTCTCGTCAGCTGAAAGATGTCCCATGGCGTGTTGCAGGAGCACGGTGGCACTTTGGTTACAGCCATGGACCTTGACCCGCTTCAACTGTGGTTACAGCCATGGACCCTGACCCGCTTCAACTGTGCTGTGCCTTTGCGCAAGGCACTTAACCCCGATTTCTTACTTGAGGCACAGTGGCGCTGTTTACTAAGGCGCCCTGCACGTCGATAGTACATATGCCTCTAACGGCTGTTAACTCTATTTGTGTCGGTTTAGGGTCTGATGGTTGCTCACCGAGGCGCCGTGGCTGTTTCCGGATACTTCGTCTTCCACCACCTGTAATACACTCCAACAAGTTATGACTGGCTGTTGAAAGAGTCGTTAATCCCCAATAAACATAACAGACGTATCAACAGAGCCGAAGTTATAGGACAGTGTCCCCGATGGCTAAAAAGAGAGTTCACCTGCCAAGATTGTCCAGCAGTATTAAAGCAGCATGTCAACCTGTCTTGATCAGAGATTTCCGCAAAGGTAAAGCAGAAAAATAACCCAACATTCTTGCTCGATGAAATATGTGCTTCTTTTCAATATCTCCAATACTGCCCGCTCAATGTTCTTTTTCTAAAAAAAAGTACGTTGGAGTTTTCAAACGCGAACTGCCATTTTCTACTTTCGATTTGATTATCATCGAGGAGAATGGATTTTGGGGAACACGTCGAAACGGCGGAAAAGAATGGTATGCGATACAGCAAATACACGCGAAGTTTTCTCTTTCGTGTGCGGTCCTTAATAATTTTAACACCAGGTGAAGATTTAACCAGCAGTTAGAAAGATTTTATCTGGTACATTTTAAAAAATGTCCAACCGACTTTAACAACAGATAAGGGATTAAGGTAAAAAGAAAATGTAAGTCGAGCACAATGAAAAAAAGCTAATTTAGGCCCAATACACAGGTCACTCTTATCAGTGAGCGGGGGTGGGGGAGGAGTGGGGGGTAGCCGGACTGGAACCTTAAGGGGCCTACTCCGAACTAGTGGCGGGAGGGTTCTGACTAAAATAGTAATATTAAATAGCATACGATATTTTTTTTATATATTTTTATACAACGTATTCTCACGATGAAGATTTCATATTATTACAGAGAAACTGAGAGAAATCGAAATTTTCAAGCCCTCCTACCAAGTCAACTATATTAACCAAAGCAGAGTTAGAGAAGATTCTCAATAAACATAATTCTCCAGCAGCTTAGTCTTTTTTATTTTTATTTCTATTTTTTACTTCCAAACCATAGCTATGACTCGATGCGTGATGCGCTAGTTCCAATAAGTGGGTCAGGAGCTATGCTTTGGATGCCGAAAAATGGAAAAGTAATAAGTTTTGAATCGCAAGTTCGACCGTTGCGTTGGCCGTTGTGTGACACTACGCCATATATAACATGTTTTCTCGACAGATGGCAGTTCAGGGTTGAACATTTTTTTTAAATCTGATCGCGCGAATAATGGGGCAATTTCGATTTCGTGTTACGTCCCTTATACCAATACCCCTATCTTGCGACACAATTGCTGATTTTTCTGTAAACAACGCAAAATATTGCCACCACATATGTCGATTTAGTTTCAGAGGATAGAAATACATGCATCTGCCGAACTTGAAGTCGATCGGAGATGGGGCAAATCATTCACGACAAACAGAATAACTCAAAGTATAGTATTGATAAATACGTGACTTTTATAGGCTCTTTCCGAATATGCAATCCACTGTACGCTAAGATCAATCGGTAGAACAGAAAATTTTCATCACACAAGCAATATTTTTATTTCGATGACGTGATGTGGAGGTGTGGTTGGAGAAAAGCCATCCTTGTCTGTGGCGGAATGGGTAAATTTCACTCTCAACCTCCTAGAAAGAAATTTGACCCATACTCTTGGCAAGCCTCGTGTCGGGGTCAAATATCTTCCTTCTCGGGTGAGATTTCCCCATCCAAAACAGAATAATAATAATCTCGAGTTTCATAATGATCTTACTCGAACAATTGTGTTTTCAGTACTTCACGAAAATGACAGCGACGATAATCACAGTGACTAAAATTATAGGGACGAAAGTAGCAGTAATGAAAATTACAGAGGCGAAAATAGCAGTGACGCAATTTAAAGAGGCGAAAAGGGCAGTGACGAAAATGGCAGTGACGAAAATG